>CM057226.1:99063141-100310641 GCA_029891385.1 Erythroxylum novogranatense | reverse complement strand
CCCTCGTGTTAGGCTAATTCAAGAACGTAGTACCATAGGAGTAATTATCCCACACCAACCCATTTAAAAGAAGCACTAAATCCATAATACCTAAAAAGAATAGATCCGACCCACAGAATTGTGTTTCATTTGTTTGCACTTATAACACAGTAGTCAACCATCTTGCTTATTAGTCTGCCAAAGCAATAACTTTGCAACAAATCTTCCTTAACAAGTCTACTCCCGTTAATTTGCTTACTATATATGTACAACAGTACAAGTTTACTTAAGCAACCGATAAAGGAAAAAGCTAAGCTTTCAATCTTAAAGATGAAACTGCAGATCTCAAAAAGAACAATAAGCTGAGCCAAGGGACGCGTTCCATTAAGTGTTGTGGAATCTCTCAACTAATTAGTTTTTTTTAATAGCTCCAACTTTCACATTATCACTGAAAACGAAGCATTTGTAATTGATCCGATTAAGGAGTTTTATCTAGAGGGCTAGAGGATCATCAACAAGAATATTTCTTATTTCTTCTCCTTTGACGTGACTCGAACTCAAGATCTTCTGAAAGAGAGAACCATAAGTGAGGAGTTGAAATTATTTAGGCCACTCTTACTTCTCAGCAATCAGTCATTTTATACAGATGCAATGTAATCCCAATATTCAGGATACTCAAAATTAGATTTTAATTTTGTTACTTTTGATTTTTATAATTTTGTTAGAATTGGATAATGATTATTTTAAGATATATCATTTTTATAATACAAGGAACTTCCCATTCATCCAATAAAATATGAAATTAATAGATTTGCATCAATTAACCCCAGTATTACATCAAAATTTAACAAAATTAATAATGCAATAACTATGTTAAAATCACTTTCAAATTCACATTGATACGTAGATGACTGAAGCTTCGTAATTATACTTGATGACTTTTCCTTTGCTCTCACAAAATTCACGATGTCGTCAAACTTGTGTTCGTCAAACTTGTGTTCATGCGGAATTAAAAGCAATACACAAAGTCCATACGTCTAAAAAGGTGTGTTTCAAACATAAGATCTTTGAAAAAATATTGTTTCACGATTACAGCTATTTAGTACGGTGGAAATCAGTTTGTCATTAATGTTTTATTTAAAAATGAAAATAAAGTGATAAGTTAATGATTTTAACATTGTTTTAAAAACCGGACCGTTGTTTTAAAAAATTAACAAAAGGTTGAAAGTTTAAAAGTTAAATTGTTATTAAATCTTTGTAAAACTGAATAAAGATAAAATAAAATTAAAGAATTTAATGAAAATATGATTGAAATAGATTATCTTTATCTATTGAAGAATTTAAAATTTAATCGAAAAAGATTATTAAATAAAATTAATTAATTAATTTTAATATATTAAATTTTAAAATTGACCGATTAATTAACAAATTGATTGATTTTAACAAAAAATTATTAAAATAAATTGAATAAAAAGTTAAAAACTAAATCGAAAATTCAAAATTCAAAATTTTTATGATTGAACCGTCAAACTTTTAATCATTAAATTTAACTCATTATCTTCTCGGACCATTGTTTCTTTTAAGCATTAATGGAGGTGACTCCCTAGCACTATGTTTCAACTATATATTTTCATAAAATCTACCCATAATATCAAGCAGACACTTAGATATCTTACATGATTTCAAAGCCTAAATTAGAAATAAAAACTTTGTTCAACAAATTATTCGTTGGACATGAAAATAAATGCTGTTGAATTACATGTAATAAGCATAAGAAAGATAAAAACAATGCTCTCTAGCACACAGCCCATGAATGAAGACAAAAACGATATGGAAAAATCATCCTATAAATTGTTCAACTGTTCAACAAGAAAGTTTAAGAACAAAAACATTCTACTATGATGACCCTTCAAAAGGGACCCATTTGAGGATACTAGAATTGAATTTCTTGGTAATGGGAAGTGGGGAAGGACGCAATAAGACATGTTCACATGACCCTCCTTTTCCCCATCTAGCTAAGCACAGCCCAGACGAAGGCATACCAGGTTGCTCCTTCAATGTGACAAAAGACGGAAAATAAAAGAATACAGAACATCAAAGTCCTATACCCTACCCTCTTCCAAACCCACTTTTATTGAAGAATTCTGGGCAGGTGTTCTATGTTCCCTTCAACATGTGGTTGCTCATGTGAAACCCACGTGAATCCCATACCCATTTAACCAAAATTTGTCAGTCTCATTCCCTTTCAATGTGAAAGCAAGTGAAATAGTCGTTGTGATTGCAAAGACTAACCAAAAGCTTTTATGATTATTTACAGCAGATAATTGATTGAACATTTATAACAAACCCTTCCTTGTCACTGTCGTTGTGCTTATCAACGAATTGGACACTTGACTGTGTTTAATGTCTGATTATGATGTCAACTTCCAATTAATTGTTGTACTTAATCACTTCACTTCATGTCTAATTTCTTTTGTTGTTTTAATGTAATCTCAATTAATTAGTTGTTTTCTACTTTGTTATGCCATGCCTGTTTGTCTCAAGTTGAAAGACGTTGATTATCTTATTTAAAAAAAATTAACAACATTTGTTAATTATAATAAGATGATTTCTTTTTATTATTTCAAGCAATTTTATATTATTAACAAAGGAATAAATATAAAGTTTGAGATGTTCTTACAAAAAAGTCATATGCCATTCAAAAATCTCCGATCCTTAAATTGAAAGTTGAATCAATTTAACTTAAGCCGGTTTGACTATTTAATTACATACAAATTAAATCAAGGGCACGATGAAGTATTTTCACACTATAAATTATTCATTGAATAAGACTTGCTGTATTTCAATGGTCAATCTGGAAGTAGAACACTAGCTTCTGAAAAGACCATAGACTATTTAAGGTCACATGGCCCAAGTCAACAACACGGAACCGACCAAAATTCTCATTTCTGATTAAAATTTTAGAGATAATTAAGAATGTTAAAATTAATTGATAACAATAATTAAGATCTCAAACTCCTAATCACATGAAAGGATCAGTGACGGAGTTAGGAATTTAAGATAGGAGGGTCTAAATATTTAATTTTTTTAAATCTTGAGGGGCCTAATGCACTACCAAACTTCAAATAACTCCATCCTTATATATATATATATATATAATTAAAAAAATTTATTTTTTAAAATTTTTTTAAGGGACTCAGTGCACCATTAACCTTCAACTAGCTCTATCTATGAAAAGGATCATGGGCAGTTTTAACAAGTACTCAGTCGCCCGCTCAGGGAAAGACCAAAAACAACACTTTAATTCATATATGCAATTGATCATCTCATATAGCACATGAAGGGAGGCACTCCAAAAGGATGCAATCCAATTAAGCTTACCATATGAGGCAATTTAATAATAAACAAGAAGTGGAGTGGTAATTAATTCCTTTACTATTGGTCGGTTTGGTGTTGTAGATGCCTCTATATACGAACTAACTGGGTCTTTTTCCCTATCTTCCTCCCCAACAATGTTTCATCTGCATGCAGTCACGAATACTGGGTGGCATTATTATACTGCTGTTTGTAAATGTTTCTGTGATCTTTTTTAACTTTGTGTATTGAAAAGTAGTAATTGTAGATATGCAAAACAGACTTAAATAACAAACATGTATCTTAGTCGATCTTTCTCTGCAGTTAAATGGTCGCTGATTCTAGTCTGTATCCCTCCTTTCAATTCACCGTACCTATCATGCTTTGCTAATCTCTATAAATGTTTGCTCAAGTTAAGCTATTTATTTTCTTGACAACTTGAAGGGACGTGATTATTCGTTCGTATAAATAAATAGTTGAGATTAAATGAGACTGAGGTGAGGGACGTGATTATCCGTTCGTATAAATAAATAGTTGAGATTAAATGAGACTGAGGTGAGATAGGAAATATAGAACAGAAGATCTGAGGGCCAACTCGAGACTTTCACCATTGATATTCGTACTCCCGTATCTTCTATCTAGGAAATAAGCCATGTGCACAAATACAAACAGATATTTAGACTAAAATATAAACAGATGATTCACGATGCAATCAATAGCCGTTAGGTACTCCAAATAAATTGTCCATAATGTGTTACAATGCCTACACAACAGCTCAATGATTATATCGAGTACCAAGAAGAAAAATTACAATAATGGCCACTTGCTCTATGTCTTTCTCTCCGATCATAACGTAATTTGATTGCATTGATTATCATAAGGTCATGACCATATCACCAAGTTAGATTGACAAAGGGATGGGATTGAATTAGCAAAGTTTTCGAATATAGGCTGAAAAGTTACCAATAATTTGATTGTGATGATTTTAATTGGATTTGATACATTGTGTTTTAATCTTATTATTAACTTTTTTTTTTCATTATATTATCAATAATAAAAATAATACACCCATCCTATGCAAGGAAAGACTATTACAAACTAAGCACAAGATACTTATTTACAAACCTTTCACCTTGTATACTTCGAATATACAATTAAAATATCGCTTCAAATAATAAGACAACTTTGCATAAATTGATCGTATATACAAACTCAAAATATATAAAAGCTATTTCTGCGCATGCTTTTGCCTCCTAGTTGACTAAAGACTCTCACAAACTTTACTACGGAACTATTATTAATTGGTTAACCGTTGGAACTTTTGGGATTGGTTGAAAAGGAACTCTTCCACTTTAAGAGCTCTTGAGTGGGTTGTGAAGACTTTTTGAACATCAACGCGTTCATCCCAGACAGCATTAACTTCACTTGACAAATCGCCTCTATTCGGGGAAGTCTAGGTAATATCCTTTTGTGTTTTGGCTTTTCTCCAACTCCCCCCAAATAGTCCAAATCTTCGGTTCCATATAAATAAATGTAGGTTTTATATAAATAAATAATTAAGATTTTCTAAAATATAATAAGACACTATAAAATTAGATAAAAGTTTGTCTCCCCTCAAAAGACAAATATGTTTAGGAGAAAATATAGCAATAAAGATATGCCACTTTTTGACTTGTATGCTCTTTTGATCTACACAACATGCTCTAAACAATAATATTATATGTTCACAGTAGTAAATAAGTTACTATTGGCACGGCTTTAACAAAGTTTCGAGTTTAATACTGTAGAGTTTATTTGGGTTAGTAAAAGCTTGGCTTAAACGAGATTGCGGGTTCAATAAAAAAAAAGAGCTTATTTGAGTTATGAGACGAAATCATGGGGCTATAGAGGAAGAAATTAAGACGTGGGCAAATTTGCATGCGTCACTCTATCTAACCATCATTCTCTTACGTCGTGTACTTCAATTGTCTATTTAAGACCAAACACAGACATATATAATTGCAAATTGAATAATGTTTTGTTTTTCTATTAGATGTGCACACTTAGTAAATAAGTATTCAATAAGATTTCGGGGTGTTCCCATGCAACTCGTACAGAATAGAAGACTAGACCCAGTTCTAATCCATGTGTCACTATCAACAATAATATGGGAAGAAATAAAAAACCAGCCAACTTTTTTGGAAAAAAAAATTGACATGACTGTTAAAATATGTTCACACTTCATACCAGACGATCATCTAATATTTGCTCATCAGGCTCACGATCGTGGAGAGCATCAAACGATAGCCATAAAACCCACTAATTGGTGTTGGTGGTTGAATCCACAAATGTTTTCAACCGATCCATAGCTAAGTTCAGTGTTGTCTCGGACATGTTAGCGAAGCATACTCGAAACCAACCTGGTTCGGTGCAATGGCAGGAAGAACCAGGAGAGATATTTAACTTAACATCGTAGACAATTCTCTCCCAGAGCTCCTTCTCTGCTTCGAATGTGTTGGACTTCAACAGATGTTTCATGTTGACCCAACAGAACAAGCCTGCATTGCTCTTTAGGCAGCTGATGCCAGCTTTTTCGAAGCCTTTGACGAGCTGCTTTTGTCTGTTTTTAAGCCTCTTTTGATTCTCGGAGATGTAGCTTTTGGTGAACTTTTTGTCAGATAGAAGAGCAGAGAGAAGGTACTGAGTTTGAGAAGAAACCAAACCGAAGCTAGACATCTTTGTTGCTGTTGATACTAACTTCTCGTTGTTGGAATAAATTGCACCAACTCTAAAACCTGGGAGACCCAGATCTTTCGAGAGGCCGTACACAATATGAACCCTGTTGCTAACTTCCGTGTTCTCACATTTTTTCTCCTTCAAAACCTCCATGATACTCACGAATCCTGGAGAGTTGAAGACAGTCCCGGAATAAATTTCATCGCTGATGAGATGAATACCTTTTGATATTATGAAGCTAAGAACAAGATTCAATTCACTACGGCTAATGGTAATTCCCAGTGGATTAGAAGGGTTTGTCAGCAACACACCCTTAACCTTTAGGTTGCGATTTTGTGCGTCTTGATAAGCTTGTTCAAGAGCTGGTGCAGTGATTTGGAAGTTATTTGAACTTGTACACTGAATAGGAACAATCTCAACCCTGGTTCTCCACTGTAGATCACGATCAAATCTATAAAGACATGAAAATAAGATGAGAAAAGTATATTTCATGCGTAAATAACATGTAACTTAGCTTGGTAAACAACAGGAAATATATATGAAAAAATAGAAAGTTAGCTACACGTACGTACCCAGGGTAGTATGGTGTAGGAAGAAGAATTGCATCTCCTTTTCCAGCGAGACAAAAGATGAGAGTCTCGTTAGCAGCAGTTGCACCGGCGGTGAGAACCAACTTGTTTTGATCAAAAGTTACTTTGTTTCCTCTTATCTCCGACATGAATTCAACCATTGCCTGAAAATAATTAAAAATCCAACTTGATCAGTTTATACAAAAAACAAATTACGTCAATAAATTAACGCACAGAAATAAGAATAATTCACTTACTTTCTTGAAAGCAGGGAGGCCATGATAGTCTTGGAAGAGGGCAAGCTCTCTGAAAATGGATTGCCCGTCTTTCTTGAAACTAGCAGTGTCCTGATTATTGGCAAGCCATGACTCAAGAAGATCGAAAGACAGCTGAAAAAGAATTTTACAAGCGTAAGTTAACTATTTAGTACAAGGTATTTGTTGGTTTTTTTTAAAAAATTTTTGTAAGAAGACAAGAGGAATTCTAACCTGATTCTCTGCAAGTCCCATCTGGATGATGCCTGTTGGGTTCTTAACCTCATCGTATGGGTTCTTCTCATATTCCACCCATCCTGTGAAATATGAGGAATCTTGGCCGTGAGTATTGCACATAGCTTTCTCAGACAACAGTCTCATTTTAGCTCTCACTAAGTCTAGCAGACAGTCAATTATCACACAGAAAGCAAAAGAAAGAAACTTCAGCATAGTTATCACACAGAAACCGAAAGAAAGAAACTTCAGCTAGCGATTGGAGGATTTTTAGAGTTGTTCAAAGAAATTTGTGGATGAACAAGTGAAGTGGTGGAGGGATTGAAGAGAGTTGCATGTATATATATACTAAGTGAAGGCACTAAGGCAGCCAAATGCAGGTTGACAACTTGATATAGACAAGATTAATATTGCTTAATGATGTGTTTTATTACCTGATCAATGTTAATTCTATTCACTTTCTCCACGGCTCAAGACACATCACACGTTACCACATACACATTACCATGCAATAAACATCATTCCACAGTGATTAGACACTGAGATTTACTAACTTTCAAGTTCGCGTGGGCTGAATGTAATGTCATATCTCTATTGTTTATTGGATATTATAATGATTTTGTTAATTAAAAGCTTCCAATAAATAAAAATTTGTAATACACAGAGACAGCAAATCTTATAGAAAATAGCAAAATTTAAAAAAAAAAACAGATGACTAACAGAAGTCTACGGTAACTTGGAAATCTAGACCACATATCCTTCCTAGCAATATCAAATAACATTCCGAATCCTGTTCTTAACTCTTGATCATTTCTTTTGCTTTAAAAAAATTTGGAACCACACCTTTTTTCTGATTTCATGTAGAGACTCTGGAAAAAGTTTGATGGTGTGCATCTTTCTCAAACAGCAATTTTTTGTTAAGTATTGACTAAAGATAACTTAATCAAAAATTATTCAAAGTAGATTATATTATCGGCCATAAAACTTTTTTTTTTTCTTTTTCCTGTAATGCTGTTACAAGTTCAGCATTATCTGAGTCAATCTACCAGCATCCATCTGATCATGCTTCTGGTCAGAGGCGTAGTATGTAGCTGTGTAGCTATGATGTTCTTATCCCTTTTATGGAAAAAACAAAAAAATCTAGCTATTGGTCAAGTTAGAACAAAATTTCCTATAGGTGTTTCCCTAAACTTCATGGCTTTGTTATAAGATTTTGGACAGCCATCAATTTTGACCACACTTACGAACGGTTGGGAGTAAAATTTGTGAATCTTTGTTCATAGGCATTATCCGATCGAGTCAATGTATTGGACAAGTTAGAACAAAATTTCCGATCGATCGGGTGTTTTCCTAGACTTCATGGCTTTGTTATAAGATTTTGGACAGCCATCAATTTTGACCACACTCACGAACGGTTTCGTTTGTGAATCTTTGTTCATAAACAAACAAAGGGGTTAGCTTAAACGACTAAATAAGTTCGGTGAAGCAAACATGGAACAAGAAGAGAGCAGTTATTACGTACTACCGACGTCTATCGAATCGCCCGCCTGATTCTCAGTGTACCGCACCTAAATAACGGGACATGATTTTCTATCCAATTTTATGACGTCTTATTGTATCTCATGAATTTCAATCATTTATTTATATATTATCAATTTTTTAAGAGTTCAAAATTTCAGATCTTCTGTCCAATTTTATGACGTCTTATTGTATCTCATGAATTATAATTATTCATTTATGTGAGTCTCACATAAATAAATGACTGAGATTTATGAGATACAATAAGACACCATAAAATTGAACAGGAGATCTGGACTCTTAAAGAATGGATAGTAACGATAATGCAGGGAGTGAAAGTGAATTGAAAGCAGAAAATTAGGCAAAAATCATAAGCTTCACAAAAAAAAAAAAGGGTCCTTGTTATACACTTTTTAAACACTGACTAAACTAATTGGAGGGATGGCGACTAAACGTTCATTTTCTTAGTTCAGTTTGTTCCGACGGCGAGAATTACCTAAGTTGGTGGGGTGGCGGAAGTGACCGGTGATGCAATCAATTCCAATGTTTAGTAATTAATGTTCGTTTGGTTTTAGTACAAATTCGATCCAATTCCTGAAAGTGACAGACAGCTCATGACCGATGTAACTTTCCGGATGTTTTGGCAATTTCAAGTTACAGCTCGTGGACAATTGATTGAAACTACTAGGAACTATCCCTGATGATTGTTTTGATTTTGATATTTAATTTTTGTTTATAAACTTACTTTGAATTTTTATTTCTGATTTTGGTTTTAGTTTCTTTTGCTTTTTAGAAATGTATGAGAACCATAAAAATAGTTTTTATTTTTTTTGTTATCACTATCAATTAAATATATATTATTTAATATATTAATTTTAATAATATAATATAATATATTTAATTAAATTAATAATAATAATTATTATTATTAAGGTAAAACTCTAGTACTTTTTTTTTATTTCTCTTAATTCTTATTGGGATAAATTTAAGGGAAGTAAGAATTGTATTTTAGTGGTATGGTATCTAATTTATCAATGATATGACAATTTATCCCTTGTATATGGCTGTCTCCTACTTTGTTAAGTTGTTTAACAAAAACCAAGTTATGATCAATATCTAAGTTGTCTCCTACTTTATTTTTTCAGTCGTTTTTCATTTTCTTCTTCCCCGTGCAACTCAAAAGTATCGAGGTAATATCTACGGAGGTAAGTCTCTGTTAAGACCAAGTGCAGACTCCAAACTCAACATGCCTCTGTTAGATAACAATCTCACACGAGTTCAGAATTATTTGCTGGACTGTATGGAGCCATTGTTGTGGTTTTAGGATAAAAGAAAGTTACAAAACCTTATTTCCTTTAACTTATCGTTATTGTTTTTTCAGTGATAAACTGTCAAAACTTGAAAGTGACAAAAAAGAGGGGATGACGATATATAGTGTTATCACAATCAGGGAAGTTGAAAATTGAATGCATAATATAGCTATATGGTCCCCCAAATCTAAGTTCTAATCATGCAGATCTCCTACAGAGCTAGAATGATCTGATTAATGCCATTTAAGAACATCGAGTTTGAGAGACGCAGGTAATGCAATTGGGGACAACAAGCGAAGGACATAATGAGAAGGCATAAACACTACACTCCCAAGATTGATATGGTCAAAAACGTTGCACAGCTCATACTCTTGTTTGTATGTCTTTGTTGACGATCGTCGTTCGAGCCACAGGTGGGAATTAATTATTGGTTTGTCGGTCCATGGATGAACGAAAAGGTTACATAAAAACTTATCAAAGGCATATTGAAAGTTTGGCTTATTTCGGGCATAGCTAGGAAGCTGCAATTTAACTTGTTATGTTAGGACTTAATTATGCTATATATGTTCACTGTTTAAAACCCTAGAAGGAAGGAAAATGACTGATCAAGTGTGAGCACGTGGCTTGTAGTAGAGAAAGGGCTACTATCGCATGTGAAATCCTCGTTTATTGCCCCCACCCAAAGCCACGTCGACACTAATAGATGATTTGGTGACAACCAACGAAGTAGTGCTCACGTGCGTCCATTCTCCACAAAGCTTCCTAGGAGACATTGTCCACCTGCTTATCTTTAACTAGGAATATCAATTTTGACTTGAGTTAGACTAAATTATGCGCTAAAATTATGTGACCCGATTAAACTTATGACGTAGAAAATACGTACTAACAACCCTACTCCCTAAGCCCTTCATTAATGCTATATCTCATCCTTCTGAAATCGTATCTTTGCCTCATGTCTGTGTCGGACGTCAAACTACACTTACGACTTGACTTGTTTTGCATGCATATCTATAAAGCATATTCTTTTCTAATTGATTACATTCCAGTTGTTGTTCTATCATATACATATTGCTGTATACACGATCAATAAAATAATCCTTTTGAGTTATTTTTATTTTCATGGTATCAAAGCCTGGCTACAAAACAAGTCTCTTTAATGTGGCTTTCAATGTTCGAAGTAGTGAGAATGAGGAAGAGCTTGTCACAAACATACGTATAGGCCAAAATATCGTGCTATGACTAGCTAGCGAAATCATGTGGTTACTAAGGCTATTGCGAGACCTTAGGGTGAGCCACACAGTGGGTCGGTTCCTTTATTTTGTGATACACATGTCGTCATTCATATTACAGCTAATTCAGTCTTTCATAAGCATACAAAGTACATATAATTAAGTTGATTTTCATTTTATTTGACAATATATTCAGTCACAACGTATTGCATCCCATACTGTTTCTTCTAAAAACAACCTGGCTTATATATTTACCAAAGCACTTGAGTGTGATCAATTTCATGGCTTGCTATTCAAGTTGAGCATTTCGAACCTTCATGCTCTAACTTGAGGCAGAGTATTAATAGATACCAATAAAGAAAGTTGACTAGACTATTATATGAATAAACAATTATGGACACAAGCATAATTTGTGGCATATTCTTTTCTAATTCATTACCTTCCATTGTTGTTCTATTAGAACCTGTATACACGATCAATAAAATCATCCTTTTGGAGTTATTTTTTCAGAAATTCCAACTGTTTGAATTCAATTATTTGATTTTTATATTATTCAAAGAGAGCACAACAACTTGGAGTACTTTGTTTTCCTAATTTTGTAAATTTCTATTTTAGAGGATGATTAATTCATATATAAAAGATTCACATTTTATATAGATCAGTTTTATATAAAAATTATTCTTAATTTTACTTTTAATTGTGAGAATATAATAATTCAAATATACCTCTCTCTGTCTCTCATGATAGATATGAAATATAATAGTATTCATAAGAATTTATCTAACATTAAACTTTCACTATAAGAAAAGTATGAATTAGCGACGGATAATTTTCGACGAAAAATAAAGCGTAGCAAATTAGCGACAGAAATCGTATTTCCATCGTTAATATCGATGTGAAAAAAATTCATTTAGCGACGGTTATAATTTTCGTCGCTAAAAATGGAGGAAAACCGTTCTGACAAAGTTAGCGACGAATTTTAGGGACGGTAAAAGTTTCCGTCAGTAATTGGACTGCAATTAGCAACGAAAAACATATTTCCGTCGCCAAATCGACGTGAAAAAATTTTGTTTAGCTAAATCGACGTGAAAAATTTTTGTTTAGCGACGGTTCTAATTTTCGTCACTAAAAATGGAGGAAAACTTAGGGACGGTAACAGTTTCTGTCGGTAAGTATACTGAAATTATTATGGAGGGAAGGCAACATAATAAAATTTAAAGGCGGGAATTAAAGGCGGTATAATAAGATTTAAAAGTACCGAAGGAAATTTTCATTGCTAATTTCCGTCGGTAAATCACGTTTAAAACACCGGAACACCCCTTCCCTTTCCTCTGGTTCATCTTTTTCTTTCTTGCATTTTTTTCTCCGATTTCTTTATTACTCTTTCAATGATACAACTAACGTACTTTCCTTTTTTTATGTTAATGACAGTTCTGGTTCTGTATGCTTGGACGTTATCAACCAGTCATGGAGTCCAATGTTTAGTAAGTAATAAATTTTCTTGTGCTTAACAAGCTCTTAATGTCATTTAGTCTAATGGAAAAATGTTTATGTAGGGATTCTTTTTTGCATGGAAAAATGCCACAGTTATTGCTTAATTTATTCAAATCGTTCGGACCCTCTCAGTGGTGATGCTCCATCATCGATGATGAAGGATCGACAAAAGTATTTCCCTTACACTATTTCTCACTATATCCTACTAGAGACGGATTCTTGCAAGTTGTATTTATACTTGGGTTGCTAAAGGACTTGGATATTGCTAAAAACTGATGGATTGATTTTCATGGTTGGGAAACAATATGCAAAAAGGGAGAATATTACCAAGTCCACTGTGGAAGAGAGGAGTGATGCTGCTGAAGATAAAAGGAAGAGTCTTGAAGAACACCTCGTCAACGATGATGGAGACTTTTTTTTTTAATTTGAATTTTATTTACCGACAGAATTTTATTTCCGTCAGTAAAATGATCGATATTTACCGATGAATTCTGTTGGTAAATTTACCGACCGATTATTTAGATCCGTCGGTAAATTTACCGATCGCCAATGTAACGATGCCGTTGTCCGTCGGTAATTTCTGTCGCTATTTTACATTACCGACGGAATTCAAATATTTTTCGTCGGTAATTTCCGTCGCTAAACGCCCTATTTTTTGTAGTGTTTAAGAATGATTCATATAAAAAAACCTCCACACAAAATTTTAAAATATTAAATAATGAATTAATGCTTGTATGTAAGCTGTATGTAGCTAAAAGGAAGGTTGAAGGAGTATTCATGGGGCTGAAGTATTAAACATATGAGCATTCTCAATAAACATGGTGGGATTTGTGGGTGAATGTCATAGAAAAACTATGTTGAAATTTTAATCAACATCAACTTGTTATGGACATGAGGAGATTGTTAGACAATTTTGTCATTTTCTATAAAGTTGGACAATTATTAATTGCATTTTTCAGTTTTTAAATAAATTATAGGTTAAGTTACATAATTTGATCCAGATAAAGATAATAAAGTGACCCAATCAATGATCTAAATTAATAGGTCAAAGTTTGGGTAGAAAATAGATCCCAATTAGTATGGGTCAGACCCATATCGACCTTATGATGGAGAAACCTGATATGGAAGGTATATATAAAGGTTAAGGTCTCCTGTAGTTGCTCATATCAATCGTAAGTATAAGGATTCTCTGACCTGTTAAGAAAGTTTACATTTTGAGAAAATTGTAGAAAGACCTAAACCTCGTGTCGAGAAACACTTTCCATAAAGGTCCTAGGAGATTCTTAATTTTTTGAAGCTCGAAAACGACATCAGAATCAGAGATGAAATTGAAATCAGGTATTCCACATTACCTTCGTTTTTAATCATTTAATGTATGATCCTGGGTATGCAATAAGGTCAATACTACGTATTACACGTGGTATCAGAGCAGTTATATGATCGAATTGCTAGAAATGAAGGTTTTTTAATTTTTCATCTCATATGTTTTTTTAAAGTTTTGATTCATTTTTTTTCCAATTTTCTTACGTATATAATTACATAGAAGTGGTATGCATAAGGCTAGCTATGAAAATGTATAAAAAACGGGCCAAAAAAAGCAAAAAAACATCTTGGGATGTCGAAAATCTTCTCCGGAGTCGGTGGGAGAGGAAACGTCGAGTGCACGTGCTCGATGCTGCTATAGTAGCTGCGGATAGTGTTGCACGATTGGCGCATGCAGTGCACATGCCAATCGCATGTCGACATGTCGCTCCAGTCACACATGCACGACCTACGACCCGCACTCCTATGACTTTGGGACGATGGGCGTATGTCGCGCATGCACCACAACCGTCCATACACGTGACATGTCGGATGGACAACAAGTGACGGTTGCACGTGGTACTGCTATCGTCTACAACCAAATTAATACCAACTCTAGCAATGAAAATGTAGTTAGTGAAGAGCTGAGATCGTTCCCACGAAAAATTTTAACTGTAAATATTATACGAGTTCAAAACTAAAACAAACTGGGGGGATTTTAATTCACAAAAATCGAGAATTTAAAAATGAAAAATTGAAAATTAACAAAAATACTCAAATTTAAAAATTCAGTAAATAAACTTTAGTTTCGGGTCACCGACGTTATCACACTAATATGGATCCTCGATATAAAATTCAGTCCACTAACAAACATTAATTGGGTGATTTTTCTCTTAAGATTGAATGAATAGAAACATGTATTCTAAACATTTTTATTAGTCAACAACTTAGATACGATTTTAAGTTTAATTGATTAATAGCTTTAAGTACTAAGAAACCACTGAACAAGGCAACACATGTACGACATGCATTTAATCAAGTTAAGTACCTTCTTAAAATTTCCAACTATAACTTAAAGATGATAATCCTAATTGCCACCTTTGATTAGCAAAATTGAACGTCATATCTTGCTAATCTGTCTATTAAGCGAATCAATTCCTAGTTGTGCATCCTAGAAATCAACCAATTCAATTATAAAAAGCAATTCGAAAGACACTCAATATCAATCAATGAAACAAACTTTATTTGAAAATCTCACACATAATAGATGATAAAGCGATTTTCTTCAACCAAGAAAAATGATTTAGCTAATCATAACAAAAGTAAAAATCAACAAAGAAATAACAAAATACAAAATTTCCATCCCTGGTCTTTTCCTAGAAAATATGAAAAACTCCTAAAGAAATTACTGCATAAATGTAAAACTCCTAACCATGGCTGACGTCAATAGTAACAAAAATCTCCCTTTATGCTCTTTAATCTCCTCCTTTTTTCGTGATCTTTTCCCCATATTCAGGTTGTAGATCCCCATGAGGTTGCTATCAAATTCTCAAGATCATGAAAATCTTAGGTGAATCAGATTTGAATTTAAAAACAGATTCTGCAGGCATTCTTTGTCATTGCATGTGCCCACGCTTAGTTAATGATTTTTCTGCCAGTCTAAAATTTTGGATTATCATTACTTTCCTTGTATCTTTTTGATTCAATTTCACATCTCAAGTGTTGAAAATCATCTTAGAACAATTAAGAAACAAATCCATCAATTTTGAATAATAATTTCAATACATTAAAGAGATTTATATACAAAATGAGCACAAAATGACAACAGCGCGTGACTCAAATGCGTCAGACACATCTAGCGCGCACACATGCAGCACACCCACGGCTCCATGTCACACTCACTAACGTGGTGCGCCATGTTAGTTGGCTGATGTCATGCTGCTATAGTATTTTAAAAAACACACAAAAGTTTCAAATTTCCCGTAAGGATACCCCAGGGTGTTTTGGGTTAGTTTTCGAGCTCGAAAAATTTATGAAGTAAGTTTTTCCATTTTTCTGGATTTATTACATTAGTAATAAATTAAAGTTTAACTCCAAAAAAGGAATTAAGGAATTCTGAATCCGATCCGATTTCAAGTGAATTTTCATGCTTCAGACATCACTTGAGAGAGATATTTCAAGTTTTCATGTCTCGGATCTCATGTTCAGTGTTTAGGATTGCATGGTAGTCGATCGGAAAAACAATTATGACATTCTTAAGCCATTTTTGAGTGAATTTTTGTGCAACAAACTTGCTATAAGCAGTGACGGAGCCAGGGATTTAAGAAAGGGGGTCCAAATATTTAATTTTTTAAATTTTGGGAGGTCCAGTATACCACAAACCTTTAAATAATCTCGTCCTAATATATATATATATATTCTTTAAGAATCTTGGGGGTGGGGGGCCCAGTGCACCATTGGCCCCCACCTACCTCCGTCCCTGGCTATAAGGGAGATAATGAGGTTTTCGTGTCTCGAGTGGTCGGTTCAGTGTCCGGTGATGCACGATAGTCACTCTACTGAGATTTTTCTCTTACAAAAGTCTCAAATAAAGTTTTCAGTGAATGTCTTTAGCACGGTGTGTGACAATGAGACTGTGCATTCAATTTTTTGCGTTTATTGATGTTACATTATCACATACCATATGCCTATAAAGAATGTGAGGATAGCATAAAGATGTATCCCTTATGTTTGTAAACTTTTTGCGTGCTGATGAGGATGTAGTCACCACAGTGGCCTTTCGAGTCAGTATTTTGAATTGTTCTACTTACACGTTAGGGGATATCTCTGGTATCATGTTTGGTTATTCTGCCTACAGGTGATGGCCTTACATGAGATTTTGAGATGTGCGTAAAGATATTGGATAGAGGAAAGTTGTTGCTTGAATGATCTATTCGCCCACAAGTGGTAGTGTCATGAGAGTTGATAATTTGTATTCTGATTGCTTTTATATGGAGGTCTAGTTGCATATATTATGTATTTAGCCCACAGGTGTTTCAATATGTGTGATCATATTTTCAGTAAAGATACTATTTAATAGCTTCGAGTATCGTTGTTGTCCTACATTTGTGCTAATTTAAACATTGTCTTCTTGAACTTAACAAAATCAATGTCACCATTGAAACCCTGACTAGTGTCAATACAAAGAAGTGGACGGAGGATGTGTTGAGAATGCTATAGAGATAACTGAGGTTGATATGGCCATACAAGACAGATAAGCCATCTCTAACTACATCTAGGAGCTTGAGAGTTCATAAAGCATCCAATAAAACAAATGATCGCTCTAATATATTATATTTGATGCTAAGTGGATTTATGAATACAGACATAACGAAGGAGTTTCTTGATAATGTCTCCTAGAGGTACATAGTCTCACCTAATGTTAAGACAAGTTCCTTGATGAAAGAATTATTCTCCATGAGATATATATGAGAGAAAGGGGAGTAATGGAGTACATATCGAGAATAATTCATCATCACAGTAGATTGAAGATGTTGGGACTTCAATGCTTTGATAGCCTATTGTGTTGTTGAGGAGGAGAATCTCAAGTCTGCTACTCCTATAGCCCTCGAAGCAGCTTAAGGGAAGAAAAAGATGAAGCTCGCTAAGTTCGAAGGTAGAAAGTTCAAATCTTCTCCACATATTGATGTTGGTCTAACAAGTGTTGGTAAAGGTCCTAAGGATATAAAGAAACCAGTAGTATGAGGTTTAAAAGGAAAGAATGAGACCATCAGGTTACTCTTTGGCTTGTCAATTATGAATCTAATTAGCGATAGTTGCATTAAGTACAAGGTGGCTATTTAGTGGAGCATCTGATCAAGGTGCTTCCACAATACAATGGTTCATATCCAAGATAAAGCCAAATAAAGGGAAGGAGAAACTGATGGTTCACAGCAATAAAGAATTGGAAGTAATATATATAGGGAATGTATGTATTGAACTTTGTTGTAAGGTTCATTTGAGTTTTACACAACATATTTCATATGTGAAACTTTGATCAATTTTGGACAAAGAGGGTTAATGTTTTGTATTTAATGCTTCTGTTGTACAGTTGTTGTTTAATGCAAAACATAATGATACAACCTTCTTGTCATATGGTTGTATAAAATGTGTCTTACCCCGAATTAGATAAATGCTTCTTCATATCTTACTAAACAAGTTATGAAATAAAGGACCTTAGTGAATGAGAAGTCATACATGGTGTAGCATAAAAATTTAAGCTACATTTCAAGAGCTAGGGTTGAGAGATTGATCAAGGAAAGCATTTATCAATTTTAGATTATGATGATCTGGGAACATGTGCTAATTGTTGAAGGGGTAAGTTGACTAATAAGAATATTGAAGTCAACTCATGCTTTTGACTTGTTGATTCTGATAAATACGGATATCGGTAGACCTTATACAGTTGCATTGTGCAATTCCAAATTATTTTAACATTTGTTGATGATTATTCCCATCACAGTTATGGGTTCTTGCTTAAAGATTGAAGATTGAAAACCAATTGGAAAAATTCATCAAGATAGTTAGATTTGACCGTGGAGGAGAATATCATGACAAACTTGGTGTTTTAGGATGTTAAAAGGTCCGTTTGCTAGATATTTGGAATTAGTTAGAATAGTGACTTAATTCACTATGCCGATTTTTTATTAGAAAAATAGTGTGTTGTTGAAAGGCGTGACTGCACCCTAAAGGACTTTAAGAAGTCAATGCAGAACAAGAATAATCTACCTAATTATTTAAAAGTTTAGAAACACAGCCTTGCACACATTTGTGTAAGGGACTGCCCTACTTAGGTAGTATAATCTTTATAAAGAAAGATTGAATGCTTGTTCCATTCATTGCTATTTAGTAAGATATCTCGATCACTTTAAGGCTATTGCTTTTACTGTAGAGAAGGAGAGATTAGAATAGTGGAATCATAAATAGTTAAGTTTCTGGTGTACGATGTCTATGATGATGGTGGACTTTTTGACCATTCAGATGATAGCATGGTGGATACTACAGTTATCATGTACTCGCTACTCATAAAATTAGATCCAATGGATCTAGATCTTTGTCTCATATCTTTACGAAAACAGGAACCCATACCTGTATTGTTGGATCCCGTTTTTGGAATCCAACTTCGAAGAAAACTAAAACTATTATCACTTCATTTTCTTGCTCTGATACCACCTCTGTTGGATCTCGTTTTCGAAATCCAACTTCGAAGAAAACCAAAACTATTATCGCTTCATTTTTTTGCTCTGATACCACTCATGTTGGGACTGAAACCCAACCGCTTAACAAAACAATGACACCTATACCCGAAAGAACGGATCATAAAGCAAAAATGGGCCAAAAGCAAACGAAAAAACGAATGAATGGACAGAAACAAAAGCGAAAGTCAAAATGAGCGAAAACCAAAGAAATCAAATCGGATCAAAAAGCGAAGGAATCGAAAGTGTGTGCAGAACCAAAAGAATCGAAAGGCTGCAATCAAACTTAAGTTCAAATTCTGACATCCGAAGACGCATACTTTAGAAGAAAACAAACAAACGCATTGGAAAACTATAAAGACACACTTGGTCCAACCCAATCCAAATCGGTATAATTTTTTCTTTTTTTTTTCTCAACTTTATTCAAAGCAATTTATTTCCTAAATGGAATTCATCAATCTCTCAACCTCAATTCATTGCCACTTCAATTTCCAAAAGGAATTTATCAATCCAATTGAAATCATTCACACTCAAACTCAATTTATTTTCTTCTTCATATGCAATCATATCTCATTATTTAACAATCTTATTTTTCTTTCTTGCCATAAATCCTCACACACATATCTATATACTATCAATTCATATATCAAGAGCACTTCAATAATTCAGATCAATCATCACAATCATAACATCTCATCCATATACAATTTATATGCCATATCCATACATAATTCCATAACTCATTACCATCATGAATAATTGTTACAACTTTGATGGCATTCCAAGCCATAAAACAACATCAATATAAAAAATCCAAGTATACAAAAATACACCACTTCCAAAATTCTCAACAACAATCTAACTTAAAACAATACCTATGCACACATACAAACAAACAAAAACCTTCACTTTCTTTTACCCGATCTTCTTCTCATCACCTGTGGATGGGAATGAAGAAGGTGAGCTTATAGCTTGTGGGTAATATGCTTATAACAAATAACAAGCAAAAATCGTTCAAAAGTTTATTCTCTTTGAACATTTTCATGAACATAGTCAATCCGCATTAAAATCAAAAACTCTTATTTCTTCAAATTCTCAACCAATTCACAATAATGCACATCAAATGGCTTGAGGGTTCCGTAGAACAAAATGGAGAAACCGAAGTTTATACCGTGAACAAAACGAGTCTATTTTTTTGAGCTCGTGGGCCACAAGCGGCCAGCTGAGAGAAGGTTTTATGCCGACGTGCACATGACTACGAAACGGTTCTTCTCTCGCCTAAACAAAGCACATAAGCAATGCTCAAAATCATTGTATCAAAACGAATTGCTTTCATACTTTTCATTCAAATCAAAATGCCATGACACAATGCAATGACATAACATTATCATTATTCATAAATCGCAATGAAATTTCAATAATCACAATAATTTAACAATGCACACGCATTTTTTTCCACATTCACGACAATTCAATTTCCATCAAATAAGCATATATACACATAAGCAAATTCTTTAAATCATTTAAAAAGAAACTTTAGTAGCTCATTACTCAAATTATAAACATGAAACCCACCTTGATTTCCCTGCTTAAAGACTTGACTTGCTCAAAATGTCTCTTCTCTTTGCAAACAACCTGAGGTATCAAAGGTTCTTTCTCTTGTTCCTCTTGATCCCTTCATTCTTCACCAAATGAAGGGATCCTTAGCTCAAAAGGGAAGCTCTTCTCTTCCTCTACTTGTTTACTTTCTTGAACAGTTTCAAAATCTTTCTTGAAGGCTAAAGAAATTAAGACCCTAGCTTGTTTTCTCTTCTTTCTTTCTTGCTCTTCTTCTCTTCATATTTCTCTCTCTTCATGACACTCTCCCCTCATCCACACATTTTGTTTCTCTAGAATCTTCTCATTCAAATTTTCTCCTTTATTTATAAGTAAGACAATACTTTTTCTTCCAATTATGCCCTTAATGAGTCTAAAAAGTCTATTTTATCCTTCCTTATAGGCTTATGTTCTTTTAACCTTAAGTGTCTTGCCAAAAATATCCTTGAACATTCTGACATAACATTTTATTCTAAAAAATTTCCCCCATTGTCTTAAGTTTCGAATGCCACCAAACTCATTCCATTTGGTTCAATACTCCAAAAGTTATACTCCAACATTTTCGGACTGTTCTTATGCTAACACATTTTCCTGCTATTGACTTCTATCTGAAAATTGATAGTCTTAGAGACTAAATTGAAACTTAATTTCATCAAAAAATTTGTATCCTTATCTTTCTAGTTTAATCCAAATCAAGAATCACCTCATTTGGATCACTAGAGCAAAAGTTATTGCCAAAACACTTTCAGTTCTTACTAATCAGAGACTGAACACTATACCCATATTCAATTCAAAAATTGAAAATCTTAGGGACTAAATTGAAATTCAATTCCTTCAGATAACTTGTAGCCCCATGTCTATAATTTATTTTTCAACAAGAATCAACTCAATTGGATCTCCACAGATCAAGATATCACCAAAATACTGAGGCATGTTCAATGAGATAACGCCAGTTCATATGATTGAAGAACATACTCACTGTACCTGTCTCACTCTTTTCACTCAATCTCTCACCATGAATTTTAGATGACTTCAATTATTGGTGGAGATGTAGAGAAAAGTCTTACGAATCCCATGGTTCAAGAATCAGGTCATTTGGAGGTCTAGAGAAGAAGTTATGGCCAAAAGACTCCAACACGTTTATGACCTCACCTGAAATGTACATGTCTCAATACGAATGCTATAACATTTGCTATAGAGGTCCGATTAACTTCGTTTTTAGACCATTGGAAAGAGGACTTCTAGATCTATAACTTTCATGAAGATATCAAAGGCCAATTCTATCGTCTGACTTCTGTATTGTCTCACTTTTGCATCATCTCACTTTCCTTGCGTCTTAGTTCTATCGTCTCATTTCCATCGTCTCATTTTCTTCCGTCTCATTTCTATCGTCTGCTTTTCTTCCGTCTCATTTCTATCGTCTATTTTTCTTCCATCTTATTTCCATTGTCTGCTTTTCTTCCGTCTCATTTCTATCGTCTTCCTTCTCATTTCTATCGTCTGCTTTTCTTCCGTCTCATTTCTATTGTCTGCTTTTCACGTCCAGAACGTATCCACTTCTAAAAATCATAACTTTTGATTCCGATGTCTAAAATTTACAAACTTTATACCGTTGGAAAGATAAAAGAAATATATACAACTTTCATGAAGATTTTAAGAGCAATTTCAGAATCTATAAGGGTCAAAATTTCAATCAAAGTTACTGTCCAATAATGATAATCCTAAACAGTAATATAATTTCTAAAAATCATAACTTCCTATTCCATTGCCCAAAAATTTCATACTTTATATCAATGGAAATATCAAAACAAAATCTTCAACTTTCAAGAAGGACTTCAAAGCAATTTATACCTCTAACTAGGTCAAATTTTACTTCAAAGTTTTTGCCAGAAATTTGTCGTCCTAAAACAACATCCAAACATCCAAATTTTACATCTCCCAATTTCCGAAATAAAAAATAACATATTATACATCATTGTAAAGCTATACAATTTCTCTATAACTTTCATGTAGACCAATTACTCCAATTCAAACCACATCAGTATAAAATTGTCCTCAAAGCATAGTACACACAAACTTACCCTAATGAGCATTTTCAAAAACAAAGTAAAATAACTTAAATTCGAAAGATCATAACTTTCAATCCTGGTATCGAAACACGTCATAATTTATAGTGATAGAAAGCTATCAACAGAAGCTACAATGTTCATGAAAACCATTTTATCAATTTCTGCCTAAATCAAACCAGAAAAATTCATAAAAGTTTAAGCTCAAAAAGTCAACTATGTTGCTATTCGTCCCAAAAATTTCAGACTTACAATTCTCCAAAATCTCTCATTTTCACTATTTATTTCTTGCTTTTCAACTTCCATTCAAATAAATTTATTCACTATAATTGTCATGGTACCCTTACACATACAAATTTATTCAAAATTTCCTAGTCATTAAAACCAAAATCTACTTCTTTTCACATCAATTTCATTTAACTCTAAAACACCCACAACACATACATACTCAAAAACATCCATTTAATTTTATTTAATATTTCTAAATTCTACTAAAAGATCGGGGTCCAACATGTATGCATAGAGATTCCTAGGGGTACAAGATCTAATACAGTTAAGTAATCTATTAGAGTGAGACGACTTGCTATCCGATTTAATTACATAATCTATTAAATTACATAATCTATTAGGTGTACAGGACTATGCTATTAGACATGTTGTGGATCCAGTTACTTTTACAGAAGCTGTTCCGAACCCAATGCGGGTGTGTGGTGGGATACAATGAATAACGAGATGCAAGCCATGGAGTATAGTAAGGTCTAGGAGCTAGTTGATTTGCAACGGAACTGCAAAATCGTCTATTGTAAATGAATTTTTTAGACCTAAAGGATTTCAGGATAAAGTTCAATAGTTTATAGGCTCGCTCAGTTGCCTAATGGTTCACTTTCACTCAGAGAGAAAGGTTAACTTTATGTTATCTTTTCTCTCGTATCGTTGTAGGATATATTTTGGGTAATTAAGGCAATTATAGCTCATAATGATATAGAGTTACATCATTTGGTCGTCAAAACTACTTTCCTAAATGAAGACCTTTATGAAGAGGTCTATATGGTACAACCTGAATGATTTCAGGATCCAGATAGAACTGACATGGTTTCATGTTATGCAGATCAATATATGGTTTATATCAAACCTCCTAAAAGTGATACCTTACAATTGATAAGGTTTGGCCTCTTTCGGCTTCATGGAAAATAAAGTTAAAAAGATGCTTGTACTATAGGGTCAAGGAGAGCAAAGTTATCTTTCTATTATTGCATGTAGATGATATATTGCTCACATCAAATTACTTGACCATGTTGTATGAGGTTAAGCAACGTTTGGTCAAGAACTTTGATATGAAGGACCTTGGTGTAGCATCTTCTGTCCTAAGTATTCAAATTTACTGGGACAGATCTTGACACTCATCAGAACTCTCATAAAAATGCAGTCTAGTGTGTGTTGTGATACTAAAGGGAATCAAGGATTGTATGTTGACTTATAGAAAAGTCAACAGACTAAATCTTGTAGGAAATTTAGATTCAAATTTTAGCTATGTATCTGGATGATTGAAAGTCTACTTAAGATTATAGTTTTAAGTTTGTAAATGGTACAATGTCTTGGAAGTGTGTCAAGTAGACACGAGTAACTTCCTTGACTATGCATGTAAAGTGCATACTACGGGGTTGGTTCACAGACGGTTTGACTCAAAAACTTGATTTCTGAGTTGTTTGTAGTTGATTCAGTGGCTAGACCCATTGGGTTGTACTATAGTAATCTGATTGCTATGTTGTTTAATAACAAAAAAGAATATCACAGGATCTCAACATTTAAAGGTCAATTATTTGGTTATAAAGGTGTTGATACAAAAGGTGACATTAAAGTTTGGAGCATTTAAAGACCAAGGAACTGTAAGTCGATCCTTTAACTAAAAGATTTCGCTCACTTGTGTTTGTGACACAAGTATATAATATGGGTGTTTTGACATCCTTATACATTGTTATTAATAAATCGTTATGTTTGCTCCATGTACATTTGTACATTTTGATGTATTATGATAGTATGAAGGTTTATTAATAAAGATGATCATCGTTTATTCTCAGTAATACGTGTTGTCATACATTGTTATAATACGTATGAAAATCTTAAGATTTGTGTCGATCTTAAGCATTTAAAGGACATTGGGTATATATACAGATTGACCTTGTGTCTATGTCATTTAGACGCATACAGTTTTAGTACGGGTATCCATGAATTTGACATGACATAAGAGGATATAAATTTTGAATCCCATAAAGGTTCTCTAATGCAGTCTAGCATTTGGTGAGAGGAAACAAGTTTTCTTTAAAGTTGTTTAGAATTTGGTGAGAAAAAACAGGATTTCTTTAATGCATTTTAGCATATACGGTTTAGCATAAAGTTGGAGAAATCAAGATCTACAAATAAACATGATATAATTTAGATCATAAAGGTATCATCCTAGTTTGTCATACTCCATTTTCCCATTCATGTTAGTGAGGTATTAGATATAAGTGATTGTATTGGATTTGTACCGCACATGGCACATGCATTTGATACATTTTAGTATCAAAAGCCACGTAGGACGGAATGATGGACTTTCGTTGTCTTTGGATTAAATGTTTTGTTTATAAAACTTAGTCGACTAATTCAGAAGTGTGATTTAATCGAGTTTTTAAACTTTTTTTAAACTAGAGTCAAAACTACAATTAATGCTTGTCTAAAGGGGAGAATGTTAGACAATTTTGTCTTTTCCCATAAAGTTGGACAATTATTAATTATATTTTTTTGTTTTTTAATAAATTATCAGTTAAGTTACGTAATTTGATTCAGATAAAGATAGTAAAATGACCCAATAAATGATTTAGATTAATGGGTCAAAGTTTAGGTAGAAAATAGATCCCAATTAGTGTGAACCAGACATTTATCGACATTGTTATTGGGAAGTTTGATATGAAAGCTATATATAAAGGTTAAGGCCTCTTACACCGACTCATATCAATCGTAAGCATAAGGATTCTCTGACCCGTTAAGAGAGCTTACATTTTGAGAAAATTATAGAAAGACCAAAACCTTGTGTTGAGAAATACTTTTCATAAATGTCCCAGGAGATTCGTGATCGTTTGGAGCTCGAAAATGACATCAGAATCAGAGATAGAACCGAAATCAAGTATTCCACATTATTTTCATTTTTAATCATTTCATGTATAATCCTGGGTACATAATAAGGTCTGTACTACGTATTACAAAGATAACCTCAAAAGTTTACGAATCCAAGAAGCTTGAAAGAGGTGTCGCGAGCATCATTTGATCCTGGTTCTGCCTGGTTCTGAAGACGCTGCATGTTATCATTCGGATCCATGGAGCTTGCTGCTTGTCCCGAAAGCTCTAGCTTGGAGGTTCCTGCAAAACAAGAAAGACACGTCGGGGGTTGTTTCCCGATAAGCCCCTCCGACGCTCAAGTCAGTTCTTTTTGGTGTGGGTAGGATCGCTGTGAATGGAGAAAGTTAGGGTTAATGGTCACGTACCTCCATTATGACAGAGTTATACCTTATATATGAAGCAGATGCTAAGTTTAAGTCTTTACGTTTGCATGGGAGACTTCCACCCACGAATGGACCGTGGATGCGTGGACTGGGCCTGAGCCTAGCTTAGCCGATAGGCGTGAGACCAATCCTTGAAAGATGGACCGATCGGCCCATGGGTCGTTATGACTGGGTTTGGGTCCAGCACGACCGACCCAACTATAAGCCCCCTACTCCTCGAGTCTGAGAAAGGAGAAGGGTCGAAGGAGTATACAAGGATCTTGTTGCTTATCTATGGGACAGCTCGGGATAGGCCTGATCGGTCGGATATCAACGTTGTAGTTCATCTATGGGACAGCTCGTAGTTGGTTCGATCAATCGGACATCGATGTATAGTGCGTGACTGATCGTATTGGGATCGGGCGACTAAGTGTCCCGATCGGTTGGCATCGACATTTATTGCGTGACAACTCATATCAAGAGAGTTCAGGCGAACATCTGTGTCTAGTGCGTGAAGGTACTTTATTTAATTATTACTGACAGCGCGTGCCCTCTGATAGCTTTTCAGAATCTGAAACGTATCATCTTCGTAACCATTGTGCAGCTGTCACGTACGTCCTTTCACTTATCGCACCACTCTGGATTTCGAACAACCCTAATTTACCTCGGCTCAGATTCTGCCACGTGTCTGAGCTTGGCTTGGATTTTCTCCATGTGTCGAGCTTTGATTGGGGCATCCCTTCGACCGGTCTTCTATAAGTACTCAGGGTCGATGGGTTGCAGAATTCTTTACGTTTGCTTTCGTTCTCCAGCTTTCACTCTGCTTTCACTTGCTCTTTCTTGTTTACGGTTCCCAGAAATTTCTTTCAACCGTCGTCCGATTTCCCAACCTCAAATCACTAAATAGGTACGTCCTCTTCCCTCGTCTCCTCCTCTAAAGTCTTTTCAAAGGTTTCTTCTTAGTGAGCATGTCGGCGGCCAGTTCTAGAAGTATGGTAGGAGACATTGAAGAAGTCTCGACGAGAGAGCGGAAGGATGGTTGGTTGTGGAGGAGCCACCGAGAAATGCATCGACGATGACCGTAGGGGAGTTGAATCAGTCGGTTATTAGGAACAGCATCCCTTTGTCCTGGGGACCCAGGCTGGCCTTCAACCACGAACGAATCCACAATAACCTGAGTGGGTATGTTGCTGTCTCTGATAGTTTTTTCTCGGTGGGGCTCCCGTACGTCCCGATTGTTGACGAGGTGTGCGCTGCCTATCAGCTGATGCCGAGCCAAATTCCTCCGAACAGCTGGAGGTTTATCAATGGTTTGGCTTTGCTGTGCCATCAGTTTGGCTGCCCTCCTTTGATTGGCATCCTGCGTCACTTTTTAAGGATGAACCAGAGTTTGAGCTCTGGGGCCGGGATCCCTTCTCTGCTGTACAGAGATGCCCGGTATCGCTCGGCCGAGACAGCCTCTAAGATCTCCGCTTGGCGGACAAAGTACTTCTTTGTGAAACCCCCAAGATCCTCCTTCGAGTACCAGCCGTGGAGGTATCCTTTAGCCGAGCGGTGGAACGACACGTCGAGTGTATCTCTTAGTAGAGAAGAGTAGGAGCTGGTCGGGCGCATAAAGGAGCTCGGCCGATATGACTTCGCTCGGCTCATTCTGGGATATCGCGGGGGGGCCTCGGTCGATTCCTTCCTAATCGACCCCCGCTACGAATTAGCGGGCTAGGAGAGGAAACCGCCCTGCCTGGTTGACCCTTCGTGGTTCAATTATTTGCTATATTTTTGAGTATTGGTTTTGGTTTTTGACTTATTTTTATTGTTGTGCAGCCATGGCGAGGATAGAAGATTTCGCCGGGTCCGCGGCTCCCCCTGAATCCAAAAAGCAGGCCAAAAGGAAGAAACAGAGGAAGGAGGTCGAGACCGGTGAAGGCGCCGCTCTGCCAGCAGAGCTAGGCCATACAGTGTTGCTGGCCCCTCCGTCCACTGAGAACCGTCCTGTCGTGTCGGCATCATTGCTGATCGTGCCGACAAGCGTGGGTCGAGCGGGTTTGACAAAGGAGGAGGAAGAGGAGGTGGAGCCACCTCTTAAGAGAAAAAGACCGTCCGGGTTGCTGGTCAGTCTTCTCGTCCTTCGGACCAGGGCAAGGAGAAAGAGAAGATAGGAGAGGTTACTGGCCGGTCAGATAAGGGCAAGGGGACGAAGCGAGCAGCGAGCGCTGATAAATGGGAGCCAGCGATCAGTCTGGATAAGACTTCATCGCTCGCTAATCTCGATGTGGCTCTTCATATTTTCGAGAAGATCGTTCCCCCTGTGGACGAGGAGCGCATCGACTCGCTGACCCACCAGGAGCTATCGGCCCGTACCGTTCGTAACTGTGCTAGGGAGCTGGCTTTCATCTCCTCGATGCATCGACGCATCGAATCGCCGACAGGGCTGTTCGATCATTTGGGCCGGAGGTGCATGACCTCCTTGAGCAGGTGAGCACTTTAAGGGCCGAGCTCTCTGAGGCCAAGGAGGAGACGGATGTTCTCGGGGCTCAGCTCTCTTCTTTGGAGGAGGAGAGGAAGTTTTGGGAGGAGGAGAGAAGTGTTTTCAAAGCTCAGCTCGCTACGGGGGAGGAGGAGAGAAATGCTTTGAAAGCTCGACTCGCTGCGGAAGAGGAGGAGAAAAACATGGCGATTGCAGTGAAGGGCGAGCTGGCCAAGGAGTGTGAGGTCTTGCAATGGGAAGTGGAGTCAGAGAGAAAGCTTAAAGAAAAGTTCCTCCAGGACTGTCATGCAGCGGTGGAGGGTAGACACAGGACCGAGGATATACTTAGGGAGTTGCGATGCTCCCTCAAGAAGCAAAGGGTCGAGGCGATAAAGCGGTGGAAAGGGCGATTCCTTCGTGGGGAGTGCTTAGAGTTTGCCTGCGACTTGACCCTCTCGGTCCTGAAAAGGTGCCATGAGGTTCACGTTCCTGACGGGGTGGAGTGTCCTTCGTTCGAAGATTATGCCGAGCCACTGCTCCCCGCTACTCTCGGCCTTTCGCTGGAAGAAATGAGGGAGAGGGCTGAGGGAGAGCGGACCTTTGTTCTGGATGAGGAACCGGACCTTAACTCAAGTGAGTCGGACGAGTTTTCTGTAGGAAAATCCCGGTGTGAGCATCACATGCCCACGGTGCGGAAAACAAAATTTTTTGTTCTAAGACCTTCCCGAAAGCCAGGATCCATGTGTCTATACAACAAACTCAAACCATAACGGCCAAAGGAGACCGTCTCTAACGGTATCCATGCAGAGATCGGAGAACCTAACCGGGACAAACCCTTTGACCCGGGATTAGCTAGAACAAATTAAAGACTGCTAGATCTTACCTTTGTTCTTGGAGAGCTTGAAAACAAACGATGATGGAGCTTGGAGAGGATGAAGGAGAGCTTGAAAAAGATGAAGATGATGAAGAGCTTGTTAAAGCCTTTGGATTTTAGAAAACTCTTTCTAAACCCACGATGATCGTTCATAGAGAAGAGGAAAAACGATTTTTCCTTTCAAAACTCTTCTTCTTCCATAACCAACGAGCATCATCTTCTTTCATCCTTCATGATTTTGTCCTTTTGTGATTTAATGCTTTATGACTAAGCATAAATAAGGAAGCTTCCTTTCCTTCTTCCATCTTCCACGTATATACATACATATATATATATATACATACATATATATATATATATATACATACATACATATATATATATATATATATATATATATTATATATATAAATAAATGTCAAGTGGTCCAGTCACACTGGGTTGGTCCTACTTACCTCTAAGGTCCCTCAGATGGAAAACCACGGAAACCCTTTTCAGCAATATCGATGTCGCGATCTCATCGGGACATATCTCGATCTCATTGGGATCCATTTAATTCCATTGCTCTCCATATATTGGATCTCTATCCAAAACTATTTTACGAATTCTCCGAGACACTCTTATGCGTGTGACCCATTAGGTTCCCGGTTATGTTGGCCACTTAGATTAACATTTAATCTGAGCAAGTCATGAGCGGTATCTAGCAACACATCATGACCCCCAATTGACCGGAAAGTAATTAGTTTGACGAATAAACTTGTATTCATCATGAACCATATCACGAACCTTTCCATAGACAATTACCGTGCAATTCGTCCTTTCACCATGCTATACCCCACTTGGTTATGAGTATGGGCAATGTGTCAACTCTTACTAGACTGACTACGTCAAATCTAGTCTAAGTGATTTCAGTTCTTGTCCTGAGACTCATTACTTTATATGTCACTGAAGACACTCTTCATGACATATATACTCCGGCCAGAGATTTCTAAGTAATGACCATGACAAGAGGCCATGGGTATCATCTTCTGCTATCACAGAAGTGGTGAATCCTTTATTGGCTACTCAATTACCTTCGAATACCTCAAGCTGTACCCAATCACCACCCTATGAGCGACCTCTGTGAGGCAACAAGGAATGGAGTCAAAGCACAGAATCAGTATCCAAGATAACCTTGAGCACCTCAAGTCTAAGGATACTTGCACCATTGCCATGATGAGATTATCACTGACATTAGAATAGGACATCCATGTGATGATCTCATAGCAGGTCATCCAATGTACTTACTACCTCTAGTAAGTGTTAGTAGTGTGCCCTAGGCCAATGAACATTTGTGATTCATGTATTAACATTATGATTTGTTAATAATATATTGTGAGGTATTCATTTTTTATATGCATGTATTTCATTTATGTAATGTGATTTACATTCCATGAGTGGTATTAAACTTATGTCATCAAGTATGTGACTTGATAGTAAAACCATAAGTGTTATAATACTATTCTAGATCGTTCTAGTCGATCATTATTGGTGGAACAATAATGAATTAAAGGCTAGTATGTGTTACGATTGATGATCACGTTTCTTGATCATGGATATGAGATATCAAATCGAAACATGGATATATGTTAGAGAACATATATTGGACCGACCCACATAAAGAATACTACATGGTTTCATGTCATTAGTGATTCTTTATATGGTTTGACTTTAGTCCTTTGACCTAAAGTCATCATAGTTCCCTACATGAGGAATTTAGTGTTTTGATATTAGACTAAGTTATTTTTAACCGAATAATATATAGTCTTATGTTGGATACTAAATGAATCATGCGGAGGGATGTGAATGACGTAGATGGGATTTGTACCTCTCTTAAATGAGAGAGATATCATTTGGGCCTCTTGATAAGTGTGATTGAAGAAATACATGGCCGTGCTCAAATGAATTGATGAAGAGTCATCAATGTCATTTGTTATAATCAGTCAACTTGGGGATCAAAAAACTATGATTAATCAAAGGTTGACATGTACCATGCCTTGTGATTAATCTTGATATCGTGTTACAAAAGGACCGAGCCTATAACCATAGTTACAGGTTAAATCGGGTTATCGATCCTCATTTGATTTGGGTAGTCATAATGTCTTGCTAGAGGCCGCTTATGACTTATGGGCCTTGAAGTGTAATCAAGCCCATTGCCAACATCAAATGAGCCTACAGGGTCACACACAAAGAGTGATGTGATCTGGGCTTATTCTCTTGGGCCTAATTTATTATGCATTGAATAAATATATTTAGATATATTTATTGGGCTAGATTGAATTAAGTTGTCGGACTTTTATTATATATGATATAATGGGCCGAAACTTAATAGGGCCTGAATGAGATTAGGGTTTCTCTATAAATAGAAGCTTAGGTCTCATTAGGTTAACGAAACAATTGTCAGAAACCCTAGCCGCCATCCAGGGAGAAAGATCGCATGCGGCGTTGAAAGGTTTTCAGACGTGCTAGCACACTTCTGACCATGAACTTTGATCGTGCATGCTCGTGTGGATACCGTAGAGGACATTAGCGATTTGCGGTGTCTTGGAATCCGAAAAAAAGAAGCAATCCACCCACGAAAATAAGGTATTTTCGTTAATCCTCGTGTTTTCGATTATACGTGATATTTTTGTATGGTCTTTTCCGCAGCGTATTGTGAATACTTGGACCATACGCGATCCAACAGTGGTATCAGAGCAAGGTTCTTCTGTATAATCGATAATATGCATGTTTTGATTACATGTGCTCACAGTTTTGGATGCATGATACGAATATGATTTATTTTCATGCATATTGTTTTCGGATTGTTATTGATTATTATTTGGGAATTGAATTGAAAAGGTTATAGATTAATCTGAAAATTGTTTCAGATTAATAAGTATAAACCCTAAAACTTCATAATACGAATTTGGAAGATTTTTTTTTGCGGTAGTAGTATATAAGGCAACGACGACGGCGGCAACAATGTGTTGTGTTTTTGAAAATTGTTTCTAAAATTCCCATCGTCGTCACCTGTCGCATCTTGGTGTATTATTCGCGAAGGCAACACAGACGCTGGAGAAGAAGCCATAAAAGTTGTGGGAACTCTCCTCTTGCTTTAACAGCAACTCTCTCTCTGCCATCCCGCTGCTTCCCAAAACCCAACATCGCTAAGGAATAAAAACCCAGATCTGTGATTTGTGTTTGTTGGTTTCTGCGATTGTGATTACTGCCCATGTTTTCTAAAAAAAAAAAATCAATTGGTCAGATTGTCCCGAAAATCGTGGCAATCTTGATTTCTGGGCATTCTTTGTGTTTTGATGGTGGTGAGTTTGGAAACTCACCGGTGGCGATCACCACCGATGGTGGTCGCCATTTGGTGTGGCTGTTGGAGAAACCTCGGACCGCGTGACATGGAACATTGGTGTCGATGACAACACGGTGATGATGGAAGCGATTGAAAGCGTGTATGAATATCATGAAGCAGTCGTGGGAAGCAGCTAGTGGGTTTGAAGAAACGTGAGGGAAGCAGTTACTGAGTTTGAAGAAACGTTCATAGTGGGGAAGTCTATAACCTTTATTTGTCACATCAGATGTGAACAGTAGATAGGAAGAAAGAAGTTGCGTGGGTTGTGAATAGAACCACTTCTTATTTGTCACATCAGATGTGAACAGTAGATAGGAATAAGAAGCTTGCAAAGAGTTGCAGAAACGTGGGATTACGTAGAGATGTAGAAGGGTATAAAAAAAAAATAATAATAATAATAATAAGTGTTTTCTTACTCTTTGAAAATTATTTTCAAATGATAATTTTTATTTAGGATGTTTTAGAAATTAATTTAATTTTTCAAGATGTTGAATTATTAAATTATATTAATCATCAATTCAATTCCAAAGATAATTATTTTTCTTAATTCGATTAAGATTAATAATTATATTGATACCTTATTTTTCTTAATTTGATTAAGATTAATAATTATATTGATACCTAATTAATTTTTTCGATTAGGGCGCCGTCACTTTTCCATAGTGGGCGGCTTCCCTGACCCTCGCTTGCTAATCGGCTTGCAGGACCGCCGTGTTAGATTCTGCGTGTTAGTTAGATTGCGTGTCATATATTCTGGGTGGTTTTACATGTGTTTATTTATATTTTTGAATATTTATATTCATGTGTAAATTACTATTCTATGCTTCTAATATATATATACTCAAGTATGTTGTAGTTAGGATTAGAACTAGCATAGTACAAACACCCTTACTAATAGGATTAGTAACCTTCATAATGACTAAGAATTACCCTCATGATAATTTTAAGTTTATATGCCTTCCATAAATCTTTACCAATGTTTATCTCTAGCTTATCCTTATGTGGGTTTTTGCCAAAGCAAGGCATGTTGGGATCATCTAGGGAAGACATTTGAATAATGGTGCTATTCATAGGTAAAGTATGGTTAAACTTAACTAAGCTATCAAAACGGTTTTGGGCTTAGGGCATGAGATTGGGTTTATACATGCATGTAGTACATAAGATGTATTTTAACATAAGCCCATCAAGAGTTACATATGATGTAATTGAAAAGAGTTTTCTACCTAAATAACTAAGTTTTGAGTGTTAAGCCAAAGCTTTCTTAGGACTTAATGAAATATGGATCTTGTTTCTCCCATTTTTTCAATTGAGGGTTATTTATTTGAGTGGGAGCTAATACCTCATAATAATAAGAATGTTGACCCTTATTGCATAATTTTTGTAGATTATGGCTACTCCATCCACAAACCTGTCTATGCGATCTATCTTAGAGAAAGAAAAATTTAGTGGAACAAATTTCCTAGATTGGTATAGGAACTCGAGAATTGTTCTCAAGCAAGAAAGAAAGGCTTTCAAGAAGAAGGGCACAAAGAAAGGACAAGGTAAAGTATCTAAGTCCAGCCCAAGCCCAAAGCTAAAACTAAGGCACCCAGGAGGAGTTTGCTTTCATTCAATGAACTGGTCATTGGAAAAGGAACCGCAAACTCTATTTGGAAGAGTGAAAGAGAAGAAGAATAGTCGACTATTTCTTCAGGTATGTTTGTTATAGAAATCAATTTTACTCCTTCGCATCTTGGGTATTAGATACCGAGCTGCAACTCACATTTGTACTAATGTGCAAAGTCTAAGAAGGACTAGAAGATTGATGTCCGGTGAGATCGACTCTGCGTGGGAAATGGAGCAAGAGTTGCTTGCTTTATCCGTGGGGACTTATGATCTTATTTTGCCTCTGGGCTCATTTTGGAACTCAAGAATTGTTATTATGTACCTACTATGGTAGGAACATTATTTCTTTTACTTGTTTAGAGAATGATGGATTTAAATTTTCTATTGAGAATAGAAGTATTTCCATTTATAAGAATGACATTTTATATGGCATTGCGCGTCAATTAAATGGCATTTATACTCTGATAATCGAGTTTGTTACAAATGAGCCCATCTATAACATAAATACCAAGAAGTTTAAATCTAACGATTTGAACCCAACCTATCTCGGCATTGTCGCTGGGCCACGTAAATGAAAAACGCATTTCAAAACTCCATCAAGATGGATTCATTGATTCTTTTGAATCTTTTGACACGTGTGATTCTTGTTTACTGGGTAAGATGACAAAGGCCCCCTTCACAGGTAAAGGGGAAAGGGCCAATGAGCTATTGGGCCTTATACATACCGATGTATGCGGTCCTTTTAGCATATCGTGAGAGGAGGTTATTTGTATTTCATTACTTTTACAGATGACTTGAGAGATATGGGTATGTCTATTTAATGAAGTACAAATCTGAATCTTTTGAAAAGTTCAAAGAATATAAGAATGAAGTACAAAATCGACTTGGCAAGAATATTAAAATCCTTCGATCCGATCGGGGAGGTGAATATTTAAGCCAAGAGTTTGATGATTATCTTAAGGATTGTGGAATCGTTTCACAATTGACTCCTCCAGAACTCCTCGATGGAATGGTGTTTCAAAGGAGAAATCGAACTCTATTAGATATGGTTCGATCAATGATGAGTCAAACCGATCTTCCAAAATACTACGGGGCTATGCTTTAGAAACCGCAGATTCATATTGAACCGTATTCCTTCAAAGGTCGTAGAAAAGACACCTTATGAGATATGGACCGGGAGCGTCCCAATTTATCTTTTCTAAAGATTTGGGGTTGTGAGGCTTATGTGAAGCGTCCAATTCTTGACAAATTGGCACCCAAATCAAAAATGTTATTTTGTGGGATATCCTAAGAAACTAAAGGATATTACTTTTACATCCCATCGAGAGAACAAAGTGTTTGTTGCTCGAAATGGTTTCTTCTTAGAGAAGGAATTTGTTTCCAAAGGAAACAATGGGAGCAAAGTACAACTTGAAGAAATTCAAGTTTCACAAAATGACATTGAGCACGAAAAGGAGATTGAAGCGAGCTCACAAGTCGTGATGATGCGGTCTTCAACAACACAAGGCCTACGATATCGATAGGATTCGCCATGAACCCGAGAGATATGGATTTCTCGTTCTTGATGATGATAATGTGATGCTCATCGATCATAATGAGCCCACAACCTATCAAGAAGCTATGGAAAGTCCGAATCATTAAATGGTTAGAAGCCATGAAAGCGTAGATGCAATCCATGTATGACAATCAAGTTTGGACTTTGATTGATCCGTCTGATGGCTTGAAGACCATTGGATGCAAATGGGTTTTCAAAAAGAAACTCGACATGGATGGAAATGTGCACACTTATAAAGCGAGGCTTGTTGCTAAAGGTTATCGACAAGTTCATGGAATTGATTATGATGAGACATTTTCTCCAGTGGTCATGATCAAATCCATTAGAATTCTTATTGCCATAGCTGCATACTACGATTATGAGATATGGCAAATGGATGTCAAAACAGCTTTCCTTAATGGAAACTTACTTGAGGACGTATATATGATACAGCCTGAGGGTTTTGTCCATCCTAAGAATTCAGGAAAGGTGTGCAAGCTTCAAAGATCCATTTATGGATTGAAGCAAGCATCAAGAAGCTGGAATCTTCGTTTTGATGAAGTTGTCAAAGATTTTGGATTCATCAAGAATGAAGATGAACCTTGTGTTTACAAAAGGTTAGTGGGAGTCTTGTTGTCTTTTAGCTTTATATGTTGATGACATATTGCTCCTTGGAAGCGATATTCCGACCTTACAGAGTGTCAAGATTTGGTTAAGAAGCGTTTCTCAATGAAAGACTTAGGTGAGGCTGCCTATGTTTTAGGCATTAAGATCTATAGAGATAGATCAAGAAAGCTTATAGGTCTAAGTCGAGTACATACATAGATAAAGTCTTGAAAGGTTCAAGATGCAAGATTCCAAGAGAGGATTCTTGCTTATGTCATATGGAATCAAGCTATCTAAGAAGGATTGTCCTACTTCGGATAAGGAGCTTGAGCGCATGAGTAAGATTCCATATGCATCCGCAATTGGATCTATCATGTATGCCATGTTATGTACTCGACCGGATGTCTCATATGCTTTGAGCATAACAAGTAGATACCAATCTAATTATGGTGAGAGTCCTTTGGATAGCGATTAAGAACATCCTTAAGTACTTGAGAAGAACTAAGGATATGTTCTAGTCTATGGAGGACTTGAAGGAGAGCTAGTTGTAAATGGTTACACCGATCTTTGGTTTCGATCGACATAGATGATTTCAGATCATAATCGGGTTTTGTGTTACTGTTTGAATGGAGGTGCGATGAGTCGGAAAAGTTCAAAGCAAGACATTCTGTCGATTCTACAACTGAAGTCGAGTACATTCTTTGCCTCGGATGCGCTAAGGAAGTCTGTATGGATCGGGAAGTTCATCACGAGCTTGGAGTTGTTCCTAGCATTGCAAGTCCTATAGACCTTTATTGTGATAATAATGGGGCTATAGCAGAGGCTAAGGAACCAAATTGCATCATAGATCCAAACACATACTCGACGCTTCCATTTGATTAGAGATCATTACAAGAGGAGGCGTGAAGATATGCGAGTGGGCACAGATGACAACATTGCCGATCCACTTACTAAGCCTCTTCCACGGCCTAAACATGAGAGTCATACGAGGTCTATGGGTATTAGATATCGGTGATTGGGCCTAGTGCAAGTGGGAGATTGTTAGTAGTGTGCCTAGGCCAATGAACATTTGTGATTCATGTATTAACATTATGATTTGTTAATAATATATTGTGAGGTATTCATTTTTATATGCATGTATTTCATTTATGTAATGTGATTTACATTCCATGAGTGGTATTAAACTTATGTCATCAAGTATGTGACTTGATAGTAAAACCATAAGTGTTATAATACTATTCTAGACTGTTCTTAGTCGATCATTATTGGTGGAACAATAATGAATTAAGGCTAGTATGTGTTCTGATTGATGATCACGTTTTACTGATCATGGATATGAGATATCAAATCAGAAACATGGATATATGTTAGAGAACATATATTGGACCGACCCACATAAAGAATACTACATGGTTTCATGTCATTAGTGATTCTTTATATGGTTTGACTTTAGTCCTTTGACCTAAAGTCATCATAGTTCCCTACATGAGGAATTTAGTGTTTTGATATTAGACTAAGTTATTTTAACCAATAATATATAGTCTTATGTTGGATACTAAATGAATCATGCGGAGGGATGTGAATGACGTAGATGGGATTTGTACCTCTCTTAAATGAGAGAGATATCATTTGGGCCTCTTGATAAGTGTGACTGAAGAAATGCATGGCCGTGCTCAAATGAATTGATGAAGAGTCATCAATGTCATTTGTTATAATCAGTCAACTTGGGGATCAAGAAACTATGATTAATCAAAGGTTGACATGTACCATGCCTTGTGATTAATCTTGATATCGTGTTACAAAGGATGAGCCTATAACCATAATTCTGAGTTAAATCGGATTATCGATCCTCATTTGATTTGGGTAGTCATAATGTCTTGCTAGAGGCCGCTTATGACTTATGGGCCTCAAGTGTAATCGCCCATTGCCAACATCAAATGAGCCTCTGTGGTCGCATACAAAGAGTGATGTGATCTGGCTTATTCTCTTGGGCCTAATTTATTAGGCATTGAATAAATATATTTAGATATATTTATTGGGCTAGATTGAATTAAGTTGTCGGGCTTTTATTATATATGATATAATGGGCGAAACTTAATAGAACTGAATGAGATTAGGGTTTCTCTATAAATAGAAGCTTAGGTCTCATTAGGTTAACGACACAATTGTCGAGAAACCCTAGCCGCCATCCGGGAGAAAGATCGCGCATGCGGCGTTGAAAGGTTTTCAGGGCGTGCTAGCACACTCTGACCGCATGATCGGATCGTGCATGCTCGTGTGGATACCGGTAGAGGACATTAGCGATTTGCGGTGTCTTGGAATCCGAAAAAAGAAGAATCCACCCACGAAAATAAGGTATTTTCGTTAATCCTCGTGTTTTCGATTATCGTGATATTTTGTATGGTCTTTTCATGCGTATTGTGAATACTTGGACCATCTGCGATCCAACGATAAGCATCCACATCTCGACCCTAAATATCTCATATTTACAGTTTACGAGATCCTTTGCTTGATCAAATCAAGGAGTTTGAGATGTGTTAGTCTTTCGGATTACCAATGTCGATCTCGGTAATCCTATGACTAGGATAATTTAGAATCTTGATATAAATGCACATGATAGGAATCTCGATGAGTATGATCACATCACAATTTCCTTCATGCTATGTCATATATCATGGACTTCATTAATTTGCTTATTGATCAATATCGGTTCATAAATAATGAACAACAACGTAATGAAATATGCCTTTATTTATTTATTCATAAAGACGTACACACAATTTGTACAAAATCGCTAAAAGGCGATTGCCTTGAGGCACTACTCTAACAATCTCCCACTTGACCTAAAGCCAATCGTCTTGATATCTAATACCATAGCAAGTACATGAGAATCAAAACTCTTTTGTGATAATGGCTTTGTCAGCGGATCAACAATATTACGCTTTCGGTGGGAATTCTCTCGATCTGGACATCACCTCGTCCAATGATCTCCCGATCGATGATATCTGCGAGTGCGTGTTTGGATCGTTGATGAGACCTTGGTTCATTCGCTGCATGATAGCCCCATTGTTGTCACAATACAAGCAGTATGGGCCCATCATCGCTAGGAACCACACCAAGTTCGATAATGAACTTCTTGATCAAACCGCTTCTTTCTTTGCTACGAGGCGGCAATGTACTCTGCCTCGGTTGTTGAATCGACGGTTGTCTCTTGTTTGGAACTCTTCCAACTAATCGCCCGCCATTCGGTGTGAATACATAACTTTGATTGGGATTTGGAATCATCTTTATCAGTTGAAAATCGCATCAGTATACCGCTCACTTTGAGATCTCTATCTCCATATATCAAGAACACATCCTTAGTCCTTCGCAAGATACTTAAGGATATTCTTGACACCACCCAATGACCCTCACCAGATCCGATTGGTATCCGCTCGTAACACTTAGAGCATATGATACATCGGGTCTCGTCATATAGCACAACGTACATGATAGATCCTACCGCAGATGCATACGGGATCATATTCATGCGCATCCTCTCATCTTGTGTCTTAGGACACATAAATTTCGAGTGTTATCCCACGAGTCACGGGAAGGTACCCTCTCTTGGATTGCTCCATGCTAAACCTCTTGACATCTTGTCTACATGTCGTTGATTGTGAAAGACCAAGCAACCTTTTGATCTATCTCTATAGATTCTTATCCCAGGATATAAGTTGCTTCACCAAGGTCTTTTATGGCAAATTGTTTGACAACCAAATCTTCACCGATTGTAGCATCGAGACATCGTTTCCTAGTAATAATATGTCATCTACATATAGCACAAGGAATACGATTGCAGTCCCATTAACCTTCTTATACACACAGTGTTCATCCAGATTTTTGAGAAACCAAACTCTTTGATTACCTCATCAAAACGGATGTTCCAACTCCTAGATGCTTGCTTTAATCCATAGATAGATTTCTGAAGCTTGCATACCTTTTCGCCATCACAGGAGGTGAAGCCCTCAGGTTGTGTCATATACACATCCTCAGCTAGATTTTCATTTAGGAAAGCTGTCTTCACATCCATTTGCCATATCTTATAATCATAATGAGTGGCAATGGCTAGGAGTATTCTAATGGATTTAAGCTGCTCCTCTTGGCTTCATACTGTCCAGTGACTTGACCGAACACTACTTGGCTATCGCTATATACCTTTAGATGTTCTACCTCCATCTCCTTAGCCAATTGGAGGTCGATTATCAGAGCCTCGTATTCTGCTTCGTTATTGGAGGCCTTGAACTCTAGCCGAAGAGCGTATTCCACATTTTCTTCCATATGCGGGCTAATTAATACCACTCCTGCTCCACATCCCTCAGCGTTGGACGACCCGTCAACAAACAAGCTCCAGCCAGGGTGTTGCTCGTCTTGCGAGTTGGGTCGACTCATTTCTGCAACAAAGTCCGCCAACACTTGAGCCTTGATCGTAGTCCGAGGCTTATAATGTATATCGAACTCCCCCAGCTCTACCGCCCATTTTATTAACAGCCCAGAGGTCTCAAGCTTCTGGAGGCATTGCTTGAGAGGCTGGTCGGTCCACACCTCAATGGTATGACTTTGAAAATATGGCCTGAGTTTCCGCGTCGCAGTTATCAGGGAAAGAGCTAACTTTTCTATGGGCACGTACCGTATTTCTGGCCCGCTTAGTACCTTACTGACGTAGTAGATCGAAAATTGCTCTTGCCATCCGATCGAACCAGAGCGACGCTGACCGCCTCCTCTGTGACCGCCAGGTAAATAATCAGAATTTCCCCTTCGACGGGGCTCTGCAAAACAGGTGGGCTTATTGAATCTTGCTTTAAGTGTTGGAAGCTCTTTCGCACTCCTCGGCCATTGGGCCGAAATCATATTTGCTTTCATCAAGATTTTGAAAATGGGAGACACTTGTCCCCATTCGGAACAAATCGCTTAAAAAACTATCCGTCCGATTAATATCTCAACATCTTTCAAACAACATGGCGAAGACATTTGGACGATAACTTGAATCTTTTCAGATTAAACGAATCCCATTGAGTGATCATAAACCCGAAATTTTTCGGATGCCACACCAAAGACGCATTTCTCCGGGTTTAGCTTCATTTGAAATTTGTCAAGGGTTTGGAAGACTTCTTTTAGATCTCCCACGTGCTCGGCGGCCGTCTTACTCTTGACCACCATATCGTCCACATAGGCCTCAACAGATCGACCATTTGTTTCTTAAAAACCTCCATGACGAGCCGCTGATAAGTGAGCCCCGCATTCTTCAAGCCGAACGGCATTACTTGATAGCAATATGTGCCCTGATCAGTTATAAAGGCGGTCTTTTCTTCATCTTGAAGACTCATTTGAATTTGGTGGTAGCACGAGAAAGCATCAAGTGAGAAGTTCACGTATCAGGAGGTAGAGTCTACTAATTTGGTCGATCTTGGGCAAAGGAAGCTGTCTTTTAGGCACGCTTTGTTTAGGTCGGTGAAGTCAATACATTCTCCACTTTTCGTTTTCTTCTTCACAAGTATCTGACGTTGTGACCATTAAGTATTTGACTTCCGAATGAACCCGACATTGAGTAGCTTTTCTATTTCCTTCTTAATCACCTCTGGCGTTCTTTGCTTTGCCACCGCTTCTTCTACATAACCGCTTGTAATCTTGTCGAATACCAAGGAGAGCGATCGCGACCGTCGAGAAATTCAGGCGTATCGCTCGATACCTAAAAAAATCGATCCGCTTTCTACCAAGCGGTCCATGATTTCTTTAACTAGGTCTTTCTGAAGCTCGGAACCTAGATTTGTGAATTTGGAGCGATCGGCCTCATCTAGTATGACCCGTTGCGTTTCTTTCACTGGGTTCATTCTCTCCGTCTTCTCATCGACTCTCGCGTCGAGAGAGAGCTCGTCGGACTACTGCCTGCCTAGTGTTTTTGTTTCCGCTAAGAATACTCCTGCGATTCTCTCACGTGACACGATGATAAGTGCATATTTGTCTAGTATTCATGTTTTAATTATTCTATTTTATTCCTCTTATTGATTTAATTATTGAGACTTAATTTGATTTAATATTTTCTTGTAGGGAATTATAATTTTTGCATGATGTGGAATATTAAGAAGAAAACAACAACTAATTTATGCTACAGAGGGCTCAAGGGGCAGCGCATAAGGAGGTTTGAGGTTGTTTAATTGAGATTAAACTGTGAAAGGAGATGCTAAATCACGCACAGCTGAAAGAGCTTTAAGTTGTTGTATGGTCAAAGGAGCAATCAACAGTAGATGATAGCATAAGTTGGAGGGTCCCAGCACAAAGGGATTTTCATTAAGCAGTGACGGAAGGGTCCTATGAAAAATTGTTTGGCATGCGTGATTCCACGTTGCAAGCAGCAACCAGGCTACAGGAATTTAATCAAATTAGCTACAGCATTGATCACGCAAAAGTCAAGCAGCGAGCCAGCGACACATTTAATTGACAGCAATTAATTGAGCACGATAGGCAGCGCATGTGGAATCAGCTACAGGCCCGACGTCGCACAACGAAGAAGCGTGGAGGTTTTTAAGGCAGGAGTTAATTAAATCAATGAAGAGAAGGTGGCGTCGTTTTGGGAGGCATAAAACGCGCAGCACTGATGAACAAAACCGCTGCGTGGAGAAGCAGCAGTAGAGGAAAGGGTTTTACATTGACAAAGTAACCCTTAATTGTCTTATCAATCAACAGTAAAAGAGATAGAAAAAAAATAGGCAGCTACGCACAGAAGAGGGGACGTCGACTTTAAGGAGGAAACAGGAGAAGCAACGGGCAACGGCAATTTTGGAGAGGAACAGTGTCGACGTCAGCTGGAGAAGAGTTTGAGCTTGAGAGGAATAACATCGGAGACTAGAAGAGGAGTGACGGCAGCAGCAGCTTCCGTGGATTCTGTCTTATAGTTTTTCTTCTTTTCCTCGTTATTTAGACTATGTTAATTAATAATCTTGTTTTGTTTAATTCCGTTATAAGTAACTAAATTATTTTAGTCGGGAAATTCCAACTGTTATGCCTTGACTCGTGAGACATTATTGTTCTAATTATTTGGTTTATAATATTCGTACAGTTTCTGCTTTATTGTCATTGTTTATTAATTGATTACGTGATTAGTACCGATTGTAGAGTCGGTTAATTTGCATATCATAACGATTTACTTGGTAGTGTTAATCTGGGTGATTAGTGTTTGTGGCGATTGGCACTGGGGCATATCTTATGCGATTTTGTGTTAAGAAACTTGCGATCTATTTAGATGAAGCGTGAGTCGGTCGTAATCGATTATGGTTAGTGTTTTTTATAGTTTAATGTTGTTAATTAATTAAATCTCGGAGAGAGTCTCGAAGGGTTATTAGTTAATTAGGGAATAGTTTAAAGAGTTTCTTTGATTGTTCTAAAATTAAGAAAAGCGAGGGGAAGGTAGTTAGTAGAACTATACAACCTATTATTAAACCAAAGAAAATATTTGAGTCGATGATCGCGGTCTATGCATAATTAGGAATTTCCTGGCTAAGTTGTCGTTATTTGAGTTAATCAATTTTATTTGAGTCCTTTGCTAGTTGAATCTTAGTTACTATTTTATTTAATATTAATTGAGTTAATAATTTTTTAGTTATTAGATTAATTAGTGGTTTTAGTAGAAAACTCCAAAACCCCCTTTTAATTAATTTCATTCGTTTTTTTGGCATTTGAATAGAATCAATTTATTCCATTCTCTGTGGATGACCCCATTTACCTCTGTGCGCAATTTATATTTACTTGGTGTTTGGGAATTATTTTTGGTGGATTCAACACCCATCACCTGACAATACCGATTCCATGGGGCGTTGGAAATTTCATTGCTTGGTAGTAGGTGGAGACGACCGCTCTAAGGGCGTTTTGAGTGGTTCGTCCAATTATCGCATTATACGCCCCTTGAAACTTCACAACTAAGAACTCAACGTCCTTCTCTATTTGACGCGGCTTTTGCCCAAACTTCACTTTCAAATAGACCCGGGCAAATAGGTAGGCTGATGCTCCAGTTACCCCTTTGATAGGTCCTTCTATAGCGAGTCAATCCTCCGTACCTCCATCTGCTTGAAGGCATCATAATACAACAGGTCGACCGAGCTCCCGTATCAATCATTACCCGCTTCACCTCGTTTCCGTCCATATTCAGATTTACAACGAGCGCGTCGTCATGAAGACAACTTACACCGTCAAGGTCAGACTCGTCGAACGATATCATCCCATCTTTCTGCTTCTTTCTTTTGGCCGACAAGTCCTCGCCGACCTGCCTGACATACCTCTTTCTTCCTTTAGCAGTGGATCCCCCTGCTGCATTTCCACCAAATATCATGTTAATGACCATCACCGGTCGGTCATCTTGTTGCCCAGTGTTCCCATCGCCTCTTGCCCTGGATCGTCCCCTTACTTCGCGTCGATCGTCAGTATTCGCATTCTGCCTCCCACCATCATTTCTATCATTTCGCCTCAAGGGCTGTCGCCTGTTGTCGGGCCGACCAGTCTTATGCTCATTATCTCGATTGGCATTTTGTCCGTGCTTTACAAATCAACCCAGCCTCCCCTTTTGGATAAGGAATTCGATTTCTCTTTTCAAATGTCAGCAATCTTCCGTGTCATGACCAATGTCTCTGTGGAAGCGGCAATACAAATCTGGGTCCTTACTCTTGTAGGGACTCTTCAACTTGCCTGGTTCTCGGAGGGGTTCCCGTCGCCTCACGGCCTTGATGATTACGTATAAATGCATTAGCGGGGTGAACTCTGTCGATATCCTGTCGATCGGTTGGTTTCTCCATTCGACCGCCTTTACTGCCCAGGCGAACCATTTGCTTTGTCATTTGGCGAGCGATCATCAGTCCTACGCTTCGTATTTTTCAGCACTTCTTCGAGCTGAATGTACTTATCCGTCCTGTTTCTTATTTCCTGAATGGATCGGGGTTGATCGAGGGACAATGACTTTTTGAACTCTTCATCCCTTGTGTTGTTCATAAGCGCTGCCAACATGGACGAGCAAGTGAGATCGGAGTCCTCGACCGCTTCATTATTAAACCGAGTGATGAATTCCCGCAAGCTTTCATTCCGCCTTTGAGTCAATTGCATTACCTCCAAGGTCATCTTCTACGGCCGCTTACTTGTGGCGAATTGGTTGAGGAATAGCGACCTAAAATCCTCAAAGCATGTGATACAGTTCGGAGGTAAGTTATTGAACCATCGTCGAGCTCCCTCTTGAAAGGCCATACAGAAAGCCTTACACTGAATGGCATCTGGAACGCAGTGTAGATTCATCATCGACTGGAAGTGCTGTAGGTAGTCCAGGGGATCGATCTTTCCAGTATATTTTTCAGGCGTCGGTATTTTGGTGCCGGATGCCGGGAGGCTATCCAAGATTGTCGGAGTAATGGGAGAGCTATACTGAGTTGTTGGGCGATCCGGGCGGAAGCTCATGGCTGCATTGATCCGATCGTCCACGATTTTTTCTAGGGCTTCAGCAGGGTGGCGATCGGTCGTTATACTAGTCGGCCGTGCAGACGGCTGCTGTTGTGTCGGTTGAGATTGTAGAATCTAGCGAATCAACAGATCAACCGCTTCCTCGATTTGCTTTCTAGTAAAGGAGGTGTGCACAGGTGCAAGAGGATCTGCGTCTGATAGGTGCTGGAGATTTGGGCGCATGTTGATTCCAGTGTTATCTTCCAAGGTTACGCTCTGTTCTTCTTGTTTCAAGTTTTGAGGTTGCGGTTGATCATTGAATTCGAAGGCGTAAAGGGAAGCATGGTGTCTTGCGTGGTAGGGTTGCGATAATCGCAAACCCATCCGTTATAACGCCAGAGCCATGACAATGGCTATATCGAGGTTAATTCTTTGCCGCTAAGCGATCTGCGTGTTTCTGGACGTGATGCCCTGATGTCGTGCCCAACGGTGGACGCCAATTGGTTCTGCCTGGTTCTGACGAGACTGCATGTTACCATTCGGATCCATGGAGCTTGCTGCTTGTCCCGAAAGCTCTAGCTTGGAGGTTCCTGCAAAATAAGAAAGGCACGTCGGGGGTTGTTTTTCAATAAGCCCCTCCGACGCTAAAGTCAGTTCTTTTTGGTGTGGGTAGGATCGCTGTGAACGGAGAAAGTTAGGGTTAATGGTCACGTACCTCCATTATAACAGAGTTATACCTTATATATGGAGCAGATGCTAGGTTTAAGTCTTTACGTTTGCATGAGAGACTTCTACCAACGAATGGACCGTGGATGCGTGGACTGAGCCTGAGCCTAGCTTAGCCGATAGGCGTGAGACCAATCCTTAAAAGATAGACCGATCGACTCATGGGTCATTATGATTGAGTTTGAGTCCAGCACGACCGACCGAACCAGATCCAATAACGTAAGTGTGTTTCTAAATTCCTTTCGTATATTCATTCTTGAAGCAGTGCCTAGCTACCAAACCTCGTAAGCTTGCAAATATACGAACTATTCAGACTACTCACTTTAAGAAATTGATTGTCTCACCTTTCGTCAACAAGCACCTTAAGAACATTAAAATCTATGGTTCGGGATAAATATAGTAACATTAGTTGGTGGAACCATGAGAAGTGAAAAGCAAATTATGAATAAACAACAAAATAATCTTCATCAAAGGCAGGCCAACCCGTGAACATCTTCCACTTGGATTCCATGACCATCCATAATTGACCCAACTCATCAAGCTGCTCAAATTCTCATTTACAAATTTACTTGTAACCAAAAAAAGAAGAAAAAGAAAAAGAACACGACCCATACAAAGCCAGTTCGAATCTTAGATATGTTTCTCTCTCATTTTGTCAGCTTATATCCAAGTGGGTCATGGGTAGTAAACAGTGAAGAATTGAATGTACCACGTTGCACACTTGCACATCCAGGGTCCTCTAGTTATAATACCTTCTTTCCAACTATGTTTGACCAGTTTTCTGTATCAGACGGTACCCTAACTAAGCCAAGCATGCAGCTTGCTCTAATGGATTCAGATAGAGATCACTAATTCCAGCCTAGCTTGAAAGCGATTGCTGTTCCTATACCTACATGGCCTACTCTTAATCAGATCTTTTGTTCTATGTGGTGGCTCTCTCGATATGGTTATGCTTCCATTTAGTTCTGTGCTTTGGCTTCTTTCTTTGTGTCCCATGTTGGTCGTAGTTTGAGCTAGCATTGTTAGTACTTATGGTTCTATCGTAGATTAGCTCAGTGTTTTTTTCTTTTTCAGAACATGATTAGGTTTAGACTGACATTTCTTCTTACTAAATTAAGGTTTCAACGTTCATGTACTACGTTCTAAAGTTACTAAATCTTGAATAATCAGATAAATGAGACATTACAGTTATTAGTAGCTCCATTCTTTCTACCCGTCACTCGTTCTTAAAATAGAAAAAAAAGCTTTTATAGAATTCATTATATTTATTAAGTATATAAAAAAAGTTATTGTACTTAAATGCCCAGTTAACCTTGACAGCTGGTTGACTCTGTAGCTTACAGGGATTCAACAATTTTTGTCACGAATGAAATTAAATAGAAAACTCCAAAGGCAATGGGCTGAGACATTGCATAACACGTTCTAGTATTCCTTGAACCAGTAGGAGTTGGACTTGGACCTGGACCCATTTGTTTATGTAATTAGCTTACAAATTGACAAACTCTGACCCTTTGTTTTCTCTGCAAGAAGCTTTCTTGTGCTGATAAGGTTGTCAGTTGCCAGTGGCCACTTGCAACATAAAACCATCGGGGGTTTGGTCTCAGAATCACATTCATTCCCAATAAAATTTTCCAGACATGTTGATTTTTTTTGAGTTACTTTCAAGGATACACTCAGGCATGATAAAGGACTGGCTTGTATCCATCAAGGATAACAGGCTAGATTCATTTCAAAATCATGAATATGGGTAGGCCCATAAGAATAAAATTTAATGTTTATTAAATTTATTTTATGGATAACTGCTTGTATCCATATCAATTTAACGATTCACTGTCGTCCTAACTGAACAAGAAAAAGGAAATTTTATTCTTTTGTAACATATTTCTTTGTATTGTAAGCTTTTTCTTAGAAAATAATTATGTGAAGAGCGTTGAAGGTTGATTCAATGTTTGACCGAGTAGTTTGGTTTGTTTCCTTTTAACTAGTCAAAGTAGCTGCTAACAAATGGCTAATAGTAGATGCGCCTAGTTTTAAGTTATGTTTGTTTATGTAAGCCTATATAAATGCAACTTGGTTCTCTGCTTAAAAATGGGCAAGTAATAAGAAGTCAAGCATTAAGTTTTATTGTTTCCTTTGTTATGTTTTTTTTGTTCTCTTCCTAGCAAATTTTAGTATCAGAGTATGCTTTGGTCCGTTGGGCAATTGATTGAGATTTAGGTCCATTGGATATATTTTTTGAGCCCTTAAAAGAGAGACACGAATATAGTCTTAGGAGATAATGGCAACAACTAGTTTTTCTTCCTCTCAACCACTCATACGCATTTTTAATGGTGAGAAGTATGAATGGTGGAGCATCAAGGTGAAGACATTGCTCAAATCGTAGGAGCTATGAGACTTGGTAGAGTATGAGTTCATTGATATATTAGAACCCAGTGAAGAAGAAGAGAAGAAGTTGAAAGCAACTAAGAAGAAGGATGCGAAGACATTGTTCATTCTCCAACAAGCAATCCATGAGATTATCTTCTCACGAATTGCATTAGCAACCACATCCAAGGAAGCATGGTCAATTTTGCAAAAAGAGTTCCAAGTGATTCAAAGGTAATTACGGTGAGATTGCAATCTCTAAGGCTCGACTTTGAAACCTTGATTATGAAGCATGATGAATCAGTTGCTAATTTTTTGTCAAGAGCAATAGTAATATTCGGTCAAATGCGTTCTTACGGTGAGCAGATTTTAGATGAGACAATTGTTCTAAAAGTATTAAGAAGTTTAACTCCAGAATTTGACCATATGATAGTTACCATAGAAGAAGCTAAGGATCTATATGTTCTTTCTATTGATGAATTGATGGGATCTCTTTAAACTCATGAGGCAAGAATCACCAGATTGCTTAAAAAAAATGAAGAGAAGGCATTTCAAATGAAGGAGACAACAAATAAATAAAGTGACCAATCAGCAAGTAAAGGTCGAGGAATAGGAGGAGTTCGCAATGGTCATGGACGTGGTCACATTAATGGCAGAGGCAGAGGAAGGAATGAAGGATAAAGGCAGTCCAATGAACAAAGTAACATAAAAAGTAATAAACAATGTCATCGTTGCAAGAGATATGGGTATATAAAATTTGATTGTTGGTTTAAAGATTAGAGAATAAATTTTGCAGCATAATAACGGATTCAAAATTGTAACCAAGCATCGCTCATTGGTTCTATACCTGATTCATAACTAGAAAATTTCTTTGGCCCTTTGTTAAACGGGGATAAAATTTCAGAAATTAGAAAGGAAGAGGCAAATAAGCTTTTTATGGCTTATACTGATACTAACCACAAAGCCAAGTGATTTGTGGTTTGTGGATAGCGGTTATTCTAATCACATGAAAGCACTAAATCCTTATTTATAGAGCTTGATGAGACACAAAAGATGAAGGTGCACTTTGGGAATGGCAAAGAAATGCAAGTTAAAAGGAAAGGTACAATTGGAATTGAAACTAGCTATGGTGAAGTAAAGTTCTTACATAATGTTCAATTTGTACCTGAATTGGGATATAATTTGTTGAGTGTTGGTCAACTAATGGCTTGTGGATATTCAATTTCATTTGATGATGGTGTATGTGTTATTAAGGAAGAGAAAACAGGCAAAACAATGATCAATATCAACATGATTCAAAACAAAATGTTTCCTTCGGAGGTTTCAAATATGGGAGATTGTGTTTTTGCTGTTAATAGAAAGGATGACTCGAATTTATGGCATTTTCGATACGGGCATTTAAATATAAAGGGCTTAAAACTTCTAAATGAAAAAGGTATGCTTCTTGGACTATCAAAAATAGGATCTATTAAATTATTTAAAGGGTGTATTTATGGAAAACAAATAAGGAAGTTGTTTCCTGTTGGAAAAGCATCGAGAGCCTTTAAATGTCTAGAATTAATATAGGCTGATTTATGTGGGCCTATGCAAACTAGGTCTTTGGGTGGGAGTCGTTATTTCTTATTGTTTACTGATGATTATAGTCGTGTGAGTTAGGTATTTTTTTTGGAAAACAAATCAGAAACTTTTGAGAAATTTCAGAAATTTAAAGAAAATATGGAAAAAGCCAAGTGGCATCTATATCAAAGTTCTCCACATAGATAGAGGTGGAGATTTTATGTCCAAAGAATTTAATTTGTTTTTTTTTGAAGAAAACGACATCCAAAGGGAGTTAACAACTCCTTACACTTAGGAGTAGAATGGTGTTACTTAACGAAAGAATCAAACCATTGTAGAGATGACACAAAGCATGTTACAAGCAAGGGGACTCTTTGATATGTATTGGGCAAAAGCTATAGCAACTTCCATTTATTTGTTGAATCTCTCACCAACAGGGGCTATTATGAATAAAACCCCATATGAAGCTTGGCATGAAAAGATACCGAGTGCAAGTCATTTGTGAGTTTTTAGTTGTGTTTCTTAAGCTTCGGTAAATTCTCAAGCTCGTCAAAAGTTTGATGAAAAATATAAAAAATGTATTTTTATTAGTTATTGTACTCACTCCAAAGCATATAGATTGTACAATCCTCTTAGTGGCAAGATTTTAGTTAGAAGAAATGTAATATTTGATGAAAATGCAATCTGGAGTAAGGAGCAGGCACAACAAGACATTCCTATGCCTATTGAAGGCTTCCTAGATGAAAGTCAAGGGTCAATTTTAAAAAATTCACCTACTAGCTCACCAACAATGTTAGAAAATTCATCAACTTCAGATGCACAAATTCAACCTAGAAGATCAACAAGGAATAGAAAGCCAAATCCTAAGTATGTTGATGATATGTATTAATCTTTTCAATTTGCTCTTACTGTTTCAGATCCCATACATTATGAAGAAGCAACTGAAAAAAGGAATGGCAAAAAGCGATGGTGGAAGAGATGAAAGCTATTGAAAAAAATGGAACATAGGAGGTGGTGGATTTATCAGAAGGCAAAAATGCAATTGGTTTGAAGTGCATTTTCAAAACAAAATTTGCTATAGATGGAACAATACAAAAACACAAAGCTCATCTAGTGGCAAAAGGATATATGCAATAATATGGTGTTGACATTGAAGAAACTTTTTCTTTAGTAGCTTGGTTTGAAAAATGAGGCTTGTAGTAGCATTGGCTGCATAATTGCAGTGGACAATTTATCAATTTGATGTTAAGTTGGCATTTCTTAGTGGAGACTTACAGGAAGAGGTTTATGTAGTATAACCTGAAGGTTCATAAAGGAGTGCTATGAAACAAAGGTATACAAGCTAAAAATGGTGTTGTATGGGTTGAAGCAGGCTCCTTAAGCCTAGTATAGCAAGATTGATGGGTACTTTCAACATAAAGGATACATAAGAAGTGAGAATGAGTCCACATTATATGTCTTTACATTATATGTCTTTACATTGATGACACATTATATATGTCATCATTATTTGTCTTTATATTGGTGACATCATTTATGCTAGTTCTTCTAACTCTCTTGTGGAAGGAGTTTAACTCTTAAATAATGAATGAGTTTGAGACGTCATATATGGGTTTATTGTATTATTTCCTTTTCTTTGAAGTCTAGCAAGATATAGATGGAATTTTTATTTCACAAAGAAAATATGCAAGGGATCTTCTCAACAGTTTAGCATGCTTAATTGTAATCCTACAGCTACACCCATGAATATTAATGAAAAGTTGCAGCAAGAAGAAGGAGAAGAAAAGGCAGATGCTAGGAGATTTAGAAGCCTAGTGGGAGGTTTAATTTATTTAACTCACACTAGACTTGATATTGCATTTTATGTTGGTGTTATTTCTAGGTTTATACAACAACATTCAAAGTCCATTATGGAGCGACAAAGAGGGTCTTGTATTACATTATTGGAATTATGAAGTATGGCATTTGGTACTAAAAAACTTCCAATTTCAGATTATGTGGGTTTCCGAATAGCGATTGGGTAAGTTCATTAGATGACAAACAAAGTATTTTGACAAATGTGTTCACTCTAGGTTCAGGAGTAATCACTTGGAGTTTAAAAAAGTAAGCTATAGCTGCATTATCGACCTCTAAATATGTTGCAGTAACTTTAGCAACTTGTCAAGCCATTTAGCTAAGAAGAGTGCTAACAAATCTTCAACAAGAGCAAAAGGGAGTAATAGAGATATTTTGTGATAACAAGGTAATTATCTCCATGACAAAGAATCCAACATTTTCGATATACACTATGATTTCATTTATGATTTGGTTAGAAAAAAGGAGATAGTTTATGAATATTGCAACTCTCACGAGCAGCTGGTTGATGTGCTAACAAAATTTTTATCAAGAGAGAAGTTTTGGTACTTTAGGAGATTACTTGGTGAATGTGACTTTGAATCAAAGGGGAGTGTTAAAGACTGATTCAAAGTTTGTCTGAGTACTTTGGATTGTTTCCTTTGTTTTAGCTAGTCAAAGTAGTTGCTAATAAGTAGCTAGTAGTGGTTGCGTCAGCCTAGTTTTAAGCTATGTTTGTTTTATGTAAGCCTATATAAAGGCTACTTGGTTCTCTGTTTAAAAATGGGCAAGTAATAAGAAGTCAAGCATTTAAGCTTTATTTTTTCCTTTGTTAGGTTTTTTTTTGTTCTCTTCCTAACAAAGAGAGCTTGACAACAAAAATATTTGTATATTTTAGCATGTGCCTTCCTTACTCAAAATCCCACCTTTTCAGTGCTGTCCTAGATGAAAACACTATATATACAAAGCTTAATCAAATAAGATAGAGAAAGGAGTTACTCAAGTAGATATTGACGTTGCTCAATGAAATAACTTAATCTTACTCTACTTATGTGATAGGCACAACAACTTCATTAAATAATATAGATGTACATCAAGACTATACTAATTTTCAATGGTAATGAATCTTCTGTCTCCATTGATGTATTTTGATGAAGAGATAGAAAGGAATATGAGTGAAATAGAAAGAATCTTATTATTCGTATTCTATGCATAATGTATCATATATACAGAAGCTATATTCTTCTAACAGAATGTCCAGAAATCATAACTAATTAATTATGTAAATTGGCTGGCATTTGTTGATGTGTATCCTCCAACAACCCCCACAAACTAAGGAATGTTGAAGATCATACATGCCCAGCTTGAGCATGAGATCTTTGTGCTAATAAGAAGGGAGTGCTTTAGTCAAAATATCTGCCAATTATTGTCCCGTAGGTAAATAAGTTAATTGAATCAAACCTTTAAGCACTTTTTCTTGAGTAAAATGATGATCCAGTTTGATGTGCTTGGTTCGTTTATGAAAAACTAGATTTCAAACAATATGAAGGGAGAATTGATTGTCACAATGCAAAGCAACAAGTTTCAAATTTTGCACTCCTAATTCAGAAAGTAGCTTGACAAGCCAAGTAATTTTAGATGCTACATGAGCCATGACTTTGTATTCAACCTCGACAGAAGATCTTGATACAGTGCTCTGCTTCTTGGACTTTCAACTGTTGGGAGAATCACCAAAAGGAACTAAATATTCAGTGGTAGACTTCCTAGTAGTAGGGCATGCAACACAATTTGAATCATTGAAAGCTTGAAGATGTAACTAATCTGCAACCTTCAAAAGAATACCTTGATGGATAGTGCCTTTAAGATATCTAAGGACATGTTCCAAAGATAAAAGATGAGGTTCTTTAGGAGCTTGTATAAATTAACTACAGGTCTGCACATCATAGAATATGTCAGGCCTAGTGTAAGTGAGAAAATTAAGCTTACCAATAATGGTTTTGAAATAGGAAGGATCAGAAACTGGATCTCTAGAATCAGCAGAGAGTTTGAAATTTAAAGGAAGAGGAGTAGAAACAAATTTCTTAATGAAAGAATTGGTGTTACTAAGTAGCTCATTAATAAACATCCCATGAGAAAACACAATTCCAGTAGGCAAATAAGTCACCTCAAATCCAAGAAAGTAGTTAAGATCCCCAAAATGCTTAATACCAAAAATAGAGTCTAACTGAGACTTTAGTTGTTGTACCTCAACAACATCTAATCTGGTGACTAAAATATCATCAACATAAATAGCCACGATATTCAAATGATCTACATTCCTTTTAATGAACAAGGAATAGTCAATTTTAGATTGTGCATAACCCAACAGCTTAAGGAAAGTCATCAAGTTAACAAACCATGCTTAGAGGCTTGTTTGAGTCCATAAAGAGATTTTTAAAGCTTGCTAACTTTGTTATGAGGATTGGGAAGGCCCTCAGGCATTTTCATGTAGATGTCTTCATTAAGATCCCCATGCAAAAAAGCATTATTGACATCGAGCTGAAAATCTTTCAATGTCTTGAGGCAACAATGGCAATGACAACTCTAATGGTAGATAGCTTGACAACAGGGGAAAAAGTTTCATTGTAATCTATCCTTTCTGTCTGTGTATCTCCCCTAATAACTAACCAAGCTTTATATCTTTCAAGTGATCCATCATACTTGAGTTTAACCCATTTGCAAGAAATAGATTTCTTCCCTGGAGGAACATCAATAACTGGCTAAGTGTTGTTAGCATGCAAAACATCTAATTCCTTATTCATTACTTTAACCCAGTTTAGATAATTAAAGGTTTCCTTATATGAACAAGGCTCTTTGAAAATGAAAGAGAAGTCTGACAAGCAGTAAAAGAGGTGAATTAGATAAGATTACACCAATGGACAGTAGAAAAGACAACAATATGGGAAGCTCCTGAGGGAAACTAACACAAGTAATCTTTCAAGTAAGAAGGTGTCTTAATGATCCTAGTGGATTTTCTGGAAGTACCAGGGGAAGGAATAGCCAAAAGATTAGTTGAAGAGGTAGAAGTTTTAGAATTGTTAGGAGTCTAAAATAGAAGAATTTAAGGGAATAGAAGAGGGAATAGTGGTGGAAGGGGAATAATCAAGATTAAAGAAAATAGAAGGTAAAGGAGAAGTGGAAGACTAAGTAGAAGAAGTAGTGAAGTGCTTGCATGGATAGAAGTGCTTACGAAAGATGACATCCCTACTTATAATAACCTTCTTGCTTCTCAAGTCATAAAGCTTGTAGCCTTTCTTACCATAGGTATAACCAATAAAAATAGAAGGATCTTCCCTGGGGGTCAAATTTGCCTCTCTGAGCTTGTAAATTGGATGTAAAACATAAACATTCAAAAGATCTCAAATGAGAATAGTTAGGCTTGGTATGATGTAGCTTTTCATATAGTGTTTGAAAATGAAGGACTAAAAGAGGCATCCTATTGATAAGGTAAGTGGTAGTTAAAATGCAATCCTCCCAAATCTATATGGGCACATTGGATTGAAAATAAATGACTCTAGCAGTTTCTAAAAGATGTTTGTTTTTTCTCTCAACCTTTCCATTTTGTTGAGTAGAGCCAACACATGAAGTTTGCTGAAGAATGCTTTGTTGGCAAAATAAATAGCTACTTCTCCTTCAGTAAGTTCTAAAGCATTATCAAATCTAATCACCTTTATATGAGTGCTGAAGTGATTTTCAATATAAGAAAGGAAGCTTTTCAAAGTAGGAGGAGCATCACTTTTATGGGAAAGAAGAAAAGTCTATGTGCATATAGAGTTGTCATCTATGATGGTCAAAAAATATCTATGACCACTGTAACGTCTCATATTAGGGGTTAGAATATTAAGGAATTTCAATGCATGATATGCTTGGCCTAATTAAGTTTTTTTTTTAAACTCATACCAATATTTATGCATGCATTCATGACATTTCGGGTATAATTAAGTTGTTAACGCGAATAAAATGTGATTTGGCAATTTTGGTAATATGTCGGGTATTTCAAAATTTTAGTGAATTATGGATTAATTGTCTTGGATTATTAAATTGGTGTGTATTATTATTACTAATTCTGCATTTTAGAGATATTTAGGTTAAGAAAAAATAAAAAAATTAAGAGACAAATTATGGAGTGACAAATGGATCAATGAATGCGTGACATTTGGACAAAGTAGTAAGCAACAAGTGGTAGCCTTACCTTGATGACAAATGGGCTACATGCAAGAGTGACATGTGTCAAGCACTAATAAAACACCTAGGCAAAAAAAAAGAAAAAAGAAAAGATTTTTGCAGCTGTTTTGCTTGGTCTCACATCATAGGCAGGTTGTGGGTTGACGTTCCAAAAGCGTCTCTATAACACACAAAATACACATATGTCACAAATTGTGCAATCCAAATGGTATAATAATGTACATGCAGGAATTGAAATGTGTACAATGCATGTTCGTGATAATCCCGGTATCAATCCATAAATTTAATCTAAAAAACCATTATTATATCACAACTCAAGTATGTCTAGGGTTTAGCCGCACTAAAATCATCAAACTCGTAATTTATGTTTGTTTCAATTTTTCTAAAACCACACTTTCGGATCGACTGCTCCTGATTAATGAGACAGTCCAAAAAGGGTAATCTAGGCAATCTCTCCATAATAGCAAAATTCCTTTAAGCTTTAGGAATCCATAGACACCAAAATTACTCAATTCGGATCTCTATAGGTCCAGATATTAAAACATTGTCCAGAAAATTAATCAATCGGTCCTCTCACTTTGATTTAATCCATAATTTCCAAATAAATCTTTAAAATTCACTAATTCTCATGGAGAGGTAGATAAAGGTCTTACGAATCCGACGCCTTAAAAATCAGGTCAATCAGAGGTCGGATGAAAAAGTTATTTACAAAAGAATGAGAAAGGGTCACATTGGAAAAGAAATAAATAAGAAATAAAAATAAAAAAAATCAGGAGCTGAGTCGCACTCAGCTCCTCGCTCCCTCGCAAGCGGCGAGTTCCCAATTTCGTCCATTTTTTTATAAAAAATTTCCACTTAATTCCCCTCTTCTTTCAACATGCATAAGTTTTCACTCAGGAGTCCAAAATTGACAAATTTGATCTCCATGAAAAGATCACAAAAAGCTCTACAAGTTTAATGAAGGACTTGAAAACTAATTTCACCTCTAAAGTGTCAAATATCACTTCAAAATATCTATCCTGTAAATCTTATCCTAAACAGTAACACATTTTCTAAAATCATAACTTCCCATTCCATTGTTCAAAAATTCCATGCTTTATATCAATGAAAAGATCAGAACACAATCTACAGCTTTCATGAAAACTTGGAAGCAAATTCAACTTCTAAAAGGGTCAAAATCTCAATCAAAGTTTCTACCCAATAAGTGTCATCCCAAACAGTAACACAACTTTCTAAAATTCATAACTTCCTATCCCATTGTACAAAAATTCCATGCTTTATATCAATGAAAAGATCAGAACACATTCTATAATTCTCATGAAGCACTTAGAAGCAAATTCTACCTCTAACTAGGTCAAATTCTCAAATGATTGTGGCTGCCCTGTTTTCCTTCACCTAAACCAAAAGCAAAGTTCAAGCACTTATAACTAGCAACCCCAACATCGAAAAATAACACATTTTATGGCGATAGAAAGCTATCAAGAAGAGCTACAACTTTTATGAAGAACAAATTAGCAAAATCAGCCTCAATAAACCTAGAAAAATTCCTAAAGGTTCAGATCCCAATCAATGTTAGTGTCACAAAAATGGCACTATTCATCCCTACACACATTGCCACTTTCAAGTCAAAATTTAGAACTTTTCAAACCAAAATTGAACAGAACCTCCTTCACAATAAATGTAGCCAAACTCCTCAAGTTTAATTCAAGCGAAACTTCATCTGAATTGTATAACCACATAAAAAGTTATGACAAAAACATGGAAACATATACAAATCCAATTTCTAGCTTTTAAACCTAACTTAACTTCTATCACTTCCATACTAATTCTACACCAATAAGCATCCAATTTAGTCAATATATCAACCACAATCAAAGCAAGATCCCCACTTGAACATGTATCCACAAAAATGGCAGCAACCTGCACTCAATCATTAATCCTTTTCTACACTCATCTACAACATTAATTAACATCCAAAACATCTAAACATCTCTAATTTACATTCCTCAAATTCTACTTCATCAATCATCAATCAACTATCAATCAAACAAGAAAAATACATACCCATATACACCAAGCACAATTTCATGCAATTTAATTTAAATAACATCATAAATAATTGAATTAACTACAAAACCATAATATACAACATGTTTCTTACCTATTAAGCTTCCAAATCTTCCAAAACCACAAACTCTCTAATTTCCTTCACCACACACGATTATCATCATCTTAAGGGAGGTGAGGATTTGGATTTTTAATGACCAAAAGAAGAGCAAGCCAAGAGGAAAAGATGGTAGAAAAGATGAGCAAAAGGGAAAAAGGAGCAAGGAAGGAGAGTGCTACGTAAGTGGAGAAAATCACACTTAAAACACTTAGGAAAAGAGAAGTATCGAGAAAGCCAAAGGAAGGAGGATTTTTCTTAAATCCAAACATCATGGTGGCATGTTACATGTCACATGCTTAAGCCCCTATTTAGTTTCTCTCCAATTAAGTTCCAATTTTTACTCCAATTTCTCCCCAAATTTTAATGGCTCAAATTAATAAATCCTAAAACATGCATCTAAATTTCCAGTGCCATTGGATAGTCACTTCTAATACTGAGAAACAATCAGTCTGCCACTTGACATTTTTTCTAGTCTGAAAAATACCCCAAAATTTCACAAAAAAATTCACTAAAAGTCACTAACAATTTTAAAACCTCAATGACCCTCTCCAATCAATTTTCCAAACACATAAATCACATTTTTCATAACAATCACATTTATGACCAAAATGATCGAAAAATGTCATGAATGCATGTACAGTCATTTACATGTGCAAAATTTACTATTCACGTGTATGTATATGCATGAACATATCAAGGTAATTCTAAGCACTCATAAACTATTCCAAATTATTATTTTACCCTTCCCATCGGTGATGGGATGTTACATCCATGATACAGAAACGTCTAGATGTGGACGATCTATCTTGTATCATCATTATGCAAAACACACATTGCACACACATTATTAATTGCACAACCATATAAACATTTAGTTTTATACACATGTATATGTGTAATGTATAATGCATGCTCAATGACAATCTCAGGTATATTTTCTAAATTCACTTCTTATTCTCATTCCTATTTCATGATTCATATTTGTCTAATTAAACTTAGGCTTACACTTCATTTATACATGATCATTCTAAATTCTCCATTCAATCTTTACCCTTTGAATGTGTTTAGCTTATTCATAAGCTTACACCTCAAGAACACTTAGTTACTCTATAACATAACACAGTTTCTCGTCATTTCTTTTCTAACCTCATATGATCTCATAATATCCAACTCTAATTCACAATTAATCACTTAATACATATTACTTAATTTCCTTGAAGATAACTATAATCATATAAACATCTTCATTCCCATTATACTCATGCATTTGATACTTTGATTTCATCCATTCGTTCACTAAGTTTTAACTTCCATTTTCGCTTCAAACATATCATACATTAGTCACATAAACCAATGATCATTCTAGGTTCACTTTAAGACCCATATAAGGCTCAAATAGGGTCACTTGACCCATGAATGTCTGTTAGGCGGACATCCATGTCCGTTAAACGGACCTTTACGGGTCACTTACAGAAACTTAAAAATTTAACCCTTTAAACGTCAAAATCTCTTTTCGTGATCTTCATAGAATTTGTAGATCTCGAAGTCCTCTTTAAAACTATGCCTAAATGACCTCAATAAAAGTTCTACTGAAAAACTTATGCCTATTGCACTAAAGTATGTCCAATTGCATTATATGTTTTCCAGATTTCTAACTCTTTACTTATAACATTCAATTCCTTATGCTTAGTCTATCATTTCTAGTTCAATACTCATCATTTATCCATTATCCTAAATCAATTTCAACTCAATATCATCTATAAACAATTTATAGCCCATGATTGATCATAAACACTAATAACAGAACATACACATATATATGCATTCATCATCAATTTTCAGCAAATATTCAACTTCATTTCTACTTTTATTTCACTTCTAACTATCATCTTGATCCTTCACATTTTAAGACACCACATTAATCCCTTTCTTTAGCTTTAGACTCATTTTACATCATCACAAAAACACCCAAATAGATTCACATCAATTCATCAAGAAAACAAAACAAGAACCCATTATGTATCTAATTTTTTCTGCACTTTTTCCTACACCCAGTACTCAAATTCAACTCAAAATTAGAAACTTTTAATGACATAATTTGAATTTGTTTTCCTCATGACAAATGTAGCCATATATTCTAATTTAATCTAAATCAAGAATCATCTTAATTGAACAACTCTAGAAGAAGTTATGGCTAAAACACAGAAGCACACTCATAGGTCATGTTGCTGCAACATTTTCTAGCTCAACTACCAATTTTGTTTCCACATCAACTTCTATATTATTTACTTGAAAATGGCGTTCCTCAATGGTGAATTAGAGGAAGAGGTTTACATGAAACAACCTGAAGGATTCTTCTCTAATGATGGTGAGCATTTAGTCTTTAAGCTTAATAAATCCATATATGAGTTAAAATAAGCCTCCTGATAGTGGTACTTAAAATTTTATGAGGTTATCACTTCATTCAGTTTTGAAAAGAATATAATGGACCAGTTTTTATACCAGAAGGTCAGTGGGAGTAAGACTTTCTTATGTTATACGTGGATGACATTTTGTTTGCGACTAATGATAATGGTTTGCTATATGAGGTGAAACAATTTCTCTCAAAGAATTTTGATATGAAAGATATGAGTGAGGCATCTTATGTCATTGGCATTAAGATCCATAGAGAAAGATCTCGAGGCATTTTGGGTTTGTATCAAGAGACCTATATCAACAAAGTTTTAGAGAGATTTCGAATGAAAGATTGTGCACTAAGTGTAGCACCCATAGTTAAGGGTGATAGATTCAATTTGAATCAATGCTCAAAGAATGACTTTGAGAGGGAACACATGAAGAACATTCCATATGCTTCATCTGTTGGAAGACTTATGTATGCTCAGGTCTGCAGCCGACCTAACATTACATATGTTGTTAGAATGTTAGAAAGATATCAGAGTAATCCAGGTATTGACCACCGGAAAGCTGCAAAGAAGGTTCTTAGATATCTTTAGGGCCCAGACGAACTGAGAACTTGGAAGTAGTTAGATACTCTGATTCAGACTTTGCTGGCTGTATTGATTCAAGGAAATCAATATCTAGTTATATATTCATGCTAGCTAGTGGAGCTATATCTTGGAGAAGTGCCAAGTAGACCCTTATTGCTACTTCCACTATAGAGGCTGAGTTAGTATCATGTTTTTAGGCCATCTTGCATGGTGTGTGTTTGAAGAGTTTCATATCTGGGCTTAGGGTTGTTGATTCAACTTCTAAGCCATTAAGGTTGTATTGTGACAACTCCATTGTGGTCTTTATAGCTAAAAGTAATAAGAGTGAAAGTCGAAGTAAGCATATCAACATTAAATATTTAGCCATAAGAGAAAGTGTTAGGGAAAGGAAAGTTGTCATAGAGCACATTAGCATTGATTTGATGATTGCGGATCCTTTAACTAAAAGCATGCCACCTAAGCAGTTTAAGGAGTGCAAATGGGATTTGGTTCCATAATGTGATTTGTTGTACATTTGTTGATTCAACGGAACTTTTATTCAATTTGATATTTTCTCATATATTTTGTGCACATATTTTGATTGGTTTTGAGAAATGTCATTTATTTTGGACCTAGAATAAATATATGATTTATTGATTAAGTTTATGGGTTAGTAATAACAAATTTTATATATGTAATACATGGAAGATAATACTTACTATAAGAGGACCTATCGTCATGATTCATATATTTGATTTCTTGTTATGTGTGGTGTTGGGTTAAATGGACCAAGTGGAAGAATGTAACATTTTTGAAAAATTACCTAATCTTCCTACTGTTCATGTACGGTCTATTTAAAGCACTTACCCTGTGCACACGCATATGTTGTCGCCTATATTCCCGTCCTTCCTCCTTTGTGATGGGTAGAGGTACAGAAATGGATATAAAAATGTTGGTTTTGGATCCCTATCCTTACCTAGCACAAGCCGTACACCATCGATCGTACTAAAGGAAGAGGATAGAAGATTCAAACTTCTCTAAGACACAAGAAGATCCATGGTGAAGAAGAGGCAATGGCTAGAGGTATTTACTTCCATTAACACTACAAGAAAATGATGTAAATAGGGACGGAAATTTAGGGATGGATCTTATTCCGTCGGTAATCAGTAATTACCGACGGAATGAAGAAGGCATCATAAAAAGAAGAGGGGAAGCAACCATTTACCGGCAGCGTATATTCCGTCAGTAAATGATGTCGGTAAAAATCTTTGTAAATCTTCATGTAGGAGCTGGAACAAAACGTCATCGTTTGGGTATCTCGAAATGGCATCGTTTTGAATTCATTAGAAGCCATAAAAAAAGACGTTGTTCCATTAAAAGTCAAACGACGTCATTTGATCAAATTATAAACGTTGAAAAGATAAACAAAATGACGTCGTTTTGAAACATATCAAAACGATATCGTTTTGTTATGTTCTAAACGTTTAAAAAAACTCCAAAACGACGTTGTTTTGCTTAACATTTTAAACCTACAGAACCCTCCTCTCCACCCACTCTCGCGCACGCGTTCTCTCCTCTCCTCCTCTCCTTCTCCGTTGCCTGTGGCCACTGTGTTGGATCCCGTTACCGGAGTACAACTTTTGAACCGTAAAATATGAAACTTGATCATCTTGCCTTTTAGGGTTTATTTCATTTAACCCTAATTTCAAATTGGGTTTCTCTTGTAAATCATAGCCTTATTACTCTTGTTTAATTTAAGACAAGGATCGATTCAATCGGAGTTCTATAACTCAAGATATCGACAAAATACCAACTTGTGATCATCTCTCGATCACGCTCTCTCGACTGACCCTTTACTTGAGTTCATGCCAAATCTTTCAATTTAACTCCAAATGACACAAATTCTTATGGGTAGGTACCTACATGTCTCATGAATCCAGGGCTCAAAAATCACTTCATTTGGAGGTCTGATGAGGAAGTTATGATCAAAACAATTCTTCATATTCATAACCCGATGTATATTTGACATACTTTGGTAAAAACGCCATAACTCTTGCTACAGATGTCGGATTGATATCATCTTTATACCAATCAATATGTACACATCCTGATCTACAACTCATATTAGAGGCCTAAAAATGAAATTCGCACTCTAACTGGGTCGCACCCGCGATTTACTTCTCTCGCGCCCGCGAGGAAGAGACGAACAGAAAGTTGAGGCTCTTCTGATTTTCTATGGTCGCGCCCGCGAGGTATGATCTCGCGCCCGCGAGGAAGAAATGACCAGAACGATGAGATTTTTCCCAAAGCCTCTTAAACCCTCACCCATGCTTTCTAACTTATTCCTAACACCAAATACACTTGTAATCTTGCAAGATTCACTTACTCTACTACTAAACACTTCATAACAACTCCAAACATCCAACTTATTTTATTATTCTATCAATTCTTGATTGATTTGTCCATCAAACCTTAGATTCCTACACAACCATCAAAGCTATCCTCATAAACAAGACTTATGCATCCTGCTAACTTTCAACCATCATAACTCTCAACTTCCCACTTCTATTGTCTAACCAATTTAACACATCTACAAGACTTTGCACAATCAACCTCACACAAGCCTCATTCTAACCTTCATTACACATGCATGACCATCAATCCCAAGCTCATATCATTTACCCACCTATATGATATTCATGCCATCTCATGCATCATCTCAAAAGATCAAAGGTCATACAATCAAGCATTATACATTAGGGTTTAAAATTCACTTTTGAATCATAACTCATTCATTCCATCTCCATCAAATCATGTCATATTTCATACAATGCTTTAGTGGGCATTTTAAGTTCAATTACATGAAACTTCAAAGTACAATATCATTCTCAAAATGCAACTAAAGCATTGTTTTACAAAAATCATTTCAATTACAAAACCAAAAGAAAACTCTTGGAGTAAATGCCTTTAAGCTTGCTCCTCGGGATCCTGCTCATTTCCTGGAGAATTGAGGGGTGAGCTTTTCATGGTAACACATTTATATTTATATAACAAGCATGTCTATTTAGTTATTCACACATTAAGCAATCTTTCAATGAAATCATAATACATGCATCATGCAATTTTCATCAATACATAAACATAATTTCTCACAATTTGAACATTCATAATTCTTGCAATTTCATGTAATCACATATGAAACACATCAAATGGCTCGGTAAGTCCATATTCATGGCAACCATATAGTCTCATTTTATGAGCTTATATGGGCAAATCTTGAGGAGTCCAAATAATGGATCATCCTATGCCACAATCGGGCAGGCGGACGAAGCCTTTTCATGGTCGACGTGCACGTGACAGTTCTTGGGACTATACTTTACCCACATAACATAACAATCATGATAACAATAAAATTGACCGTTTTGTCCAATTCATCGCTTTTCTTGAAAATCTTATCTTTCATGCATATTTCATATTGTACATTTCATGCATAAGTCATATTGTACATTCATACTCATTTAAGCTACTTCATTCAATACTAACTCAACCATCATCAAATCATCAACATGAATTATTTTCATTTACACATAACTCATGATTAATGTCATCTAACCACAACTAACACAAGCATCTATAGCAATCATTTATACTCACTTACAAGTAACAAACATTCATTAGTGTCATTTATCAACTTGCATTAATTGCTCATAAATATAAAGATAAATATGGAACCCACCTTTAAGACTTGCTAAATCCTTGGTTTCCTTGCTACAACGCTGTTCCTCTTCTCTTCCTCTCTCTCTTCATTAAAACCAAAACTCATGTAAATCTCACTTCAATTGAGAAACCATGTTACACCTTTCATGAAATCAACTTGAAATCACTATACCCATTCCATTCTTAGTCTTTCTAACCAAAAACCCAATTAAAATCTCACATTTAAACAAAAGGCTTACCTTAAATCTTCAACAATACCAAGAGTTTCTTGGTTCAAGATGAAGCTCTAGCCTTCCTCTTCACTTTTAACTCTTGGACTTTCTTCCAACTCCCTCTTGATCTCTTGGAAATCAAACCCTAGCCAAAGCTCTTCTTTTTTTCTCCTCCTTCTTTCCTCTTCCACGATCTCCTCCTCTCCTCCCTCTATTTTTCGTAACTCCTCTTCTTTTCCTACTAACTCATTTAACTCCTTCCTCTTTTATACTCCTTCCTAACTCACTTAAGCCCATAAGCCCAAAGCCCACTCATTTATTCTTCCTTCCTTCTTATTTGCCTCTTTAAACTTCTCAAGCCCACTAATTCTTTAAGCCCATCATATTCTCTTCCTTTCCTACCTCATTAAGGTCCAACTAACACATTTAACTACATCTAACTCATTTAAGTCAACTAATACATTTACTAACATTAATTCTTAACACCTAACTCATTTAATGTCATATGCTAATTCATGCTAACTTTATTAAATACTATACTAATTTACCCCATTAATCTAACCATGCTTGATTTATCACAAAAAAAAAATTATGGGGGTAACATTTCTCCCCCCCTTAAGAAATTTCGTCCTCGAAATTCTTGCCTGGTTCACTGAAGAGGTGTGGGTACTGCTCCTGCATTGCATCCTGAAGCTCCCACGTCGCCTCTTCAACTGCATGATTCCTCCACAGGACCTTGACTAGCTTGATTATCTTGTTCCTGAGGACCTTATTCTTGCTGTCCAGAATTGCCACAGGCATTTCTTCATAACTCAGATCATCCTTCAGCTGAACTTCTGAGGTCTGAATGATGTGAGAAGGATCTGATCTGTACCTTCTCAGCATGAAAACACGGAATACATCATGAAGCTGCGACAATTCTGGAGGCAATGCCAACCTGTAGGCCAACGGCCCAATCCTCTCTAAAACTTCATACGGACCCACATACCGAGGGCTTAACTTCCCCTGCTTGCCAATCTCATAACTCCCTTCCATGGAGACGTCTTGAGGAACACCTTGTCACCCATCGTGATATTCCATTTCTTTTACGTTAGCATCGGCATAACTCTTCATTCTATCCTGGTCGCTTTAAGCCGCTGTTTGATTACATCCACTTTCTCAATCGTCATCCGGACCAACTCTGGTCCCACTAATTTCCTCTCACCTTCTTCATCCCAACATATCGGAGTCCCGCATCTTCGCCATAAAGGGCTTTATAAGGAGCCATCTCAGATGCTCGAATGGTACGAATTGTTATAAGCAAATTCGACTAACGGCAAATGATCATCCCATGCTCCTCTGAAGTCCATGACACATGCTCTAAGCATCCCCTCTAAGAGTCTGGATTGTCCTCTCAGACTGACCATCCGTCTGAGGATGAAACGCCGTACTGAAATTCAGCTTAGTTCCTAATGCTTCATGCAAACTTCCCCAAAATCTCGATGTGAATCGAGGATCGCTGTCGGATACTATAGAATCCGGAACTCCATGCAACCTTACCACTTCATTAATATACTTCCTGGCTAAGACTTGCAATGAATCTGTTTGCTTGATTGCCAGAAAATGAGCTGACTTGGTCAACCGATCAATAATAACCCAAATGGCATCATGCTTCTTGCTGGTCCTAGGCAAGCCCATCAGAAAATCCATCGTGATCCTTTGCCACTTCCATTCAGGAATGGAGAATGGCCTTAGCATGCCTGAAGGTGCCTGGTGTTCAGCCTTGACTTCCTGACACACTAGACATCTGCTCACATATTCAGCTACATCCCTCTTCATGCCTTTCCACCAGAAATGTTCCTTCAAATTTTGTACATTCGGTGTCTGCTGAGTGCATGGAATAAGGCGCATTAGGGCCTCATCTATGATCTCATCCTTAATCGCCTTATCATTCGTAATACATAACCTTGCTTCCACTACCATTAGCCCATTATCCCTTACTTGCACTTCTCGATCGCTACATGTTGAATTTCATCTCTCGACTTACTTAATTCCGTATCCTCTCCTCAGAACTCCTCGACCTTCTCCCTAAGGATAGGTCTCACCCTAAATTGAGCAAAACACCATCGATTCATCCCGCTTAAATCGATCTTCAACTTGGCCATCTGTTCCAACAGAGGCAAGTAAACCGATTGCACGTAAGATATGGATGACTTCGCCAAAGCATCTCGCCACTACATTCGCCTTGCTCGGATGATACTCTATCATCGTGTCATAGTCCTCGAGCAACTTCAACCATCGTCTCGCTTTAAATTCAACTCTTTCGACTCATAATGTACTTAAGACTTTTGTGATCCGTGAAGATCCTAGTCTAAACCCCATATAGGTAGTGTCTCCAAATCTTTAGGGCAAAATTACCGCTAACTCCAAGTCATGAGTCGGATAATTTAACTCATATCGCTTCAACCGCCGTGAAGCATAGGCTATTACCCCATCATCCTCGCATCAAGACACATCCTAAACCCTTCCTCGAAGCATCATCAGACATCAGATACCCCGGTCTCCATTAGGCAAAACCAATCTTGGAGCACTTGTCAATCTGTTCTTGAGCTCCTCAAAGCTCTTCTGACATTCCTAACTCCATATGAACTGCTGATTCTTTCTTAACAGCTTAGTCATAGGGGCAGCTATCATTGAGAATCCTTCCACGAATCTCCTATAATAACCTGCCAAACCTAGGAAGCTTCTTACCTCTTTCACTGTCTTAGGCTCTTGCCAATTCACTACTGCTTCTACTTTCTTCGAATCAACATGGATCCCTTTGCTGGAAATCACATGTCCAAGGAAAACTACTTCATGTAGCCAAAATTCACACTTGCTGAATTTGGCTTATAGCCCTAACTCTCAATCTCTCGCAACACTATCCCGAGATGTCGTTCATGCTCTCCTTCATCCTTAGAATAGACCAGAATGTCATCAATGAACACAATGATAAACTGATCTAAGAATTCATTAAACACCCTATTCATTAGATCCATGAAGGCAGCTGGAGCATTGGTCAATCCGAAGGGCATGACCCTGAATTCATAGTGCCCGTAATGGGTCCTGAAAGCTGTCTTGTTTACATTAGACTCCCTAATTCGGAGTTGATGATAACCTGATCTTAGGTCAATCTTCGAGAAGACCCTTGCTCCCTGCAGCTGATCAAATAAATCATCTATCCGTGGCAACGGATACTTGTTCCAAATCGTCATCTTGTTAAGCTTCCTGTAGTCTATACACATCCTCCACGTTCCATCCTTCTTCTTAACAAACAGGACCGGAGCTCCCCAAGGTGAAGAACTCGGCCTGATGAACTGCTTCTCCAACAATTTCTGCAATTGCTCCTTGAGTTCTCTCAACTCAACTGGAGCCATTCTGTAGGGTGGTATGGAGATTGGCGCGGTTCTGAGAATCAAGTCAATTTCGAACTCAATTTCTCTCACCGCGGCAACCCCGTAATTCTTCCGAAATACATCAGAAACTCCTCTTAACTCAAAATCTTCTAATCTTCCCACATTCACTTCTGGATCCACTACATGCGCCAGGAAGGCCTCACACCCTTGGCTCATCATATTGTCAGCTAACATAGCCGAAATGATCCTCTACACTGGCAGTCTCCTATCCCCTTTGAAAACTATCTTCTGGTCATCTCCCAGATCAAATTCTACTTCCTTCAAACTACAATCTAGCTTCGCCTTGTATTTCTCCATAACATCCATCCCCAAAATGACATCCAACCCTTCAAGGTCTAGAGGTAGTAAGTCTACTACCAAATTTAGCACCGCCTATGTTAAGCTCACGCTTCTTGTAGATCAAACTGATCACCACCTTACTCCCTAAAGGAGTACTAATTACCAGAAAGTTATCCATAATCTCAGGACATGCAGCATGCATATTCATACTTGCAGATACAAATGAATGGGTGGAGCCAGTATCAATCAACACATAAACTAGTAAATCAAATAACATAGCCATACCCGCACTACTTCCTGAGCGGTCAGCAGCTTCTTCCCGGTCATGGCAAAGACCCGAGCCGGTGCTCGACCACCCCTCTAGGTCTCCTATCGGATATGCCTTCCTTGCAGTTCTGAATCGCCCACATCATGATCGCCGAGATGCCACTGCTTTACGCTCTTCTTGGGGCTGAGATCGAGACCCTTCTGCTGTTGACCGCCTGGGACAATCCTTGATTCTCAGGCCCCTTTGGCCACACCAAAACATGCTCCTATCTTCAGCAGACATTCCCTTTGTGAAATCTCCCACAGTGATCACAATGGGGATTTCCTCTACCTGTCCATCCTGGGCTTGCTACACTTGAAGCTTTCCCGACATAGCCCTAGGTCGCTTGCTCGAGTGGGGCCATCGCGCCCACCTCACTCTGTGTATGCCGAGTTCGGTGCTCCTTGCAGTGCCGGAGCACTCATGCCCTTCGAGAACCGCTTCTATTCTTTCTCTTCTTAGTCACTTCACCACGATGTTCTCTAACTTCTCGCTTGAAGGGCAAGATCAACCAATCTTTGGTAATCACGGAAGTTGTGAATTACCACCTTTCCCCGAGCCCTAGGTGCAATCCACCTCAAACTTCCTAATTTGTTCGCTTCATCCGCCACGATATTGGCTGCATATCGCGACAACCGAGTGAACTTCACTCATAATCCGCCACACTCACCCCTCCGAGTGAGATTCAAGAATTCCCTGGCCTTCTCCTGCATGTAGACCATCGAGAAATATTTCCTCCAAAAGGCCTCTAAGAACTCCCTCCATGTCGATCGGGAGGTATTTCGATCACAGGCACCGACTCCACCAAGGTAATGCATCCCTTGCGAAGTCGATCGCATAATCAAGCTTCTCATCATCAGAACACTTCATCTGATTCAGGACCCTCTCGGTCCTCTTCAACCATACTTCGGCTTCCTCGGGATTAGTAGTCCCGCTGAAGTCAACTGCTCTATACTTCCGGAGCTTATCATACTGGCCGCTCCTCTCTACTGGAGCTGGCACTTGAGCCTATCTTTCTTGGCCCATGGCATAGGTGAAAGCCTGAGCAAATGCTTGGAAGAACTGGAGATCCATGGGGTTCACTTGAGGAGGAGGCGGCGGAGGCACCTCATGTTGCACACTTTGTGCATCAGAGTTGGAGATGGGAAGGTCCTCGATCTGCGAACGCATTTACTCATCCGCATTTCCGCTACGAGAGCTGGGCCGAGATTGAGCTCCTCGAGTTCTCTTTCGAGGCAGCATTACTCCTTCAATTTAAAAATCAGTGAAAATCTTTAGTTCACATAAAACAAGTTCAATTCATGTAAATCAATTTAAAACAAGTCAATTCACTCATTTAAAAGCAATGTTGCATGCTATGCATTTAAAATAATGCACATAATTCATGTAGGAAAATGCATGATGACTTGACCCTTAGACAATCCCACTAAGGTTCCTAGGAAACCCTAAACCCGGTTTCGCTCTGATACCATAGATGTTGGATCCCGTTACCGGAGTCCAACTTTTGAACCGTAAAATATGAAACTTGATCATCTTGCCTTGTAGGGTTTATTTCATTTAACCCTAATTTCAAATTGGGTTTCTCTTGTAAATCATAGCCTTATTACTCTTGTTTAATTTAAGACAAGGATCGATTCAATCGGAGTTCTATAACTCAAGATATCGACAAAATACCAACTTGTGATCATCTCTCGATCACGCTCTCTCGACTGACCCTTTACTTGAGTTCATGCCAACTCTTTCAATTTAACTCCAAATGACACAAATTCTTATGGGTAGGTACCTACATGTCTTATGAATCCAGGGCTCAAAAATCACTTCATTTGGAGGTCTGATGAGGAAGTTATGATCAAAACAATTCTTCATATTCATAACCCGATGTATATTTGACATACTTTGGTAAAAACGCCATAACTCTTGCTAAAGATGTCGGATTGATATCATCTTTATACCAATCAATATGTACACATCCTGATCTACAACTCATATTAGAGGCCTAAAAATGAAATTCGCACTCTAACTGGGTCACACCCCCGATTTACTTCTCTCATACCATGAGGAAGAGACGAATGAAAGTTGAGGCTCTTCGATTTTCTATGGTCGCCATGAGGTATGATCTCATACCATGAGGAAAAAATGACCAGAACGATGAGATTTTTTCCAAAGCCTCTTAAACCCTCACCCATGCTTTCTAACTTATTCCTAACACCAAATACACTTGTAATCTTGCAAGATTCACTTACTCTACTACTAAACACTTCATAACAACTCCAAACATCCAACTTATTTTATCATTCTATCAATTCTTGATTGATTTGTCCATCAAACCTTAGATTCCTACACAACCATCAAAGCTATCCTCATAAACAAGACTTATGCATCCTGCTAACTTTCAACCATCATAACTCGAAACTTCCCACTTCTATTGTCTAACCAATTTAACACATCTACAAGACTTTGCACAATCAACCTCACACAAGCCTCATTCTAACCTTCATTACACATGCATGACCATCAAACCCAAGCTCATATCATTTACCTACCTATATGATATTCATGCCATCTCATGCATCATCTCAAAAGATCAAAGGTCATACAATCAAGCATTATACATTAGGGTTTAAAATTCACTTTTGAATCATAACTCATTCATTCCATCTCCATCAAATCATGTCATATTTCATACAATGCTTTAGTGGGCATTTTAAGTTCAATTACATGAAACTTCAAAGTACAATATCATTCTCAAAATGCAACTAAAGCATTGTTTTACAAAATCATTTCAATTACAAAACCAAAAGAAAACTCTTGGAGTAAATGCCTTTAAGCTTGCTCCTCGGGATCCCGCTCATTTCTGGAGAATTGAGGGGGTGAGCTTTATTCATGGGTAACACATTTATATTTATATAACAAGCATGTCTATTTAGTTATTCACACATTAAGCAATCTTTCAATGAAATCATAATACATGCATCATGCAATTTTCATCAATACATAAACATAATTTCTCACAATTTGAACATTCATAATTCTTGCAATTTCATGTAATCACATATGAAACACATCAAATGGCTCGGTAAGTCCATATTCATGGCAACCATATAGTTTCATTTTATGAGCTTATATGGGCAAATCTTGAGAGTCCAAATAATGGATCATCCTATGCCACAATCGGGCGGTAGTGAAGCCTTTTCATGGTCGACGTGCACGTGATTCTTAGGACTATACCTTACCCACATAACATAACAATCATGATAACAATAAAATTGGACCGTTCTTGTCCAATTCAACGCTTTCTTGAAAATCTTATCTTTCATGCATATTTCATATTGTACATTTCATGCATAAGTCATATTGTACATTCACACTCATTTAAGCTACTTCATTCAATACTAACTCAACCATCATCAAATCATCAACATGAATTATTTTCATTTACACATAACTCATGATTAATGTCATCTAACCACAACTAACACAAGCATCTATAGCAATCATTTATACTCACTTACAAGTAACAAACATTCATTAGTGTCATTTATCAACTTGCATTAATTGCTCATAAATATAAAGATAAATATGGAACCCACCTTTAAGACTTGCTAAATCCTTGGTTTCCTTGCTACAACGCTTGTTCCTCTTCTCTTCCTTCTCTCTCTTCATTAAAAACCAAAAACTCATGTAAATCTCACTTCAATTGAGAAACCATGTTACACCTTTCATGAAATCAACTTGGAAATCACTATACCCATTCCATTCTTAGTCTTTCTAACCAAAAACCCAATTAAAATCTCACATTTAAACAAAAGGCTTACCTTAAATCTTCAACAATACCAAGAGTTTCTTGGTTCAAGATGAAGCTCTAGCCTTCCTCTTCACTTTTAACTCTTGGACTTTCTTCCAACTCCCTCTTGATCTCTTGGAAATCAAACCCTAGCCAAAGCTCTTCTTTTTTTCTCCTCCTTCTTTCCTCTTCCACGATCTCCTCCTCTCCTCCCTCTATTTTTCGTAACTCCTCTTCTTTTCCTACTAACTCATTTAACTCCTTCCTCTTTTATACTCCTTCCTAACTCACTTAAGCCCATAAGCCCAAAGCCCACTCATTTATTCTTCCTTCCTTCTTATTTGCCTCTTTAAACTTCTCAAGCCCACTAATTCTTTAAGCCCATCATATTCTCTTCCTTTCCTACCTCATTAAGGTCCAACTAACACATTTAACTACATCTAACTCATTTAAGTCAACTAATACATTTACTAACATTAATTCTTAACACCTAACTCATTTAATGTCATATGCTAATTCATGCTAACTTTATTAAATACTATATTAATTTACCCCATTAATCTAACCATGCTTGATTTATCACCAAAAAAAAAATTCTGGGGGTAACACACTGTGAAACACCATCATCGCCGTCTGCTCTTTCAATCGTCGTCGAGACTTTCATCGCCGACGTCCCCTGCTCCGGTGGTGGTAACCGAAGGTAATGTCGTTTTTAAAACCTTCCTCTCCTTCCTCTACAATCGGTGGAGTTTGTTTTAGGTTAATATTTATTAGTTGTTTGATTTAAAATGTTAATTAGTGATTGTTAATGATTGGGTTTGTGTTTGTTGGAGATTAAAGGAAAAAATGTGGGAATTTTTGTTGAATTAGGGATGAACAAATGTTTGCACACTAAGTGTTTGACAAAATGCCTATAGGTGTTTTTCTTGAATTGTTGTTGAACTTTAAGTATTGGTGTTGTTTTGCAAGAAGTTTAGAATGTATGTGTTAGATATATTATAGTACTTGTTCATACGAACGTTTTATTTTGTGTTGATTTTGAAATTGTAGTTTCAATTTTGTTAAAAATAAAAATAATCTATAATGTTAATATGACTATATATGTATTGATAATGATTATGTATAAGATTAATTATTTTAAAGAAATTAAAATTTTAATCATTGTATATTTTTATTTTGTTTTATTAAATTAAATAATTTCAAATCAAGTATATATTTGTTTATTTATTAACTCCTATTTCATTTATAATTTATATATTGTAAAGATATTTTCAATTTAATTAAAGTACTTATTAATAATTATTAAATTTAATTACAAAATTAAATATAGTTAATAACTAAAATTAATTAAATCAAATTCTTATTAATAAATAGATTTAATTAATTAAATTATTCATAATTTTAATTAATAATTAATATATTGGATAATTAAATAATATAATCTTAAGATTAATTATATATTGTTATAATTAAATGGATAGTAATTAAGTTGAATTTAATTTAAATATGAATAATACATTTTTTTGTGTTCAAATAAACAAACAATATTAATTTTAATTATATTGGTATAATTTGTTATATATATTGTTATAATTAAATGGATAGTAATTAAGATGAATTTAATTTAAATATGAATAATACATTTATTTTGTATTCAAATAAACAAACAATATTACTTTTTATTATATTGGTATAATTTGTTATATATATTTTATAATTAAATGGATAGTAATTAAGATGAATTTAATTTAAATATGAATAATACATTTATTTTGTGTTCAAATGTGACTTCAATTGTATCTTATTTATTATTTTGTTTTATTAAATTAAATAATTAAAAATTAAAAATATAATTTTCTAGCTATTAAATCAAAATTTGTCTATAATTTATATATTCTAAAGATATTTTCAATTTAATTAAAGTACTTATTAATAATTATTAAATTTAATTACAAATATTAAATACAATTAATAACTAAAATTAATTAAATAAAATTTTATTAATAAATAAATTTAATTAATTAAATTATTCATAATTTTAATTAATAAATAATATATTGGATAAATATATAATATAATTTTAGTGAGAAATAGGAAAAAATTTGTACCGCTTTCCTAAATTTTTAATAAGAACTTGTTTAATAATTCATATGATACATCAATTTTGTTGGTCATCAAATTTCTCGTAAATTTAGGTAACTCTTTGTAGATAATTATTAATAAGAACTTGTTTAATAATTCATATGATACGTGAATTTTTAAAATATGAATAATACATTTATTTTGTGTTCAAATAAACAAACAATATTAATTTTAATTTTATTGGTATAATTTGTTATATATATTGTTATAATTAAATGGATAGTAATTAAGATGAATTTAATTTAAATATGAATAATACATTTATTTTGTATTCAAATAAACAAACAATATTACTTTTAAATATACTGGTATAATTTGTTGTATTGTTATAATTAAATGGATAGTAATTAAGATGAATTTAATTTAAATATGAAAATACATTTATTTTGTGTTCAAATGTGACTTCAATTGTATGCTATTTTTATTTTGCTTTATTAAATTAAATAATTTAAAATGAAAATATATTTGTTTAATTATAAAATCAAAATTTATTTATAATTTGCATATTCTAAATGATAACGTGATGATTGATTCTCGAGTCATTGAAATGAGGAATTTAAAGAATATAAGAAATTTACATTGGTTGAATTATAAAAAATGTTTTTGATTTTTTCTGAACTTTGTTTAAATCAAATTATTTTACTGTTGATTAGAATTGAGAAAATGTTGATGTATTGAATATAATTGACAATGTATGGGGGTTACAAATTGGTTAACTTGTGTTGGAAATTGCATAATTATAGATTTTGCGATGTAAATGTGGACTGCATTGAGAATGGACATATGATTGGCAGACTCAATATGAGTTGTGATTACTGATCGATATAGAAGTGTTTCGTTTTATTTTGTAGGATTGACCCTTCTTACGGAAGGGGGATGCCCATTTTATAAGGGAAACTCTACCAAATTTTTAATAGGATCTTCGTAAATTGTGGCATCACCGTTTTTATTTCAGGATTAAGAGCTTCTTAGGATTAAATGATGATTAAATATAGTTAATGACCTTGATTGATTTAAATATTTCATGGTAATTGATGTGTTATATAGGAGAAAAGCTTTCTAACCTGTGAACAAATGTGTTATTGGTTGTAAGAACTCTTTTGTTTCCAGTATATTCATTTGTAGCGAGTTTGAAGAGAAGCTTTACCAGGTATTTAAATCTGTCTTTGGCTTCATCAATTGCCTACGTTTGTGTTTCGGTTCAGGTAAGTGAATATGTTATTGTCTACGTATTTTTTGTACTAGGTATATTTTGGGTCTTTTTTTGTAGAATGAACTTCAGTTAATCATTGAAGTAATATAGGATGAGTGTAACTTATATTATAGTTGTAGTTACCTTAAATTGTGCAGTCTTTATTTATTTGATTCTTATTTCGTCGTTATTAATTAGCTTCTCTTAACTTGTCATTATCGACATTCTTCATGCAGTTTGTGAAAACTAATGATATGTTTAAACAATTTATTAAAATAAGTATTCATATTTTGATGAATACTTATAATATAACGTAGTTGTAAATATTAAATATAGGACTTGTAATGATTGGAAAAATCCTCTCACATATATGATTAGAAATATGTATATGAGATCTTTAGTATAGGTTCGTTTTGTAGATTTGAACCCAATAAACTTAATGAAAATTCCGTCATGATTGAGACTATGAGGCTAATCGAAGAAAAATACAAGGAGCTTAGGAATCACTACCAGAACTTGTCCCGAGTCACATATATTATCTTAGATGTTCTATATACTTGGGTGAGCATGAAGGATACTAACTATGTACTCACTGTTTTACATTAACAGCCTTGTAGAAATGAGTTATGTTGATAGATCTTGGATGTATAGATGATCAACAGCTGATGGTTACATTAATCCTGAATTTGTTGCCGAAGTTGAAGCCTTTATTCATTATACATGTTCTCAACCTGCATATATGGATGGGCCGAAGATCAGATGTCTATGTAAAAAGTGCAAACACAAATGTTTTCTTCCTATTGAAGAAGTTAATGGGCATTTGCTGAGAAAAGGGTTCGTCCTAAATTATTTTGAATGGACAACACACGAGGAAGTTGGCATTTGTAGCAGCTCAAGGGATAATCAAGCAGAATCGTCTGTGCATTTCAATGAGTTTGAAAGGGGGATTGGATTTAGAACAAATTATGTGGAAGAGATTGGAAATCAGTACAGGCAAATGGTTTATGATGCAAGCAGTAATACCTTTCACGAAAATATGGGAAATCTTGAAGAAGAACCGAACCCACATGCAAAACAATTCTTTGACTTACTATAATCAGCAGACCGAGAGTTATGGCTAAATTGTGAGACAATGACCCAATTGTCTTTGATTACGCGAATATTGAACATTAAGTCTGAAGGGCATATTTTAGACCGTAGTTTTGATAAAATTCTTGAGTGGTATAATGAATCAATGCCTCGTGATCATACATTAGTTTATAGTTTTTACAGTATGAAGAAACTTATTAGGGGTCTTGGTTTGCCTGTTGAGAAGATTGATTGTTGCAAATTAGGATGTATGTTGTATTGGGGAGATGATGTGGACTTAAAAGAGTGCAAATTTTGTGGGCAATCTAGGTTTAGGCCTACAAAGCGTTTAATGAAGCAGAAATTAGTTCTATGGAAGTGGATGTATTATTTCCCATTAACTCCGAGACTTCAATGACTTTATGCTTCAGATGTTACTGTATCTCATATGAGATGGCATTCTGAACACGAACAGGAAGATGGAATAATGAGTCATCCATCAAATGTATAGGTATGGAAGCATTTCAATGACACCCATCTTGATTTTACAGTTAAATGTCAAAATGTTAGGTTGGGATTGTCAACGGATGGATTCCAACCTTTTGATCAATCCAGGCAGCAATATTCATCATGGCTAATCATAGTGACTCCTTATAACTTGCCTCTGTGGATGTGTATGAAAGAGGCATATATGTTCTTGACAGTGATTGTACCAGGGCCTAGTAATCCGAAGTATAAAATTGATGTGTTCTTATAACCATTGATATCTGAATTGCAGCATCTGTGAGAATATGGTGTTCAAACATATGATGTCTCTCTGAAATAGAATTTTGTATTGAGGGCGGCTTTGATGTGGACCATTAATGATTTTCCAGTATTTACCATGTTATCTGGATGGAGTGCAGTTGGAAAATTGGCTTGTCCTTATTGTGGAAACAATTCTGATGCCTTTTATCTTCCAAACGGGGGCAAAGTGTGTTGGTTTGACAATCATAGGAATTTTTTTCCTCCATTCAGATGCAATAAACATAAGTTCATTAAGAATACGGTGGTGAAGAAAACTTCGCCCCCTTACAAAGATGGGTGAAGAGATATTGCTAGAGATTGATGAATTAGGCTTACTGAAAGTTACAGAATTTGAAGCTGATGAAGTTAATACAAGCATAAGTAAAAACTTTGGTTGGAGAAAATGAAACATCTTCTGGGATTTGTCATATTGGAAAATGAATTTGATACCTCATATTTTATGTAACATCCCGTCACCGATGGGATGGGTACAGTTCATTACATTCATATTTGGCATGCTCATGCATTATCTAGTTATGTATAATTTGGTAATTTGGCAATTATTGCACTGGCATACGTACGTACATACATGTATGACAATTCCCGATCGGATTTGTGTAAATTAGAATTTGGAGTTTGAAATATGAAATTGGAGTATACGATCATGAGTTTTCTATTTTTGAGGATTTATAGGAATTTTTTCGAAATTTTCGGCGTAATAGGTCTGGACCGGAAAATTGACCTAATGATCGATTTATTGGATTTTCGGTTCCGAAATTGATTATCCAATGGTATGGAAAGATTAGAAATTTGATTTGATGAATTAGGGTTAGAACCATTGGAATTCGGGAGAAACTAGAATCAGAAATTTGTTTGAGGTTGTTCAGTCAGGCCTTGTGGCAATTTCATTTGCCAAACAAGCCTTATTTATCCTTTGTATTTAAACCCTACCCTTTGAAATTTTGTCTTCCACGAAGCTTTCTTCCTCTTCCTTCCTTCATCGTGGATCTTCCTCTTGGAGTTTCTTCTTGATTCCTTCTTGCCATTTGCTTCTTCCTTTGTCATTGATCATTTCCCCTTTGGCTTGGTATTGAAGAAGATGATTTGTGGGTTGATTTTCGGTGATGCCGTGGGTGTGCGAGAGTTGAGGGATTGGTGATTTTTGAAGGATTTGAGGTTTTAAGCAAGTAAGTTTCCTTCCTTCCTTGTCTTAGATAGTTGTTGGTGATTTATTAAGTTATATTGATGATAGATTTGATAAATTTGATAAATGGAAAATGTTAGGGTTTCGGTAGACGATTTGCTTGATTTTGGTGTTGTTGAATTAGGGATAATGGTTGTTTGATGATTGTGAGGTTAGGAATGAGTTGTTTTGGAGTGTTTTTAAAGAGAAAAGTTGGATTTTGGCAACTTTGGAGAGAGAGAGATGAGAAAGAGGAATCGGAGAAGACGAACCAGGCTTCGCACGTCGCGACGTGAAAATAATTTATTCGTCGCGACGAGCGTTTGCCGCGACGAGCGAGATGTCGCGACGAGCGGTGTGTGGGACGTCGCGACGAGTGGACTTGTACGTTGCAATGAGCCACTGTGTAGACGCCGCGACGAGAGACCAGACGTCGCGACGAGCACGCTAGTTTTTCCGAAAGTGAATATTTCTTGATTTTGAGGTTTTAATCCAATTGGTTTGGGGATTTAGAAATTGGTGAATTGAATTGATTAGGGACTAATTTCAATTTGGAGATTTTGAATTCGGGTTTTAGAATTTAGATTTGGGAAGACTTTGGAAGTGTGTCGGAATGTCATAAACATGTCATGTACTCAATTGATTAACGCCTATGCATAATTGACTTGAATTTGGATAATTAGTAATATCTATGTGTTCTGATTGTATAGAGCTACCAGTGGAGCGTCGATCCTCCGACGTAGCTGAGACTTCCCGGCATTAGCTCGGAAGTTACAGGTGAGTAACCTAGTTGGTTCCTCAATATTTGTGTGTTTAATTATGTGCCTATACCATGTGGAAGATGGAGGCTTATATGTGTTTGATTGAATTGGTCGGACCAAGGGTGTCCGAAGAATCGGTAATTTGTGATTGAAGTGCTATTCATATATGTGAAACTTGGTGTACATTTGGCATGTGTAATAGGCATTTGCGCATCTACATTTCATGCATAAAAGTATGATCAGATAAAGGCAAGTTGTGACCGGAGCAATGCCTCAGACTTTAAGCTCAACGCAACAGGACCTCAGGTCCAACGTATATGAGAGCTTTAAGCTCAACGCACAGGACCTCTGATCCAATGTTTACAAAGTCACTGGCTCACCGATCAGGGCATATCACGCCCAATGTTTACAGAGCCTCGAGCTCAACGCAATGTGCCCGCCTTTGGGGCGATTTGGTATGCAGTCACAACAACGAAAAGAAAATGGAAGTGTCACATGCGCATTGCATATGTATATGATTGACTGTGAAATGTGAAAATGAAATTGCATGTGATATTTCTGTAAATGCTATTGTGTGATTATGTATATATATGATCTGTGAATGCATGAGTTGGGTGGACCATCGATGATGGTTTCTCGCTGAGTTCGCAAACTCACCCAACATTGCAATATTTTTCAGGTCAGCGATAGTAGGTTTCTTAGCTCCAGATTGTTAGAGTCTTCTCTACCTTGAGGATCGTCGGCAAGAGAGGCTATGGCGCAGAGGTGGGTCAGCTGGGGTCTTTTTGGGATGACCTAGTTAGGAGTTGATAGTTCTTTTGAGTATTGTATAGGCTGTGCTTTTGGACAAGATTATGTATTTTCGGAGTAAAGAAATGAAAAGTAAAATTTGGTTTCAATTTTTAGTGATTATTTGTATTTGGATGCCATGTGGATTTTAGTTGGTTGCTTGGTAGTGCACCTTTATCATGGGCTATGTGTCGGAGCGACCTGCGGGCGTCCCGATGCGTACCCTATGGTAAGGGGGTGCTACATTTGGTGGTATCAGAACATGGTTTGACATCTTTTGGGGTTAGTCAGTTTTAGGCTTGAATTATAGCGAGAAATGCAGAAATTGATTAGAATTATGGTTTTGTTGTAGGTCATCCGTCTTTGGTGATCAAGTCGATCAGCCAGCTGACCATGGATCTACTGGAGCTAGTAGGGAGTCGTTTGAGGAGCAGCCTCCTAGAGTTCCCGTGAGACGGGAGAGGCGGTATGATAGGCTGCGTGGCGGGGTCAGGACTTCTACTACAACGAGAGACCTGCTGAGGCTGAGGGATGGTTGGAGAGGACCGAGCGGGTCTTTGATCAGATGGACTGTGATGAGGAGGAGAGGTTTGATTATGCGGTGTCTCTCCTGCAGGCCCCGACTTATCAGTGGTGGAAGACTGTCCCGGGCAGTACCACCAGGCCTTGCTTATTGTCTTGGGATGAGTTTCCGAGGGCATTTAGAGACAACTATATGCCCAAGGTGTATTGGAGATGAAGATGCAGGAGTTTTGGAGTTGAGGCAGGTCTATATCGATGTGAGTATGAAGTCGGGTTTAATGAGTGATGGGGTATGCTCTTGCTTTGATTGCTTCAGAGGCGACAGTGCCGGAGATTTGAGGTGGACTCAATCTGAGATCCGCACTGCAGTTGGCCCGATCCGATATAGGCACGTTGTGGAGTTGAGGGTCATTGCGATTGGGTTGAGCATTCTTGAGACATAGTCGCCGAGGTCGGGCGATCGAGGATCCAGGGTAAGAGGTGAGTGATGCCTGTGGGCGCTCTGTAGGAGTTTTAGTAGGCGCCAGAGCAAGACGATTAGGTCTTCAGGAGGATCCCGACAGTCTGGATTTGGGCGAGCGGATTTTTGCGGTCGGCGGTGGTAGTGGCGATGGTAGAGGTGCGGATCGTTTCACGATTTGTCGGGCCAGTGAGAAGAGGCACAGATGGGAGTCTTGGCGGATGGTAGGGCTTGTTTAGCTTAGGGCTCGATGGAGCATCAGTTAGATTGCCCACTTACGAGGGAGAGGCTCAAACGCCATGAGTGGGAGAGTCAAGATAGTCGACAATCTGTTGAGTCGCGGTGGTGGACCTGGACAGAGGGGCCGAGGTAGAGCCCGGGGGAGAGCTGGGGATTCTTTTAGACTAACTGAGGGACGGGGCAGCCGACCGCAGTCCCAGGCGAGAGTCTATGCCATGACTCGGCAGGAGGCTCAGGATTCCCCCGATGTGGTGGTTGGTATGATTCTGATCTTTGATTTTGAGGTTTTTGCTTTGATAGATCCAGGGTCCACGCATTCGTTTGTTGCATCGCATTTGACATGTAGATTGCATGTGGATAGGGAGATGTTGCAGTATGGGTTACAGGTGAGTACGCCTTTGGATAGTACTACTGCTTTGGGTGAGGTCTGCAAGGGATGTCCGATTTGGATTGATTCAGCAGTGTTGAGTGCAGACCTGATTGTGTTGCCCCTTCGGGAGATTGATCTGATTTTGGGGATGGACTGGCTTACTGCGCATAGGGCCGTCATGGACTGCTATACCAAGGAGGTTGTGCTAGAATCTCTTAGTCAGCCTAGAGCAGTGTTTAGAGGAGTTAGTCAGGCAGTGCCAGCTAGGATGATTTCGTTCATGAGTGTTTTGAGATTGATGCAGGGTGGTTGTGAGGCCTATCTGGCTTATGTTGTCGATTCTAGGGCTGAGCAGAGATTGTAGGATGTTCCCATAGTCAGGGAATTTCGAGATGTGTTTCCAAGGAGTTCCGGGGTTTCTTGCGGGATCGAAACGGTTCTCGATTGACCTCGTTCCAGGTATCGCTCCTATATCGATACCTCCGTATAGGATGGCACCTGTGGAACTGAGGGAAATGAAGGCTCAGCTTCAGGAGTTGTTGGATAAGGGGTTCATTAGGCCGAGTGTTTCACCTTGGGGTGCTCTAGTGCTGTTTGTGAAGAAGAAAGACTGGACTTTGAGGTTGTGCATCAATTATAGGCAGTTGAATTGGGTGACAGTGAAGAATAAGTATCCACTGCCTAGGATCGATGACTTATTTGATCAGTTGCAGGAAGCTCGAGTGTTTACTAAGTTAGATCTGAGATCCGGATACTATCAATTGAGGATAGCAGAGGCCGATGTGCCTAAGAGTACTTTCAGGAGCAGGTATGGGCATTTCGAGTTCTTAGTGATGCCGTTTGGGTTGTCCAATGCCCCGACAGCCTTCATGGCTTTGATGAATAAGATTTTTCAGCCCTACCTCGATCAGTTAATTATTGTGTTCATTGATGATATCTTGGTGTATTCGAGGACTAGACAGGAGCATGTGGAGCATTTGAAGATTGTGTTGCAGCTTATGAGAGATAGGCAGTTGTTCGCCAAATTCAAAGAAGTGTGAATTTTAATTTGGATGAGATAGTATTTACGGGACATGTTGTATGCGGTGAGGGTATCGGTGGATCCTCACAAGGTTGAGGCAGTGATGAGTTGGGAGGTTCCTAGGAATATGTCTGAGGTTCGGAGTTTCCTAAGATTGGCAGGCTATTACCGGAGGTTTGTAGAGGGGTTCTCATTGATCTCCGCCCCTTTGACAAAACGTCTGAGGAAGAGTGTGGCTTTCAGATGGAATGAGGAGTGTCAGAGGAGTTTTGAGGAGCTGAAACATCGGTTGACCACTGCACCGGTGTTAGCTCTGCCGTCTGGGACTGGAGGTTTCGAGGTCTTTAGTGATGCTTCTCAGCATGGATTAGGTTGTGTTTTGATGCAGCATGGCAGGGTGATTACTTATGCTTCGAGACAGTTGAGGTCTCATGAGGTTAATTATCCGGTGCATGATTTGGAGTTAGCTGCAGTGGTGTTTGCTTTGAAGATCTGGAGACATTACTTGTATGGTGAGACGTTCCAGATTTTCACTGATCATAAGAGTCTGAGATATTTGCTGAGTCAAAGGGAGTTGAATCTCAGACAGAGGAGATGGATTGAGTTGCTTAAGGACTATGATTGCACTATTGAGTATCACCCTGGGAAGGCCAATGTGGTGGCTGATGCGTTGAGTAGGAGGTCTCATGTTAGTGCAGCTCAGATTCAGGTTTCGAGGTTGCCGTGTTTAGTTCAGTTGAGAGCTCTGAATGTGCAGTTAGATTTGGAGCAGGATGGAGCTTTGACGGCCACTTTGAGACTCAGGCCAATGTTGTATGATAGGATCAGGCGAGTTCAGGATCAGGATCCAGTTTTGGTAAGATTGATTGAGCGGGTGCAGGCTGGTCTAGATTCTGGTTTTGAGCTGAGAGATGGGACTCTGTGGATGGGACAAAGGTTGTGTGTGCCTGATGTGGATGGTTTGAGGCGTGAGATTTTGGAGGAGGCACATTTGGCTATCTATGCTATGCCTCCTGGTATGACCAAGATGTATAAAACTCTGAAGCAACATTTCTGGTGGCCTGGCATGAAGAGGCAGGTAGCGGAGTATGTTTCTAGATGTCTGACATGCCAGCAAGTTAAGGCCGAGCACCAGGCTCCAGTTGGGAAGTTGCATTCGTTGCCCATTCCGGAGTGGAAGTGGGAGCGAATCACTATAGATTTTGTGATGGGACTGCCTAGGATCTTTGAGCAAAGATGATGCGATCTGGTCATAGTGGACCGGTTGATTAAATCGGCTCACTTCTTGCCAAATGAGGAGAGCGATACTTTGGATCGATTGGCCCGAAGTATATGGCGAGATAGTGAGGCCGATGGGGTTCCGGTGTCTATAGTCTCGATGAGGATCCTGAGTTTACTTGAGGTTTAGGAAGTGTTTGCGATGCCGCTTGGGTACTCGGTTGAGTTTCAGTACGGCATTTGATCCTCAGACTGATGGGCAGAGTGAGAGGACAATTAAGACAGTCGAGGATATGTTGCGAGCTTGTGTGTTGGAGTTTAGAGGAGCATGTGATCAGTATTTAGCTCTGATCGAGTTTGCTTATAACAACCAGTATCATAGTAGTATTGGGATGGCTCCTTATGAGGCTTTGTATGGGAGGCAGTGTAGGTCGCCTCTTTACTGGGATGAAGAGGGTATGAGGATGCTCGAGGGTCACGAGCTGATCCAGACACGATGGATAAGGTCTGGTGATTGAGTCGCATCAAGCGCTCTCGGGATAAGCGTAAGAGTTATGTGGATCAGCATCGGAGAGAGATGGAGTATGCTGTGGGAGATAGAGTGTTTCTCCGAGTATCTCCGTGGAGAGGTGTTTTGAGATTTGGTCGGAAGGGCAAGTTGAGCCCTAGGTACATTGGTCCCTATGAGATTCTTGAGAGGATAGGACCTTTGGCCTATCGGCTAGCTTTGTCGAGCGAGATGTCGCAGTTGAACGATGTGTTCCACGTGAGTATGCTCAGGCGGTATAGGTCTGACCCGACCCATGTGATTCCGGCTCAGGAGATTGAGGTAGCCAGCAATTTGAGTTATGTGGAGGAACCAGTTCAGATCGTAGGGTCGCGGGTCAAGCAGCTGAGGTCCAGGGTTATTCCATTGGTGAAAGTCCTTTGGAAGAATCATTCGACTGAGGAGGCTAGTTGGGAGACTGAGGAGCACATGAGGAGGTAGTACCCTCATTTGTTCAATCAGTCAGGTAAGAAATTTCGGGACGAAATTTTATTAGAAGGGGAGAATTGTAACATCCCATCACTGATGGGATGGGTACAGTTCATTGCATTCATATTTGGCATACTCATGCATTATCTAGTTATGTATAATTTGGTAATTTGGCAATTATTGCACTGGCATACGTACGTACATACATGTATGACAATTCCCGATTGGATTTGTGTAAATTAGAATTTGGAGTTTGAAATATGAAATTGGAGTATACGATTATGAGTTTTCTATTTTTGAGGATTTATAGGATTTTTTTTCGAAATTTTCGGCGTAATAGGTCTGGACCAAAAATTTGACCTAATGACCGATTTATTGGATTTTCGGTTACGAAATTGATTATCCAATGGTATGGAAAGATTAGAAATTTGATTTGATGAATTAGGGTTAGAACCATTGGAATTCGGGAGAAATTAGAATCGGAAATTTGTTTGAGGTTGTTGATTCGGCCTTGTGGCAATTTCATTTGCCAAACAAGCCTTATTTCTCCTTTGTATTTAAACCCTACCCTTTGAAATTTTGTCTTCCACGAAGCTTTCTTCCTCTTCCTTCCTTCATCGTGGATCTTCCTCTTGGAGTTTCTTCTTGATTCCTTCTTGCCATTTGCTTCTTCCTTTGTTATTGATCATTTCCCCTTTGGCTTGGTGTTGAAGAAGATGATTTGTGGGTTGATTTTCGGTGATGCCGTGGGTGTGCGAGAGTTGAGGGATTGGTGATTTTTGAAGGATTTGAGGTTTTAAGCAAGTAAGTTTCCTTCCTTCCTTGTCTTAGATATTTGTTGGTGATTTATTAAGTTATATTGATGATAGATTTGATAAATTTGATAAATGGAAAATGTCAGGGTTTCGGTAGACGATTTGCTTGATTTTGGTGTTGTTGAATTAGGGATAATGGTTGTTTGATGATTGTGAGGTTAGGAATGAGTTGTTTTGGAGTGTTTTTAAAGAGAAAAGTTGGATTTTGGAAACTTTGGAGAGAGAGAGATGAGAAAGAGGAATCGGAGAAGACGAACCAGGCTTCGCACGTCGCGACGTGAAAATAATTTATTCGCCGCGACGAGCGTTTGCCGCGACGAGCGAGATGTCGCGACGAGCGGTGTGTGGGACGTCGCAACGAGTGGACTTATGCGTCATGACGAGCCTATCGTAGACGCCGCGACGAGAGACCAGACGTCGCGACGAGCACGCTAGTTTTTCCGAAAGTGAATATTTCTTGATTTTGAGGTTTTAATCCAATTGGTTTGGGGATTTAGAAATTGGTGAATTGAATTGATTAGGGACTAATTTCAATTTGGAGATTTTGAATTCGGGTTTTAGAATTTAGATTTGGGAAGACTTTGGAAGTGTGTCGGAATGTCATAAACATGTCATGTACTCAATTGATTAAACCGTATGCATAATTGACTTCGGAATTTGGATAATTAGTAATATCTATGTGTTCTGATTGTATAGAGCTACCAGTGGAGCGTCGATCCTCCGACGTATCCGTTTGAGAGGTAATTCACATTCGAAGTTTAGTAAATGGCTACAAATATCCCGTGCATTCTACGAACTATTAAACCGTATCTTGTTTATTTCGTTAATGGCTACAAATATCATACAGAAGCTCATGGTCATAGCATGGCAACAATAAATAGTAGATTTTTCATACAAGGAGAATTCATGGATTACTATGGTAAAATCATTGAGATACTAGAAGTTGAGTACCTTGCGTTGCCAATCAAGCAAACTGTGATATTTAAGTGTGATTGTTTTGACCCCACTCCAAATGTTGGAACATAAGTCCATAGCCGATACAATCTTGTTGAAATCAACTCACGCAGAAGATTGAAACATTTTGAACCTTTCGTTTTGGCTATATAAGCGAAACAGGTGTGTTATGTCCCTTTTCCCAGCATACGACGAGATAAGTTAGATTGGTTGGCGGTTTACAAAGTTAAACCTAGAGGTGTTTTTCAATCACATGGAAAAGGAGAAAAGATAATTGAAAGTGAAGCATTTTAGGAAGATGCTTATTTTATAAATGCATCTGTGACATATGATGATAATGAGCCATTGCATGATCCATCAAATGAATATGTTGAGATTTTGTCTGGAGAGGAGGAAGATGGTCAAAGATCTGAAGAGGAGCCGGATTTTGATTCTTATTCTTTGGAAAGTGAAGATGATTGTAATTTACAATTAAGTTATGATAGCGATTAATTTGTGTATGTAGTGAAAGATTTAATTTCCTTTGACAAGTAATATATACTCAAACTTTTCAATATATTCTGTCAAATTTTTGTTCCAAATTCTTAATCAAGGAATGTCGACTTGGCGTCTGGTTCCAGATGGAAGTAATTCATTCTATTGGAAGGAATGTAGTAAAATTGTCCCTACCGAAATAATAAAAGATGCAGCAACAATCTCCACTTCTTTAAGTAATGATCATTTGCCTTCCATGACCGATCTTCTACTTGAAGGTGTATAATATCATCTGAACAATATCACTTTCCTTATTATATACATCTCAATTCAAACATATAAAGTTGTTATATTAACATTTCATGGAATATATTACATGTTGTTTTAAGCTTTAATGAATCTCGAAGATAACATGTATGTCGAAGGACGTGGGAGTAATGACACAACGATCGATGAAGGATGAGGCAAATCGGTTGCTTTGGAAAAGTTGGCAATTCCATAAAGCTCATCTGGAAATTCACGTACGTATAGGTATTCAGGATAGGTTCCATTATCCCTTTTTAATATGACAATATGTGAGTTCCTTCCCATTGTGTTGTAGGTAAACCGTGTCTGAAAGTTTTACCAACAAAATTAGCAATAGCGGAAACACTATTGCAAGAAGTTATTCAAAACCAAATACATACGGGAAGAACTTTTACTGTTTCCATTGGAGCGTTCAAACATGCGAGGAACCTTCTCGAGAGTCTAGCTATCGGGGAGTCCTCTACCTTTACCGACTCTCATGTTGCTTGGAATCCAACAAAAAATTAATATCATTGTCATGTATCTCTACAATACATATGATTGTGCTATAAACTAATTATATTATTGTACTATGACTGTAACAATTATTCTCATTACTAAATTTGAAGTTATGATATGAAACAATTCACCTAAATTCCTTTTACATATATTGTGTAAAATATTAGATTTAGAACCAAATTCTTATATTTCAAGGAGAATTCAATAAACAAAGAATTTTAGGTACAAATATGGGACCAAAGAGACAACGTGAAGTCATAAGGCCTAGGCTCAGAAGCATCTTTGGAGGGACTTATCATGAGGGTGGCCCATCACAAACTCCAGCTGCAACTGAGTCACCACCACCTCCTCCAGCGCCTACAGTTGCAGGAACATCATCTCCTACAACTAGTGATACGTAACAATCTAATACTCATATATCATCCAATATAGTTACGGAGGATGAAGGAGACGAGATCCACCTTGGGTCTGAGGATCCTGATGGCAGAAAGTATATAAAAATTGTCGATAAACTGTAAGTGAAATCACATGAAACACTTTATATGTTTATCATTAACTTATATGTGTAAATTTTTGCAAATTTATTAACTTATTTGTTCTTATATTAGGTTCATTCCGTCTGGATCGTATTCAAGACAAATGAAATCTATATTTAAAAAGATGATTGATCCTGAGAGTTATGCATGGAAGAAGATCTCTCAGGCCACAAAGACATTTTATTATCAGGAGTTTGAGGTACAATATGCAATAAATATTTTTTTTCTTTTTGTTGTATACATTAATAACATACATATAAATAGATTATAAGTTATCGAATTTATTCCTTTTATTTTCAGAAACATTTTTACTGGAGCTCTGATATCGACAGGATAATACATAGTATATGGGAGTCGCGAGCTCATACATGTTATCGCGACTTTATTAATCAGATACGCAATGCTGGTGTACGACTCTCTTTCATTTCTGAGCCCACATGGAGTCATTGGTAGGAGTATTGGAGATCACTTGAGGCAATGATCATATCGGGCCGTAACTCTACCAACAGACGTGGTAGGTCAGGGGCAGACAGTCTTCCCATTCATACAGGAGGATCAATTACTCACCGCGAGCATGCAGAGAGACTTATAAGTATATAAATATTACATTTATATTCTCAATTTTTACTTTGCTATATTTCAATATAAATTGATGTGTAAATGTTGTGATGAACATATGTGTGTAGTATGCCTAATGATCATGACTGTGTGGAGTAATTTACTAGTGCCATTTATGGCTGTGTTGAGTACTTTGCTTTCTTGAGCAGGGGTAATATCATAAAAATAGAAGAGACTCTGTCGAAATTTTTATAAATTCTAGTTTAACTTAATTATAACATTTCATTGTTATATAGGAAAAGTCTATAGGCGTTAGGCCTACACCCCATCAGTTATTTTTGCATTCTCACACTAAGAAACATGACGGTGTGACATTCTTCAACAGTCGATATTGAGAACTAAATGTATGTGAATTTTATAGTTTAATATTCAATCTTAATAATTATCATTTAATAATTATAATATAAACATTGCCTCTTAATATGACCAAATACAACAAATAATTGGGCAACAGTTGCACGATGAACAACCTGTTGGTGAGACCCAGGCATATTTTGATGCAATAGGTGGTAGGGACAGTCAGGGAAGGATCTTTGCCCTAGGTTCATATGCCAACACATTTTATTTGCACTCCTCTATGTCGACTACAGCAGCATCTAGTTCACAGCCGACAATGCGATGTATCAATCAGCTTGAGTCCACAGTTCAAACTTTGATAGAGGTAATAAGTAAGCTCCAAAATGACATAGACCTAATGAGATCGAGGGATAGAGACTCGCATCAACCACACTCACCAGAACAATATGATTGTTGTTATCATTAATTTGATATTCATTTACGTACTATTTAATGTTTTAATTATCAGTTAGGAAATATTTTTTTCTTTTTATGATCATTTAACTTTCTGTTTAAACAAATTCCATGGGTTGAAAATTTCAAAACTTATGTAAGGATAATTCATAATTGTTTACATTGAAATCAAATTTCACGACCAAATTTTCGAAAAATTGTCATTCAACAAGATATTTACAGAGAATTAAAGGTGACCTCAGCGATCTTACAACTTCCACCTTTGGATTGAGCAATCAAGGATATATTTAAAGAAGGGTTACAATTACTGACGGTTTGTGTTTTTTATCTGTAAATTTCTACCAACTATACCGACGGTATAATAATACTGTCGGTAATTATTACCGACGGTTACAGTCTTACGATCGGTAAAATATACCAACTGTGTCCGCTCCGACGTAAGTCTATGTCGCTCTGTTCCATTGGTAAATATAGTTATTGACGAAATCTCCGATGTTACCGACAAAAACTTTCATCGGTAATTGCCCTTCTTCTTGTAGTGTAAGCTTCCGTTACTGCACATATATATATGATTTTATATGCATGTATCTTTCACGTATTGTTATTGTATGAGATGCATGCTATTGCTCTGGTTTATATTTCATGTTTCACTTGTGATGAGAAGTATCACAAAGGGCATAAATTCCCTAATAAACAATTAATGTTGTTCTTGTCTGAACTAGATGAAAGCCCTGATGATTCTCCAATGAAATCGCATGAAGAAGTGACACCAATAGCTGAAAATAAAGAAAGCCACACCCATCATCACTTGTCTCTTCAAGCGATGAGTGGGTTACGGTGTGGCACCACAATCCATTACGTGGGTAATGTTCAATGTACATGTGTCAAAGCCTTGCTTGATGGGGGAAGCTCTGATAACTTCATCCAACCTAGAGTGGCTGCACATTTAAAACTTCCTATTGAATCAGCTAGAGGAGTCGGAGTGATGGTAGGCAATAGGCCTTATTTGACATTTGAGGGAGTAATTTGTGATCTACCTATTTGGATTGACGAGTACTTGATTTCATTAATGATATATATTTTGGTTGTATCTGGTAATGATGTGGTGATTGGAGCATCATGGTTAGCAACACTGGGGCGTCATATTGCAAACTACGGAGATGCCTATATCGAATTTATGAAGGAAATAAGCTAATAACACTGCAAGGCATCCGCAACGAATAGACCAACGTTGCCACTTATCATCATTTTCAGCAAATTTCAACTATAAAATCAATTCATGAGTTGTATATGATGACATGCTTCCCATTGGACACGTTGACTCCTGCCTCGTTGGAGTAACCTGAAGGAATACCAGAATGTCTGCAGCAACAACACCTTTATGCTAAATTATGCAAATGCCTGTTTGGAAAAAATAAAATTGAATATTTAGGTCATATTGTATCTAGGCAATGGGTAGAAATATATCTTGAGAAAATTAAAGATGTGAAAGAATGTTCCCTACCTACCAATATGACCCATGTTAGAGCTTTTCTGGGATTACCTGGTTACTATAGACTTTTCATCCATAAATACGCCACCATTACTAGTCCTTAAACTGATCTTCAGTAGAAAGATAAGTTCTTGTGGACTGAAAATGAACATTTAACATTTGAGAAGCTCAAACAAGCACTAAATGATGTACCCATATTGGTATTACCTGACTTTACCAAGCCATTTTTGCTATAGACTGATGCTTCTGGATTGGGCATTGGGAATGTTTGTCTTAGGGAGGAAAACCAGTGGCTTATTTTTCAAAGAAACTTTCACAATGCATGCAGAAACAGTCAGTGTATGCCATAGAGTTATATGTTATCTCAGAGGCTGTTTCCAAGTTTCGTCGTTACTTATTTGACAATCACTTAGTTAGATAAACAGACCACCATAGCCTAAAACATTTGAATCAATAAGTGATTCAAACTCTGAAGCAAGAAGCTTGGCTTCCGAAATTATTAGTGGTCTCAGTGGTATGAGGCGTGCGTCTCAACGCAACAAAACCCTGAGGTCACAGGTTCGACTCCTCACGAGAGAGGGGCTAAATCTAGAACCCGACGTGACCAAAGAGGACAAAACCTGGTCGGTGAGGGACCCGGCCCAAACCAATTAGGATATTCTTATACTATCGAATATAAGCCTAGGAATACAAATCAGGTTATAGATGCTCTTTCCAGGAGTTTTCATATGGTTGTCATTGTGTTTTAGTCAACAATATTTGAGGAAATTAAACAATAGTTGGGTCAATCTATCCAATTACAACAATTGATGTAATGAGTAATACAAGAACCAGAATTATTCCATCAGTATCAATTGCAAGATGGGTTATTATGGTGGCGTAAGAGGCTGGTTATTCTTGAACAAGCATAGGAAATCATTAATCAGATCTTTTATGAGTTCTATGCTACCATAGTAGGTGGTCACGCAGGGTTCATTCGAACTCATGCTCGAATAGCAACTTACTTTTATTGGAAGAAAATGAGGCAGGACATTAAAACTTTTGTGACGCAATGTTTGGTATGCCAACGAGCCGAAACTTCACAACTACATCCAGTTGGTCTACTCTACCCTCTTCCTATTCCAAATCAGGTATAAGAAGATATTGCTATGGACTTTATAACTAGATTACCAAATTCAAAGGGGTACAATGTTATTATGGTAGTAGTTGATAAATTGTCCAAATATGCTCATTTTGCTCCTTTAAAAGCTAATTATACTGCCTCTCGATTAGCTAAAGTGTTCATCAGTAATATTGCTAAGTTACATGGCATTCCAAAATCCATAGTGACTGACAGGGATAAGGTTTTTATTAGCACTTTTTAGCAGCAAATTTACAAATTGCAGGGCACATCACTCAATATGAGCTCTTCTTGTCATCCACAAACAAATGGATAATCTGAAGCTTTGAATAAGTGTTTGTAAATGTATTTACGCTGCTTTGTCTCCGACCATCCTCACAAATGGGTTGAATTTTTAGCATGGGCAGAATTATAGTATAACAGTTCCTTCTATACCTCTATTGATACGACTCCTTTCCAAATATTGTATGGAACAGATCCACCTTCTATGTTACCCTGCTCTTATCAAGAGTGAACTCACTTTGAGATTAATCAATAATTGGCTACCCGTGATAAACTCCTAGTTGATATGCAAGAGAACTTAAGACAAGCCCAAGCTAGAATGAGAAGTTTGCCAACTGAAAAAGAAAGGTAGTTCAATTCTTAGTAGGAGATTTTATCTTTGTCAAGCTGCAGCCTTATAGATAGGTGTCCCTCTGTTTATCGCGAAACCAGAAGATAGGAATGAGTTATTTTGAACCATTTAGGATACTTGAAAGGATAGGCGCTGTTGTTTATCGTTTGAAATTGTCAATAACAATAAAATACATTATATTTTTCATGTTTCTCTGTTGAAACGATGTGAAGGTGATCCTCAAGCTTAATATATTCCCCTGCCTTTGTTGACACTAGAAAACGGCTACAAATTACTCCATTGCAGATTCTAGATGCACATCAAATCAAACTTCAAGGAAAATGGGTTACTCAAATCTTATTTTAATGGGATGGCATGGCTGAAGCAACATGGGAAACCTACCTACTTTCCAACTTGACAGCCCTGACTTTGATCTTAATGACAAGATCCATTTCGATGGGAAGGGTAATCTTATGTTGAAGGATAAAAATTATAGTGGTCCCAAGGATGGATATGTTGGTTTTGAGCAGAGGAAAGAACAAATATAAAAGAGAAACTCATGAACAATAGAGGACGAAATAAGACATTGCAAGAGATTCATTTATTCAACTTAAAAACAGTGCCTTTTATAGGCTACAGACGCAACAAACTAACACTATATCTTCACTTTGTACCAATAAATCTGGACTCTATCTAAACTAAATCATGACTTATTCAACTATAAGGAAATAGACTAATTTAACCTTACACGATATTTGAATCACTTTTTCAACACTCCCCGTTGATTCAAAATGTCGTGATCAATGTAGGCATTGATATGGGCATGGTTGTAGGCATTGGTATGGGCATGATTGTAGAGATCTCTTCTGCATAAACATAAACATGGTTGTTTGCATGGTCATAGGCATAATCATATTTTTCATGGGGCATATTTGTCGTGGGGCATATTCCAATATGGTTGTAGGCATCGTAGGCTAGAATAACACATCATTTTCTTGAAGGTGGACCATAGCTGCTTCATTGACATCTTTCTGTGAGGCATTTTTACAAACTTTTTCTATATATCCCAATTGAGCGCATCTGTTGCATTTAACATCCGGTCTCCACCAACATTTATAATGAGGGTGTTTTGTTTTTTTACAATAAGGACATACCGAATGATCATTTTTTTTCATGTTTGATTGTTTCCCCAATCACCTGAAATGCCTTTTCTTCATACTTTTCAACCGTTCTATTGATTCGTGACTCGTGAGCTTGAAGGGACCCCATCAGTTCATCAAAAGAAAACACAGATAAATCTTTCGACTCTTCAATCGCAGCAACAACATGATCAAATTTAGGAGGTAAACTCCTTAATACTTTTGCGACAATCGTTTCGTCAGTTATCACCTCACCATACGATCTCATTTTATTCACAATTTCAATTACTCTAGACAAGTACTCTTGTACTGATTCATTAGTTTTCATAACTAGTGTCTCAAAGTCTCTACGGAGAGTTTGCAGTTTAACAGTAATTACCTTGAGTGAGCCTTGAAATTCCGTTTTTAATGTATCCCATGCCTGTTTTGACGTTTTTGCTGAAGCAATTCAAGAAAAGTTTGTGTCGTGCATTGCTTGTTGGATGAAATACAAAGCTCTGGCGTCCTTCTTCTTGGTCTCTCGCAACTGTTCGCGCTCCTGTTCATCTCGTATCTGTCCATCTTCTTCTTCATCATCTAGATATATCAAATATACCAATTCATATTCAACTACATCCCAAAGCTCCTGCGATTTAAGCAATGTTTTCATTTTGATATTCCAAAATTCATACTTTTCTCCATTAAAAATGGGTATGAGTGGAGATGAAGAAAATCCAAGTGCTATCATCGTGTTTCCCAACTCCTAAAATATAAGCTATATTTGTGTGTCTCTTTCAACGAGCCAAGAGGATTTACGCCACACTCAATGAACTAAAGCATTCAATTACTCAATGGACCAAAATAGGCTCTGATATCACAATGTTGGTTTTGAGCAGAGGAAAGAACAAATATAAAAGAGAAACTCATGAACAATAGAGGACGAAATAAGACATTGCAAGAGATTCATTTATTCAACTTAGAAACAGTGCCTTTTATAGGCTACAGACGTAACAAACTAACACCATATCCTCACTTTGTACCAACAAATCTGGACTCTATCTAAACTAAATCATGACTTATTCATCTATAAGGAAATAGACTATATTTGAATCACTTTTCCAACAAGGTAGGTGGCAAACTCTCAAGAAGAGACTGACAACGGTGCAAAGGTGGCTCATGATCATAAGAAGAATGAAGCACAGTAGGTTATGGTGCGATATAGTGTGCGTGTGAAAAAGTTACCTCGGAGGCTGAAGGACTGAGTGATAGTCCTTATATGCAGCACAAGTGGCAGAGAGTGGGTGTGTGGAATTTCTGTAATCTCTCCCTTTCTTGGTCTCTAGTCTTTTCCTTCCCCTTTGCTGTGTTTTTGCTGGTTCGCTTTAATTTCTAGATGCTCTAGACTTAGTCATTTATCATTCCCTAAGAGCCCTATAATTTTGTTTATTGGCCGTTATCAATCACTACAACAGATTGATGTATTGGCTACGTTTTTATTGGAGACGATTTCCACATTCATCACCATAAGTAAATGAGTTTGCTGCGTTTAACAAAAATGTCATAAAAGGGAAAATATTTTACGAAGATAACTCGTTATCGTCGCAATAATAACAGGTTTTAATGACTTTTTATCCTTTCGTCTCCTAAACTTAAGTATTTTGCGACGAACAACAGTAACATTGACAGTTGTTGGGGGAGATCAATGTAATTAACATCGATTATGGTGAAGCGTCACAAATAGTTCCAACAAGTAGCGATTAAAAATATGTTATGTCGCCTAGTACGTGTCTTTTTTTGTGACGATTGAAGTAATCATCACAGATAATTCTTACAAACATAATATTGAGTGACGTTAAAAGAAATTGCCACAGAATGTTAACTTTTTTGTGATGATGTTTATCTTTTATCGTTAATATTTGGCAACGACTTATGAAAGCGTGTGGATGCTTGCACATAGGGCAACTATTTGTTTTATTCATCGCAATACGGGTACGATATTACGACAATTATATGTTTCATCTTCAAAAGTGAATATTAAATATTTGGAAGATATTTTATAATGATTTTTGTATACTTAATAATTGTTATAATTGATATTTTTATAAGCTATGGTAGTTAAGATATCTTTTGTTGTGAAGTTGTTTTTGTTGGATCGCGTATGGTCCAAGTATTCACAATACGCTGCGGAAAATACCATACAAAAATATTACGTATAATCGAAAACACGAGGATTAACGAAAATACCTTATTTTCGTGGGTGGATTGTTTCTTTTTGGATTCCAAGACACCGCAAATCGCTAATGTCCTCTACCGGTATCCACACGAGCATGCACGATCCGGTCATGCGGTAGTAGTGTCTTAGCACGCCCCGAAAACCTTCTACGAACGCCGCATCGATCTTTCTCTGGATGGCGGCTAGGGTTTCTGACAATTGTGTCGTCAACCTAATGAGACTAAGCTTCTATTTATAGAAACCCTAATCTCATTCGAGCCCTATTAAGTTTCGCCCATTATATCATATATAATAAAAGCGACAACTTAATTCAATCTAGCCCAATAAATATATCTAAATATATTTATTCAATGCCTAATAAATTAGGCCCAGAGAATAAGCCCAGATCACATCACTTTTGTGTGCGACCACTCAGAGCTCATTTGATGTTGGCGATGGGCGATTACACTTGAGGCCCATAAGTCATAAGCGGCCTCTAGCAAGACATTATGACTACCCAAATCAAATGAGGATCGATAATCCGATTTAACTCAGTAACTATGGTTATAGGCTCGATCCTTTTGTAACACGATATCAAGATTAATCACAAGGCATGGTACATGTCAACCTTTGATTAATCATAGTTTCTTGATCCCAAGTTGGTGATTATAACAAATGACATTGATGACTCTTCATCAATTCATTTGAGCACGGCCATGCATTTCTTTAGTCACACCTGTCAAGAGGCCCAAATGATATCTCTCCCATTTAAGAGAGGTACAAATCCCATCTACGTCATTCACATCCTCCGCATGATTCATTTGATGTCCAACATAAAACTATTTGTTATTCGGTTAAAATAACTTAGTCTAATATCAAAACACCGAATTCCTCATATAGGAACCATGATGACTTGGTCAAAGGACTATAGTCAAACCATATTAAGAATCACTAATGACATGAAACCATGTAGTATTCTTTATGTGGTCGGTCCAATATATGTTCTCTAACATATATCTATGTTTCGATTTGATATCTCATATCCATGATCGATAAACGTGATCATCAATTAGAACACATACTAGTCTTAATTCATTATTGTTCCACCAATAATGATCGACCGAGACGATCTAGAATAGTGTTATAACGCTTATGGTTTTACTATCAAGTCACATACTTGATGACATAAGTCTCTACTATTCATGGAATGTAAATCACATTACATAAATGAAATACATGCATATATAAAATGAATACCTCATAATATATTATTAACAAATCATAATGTTAATACATGAATCACAAATGTTCATTGGCCTAGGGCACACTACTAACAATCTCCCACTTGCACTAGGCCCAATCAGTCAGATATCTAATACCCATAGACCTCGTATGACTCTCATGTTTAGGCTGTGGAAGAGGCTTAGTAAGTGGATCGACAATGTTGTCATCTGTGCCCACTCTGCATATCTTCACGTCTCCTCTTCTAATGATCTCTCTAATCAAATGGAAACGTCTGAGTATGTGTTTGGATCTATGATGTGAATTTGGTTCCTTAGCTTTGTCTTATAGCCCCATTATTATCACAATAAAGGTCATAGGACTTGCGATGCTAGGAACAACTCAAGCTCGTGATGAACTTCACGATCCATACGACTTCCTTAGCCGCATCCGAGGCAACAATGTACTCGACTTGGTTGTAGAATCAACAATGATGTCTTGCTTTGAACTTTTCCAACTCACTTGCACCTCCATTCAAACAGAACACAAAACCCGATTGCGATCGAAATCATCTATGTCGATCGAAAACCAGCATCGGTGTAACCATTTACAACTAGCTCTCCTTGAGTCCTCCATAGACTAGAACATATCCTTAGTTCTTCTCAAGTACTTAAGGATGTTCTTAATCGCTATCGATGACTCTCACCATAATTAGATTGGTATCTACTTGTTATGCTCAAAGCATATGAGACATCAGGTCGAGTACATAACATGGCATACATGATAGATCCAATTGCGGATGCATATGGAATCTTACTCATGCGCTCAAGCTCCTTATCCAAGTAGGACAATCCTTCTTAGATAGCTTGATTCCATATGACATAAGCAAGAATCCTCTCTTGGAATCTTGCATCTGAACCTTTCAATACCTTATCTATGTATGTACTCGACTTAGACCTATAAGCTTTCTTGATCTATCTCTATAGATCTTAATGCCTAAAACATAGGCAGCCTCACCTAAGTCTTTCATTGAGAAGCGTTTCCTTAACCAAATCTTGACACTCTGTAAGGTGGAATATCGTTTCCAATGAGCAATATGTCATCAACATATAAAGCTAAAAGACAACAGCACTCCCACTAACCTTTTGTAAACACAAGGTTCATCTTCATTCTTGATGAATCCAAACTCTTTGACAACTTCATCAAACGAAGATTCCGACTTCTTGATGCTTGCTTCAATCCATAAATGGATCTTTGAAGCTTGCACACTTTCTGAATTCTTAGGATGGACAAAACCCTCGGTGTATCATATATCGTCCTCAAGTAAGTTTCCATTAAGGAAAGTTGTTTTGACATCCATTTGCCATATCTCATAATCGTAGTATGCAGTATGGCAATAAAATTCTAATGGATTTGATCATGACCACCGGAGAAAATGTCTCATCATAATCAATTCCATGAACTTGTCGATAACGTTTAGCAACAAGCCTCGCTTTATAAGTGTGCACATTTCCATCCATGTCGAGTTTCTTTTGAAAACCCATTTGCATCCAATGGTCTTCAAGCCATCGACGGATCAATCAAAGTCCAAACTTGATTGTCATACATGGATTGCATCTCGCTTTCATGGCTTCTAACCATTTAATGATTCGGACTTTCCATAGCTTCTTGATAGGTTGTGGGCTCATTATGATCGATGAGCATCACATTATCATCATCAGTAACGAGAAATCCATATCTCTCGGGTTCATGACGAATCTTATCAGATCTACGTAGGCCTTGTGTTGTTGAAGACTGCTCATCAACAGCTTGTGAGCTCGCTTCAATCTCCTTTTCAGGCTCAATGTCATTTTGTGAAACTTGAATTTCTTCAAGTTGTACTTTGCTCCCACTGTTTCCTTTGGAAACAAATTCCTTCTCTAAGAAGAAACCATTTCGAGCAACAAACACTTTGTTCTCTGATGGGATGTAAAAGTAATATCCTTTAGTTTCCTTAGGATATCCCACAAAATAACATTTTCAGATTTGGGTGCCAATTTGTCAAGAATTGGGCCTTCACAAGCCTCACAACCCCAAATCTTTAGAAAAGATAAATTAGGCGCTTCGGTCCATATCTCATAAGGTGTCTTTTCTACGACCTTTGAAGGAATACGGTTCAATATGAATCTGCGGTTTCTAAAGCATAGCCCGTAAGTATTTTGGAAGATCGGTTTGACTCATCATTGATCGAACCATATCTAATAGAGTTCGATTTCTCCTTTCGAAACACCATTCCATTGAGGAGTTCTGGAGGAGTCAATTGTGAAACGATTCCACAATCCTTAAGATAATCATCAAACTCTTGGCTTAAATATTCACCTCCTCGATCGGATCGAAGGATTTTAATATTCTTGCCAAGTGATTTTGTACTTCATTCTTATATTCTTTGAACTTTTCAAAGATTCAGATTTGTACTTCATTAAATAGACATACCCATATCTCTCAAGTCATCTGTAAAAGTAATGAAATACAAATAACCTCCTCTCGCGATATGCTAAAAGGACCGCATACATCGGTATGTATAAGGCCTAATAGCTCATTGGCCCTTTCCCTTTACTCGTGAAGGGGCCTTTGTCATCTTACCCGAGAAACAAGAATCACACGTGTCAAAAGATTCAAAAGAATCAATGAATCCATCTTGATGGAGTTTTAAAATCGTTTTTCATTTACGTGGCCTAGGCGACAATGCGGAGATAGGTTGGGTTCAAATCGTTAGATTTAAACTTCTTGGTATTTATGTTATAGATGGGCTCATTTGTAACAAACTCGATGTCTAGAGTATAAATGTCATTTAATTGACGCAAGAATGCCATATAAAATGTCATTCTTATAAATGGAAATACTTCATTCTCAATAGAAAATTTAAATCCATCATTCTCTAAACAAGCAAAAGAAATAATGTTCCTACTCATAGTAGGTACATAATAACAATTTTGAGTTCCAAAATGAGCCCAGAGGCAAAATAAGATCATAAGTCCCCACGGATAAAGCAAAGAACTCTTGCTCCATTTCCCACGCAGCAGTCGATCTCACCGGACATCAATCTTCTAGTCCTTTTAGACTTTGCACATTAGTACAAATGTGAGTTGCAGCTCCGTTTCTAATACCCAAGATGCGAAGGAGTAAAATTGATTTCTATAACAAACATACCAAGAAATAGTCGCACTATTCTTCTTCTCTTTCACTCTTCCAAATAGAGTTTGCGGTTCCTTTTCCAATGACCGAGTTCATTGCAATGGAAGCAAACTCCTCCTAGGTGCCTTAGTCTTAGCTTTGGGCTTGGGCTTGGACTTAGGTACTTTACCTTTGTCCTTTCTTGTGCCCTTCTTCTTGAAAGCCTTTCTTTCTTGCTTGAGAACAATTCTCGAGTTCTATACCAATCTAGGAAATTTGTTCCACTAAATTTTCTTTCTCTAAGATAGATCGCATAGATGGGTTTGTGGATGGAGTAGCCATAATCTACAAAAATTATGCAATAAGGGTCAACATTCTTATTATTATGAGGTATTAGCTCCACTCAAATAAATAACCTCAATTGAAAATGGGAGAAACAAGATCCATATTTCACTAAGTCCTAAGAAAGCTTTGGCTTAACACTCAAAACTTAGTTATTTAGGTAGAAAACTCTTTTCAATTACATCACATGTAACTCTTGATGGGCTTATGTTAAAATACATCTTATGTCTTTGCATGTATGTAAAACCCAATCTTATGCCCTAAGCCCAAAACCGTTTTAATAGCTTAGTTAAGTTTAACCATACTTTACCTATGAATAGCACCATTATTCAAATGTCTTCCCTAGATAATCCCCACATGCCTTGCTTTGGCAAAAACCCACATAAGGATGAGCTAGAGATAAACATTGGTAAAGATTTATGGAAGGCATATAAACTTAAAATTACGATAAGGGTTAGTTCTTAGAAGGTTATTAATCCTTATAAAGAATTATGGAAGATTACAAAACGCTTGTTATAACCTTGGCTTGATTCTAATTGTTGATATAATTCAACTCTTGAAAAATTAAATTAAATTCCAAAAACCCTTTCCTTTCCTAATAAATAATCCTTTGAAAACAATTTTTTCAAATTTTAATAAAACACCTTTTATTATTATTAGGAGTATTTATTAATTTAATCTCTATTAAATTAATAAAAGAGAAATTTAATAATTCAACTCTTGAAAAATTAAATTAAATTCCAAAACTCTTTCTTAATAAATAATCCTTTGAAAACAATTTTCAAATTTTAATAAAACACCTTTTATTATTATTAGATTATTATTAATTTAATCTCTATTAAAATAATAAAAATTAAATTAGGGTTTTAAAACAATTAAAAAAAAAAAATTGGAGGGTTAAGCGTGCAGCGTGCCTTTGCCGCGCCAGTTGCACGCGTGGAGCGTGTCCACGCTCCTGGAAGACGCGGGCGCGTGTCCCACACGCGCCCGTCGTCTTCTCCAACCCGCCGACCTCTCTCTTCTGGTTTTTCCTCCTTCTTTCTTCTGGATCTTCTTTCCACAACCACGTCACGAACCCCACGTCGCACGCACAACCGTCGGAACTCCAAGGGAAAAACGAACCTCCAACCGTGGGTCTCCACCCGACGGTTTCCGCAGCCTATGGCGTCACCGGAGACGCCATTGCCGCCGGCGACACCATCATCTAGTGATGGTGTTGCGTCGCCAGTCGATGGGTGTTACTCATCCATCGATTTTCCAGAAACTCAATGGAGAAAACGAAGATGATAAGCAATATCCCAGAAAATTGCAAATAAAAGGGGAAAAACGCAGATCCATGGAGAAGACGCAATACGCTGTCCATGGCATCGCCATGAGCCCATCCATTGCCGATGCCAACCAAGTGGCATCACGATCGACATCGTGGCCAACGATGGTTCCATAGATGGGCGATCATCGCCCATCTTGTCGATAAGCACGCATATGGGAATACAAACGCAAGAAGAAAATCAACACAGCGTTACATTACGCATAAACCCGAAAACAAATATCTCATATTGTGTTCGTAGCATAAACCCATTATATACTGAGGCGAAAAATATTAGGGATTTCCTCAAGAGCATGTATCGTATATCTTTGAGATGGGAAACAATTTGAGATCATGCATAATCAATTAACACAATGATTCAATCGTGGATAAACACAAAAGCTTTGTAAAACAATTTTAGAAATCAACAATCGCAGATCATGATATGCACCAACAAAGAGGAAACAATTTCAATTACGGGAAATAGATTCGTGTAACAATCGAACAATTACAGGGTTGAGAATATGAGCAGTTCATATTCTTATTCAATTCCAAAATCCAATCAATAACAACAATCAAGCCACTAATCCAAGATTAACGATTAAACCTGGCTCGATACCCTTTGTTGGATCGCGTATGGTCCAAGTATTCACTGTTGCGGAAAAGACCATACAAAAATATCACGTATAATCGAAAACACGAGGATTAACGAAAATACCTTATTTTTGTGGGTGGATTGTTTCTTTTTTTCGGATTCCAAGACACTGCAAATCGCTAATGTCCTCTATCGGTATCCACACGAGCATGCACGATCCGGGCTGCGGCTGTAGTGTGCTAGCACGTCCTGAAAACCTTTCTGAACGCCGCACGATCTTTCTCCTGGATGGCGGCTAGGGTTTCCTGACAATTGTGTCGTCAACCTAATGAGACCTAAGCTTCTCTATTTATAGAGAAACCCTAATCTCATTCAGGCCCTATTAAGTTTCGGCCCATTATATCATATATAATAAAAGCCCGACAACTTAATTCAATCTAGCCCAATAAATATATCTAAATATATTTATTCAATGCCTAATAAATTAGGCCCAAGAGAATAAGCCCATATCACATCACTCTTTGTGTGCGACCCTGTAGGCTCATTTGATGTTGGCAATGGGCTTGATTACACTTCAAGGCCCATAAGTCATAAGCGGCCTCTAGCAAGACATTATGACTACCCAAATCAAATGAGGATCGATAATCCGATTTAACTCAGAATATGGTTATAGGCTCATCCTTTTGTAACACGATATCAAGATTAATCACAAGGCATGGTACATGTCAACCTTTGATTAATCATAGTTTCTTGATCCCAAGTTGATGATTATAACAAATGACATTGATGACTCTTCATCAATTCATTTGAGCACGACCATGCATTTCTTGATCACACTTGTCAAGAGGCCCAAATGATATCTCTCTCATTTAAGAGAGGTACAATTCCATCTACGTCATTCACATCCCTCCGCATGATTCATTTGATGTCCAACATAAAACTATTTGTTATTCGGTTAAAATAACTTAGTCTAATATCAAAACACTGAATTCCTCATATAGGGAACCATGATGACTTCAGTCAAAGGACTATAGTCAAACCATATTAAGAATCACTAATGACATGAAACCATGTAGTATTCTTTATGTGGGTCGGTCCAATATATGTTCTCTAACATATATCTATGTTTCGATTTGATATCTCATATCCATGATCGGAAAACGTGATCATCAATCGAACACATACTAGTCTTAATTCATTATTGTTCCACCAATAATGATCGACCGAGACGATCTAGAATAGTGTTATAACGCTTATGGTTTTACTATCAAGTCACATACTTGATGACATAAGTCTACTACTATTCATGGAATGTAAATCACATTACATAAATGAAATACATGCATATATAAAATGAATACCTCATAATATATTATTAACAAATCATAATGTTAATACATGAATCACAAATGTTCATTGGCCTAGGGCACACTACTAACAGTTTTCAATGTTTAAAGCATATTGTTGAAAAACACAATGTAAGTTATTTAAAATATGAAAAGTAAATATAATTTGGACATTAAAATATTTGTGAACTAAAAATTTTAAATGTACATATCATAAATTTAAGTTAACTAGTAGTCTTCATCATTAATATTTAGTAACAGTAAAATAATTATTTATAAAAATTATGGAAACGGTATTGGTTCTGCCGGATTCAGGCTGAACGGTGCGTTGCCGTTTGGATCCATGAGTTGGTAACCTTCTGCGTTGTTTCTCGACGTGAATATACCTACAAAATAAGGAAGGCTCGTCGGGGGTTGTGTCCCGATTAGCCCCTCCGACGCTCAAGTGAGTTTTCTGGTGAAGGTGAGACCGATGAATGTAGAGAAAACAAATTTGGTTGTGATCTCCTACCTCGATTATGGGAGAATAATACCTTTTATATGGTTTTGCAGTTAGGTTTAGGTCTTTACGTGTTTGCATGGGAGACTCTTTTCAACCGATGGGCCGAAAGGGGGCATGGGCTTTAGGCGCAGGACTGATCTTCGATGATTGGACCGATCGGCCCATGGGTCGTCTTGACTGGATCCGGGCCCAGCACGGTCGACCCGACCATAAGCCCCCCTACTCCTCGAGTCTGAGCGAAGAGAAGGGTCGGAGGAGTATGCAGAGGTTTTATAGCTCGGTCATAGGACGACTCGGGGTTGGGACGATCGGTTGAGCCTTGAGACATAGCTCGTCTGTTGGTCAGCTAAATGGAATGATCGGTCGGTCGGGCAATGCTGTTATAGCCCGACCATGGGACGGCCCGGGTAGTTTCAATTGGTCGGGTGCCGACTAGTTGTCTCCATTAGCGGGCGCGTGAAGGCATTTGAGGCATTTATTATTTGACGGCGCACGCCGTCTGACAGCTTTCAGAATCTGAAACGTATCGTCTTTGTAGCCGTTACCCAGCTGTCCCGCACGTCCTTTCAACTGTTCGCGCCCGTCCGGATTTCGATTAACCCTAATTTGTCTCCGTCCAGATCGTGTCGCGTGTCCAAGAGTAGCTCGGATTCTCTCCACGTGTCGAGCTTTGGTTGGATCCTAATTCGAGAGTTTTCCCTATAAATGTTTGGAGTAGGCGGACGATTTGCTTTTCTTCGCACTCATTTCGTTCTTGCCGTCTTCTTGCTTTCCTCTTTTTTTTTTTATTCTCATTCTCGAAAATTGTCTTCGGCGTCGCTTAAATTTTTGATTCCCTACCATTAAATAGGTACGTCCCCTTCCTTCATTCTCCTCTTCTAAATTCCTCTTAGAAAGCATGTCATCTAGCGGTTCTCGGAGTGGGGTTTCTCCAAGTGATTCTGTTGACGGGAGGTCGTCGGAGGTTATGGCTGAGGTGACGGCGGTGTCGAGGTTAAGGTGTGTTGAAGAGATTACAACAAGGGAACGGAAAGACGGGCTAATAGTAAAAGAGTTGCCCAAGGGTAAATCCAAGATGTCTGCGGCGGAGTTGCGTCGGTCAGTCCTTAGGAACAGTATCTCTCGGGACTGGGAGCCTAGGTTGGCTTCTGAGAATGAGGGAGTCGGCAGCAGCAGAGATGGGTGGATTGCCGTCTCTGAGTATTTCTTTTCGGTCGGAGGCTTGAGATTACCGTACGTGCCGATCGTAGACGAAGTGTGCGCTAACTATCAGTTGAGGCCGAGTCAGATCCCTCCGAATGGGTGGCGTTTCATTAATGGACTTGTACTGTTGTGCCACCAATTCGGCTGTCCGCCCTCGGTTAACATCTTGCGCCACTTCTTGAGGATGAGCCAGAGTCCGAGTTCTGGGGGTGGCATCCCTTCCCTAATGTATAAGGATGCCCGGTATCGCCCAGCCGGGACATCTGGTAAAATTTTCGGCTGGAGAACAAAATACTTCTTCGTGAAGCCTCCGGGGGCTTCTTCCGAGTCCCAGCCGTGGAGGTATCCCCAAGCCGAGCGATGGAATGACTCATCGAGTCTATTCCTTTCCAGGGAGGAGCGGGAGGTAGTTAACGCAACAAAAACCTTTAGCCCAGTGGTATGAGGCGTGCGTCTCAACGCAACAAAACCCTTTGGTCAGGGGTTCGAGTCGCAACCTCACCCTGGCAGACCAAAGGGCACAATACTAATTTTTCTTGGGCCGGGCTCTGAACCGCAACCACATAAGCCGGTTAACCCACCCAAACCAGGTATAATATATGGTTAGTATTACAAGGTTTTAATTAGAAGTTTAACAATTCTTACAAATATAGAACAACAACAATAGTACGCAACCTTACCATTAACTAATAGAGAGACTGTTTTAAAAATTCGTACGGACAAAACAATAAATAAAGTTTGAAGCTGATTCCAGCTAATACCATCGATAAATGACAATGATATAATTATTGTTTTGGAATCCAAGTGACAAGAGAGTGGATAAAGGTGAATGAGTTCCTTATGTTCGGATTTTCAAGAAGGATCTTTGCACGTTTGAAGGCACCAATTGAAATAGCGAAAGATCTTCCCTCAAGTGTAGGGTTGTTGACATCTTCTTCTAATAGCTTCTTCATTATAGCTAAACTTCTAGAGGATATAATGAATGAGCCCCCAGATTTAGTATGGAAGACAACTGGATTAGATGAACTGTTAGTACGATGTGTTTCACCTAAAACACAGTCAGTATAGAACTTAGATTGGTTGTTTAGTGAAACTATATAACGAACCCGAATTGGAACATATGCATACCTGATTGACTAGACATAGTGATTAGAATCGACGAATTTTTGAAAAAAACCGATTTCCCTAATCCTTTACGGACCATTATGACATCGCCCTTGCCTCCATTTCCATTCAAACTATTCTTCTCAACTTTTCGAATATCTTTAATACATCATCAAATTTTGCTTAGATCACTTTAATCTTCAATACCATAGTACTATCGGGGCAATTGTTAACTCAAACAATTATTATCAAACTCCATATGTTCATGATTAGTTATCATAATTCCTTAAATAACTGATTCCTCAATGGGGTAACATTGTCTTACGATATTTTTAATTTCCCAATTGACTTCCTTTTTCGAATGATTTTCTCAATTCATTTGATTTCTTCTAATTTCACATTGAATTTTTTTAATTTTTGTTTGTTCATACTAGTTTCTCCACACATTTCAATTTATTTGCAACTTAACTTCATGTATAGGTAACACATTCATCAAACCTAGTGTATATCCCCTGTGCATACTCGCATAGAATATAATTTAGATCTAAGTTCTCCTTACATTAGCAATAGTGCTACCAAAATCCACTCACGCAGTTGGATACTTTATATCAAACAAAGTACATACATTCTCAGTAGCATACTCTACCTCCTATGCTTGAGTTTCCATTAGGGTTATGACTCCAATATTTACTTTTGAATTATTACGTATTCATTTCCGATTTGTTCTTCCATTGATCATCCTTAATATAAACTATCTGATCTGCTGATTCTTCGAAAGAGGGTTTCTTGCTAATATCATCTATACTGTTCATGCAATCTTTATCAACCATCTGTTATCATCATCACATAAACTATCTGATCTGTTGATTCTTCGAAAGAGGGTTTCTTGCTATTATCGTCTATACTGTTCATGCAATCTTTATCAGCCATCTGTTATCATCATCACATTATCAGTTATCCTCAATACCTCAAAAGGACCAATTTTTATCGTTCTTACAAGGTCATAATGTTCTAATCACCAAAACTCAATGGAGCAATGAACATAATTACTGCCGCATATGCCTGGGTAGGTATCATCAAATTCATCTCATTTTGTCCACATATTTATTTCCAACTTCACCAATTTATATCTTACACAATTGATACTTCGATCTCCATTGATCTTAGATGTCATTTTTTATCTTTATCTTCGAATTCATTACTCATTGTAACATCATTAACAATCTCAATTCCGCTAACATCTTTTTATACTGGATCTTAACTTTTATCACAGTAATTAAACAATCATTCTAACTCCCAAGTTCAACCTTTCAGTTCCACCTTGCTTGTATACCTTAAATCTTGTCATTTCCACTTATGTCTCTATTTCTTCTCAATCGATTCATGCAAATATTTTCACATCCATATCAACCCAAGTATGTATCCACAACAAAATTCCATCACCATGTTCACTAACATAATCACAAGTACTGCATCTATGTCTAACATATCGGACTACTTAATATCCATAAGCTTTCATTTTCTCACATTCTGCCAGATCATCAATCTCTTCTTACTAAGTCTATTTGCCCAAACTCTTAACAATCGCCTTTGCGATTGACACATATTCTGAAAATTGCCCATGTAAGATCTCAATTCTAGGCTCTGATATCACACATGTTGGACCCCGCTTCCGAAGGCCAATATTCGGAGTCATAAGTCGTGTGCTTGTGCTTGTTACCATGTATGGTTATTCTAATTAACCCTCATTAGTGATCATCGATTCATCTTCACTCTCTGATACTATAAGTGTCGGGCCCTATTTTTCGAATCATTCTTATACTGGAGTAAATTTCTATGCTCAGTTTCCATCCAGATATTAAAAGTCTTAGGGACTGAATCAGAATTCGACATCTTCATATAATTTTTAAACCTATGTCTCTAGTTTACTCCACATTGAAAATCATCTCCATTAGAACCCTACAGATCCATATATATTCTAAATTTCGAAACATGCTCAGTAAAATAACACCAATTTATACTATTCTAACATATTCGCTCACTTTCCTTCAATTAAACCTTTTTCCAGTCAATTCGGAATGCTGCCAATATTTTTTTTATGGAGAGATAGCACAATGTGTTAAGCATCTATTGTCTTAAGGATCACTTCATTTAGAGGTCGGATAATAAAGATTGGGCCGAAGGAATCAAACAAGGTTCCGCCCTCAATTATATTGATCCTGGTTAGGGACAATTTGCATAACTTTCTCTCCAAATATCATATTAAGGTGTTCTTTAGATGGTTTGAAAGAAGACTTCTACTTTAAAGATACATTCTGTCATCTGTAGGGTCAAAAGTGGACCAAAAAATAGGGTTACACAAAACTAGATGAAGGATCAAATGAATTAGGAAAATTATCATAACTTTCCTTAGAGATGTCGGATTAAGGTGTTCTTTGGATGGTTTGAAAGAGGAATTCAAGATCTACAACTTTCATGAAGACCTTGAAACAAATACTATCATTTGAATGGTCAAAAGTGGGACCAGACGATAGGATGAGATGAAACCAGACGAAGGATTAGACAAATTGGGAAAATTGTCATAGCATTCCCTAGAGATGTCAGATTAAGGTGTTATTTTGTTGGTTTGAAATAAAACTTCAAGATATACAACTTTTATGAAGACATTGAAGACAATTTATATCATCTATAGGGTCAAAAGTGGACCAAACGATAGGGTCAAATGAAACCAGATTAAGGGACAGACAATTTGAAAAAATTGTCATAACTTTCTCTACAGATATTAGATTAAAGTGTTCTTTGGATGGTTCGAAAGAAGACTTCAAGATCTCATTAAGACCTTGAAGACAAATTCGATCATCTATAGGGTTAAAAATGGGAGTAGACGATAGGATTAGATGAAACTAGACGAATGGTCGGATGAATTGAGAAAATTGCCATAACTTTCTCTAATGATATCGGATTAAGGTGTTATTTATATGGTTTAAAAGAGGATTTCAAGATCTACAATTTTTATGAAGACTTAGAAGAAAAATTCGATCATCTATAAGGTCAAAAATGGGACAAATGAATTAGAGAAATGATCATAACTTTCTCTACATAACTCGAATTAAGGTGTCCTTTAGATGATTCAAAAAAGGACTTCAAGATCTATAACTTTTGTGAAGACTCTAAAGACAAATTCGATCATCTACTAGGTCAAAAATGGGACCAAACGAAAGGATCAAATAAATAGTGCACCAGACGATATGACATCATCACCAGACGATACTTCATCACAGATGATATGACGTCATCAGACGATACAATCTATACTCCTGAGCATCTCCACTTATAAGCATCATAACTTTCGACTCCAATGTTCAAAATTTTCATACTATACACCGTTGGAAAGTTAAAAAGATAAACTATAACTTTGTCTAATTCAACCTAGATTAATCCAGATTTTACCTTAAAGTCAGAACACGAATTTTTCCCTATAAAAGACTTTGAAATTTTTACACTGTGCAGACTTGGAATGTCCTGAGCATAATTATTTAGCTACCAAAATGACTTCATTAAACTCTCAAATCTCAACTCATTTGCCTCATCACCTTCAACTATATTTGATCATATATATATATATATATATATATATATATATATATATATATATATATATATATATATATATATATATATATATATATATATATATATATATATATATATATATATATATCAACAATTCATATTCCAAAATCATTTACTCAAGTAAATAACTTCTTCACGTATATCAAATTTCAACTCACATCGTCCATACATCATTCATATTTTATTAACATCAAAAGAATAAAGTTTTATAAATCCTTAATAGCATTCCAAGCCACATTACATCATCGTCTCAAAATTTCAAATTACAAAAGGCTCTTGAACAAACAAATTTATTGCTTTCTCGAAACCAACTCAAAATACAGAAATAAGCAAATTTGGAGAAATTCCATTAGGCTCTTAATCACTTGATCTCTTAGTATTGCCTGAAGATGGGATGAAAAAGGGTGAGCTTAAAAGCTCGTGGGTAATATTTTATAACGGAAAAATAAGCGAAACCTTTGAAAACATTTTACTTGTCACAGAAAAATTTCATTAAGTTCATAAAACACATGCTTCTCATTGTGTAGTGAAATTCACAAACCATAAAATATGAATGCATCAAACTTGTTCACAGATCATAGACACTTAAACACATCAGAATGGTTTGGGAGGTCTATAAACAGAACATACTACACATTTTCCATAAGGGTCCTATGTAGCCATGAACAGAATGTACTAACACAATTCCACATAATAGTCTTGCATAGTTGTGAACTTATAGGAGTCCATGAAGGAGCTCCATGCCACTAGCGGACAGGTGGGAGAAGCTTTTAGTCGAAGTGCACTTGACAACAGAATAGACCAAACCAACCCACATAACATGTATTTCATATCTTGTAAGCATTTTGCCCAAATTGACACTTTTCCGAAACTTGATTTTTCATAAACATGAGATATTTCAAAACCATGATTTTATAAACATGTTATCTTTTTAAAAATCACTTTCAAAGTCTTTTCATAAATCATCACACAATTCATATAACAACATATTGCAATTTCTCAAATCATTTAAAAGCAATAAATGCAACACTTATGATGCAATTGAATATCATTAACACTTCTTTGATTTAAAGAAAACATTTAGTGGCTTCTTTACTCTATTATAACCATATACCCATTTTGATTTCCTTCCTTAAAGACTTGATCAAAATATCTCTACTCTTGCTTCTCTTACCTTTCTTGATTTCCTTTTATAGTAACAAAAATTTCACTCAATAGGGTTTTCAATTGAAAATCCCATAAAGCATGATCACTAAAATTGGTGCTAGAATACTTATACCCATGCATTTTCTAAACTCCATGAACTAAAATTCTTCCAAAAATTCAAAAGATTTAAAATGATCTTACCTTGATTCTTCACCAAATGAAGAGATCTTTGGCTCAAATGGAAGCCCTTCTCTTCCTCTACCTTTTTCTCTTCTTGAACCATTTCAAAATCTCTCTCAAAAGCTAAAAAATGAAGAAACTCTAGCTCAACTCTCTTCTTTTCTCTCAATCACAAAAATTTCTCTTCTTTCTCTCTTTGATTTTTTATTTCTCTTCTTTCTCTCTTATTTTCGTTTTTCCTTTCTTTAAGAAGAAGATAATTCTTCTTTCTTCCCATTTTATCCTTAATGATTGAGAAAAGTCCACCTTGCCTTTCCCTATAAGCTTAGGTTTTTTTAACCTTAAGTGTCTTGCCAAAAACACCCTTGAACATTCTTATAACGTTAACACTTTAATTCAATCAATCCTATATCATTTATCTTTCTAACATCAACATAATAATTAACTCCACAAACTTTCATAAAGACCTCATAATTAATGTAAATCATGCTTATTTATCAAGAAAAAATTTAGAGCCAACAGAGAACCCTGAAATTTCAAACTGTGAATTCATTGTTGAAACAAAGGGCGAAGGATCATCGTTATCAACTTCATAAATACTATAACTCTTTTCCTTTGGATGAGGAGGCAAGGAGCCATGTTCTAGAATAGGTAACTTTAGAAAATTGGAGTGAAATGTGTGATTATTGAGCCTCTCTGAAGGTTAAGGTTGTCTTCTTTCTCTTTATATTTCCTTCCATTAATTTTGTTTTTGCATTTAATGACTATTTCTTTTCTTTATTTAGGAAAAGTATAAAAAACCAAGGTTAATAGAACAAAAATGAAAACTCCTCATAACATCAGCTCCAAATCATTTGTTTTCGTACAACAAGAATTTGTAAATTCTTTGTGTATAAGTTATTATTATATTAGTTAATACAATATAGTCTATTGTGTTTCAATTTTTTTAATTCATATAACAGAGTCATACTCAACTACATGGATAAGAGTGTGATAAGGTCACACTCTACAAACTGACACACTACAAAGAAGGTGAAGGCTAGACATTTGAAGAGGCGCACAATAATTATGTAAGCTTAAAAATTTTAATTTTAGAGTTTATTTATTTATATAATACTAACTCATAATATTTGAACTACATATTGATTTTGTGTTTTAAATTGTAGGACAAAATGCAGGAGTTGTTGCAGAGATCATTATTTGACGAGAATGAGCCTAATATAGATGACATTTGAAACAACGTCTTTAGTACAAAATCAGGGTATATCAAAGGTCTTGGGTATGGCCCTAAGCTAACTGGTTCATTATTATCACGACTAGCATATATAACGACGCTTCAAGAGGAGAACCTGTTGCTTAAGGCTTAGTTACAATATAATGAAGAATAATTAGATCGTAGTAAAGAAAAATTATGACATAATGAGAAAAAATTAGACCGTATTGAAAGAGAGTTGACCAAGCGTAAAAAGATAGTCAAACAAATAATTAGGTCAAAGTATGTAAGTAGTAGTGATGATGAGGAGTCTTAGTTTGTACATAATTTTAATGAGGAGTCTTAGTTTGTCCATAATTTTTCTTAAATTTTGTAATTAACATTTAATTACATTTTATAAAATGCATTTCATTTTAATTATGAAACATTTTCATTTTATTTTAATTAATTATTATTTAAACAATGCCACCACTAATAATTACAAAATGTGACTCAATTATAATTCAAATCATGTTAAAAACAATAACTTGAATTAAAAATTTTATTAATAATTATAATTAAATATTAAATTGGTAATGGGGAATAAAATTAAAAATAAAAATTGTCACTAAAAGTTTTTAGCTATAAATATAAAATAGTCACCAAATATTTTTTTCTATATTTCCCAAAATGTCTCTAATAACCTTTAGCTACGCTTCAAAAAATGTAGCTAAACATATTTTGCTATGCAAATTAATTGTCGGTAAACATTATTACCTAGGCCTACGTTAATAAAGCTAATTACCTTTATCCATCAAAATAACATGTCACAATACGTTATTTGGGACATTTTTTTCCTCTCCTCGCCTATTCCTTGTTACGACGAAGGAGTGACCGTAGCAAAATTAGTTAGGTGACGATTTCATGAAAATGTCGTAGATAATTTTTTGCTACTGGGCTTTGGCGACTAATGGTTCGACGATTTTTTCCCATTGCAAAATAGTTTTTGTGACAATTTGTTGTCTTTTAACGATGAAATATTTCGTTGTCAAAACCCTTCTCTGTTGTAGTGAATTGAATATAAAGACACAATATTATCCCCATATTTGTTATCGTGTGTGTAACTTATTGCTAATTTGCAGGTGCATTTCACTTTGCAACAAATCTTCCTTACCAAGTCTACTCCCATTATTTGCAAGTGCATTTCTAATTTTTCAATGGTTTAACTCAAGTAGAAGGTTTTATGGCCATAATCAGTAAGGTTTGGGATTGAGATGCATTTGGGTACAAAGCTTTTCAACTTATGCAAAAATTGAAGTTAGCCAAAATAACTATCAAGCAATTTAACAAAGAATGTGTTCAGGACTTAAAAGAGTTAAGTACAAGTTCAACAGTAGTGTTATATGGATCCACACAATGTTAGATTAAGGACTCTTGAAGTAGATCGATTAAAGAATTACCAAGAAACGTTAAGATTGTAGAGTTCCATTAACAAATAGAAAGCAAGATAGACATAACTTAAAGAAGGGGATATCAATTCTAATTTTTTTAGGCATCTTTGTTGGCTCGGAGGAATACTAATACTATCACTAAATTGAAAGATGAGGTGGGTAACAAGATATCTAAGTAGCAGGATATCTCTAACCACATTCAAGGTTGCTTTCTCAATTTAATGAGGAGCACTAAAGTTCAACAGAGTGAAATTGGGGTTGGCAATGTTCTGAAGTTCTGTCCAAACCAGTCACTCTTGGTGATGCTCAAAGCCCCTTACACAGCTTAACAGGTGAAAAAGGTGTTGTTTCGACTATATAGTTTGAAAGCGCCTTGTTGGACCTCAAACATTTCTTAGAAGTTAGAACTATTGAATGAGAAATTTTGATGATTAGTCATGAGGAAAGAACAAATGAATGAAAATTCTTGAATTAGAAATGATAGACAAGATTAAAGTAGTAAATGAGAAGTGTGGATAGATTCATGATTTGTTTTGATGTTTTTGGTGGATGAGAGATTTTGAAATGGGAAGAATTAAGGTGAAAGAAGTAAAATGAAAGCAAAAATGAAGTTAAATATGCGTAGTAAGTTGATGAAGAATATATGCATATGTATATGTCCTGTTATTAGTGTTCATAATTAATCATGGACTATATTTTATTATGGACAATATTGATTTGAAATGAAGTTAATAATGAGGAGTAAATGAAATAGAAAAGGTGATTTTGGTATGAGTTTTGCTAAGGAAAGATATGGAAACAAAATTGGTAGTTGATATGGAAAATGTTCACGGAGTATGCTTCAGTTTTTGAGCCATAACTTTTTCTCTAGTTATCCAAATGAGATTATTATTATTTTGTATTAAGCTAGAAACATATGGGTACATTTCCTGTGAGACATCAAATTTAAATTCTATCTTTAAAAATCTCAAAATTTGTCATGAAATTGAGAACTGGGTGTAGTATATTGGTGGATGAATGTAAAATTTGTGTTCTGAATTTAAGGAAAATTCTGGATTGATCTAAGCTGAATTATAGAAAGATGCCTTCTAGAAAATTCTAGATTATCTTTCCATCTTTCCAACGGTATATAGCATGAGAATTTTGGACAATGGAGTTGAAAGTTATGATCCTTTTAATTGGAGATGTTCAGGAGTATAAAAATGTATCGTTTGTGATGAAGTCATATCGTCTGTAAAATGTATCGTCTGTAATGACATCATATTGTATGTAAAATGTATCATCTGTGATGACATCATATCGTCTGTGGTGACATCATATCGTCAATGTTTGACTTTCTGCTTCTTCTATGTTTCACCTTCTGTATACTATTATCTATACCTATCGTCTGTATATTTTTTGACCCTTCAGACGATAGAATTTGTCTTTGAGGTCTTCATGAAAGTTGTAGATCTTGAAGTTCTCTTTTAAACCATATAAGGAATGCATCAATTTGATATCTTTAAGGAAATTTATTGTAATTTTCCCCGATTCATCTGCTTTTTCCCATTCGTTTGCCTTTTCATTTGGTTTCATCTATACCTATCATCTGCTCCATTTTTAACCCTTTAGACGATAGAATTTGTCTTCCAGATCTTCAGGAAAGTTGTATACCTTAAATTTCTCTTTCAAACCATCTAAATAACACCCCAATCCAATATTTTTAGGGAATGTTATGGCAATTTTCCTTATTCATCTGCTTTTTTCCATTCGTTTGCTTTTTCATTTGATTTAGTATGTACCTAACGTCTGCTCCATTTTTGACTCTTTATACGATAGAATATGTCTTTGAAGTCTTCAGTAACATTGTATATCTTGAAGTCCTCTTTCAAACAAGCTAAAGAACTCCCTAATCCAATATCTGTAGGGAAAGTTATGGAAATTTTTTCCATTCATCTACTTTTTCTCATTCGTCTGCTTTTTCATGCAGTTCATCTGTACCTATCGTCTGCTCCATTTTTGACCATCTAGACGATATAATCTGTCTTTTAGGTCTGCATGAAAGTTTTAGATCTTGAAATCCTATTTCAACCCATATAAACAACTCTGCAATTCAATATCTTTAGGAAACGTTATGGCAATTTTCCCCATTCGTCAGCTTTTTCATTTGGTTTCGTCTGTACTTATCATCTACTCCATTTTTGACCCTTTAGACGATAGAATCTATCTTTGAGACCTTCAAGAAAGTTTTATATATTGAATTCCTCTTTCAAAAAAGATAAATAAATTCTAAATCCAATATCTTTAAGGAAAGTTATGGCAATTTTCTCCATTTATCTGCTTTTTCCCATTCGTCTGTTTTTTCATTTGGTTTGTCTGTACCTATCGTCTGCTCCATGTTTGACCCTTTAGACAATAGAATCTGTCTTTGAAATCTTCATGAAAGTTGTATATCTTGAAGTTCTATTTCAATTCATCCAAAGAAAACCCTAATCTGATATCTTTAGGGAAAGTTATAGCAATTTTCCCTATTCTTCTGCTTTTTCCCATTCATCTGATTTTTTATTTGGTTTCGTCTATACCTATCATCTGCTCCATTTTTGACCTTCCAGATAATAGAATTTGTCTTCAAGGTCTTCTTAAAAGTTTTATATCTCAAATTACTCTTTGAAATTGTCCTAAGATGATCTTAATCCGACATCTATAGAGAGAGTTATTCCATTCGTCCATAGACAGGTTCAATATGATTGAGGACCAAATCATGTTTGATTCTTTCAGCCATAATTTTGTTATCCGACCTCCAAATGAAGTGATTCTTGAACCAATCGTTTCTTAACACATTTTTCTATCCCTAAATAGATTTTGATAGCATTTGGTATTTATTTGAAAAAAGATGTATTGGATCAAAGTAAAGGTATCGATTGGAAGAGTATGAATTGGATATTTTACTGAACATGCTTCAGTATGTTGATGATTTATGGATCGTTAAAGCTCCTAATAAGATGATTCTTGTTTCAAAATAAACTAGAGACATGGAGCTACAAATGGTATGAAGAAGTCGAAATCTAATTCAGTCTTTAAAACTTTCAAATTCTGGATGGAAGTTAAGTATAGCGTACTGTTTCAGTATAAGAACGATCCAACAATATTTGGGTCAATACTTTTAGAGTTCTGAACCAAATGGATTTATTTTAGTGTCACTAGAAACTTAAGACAATGGGGAACATTTTTCTAGAAGAAAGTATTATGTTATAATGTTTAAGTGTCTTTTGGCAAGACACTTAAGCATAAAAGACAAAAGGTATAAATGAAAGGGCAAATGGGACATTTCTCACTCATTAAGGGTATAATTGGAAGAAGAAGTGTTGTCTTGCATTTTAAGAAGAGAGGAGAACAAAAATTGAAGAGAAAAAGAAGAGAGAATATTATGAAGAAGAGACAGAAATATGAAGAGAAGGAGAGAAAGAAGAGAAACAAGCTAGGGTTTAATTTTTTTTAGTCTTCAAGAGAGATTTTAGAGCTGTTCAAGAAGCGAAAAAGATAGAGGAAGAGAAGAGCTTCCCTTTAAGTTAAAGATCTGTTCATTTGGTGAAGAATGAAGGTAAGATCATTTTGAAACTTTTGAAAATTTGAAAGGATTTTAGTTCATAAAGTTTAGAAAATGCTTGGGTTTAAGGATTCTAGAATAAATTTTAGTGATTTTGCATTGTGGAATTTTCTATTGGATTTCTATTGAATGAGACTTAGTTTGTTTTAGGGAACTAAGAGAATCCTACCCAAGAGCAAGGGGAAAGACATCCTTAACTTGGATCTTAACAAGAAAATGAGGTGGGTATTGTATTTACAATTAATGTGTGATTGGACAAATTCTTGCCTATGTGTGAATATGTGTTAAATTGTTTAAATTTGACTTGTTGAAAATACATGATGATTTTGATTTTGTTATATTATGGAAGAAGCATGATATGTCGATATAATTAAATTGTGATTTTGATCAATGTTATGCCATTGAATTGTATCGTGACATTTTGATTTGAATGGAAAAAAAGAAAGAACATGAAAAGTATGAAAGTATTTCATTTTGATAAAATGATTTTGAGCATTGATTATGCACTTTGTTTGGGCGAGAGAGGAACCGTTTCGTAGTTATGTGTACGTCGACGTAAAGCCTTCTCCCAGCTGCCCACTTGTGGCCCACAAGACCTGAAAGATGGACTCGTTTTGTTCACGAAATAAACTTCGGTGTCTCTGTTTTGTTCACGGAACCCTCGAGCTATTTGTTGTGCATTGCATCTTTAGATGATGAAGAATGGTGCATAATTGAGTGCCATGTTTAATGGCTGAAGTTTATGTTGTGTGTTATAAGTTTGAGTTAAATTGATGAATGTTTAAATTGCTTGAATAAAGTATGAATGCTAGACATATATATATACTTACATATGCTTGACTTTGATCAATTACCAATGGCTATAAATATATTAGCCACTGAGCTGTATAGCTCACCCCACGCTTCCCTCCTTAGGTACAAAAGTAGAAGATTGACGATCCTTGAAAAGCATTGGAACTTCAAGATAGTTAAAGACTTTTGTAATAAAGTTAGTTCAGGAAATTTTGTAATTTAGAATCATATTAAACATAAGCATTCAATTGTATCATCTGTATTTTGTATTTTGTATCTTGTAATAAGCCAAAAGGGTTTTTTTAAAATGTTAAGATATTATGAAAACAAGCATTATGTTCTGTAATGGGCCTAAGTGATTACTAAAACTCTGATGTGTTCAATAATGTTTGCATCTTTGTTACGGAAATTTTTTAAAAAAATAAGGCCGATTTGATTATCGATTTTTTTGCATATGTGTAAATTATTTAAGAAAATTTGCAATAAGATTTGACCGTTAAATGTCTTCGAATGCTGGGCTTTGGGAGCAGGGTCCAGCATGCCCAGTCTTGATAAATATTCTGAGGGTTTTTTTCAAGAAACTTAGGACATCACAGGCCCTCTTTTAACCAATGTGGTGCTAGAGTTCTTTTCTTCTGGCTCATTACTAAAGGAGTTCAACCATACTTTCATTTATCTAGTTCCTAAGATGGACAGGCCCGCGATGATTACAAAATATCGCCCAATTTCTTATTGTTCAATTGTCTATAAAATTATTGCTACATTACTAGCAGATAGATTGAAAGTAGTGTTTTTAGAGATGGTCAATTTGGCATAAGGTGCTTTTTTGCCATTGAGAAGCATCAGTGACAATATACTAATTCTTCAAGAGTTGTTGGGGGAGTATCATACTAGGAAGTATATTAAGAGTTGTGCATTGAATCTTGAATTATATAAAGCTTCTGATATTATTAGTTGGGAATATTTAAAATGTAGGGTCCGAAACCCAACTACTTAAACTTAACACTTTCACTCTATGCTCTGATACCACAACTGTAGGTACCCAATCCCGAGACCGGAACCCCCATCCGGAAGACGAAGCGAAAGATGAATAACAAAGAGGCGGAACGAACGAATCGAAGCAAATCAATTACGAATCGAAAGTGAATTGGATCAAAGCAAACAAATTGCTTATTCGATCTTAAACAAATTCCGACATCCGTAAACAAACACTTTAGATAGCTGATCGCGTTGCGTTGGAAACCTTAAACTTAATCTATCCGATTTCATGTAAATTTTTCTTTTTCTTATTTTTCATCCCTTCTCTTCTTATTCATCTTTATTCAATTTACAATTAAAACCATAATATACAATCCATAGCCATACACAATTCCAAATTCCATAACTCAAGTTCTTATACAATTTCACACACAATCCAAATACATCGTGAACTAAATGCTTGCATTACACTAATGGCATCCCAAGCCATATACAATTACCAATGTTCATAACCCAAAGCACACAATGTACAATAATTCTAATCTTGACAATAATTCAATGAAATTACGTATAATGAAAACTCTCATTCCTTTTCCACCCGGTCTTCTTCTCATCACCTGTGGATGGGAATGAAGGGGGTGAGCTTAAAAAGCCCGTGGGTAACAGGTTTATAATCAATCATAAGCAAAACCGTTCAAAAGTTTACTGCCATAGAAATTTCTTGTTGAAAATCCATAAAATGTTCGTTTCTCAAATTTTCGTCATGTATTCAAATTCATAAATCGCAACACATGAATGTATCACTTGCTCACAATCACAATTTTATAAATCAAAACATCACCTCATTGACCACAATTTATGTCATTTCATCATTCAAGCATAACACACAATTCATAAATGCAATGCACATCAAATGGCTCGAGAGTTCCGTGAACAAAACAGATAAACCGAAGTTTATACCGTGAACGAAACGAGTCTATTTTCAGATCTCGTGTGGCACAAGCGGCCAGCCGGGAGAAGGCTTTTGTCAACGTGCACGTGACTTACGAAACGGTTCCTCTCTCGCCCAAACAAAGCACATAAACAATGATCAAACTCATTTCATTGAAATGAAATGCTTTCATGCTTTTCATATTCTTTTTCTTCTTTCCAATAAATCACAATGCCGTGCTCAAATACATAGCATAATCTCATCACAATTCAATTCTCATCAAAGTGTCATATATTTCTCAATGCATAACATAACATAACATAACACATCACAATGCATTTTTGCATGCTCATAGCCATTCAAATCCAATTCATGGAGTATATGCACACATATAAGCAAATTCTTTTAAATCATTTGAAAACGATATATGCACAATTTTGAAATTCTTGAAATCATTTTGTTATCTCAATTTGGGAAAATTTTTAATGGCTTATTATTCAACTATAAACATGAAACCCACCTCATATCCATGCTTAGAGCTTGATTAGAGCTTCAATTCTCCAAAGCCTTTCTTCTTTCTTCCAATTTCAAATTCCCTAAATCAAATCAACCCAAATTCCACTTCATAAAAATCATGATTTTCAAAATTGATTACATAAATCACAAACCCATTCTCATATCAAGACATCTAAATCAAGAACTTCCAAAATCTCCAAATCTCAAAATTTGGGCATAAACCCTAATAATTAATCATCCAAAGTTAAACATAACCCAAGGCATAATCATCAAAATTAACCTCATATTCCACAAACTCATACCATTTTTCATGATTCTAAACCAAGGACTCATCAAAATCACAACTTAAAAATTTCAAACTCACCTTTTTCCTCCTCCATTTTCATACTTCTTGGTCCCTTTGGCAAGCTTTCACCTCCTTCCATGTTCTTCCTCTTGAAACAACGAAAAATCACTCTTGAAAGCCCATAAAATCGAAACCCTAGCCATCCTTTCCCTCTTCTTCTTCTTCTCCACCAACCCTCTCTCTCATTTCTCTCTCTTCTTGTGTTTCTTTCTTTCATTTTCGTATCTTGCTTCCTTCTAAACGACAACTCCCCCTTTTTAAAGTGCCAAGTCATTAAAATGGAAGACAATTGACCAGTTTGCCCTTCCCCTTAAGCCTAAACTCTTAACTCTTAAGTGGACTTCCAAAACTGCCCCTGAATTCATTTTCATGTGAGCTTACTTTAGGACATTATGTTCACCATCAAACTGAAGGAATTAGTCAAAACTTCCTTCTAGAGAATTGTTCCTCATTGTCTTAATTTCATAATGCCTCAAGAATCATCCAATTTCGAGCACTACACCAAAAGCTATGCTCAAAACATTTCGGGTATGTCTTATGCTAACTCATTTCTCCAACACATTATTTCCATCCAAAAATTTACCTTCTTAAGGACCAAATTGAAACTCTAATTCTTCATAACAATTGTAGCTCTATTTTCCTAGTTTAATTCAAAACAAGAATCACCTCATTTCGATTTCCAGAGCAAAAGTTATGCTCAAAACACTTTCAGATGTTTTCTCATCCAAGACTGCACACTAATCCGAAATTCATTTCAGGATTTGAAAATCTTAGGGGCTAAATTGAAATTTACTTCCTTCATATGACTTGTAGCTCCATGTTTTAATTTTATTTCACCTTAAGAATCAATTCAATCGGATCACCGCAGATCCCGAATTTCTCAAAATACCGAACCATGTTCAGAAAATGGTCCAACTCACTTTGATTAAATTAATCACCCTTAATTTAATCTCATAAATTCACAAATATCTCATAAAATGAAATTCATTGTCTTAGGAATCTAATGCTTCAAGAATCAACTCAATCGGATGTCACACGGAAAAATTATGACCAAATAAATCCGATATGTTCATATCTTGAAAAAGCACGGACTGTGTGAAATTTACACAGTCAGGCACAAAGGCCGTGTAACCATCGGGTGGGCTGCTGGATTTACACAGTCTGTGTGAAAATTTACACAGGCTGTGTAACCTATGGATTAATTGCTCCGAATTTACACAGTCTGTGTGAAAATTCACACAGGCTGTGTAACCTACGGATTAATTGCGCCTCCTACGCCTAGATTTACACAGCCTGTGTGAAATTCACACAGGCAGTGTAACCTACGGGCATCAACAACAATTTAACCCTTAAGCCCTCTTTCAAGGTTCCTAAACCCTCTCCTAACATTCCCATACCTCAAACACTTCTCCAACACTACAAAAACCACTTCAAATCCATTCAACAACATCAATCCCTCATTTTATATACTCTCATATTCAATAACCTCTTATCATTCACCAAACATCCTATCTTACATACATAACCATGGTTTATGCTTAAGGTTTCTCAACTCATCATCCATACTTAGTTCACATTCTAAATTCACAACCATCTATATACCAATTCATAATTCAAAGCCATACATAAACTCATATTCCATTTTGATATTTCCACTAAAAATTCGGGGTCTAACATAAAAGCTTGTTTAAAAGCCATCAGCTTACCTGATTGATCAGCAATGTATACAAACTACGTCGATGAGTGTGCTAGTGAATGGGATTCCTACGAGATCTTTTTTTAATACTAGAGGGATTAGGTAAGGGGATCCACTTTCCCCTTACCAATTTGCTTTAGCTATAGAGGGATTTTCAAGATTTGTTTCTAAACTTGTGGATAGCAATGGTTTGTTTCAATACCATTTTTAATGTAGGAATCTCAACATGTCACACTTGCTCTATGTTGATGATGTTATTCTATTTTGCAAGGATGAACCTCAAGTTATTATGATGATGATGAACATGGTATGCACATTTTCTGGTTGGTAGGGTTTGAAGATAAATGAGCATAAGAGTGGCGTATATCTGTCCTCCAATCTTAGGAATCTTGAATAGATAAGCAGTGTGGTGGCGTTTACACTACAGGAAACTCCTTTTCACTATTTGGGGGCTCCTATTATTTCGAGTAAGTCTAAGTATTCAGATTTTGTTCCTTTATTAAAAAACTATAATCTAGAATATAGGGGTCAAAGTGAAGTGGAGTGAAATTATTCTTCCAAAGAAGCATAGGGGATTAGGGGTCATTTCGACTACTCAAATGTAACAAGTTTTGCTACTCACCACAAGAGTTAAGGCATTTAGTGACAATCTTTTTGTGACTAATTATTGTTTCGTCACAAATATGAAGTTTTTTGTGACAAGATAATTGATTGACACTATTGTTTAGGTTAAGTGTGATGATTTATTTTTTTGTCACTAATATAATAGTAATTGTGACAATTTAGTATCTTTCACAATTAAGTTGTCACTATTAATATATTAATAGTGACAACTTTTCTTTTATGACTAAGTTTTGTCATTAAAAGCCTATGCAATTTGGCATCAAAATAATTTTAGTCATGACTAAATTATAATTGTGACAAAACATATATTAGTAACTAATATTTTCTATTATTTGTGACAAAATATAGTTTGTTCACTATTTTTGTTACAAAATGATTAATCGTCACACAATATTTTATTTGATGTGAAAAAAATTTGTCAATAAATATTCAATTAATTAGTGTCTATTTTATTTTATCACAATAATCGAACTATAACTACGGTCACAATTATTTGTAATTTAGTGACAATTTTTGTGACTAACTATTTTGTCATCATAAATACGATATTTTTTAGTGCCAAGACAATTGATTGACACTATTGTTTGGATTATCTTTGATGATTTATATTTTGTCACTAATACAATGGTAATTGTAGCAATTTAGTATCTTTCGAGTTAAATTGTCACTATTAATATATTGATAGTGTTAAAATTTATTTTATCACTAAGTTTTGTCACTAAAATCCTATGAAATTTGATGCCAAAATAATTTTGGCTGGAATTAATTGTAATTGTGACAAAACATATGCTAATAACTAATATTTTCTATTTGTTGTAACAAAACTTAGTTTGGTCTCTAATATTTTTTCTTGTTATGATGAAACTCTTTATCGTCACATAATATTTTACTTGTTGTGACTAAAAATTTTGTCAATAAATATTCAATTAATTAGTGTCTATTTAATATTGTCACAATCACCAAATTATAACTACGGTCACTACTATTTATAATTTAGTGAGAATTTTTTGTTCCTAAGTATTATTTCACACGTATATGAGATTTGTTATGACAAAACAATTGATTGATACTATTGCTTGGATTAACTGTGATGATTTATTTTGTGTCACTAATACAATGGAAATTGTGATAATTTAGTACTTTCACAATTAAATTGTCACTATTAATATATTAATATTGTCAAAATTTCTTTTATCATTAAGTTTTGTTATTAAAACCTACGTACTTGTTATGACGAAAGCTTTTGTCAATAAAAATTCAATTAGTTAGTGTTTACTTTCCTTTTCATGAAAGAAAATAATAAAAAAAGAAAGGGGGAGAGGTTGCTAACTTGTTAGATCACAAGTTTTAATTTTAGAGTAATTAAGTTGTAAGATTATGATTGTTTGAGTTAGTTAAAAGTGATTTTGTAATTTGTGGGAGTGTTTTTTTAATTCTTTTTTTTTTGACGGGTTAATTTGAGTAAACATAAATGTTAAGTATTATTTTAAATAGAAAGGAGAAAAAAATTAAATCATATGAATGTGTGTATCGATTAGAAGGTATTGCACTTTCATAAGCTTAATAACAAATGACAAGTTTTGTTGAGAATTTAAAATTTCAGTAATAAATCATGGAGATTACAAATGTATAAGGAGCTATTACCAAATTGAGTTGAAACTCAATTAAAACACTGACGTCTGACTTAGTAGCAAACAAAATGACATTTGCTAGGACCTTACAACACCGTTCAACTCCAAGCAACAATATTTTACAAGGATACAAGACATAATACACTTCGGGTATAACTACTTAGGGCTTTCCTCTCATCTTCAATGCCTTTCTCGATTTGGGTATGGAGACGTAGTCCACCAGTGTGCGATGGCACTTCTCTCCCACTATTCTTCAATAAGGTAACAACACTCTGGACTCTTTCTCATCTTTAGGAAGATTTGTGATGTAGGGTGTGACTAATCCGTACCTGAAGGCATGTCATCTTCGAGATGCGACTAATTCGTATTTGATTTCTTATAGGGGCAGAATGTCTTGATCTGGTGAATACACATCGCGATATTCAACCCAGCGAAATGCTATTTCAAGTAACGTTAGTGCTCCTTTTTGTTGTGTTTGTTGAGTATATATCTTATCCTGATTGCTAGCTCTGCTATCTTCGTCGTTGAGAGGAATAAGATTATCCTGTGTTCCCTTGAAATTGTTGAGTAGGCTGTTTTGTAGTTCTAGAGAATTTTGTTTGCATTTCTGACTGTGGAAATAACTAGTGCATAGGTCTGACTAGCTATTATAAAGACTATACTCTCCAGGCTAATGCCATTCTCCTACTATAGTGGACATGGAACTGACTGTGGAAATAACTAGTTACAATTTTTCTGTATTGGGGTTTATTATTTATTTTTAGCTTCTACTCTTGATTTACTAATTTAGGAAATTTTCAAAGTCTAATTTTGCATAAGTTAGAAAGTCTAATTCGAGGATTGAAAATTTAGAATGTCTTTTGATGTGATAATTGATATGAGATCTGGATCTTTTATGTTTTCTAATTTCTCTTTGTTCATATAATTCTCATTAACTTGAATTTATCGATAAAGACATTTGGCGTAAAGAGATTAAAAGTTTTGTTTCTTTGATCGATTTTTCCATATATAGAGTAGATAGGACGGAACTGGCTTGCCTAATATTTAGGCTTAAATGATCTTTCTTATTTTTCAAAGGTTTGATGTTAGTTCAAGTAATCCACTTATGCCTATGCATTATGTCTTCATTTGTGTTCATGTGTTTCTAATCTACCTTTCCACTAGGATTCTAGAAAATGGTGGATTCAAAATCAAGATTGAGGAAACTTGTATTCACCAAGGCGGACCAGCTCTGACCAGGCACTAGTGGTCACTCTTACCTTGAAAGTTGTTAGTGCAAACATGGTATTGCAGAAGGGTTGTGCTGACGATCCTCAGATATGCCAAATGGAGATTGTTGAATGCTTGATTGGAGATGAGACGGGAATGATAATCTTTACTACTAGAAATGATCAAGGTATTTTTTTCCCAGTTTTTCTAGTTTAGGGCTTTAATCTTATGTGTGAGTATATATTTTACTTAGTTTAACTTGTGCATGTCTATTCTTCTGTTTGTTTGATTCATTTTTCCAATTTGTTTGTCACGAGTTGTCGGTTGTGAGTTGTGGGTTGTGGGTTGTTAGGGGATGTTTACTCTCCCTATTTCACTGGTATACTTTTATTTTATCATCATATCATGATTTCATTTATTGGACTTAAGCTGATTACATTATTATAATTTGATAGGATAAGTATGATGTACATCTATCTAATAATAATGATAATAAACTTGAATCTCAAATCACTACAAATATATGAGATTAAGTTAGTTGTTTGCTACATAATTTAGAAGTCCCATCTGTTAGTCGTCAGAAGTTCTTTTTGGTATTTAAATGCTAGATCACTTGGTGGAATTATATGAATCTATTTTGAGCATATTTCAATAAGCTCAATCATACTTGATGTTGTCCTCTTTGGCAAAATACTAATTTGTATTTTTATTTTGATATCTTAGATGTGAATCAACTGGGATTGCAAAAGAATGTCAAAGGAAAAGAATTTGAGGGTAAATCATGTAAAGTCCTTAAAACTCATTTACCAATTATGTAAATTTGTTTGTTTGCTTGAGACAATCTTCTTGGGTTTGGTTCTTATTTTTAAAAGTGTCCATAATCAGCTTTGGTCCCCTTGCAACATTTTTTAGTGTTTCTATATGACTGATTTTGGTTTTTAGTTTCCTTTACCAGCATTGACCGAGTAAACCTGGAGATGTATGCTTTGGCTACTGGTACATGAAGTTTGGAGGATGCCAACATGGAGAATTTTGGCAATTAGGCAATTGTAACATATATTCTTTATTTAGTGACAACATTATTGTAACATATGACTTTTATACTTGTGACAAAATCTGTTAGACAATATAGCTACCACTACAAGGAAATCGTCAAATAGCGACGAAAATATACCGACGGACCATATAGTGTCTGTTAATTGCGACGGGACACACTAATCCATCGGTTAAAGGAAGAGGATTTCCGACGGTCAAGAAATCTGTTGCCAAAGTGGGAGGAAAAATTTCGCGGGGACTTTTAGTGACGAAAATATGCCGATGGAAACCGTTCCGTCTGTAAATAGGGACGGAATTAAATTTTCGATCGGCAAACTTGTCGGCTAGAAATGGTTCACCGACGATAACAAAGCCGTCGCTATATTAAAGTAAGAACATTTTCGACGGTCAAGATATCCGTTGCCAAGGTTGGAGGGAAAATTTCTCGGCGACGGAAATATGCCGATGGAAACAGTTCCTTCTGTAAATAGGGAAGGAATTAAAATTTTGGTCGGCAAACTTGTCGGCTAGAAATGTTTCACCGACGGAACAAAGCCGTCGCTATATTGGAAAACGTCGTCAGGAAACTAGGTTAGAATGCTTAATTCTGCGACGGTTTTTTTTCATTATACCGACGGATCATTCCTTCGGTAAAATTAAATTAAATCCACCTGCGGCCGCCCTCCCTCTCTTCTCTCCCCGACGCTGCTTATCTCTTATCTTTCTCTCCTCTCCTCCGGCGGGCTCATCTTCAACCCACGTCCTACCAGCTGCTGCTACTCCGGCGACGAGAACATGCGTCTTCTCCGGCGACATCGACGGGCGTCTCTCCTCTGCTGGATCCGAAGGTAAGAAAGTCGTGGGTTGGGTTAATTTGGATGTGTTTCTGGAGTGATTTTTGGCATTTCGTTTGGGAGCTAATGTTTGATTGATCTTGTGTGAAAGTTTTGGATGTTTATGTTGGCTAGAATTAAAGGATTTGTGTGTAGATAGGGTTGAGTTGGTTTTGCCCGCAAGGTGTTTGATGAAATGCATGAAGGATGAATAAGCTTAATGCCCTGTTTGGATGAATAAGCTTAATGCCCGCAAGGTTTTTTAATTTCTTGCTTATAATGAAATATATTTATAATTATTTAAAATTAATAATTTTATAAATCATTGAAAATTATTTGGATTAATTACTTATAAATATAAAATATGTTGATAAAATTATTTATAATATAGATCATATAATAACTAAATATGAGTAAAAGTTTCTCATTATTGTTCCTAATATTTGATATCAAATACTAGCATGATTTTAACTTAATTAATCTCATTCTTAATGATTATATACTAAATAGGCATAATCAATAATTTCATTCATATTCATATTCTTATTTTTAATTTCTATTCCTTTTTATTATGATTCTTTAATTATTATTTACCAAAAGAGTCCTGAAGAGTAAAGCTTTGTTTGGTAATAAGTAACTAAGATTTGAGAATGAGAATCCATTCTTGATTTGTAGGAATTGATTAAATAGGGAATGGTAATATTGGATAATATTTTAAAAAGTGGACATAAATTAAATCGATAAGATAAGAGGTTTAAAGATCTAAAGATTTAACATTATTGGATCATTATATAATAAGAATTGAACAAACACTACAAGGAAATCGTTAAATAGCGACGGAAATATTTTAAAAACAGTATTGTTATTCAATTCTATGGTTTGAATTCTCATATGAGTTCAATTCATTGCCTCTTTGTAAGTTGAATTTACGCTAAAATTGCGTGAATTCAATTGCAAACCATCCCACAAGTGCTCGCTGCTCACGCACTTGTTGGATGGTTTTAGATAAAATAAAATTTATTTATTAATAACAATTTATTAATAAATATTTATTAATAGATAAAATAATTTTTAAGTTTTAGATAAAATTTTATTTTATTTAATTAATAATTTATTAATAAATATTATATAAAAGATTATAATAAATTAAATAAATTTATTTTAAGTTTATATAATATACATTATTAGTGATTACATTAACAAAATAAATATTATTAAATTATCTTCAAATTATATAAATTTATATTATAGTTATGAAATTAATTTTATTAAAAATAATTTAATGAAATATTAAGTTTTAGATAAAATTTTATTTTTAAAATGTTTTATTTTATTTAATTAATAATATATTAATGAATATTATATAAAAGATTAAAATAAATTTAATTAATTAAAATAATTTATTTTGACATTTTATATACAAGTTTATATTATTATTATCATACCAAAGGATGATAATAATAATAATAATAATAATAATAATAATAATAATAATAATAATAATGATAATAATAATAATAATAATAATAATAATAATAATAACCCATATATAATTTCAAAATAATAATAATAAAACTATATTATGTAAAAAATAAAAAAAGAATAGGACGTCAGGCTCGCGAGGGCGAGGGCGAGAGCTTGACCGAAAATAAAGAAATATGTCCAACTACTTTTAGTGTATTATTTTCCATCAAAAGCAATTAATCTCTTTACAATTCAGATTACACTTAAGAGTAACTAATAATTTAATTATATAGCCCTCTAAAAATTTTGCCAATTATTGTTTTTATCATATTCTAAGAAATCATCCCACAAGTATGTTGACCTACTTTGATCTAATTCAAGAAATAATATGTCAAGAGCCAGCTTTACTCTATCTGTAGGTTTTAAAGAAATATTCAAAATAAAGAATATATTATGATAACCAATTATGTCTTTAGTCATCGAATAGAACAAAATCACTACTACTTATTATATAATTGCCTTATTCCTCCTTCATTTGAATCAATCGTATGAACTTTTGTGACAAATGCTAGGACCCCTCAATATGATAAGACACAATTTGATTTTGTTGGTTGTAGGAATTCTATTCTCCCCAGTATTTATACTTTCGAGGAATGTGAACAGAACCCTACGTAGGTATTGAAATGAAAACTATACTTTAACTTCAATTGTGGTAACTTTAAGCATAATTGGTAATATAATTTGACGTAATAAGAAAATTGTGTATGGTTGTGAATTGATTTGAGTTTAATGTTTAATTCTTAATACGTAACATGAGTTGTTTACAATGCAATGTATGGACATGTAGTTTAGAGATCAGTTGTGAGTTGACTTTACTTGTCGAATATAGAAGTGTATTTTCACATACAGGGGGCTCTCTTATGTGTAAAAGGGGGATGGTTATGTGATAGGGGAAATGCTGCCGAATTTTCAGCAGGATCCTCGTATAACAATTAATGATACCGACCTACCTTGTTATATGTGGCATACATGAATGATACTGACAATGGATTGACGGGTTGAAATTAACAATATCCCAGCTATGAGCTTCGGGGATAGAGCTTGGATGTATAGACGATTAACCGCTAATGGCTTCATTAATCCTGAATTCGTGCATGGAGTTGACAGTTTTATTCATTATGCATGCTCTCAACCTGCATATATGGATGGACAAAAGATCAGATGTCCATGTAGCAAGTGCAAACACAAATGTTTCCTCACTCTTGATGATGTTAAGTTGCATTTGCTGAGAAAAGGGTTTGTGCCTAATTATTTTGAGTGGACACGACATGGCGAACCGTTAATTTGTAGCAGCTCAAGGGGGAATGAACCACAAATGTCTGACAACGTAAATGAGTATGAAGGGGAGGTTGGGACGTGCGGGAATTTTGTTCATGAAACTGAAAACTCGAACAGGCAAATGGTCTTTGATGGGGTCGGTTGTACCTTTGGGACAAATAGGGTAAATGTTGAAGAAGAACCAAACGCAGAAGCATGAAATTTTGTTCACTTACTCCAGTCTGCTGACCGAGAATTGTGGCCCGGTTGCCAGAAAATGACACAATTGTCTTCAATTGCGCGAATTTTGAACGTAAAGAGTGAAGGACACATATCGGATCGTAGTTTTGATAACATTCTGGAGTGGTATACTGAATCACTACCCGCTGATCATTCAATGGTTGACAGTTTTTACAATATGAAGAAACTGATTCGGGGTCTTGGTTTGCCAGTGGAAAAAATTGATTGCTGTCGATTGGGGTGTATGTTGTACTGGGGAGATGAAGTGAACTTAGATGAGTGCAAATTTTGTGTTCAATCGAGGTTTAAGCCAAGAAAGCGTGCAATGAAACAGAAATTAGTTCCATGGAAGCGGATGTATTATTTCCCGCTAACTCCGAGACTGCAAAGACTTTATACATCTGATGTGACTGCATGTCACATGAGATGGCATGCTGAACACGATCAGGAAGATGGAGTTATGCGTCATCCATCAGATGCACTAGCATGGAAGCATTTCAATGACACCCATGTGCACTTTGCAATTGAAAGTCGGAATATGCGGTTGGGATTGTCGACTGATGGATTCCAACCTTTCGGTCAATCCGGGCAGCAATATTCATCTTGGCCGGTGATAATTACTCCTTATAATTTGCCTCCGTGGATGTGTATGAAAAAGGCTTACATGTTCCTTACAGTTATTGTCCCAGGACCAACAAATCCCAAGCAGAAAATAGATGTTTACTTACAACTGCTAATATTGGAATTGCGGCATCTTTGAAAAACTGGTGTGCAAACATATGATGTATCTCTGAAACAGAATTTTGTTATGAGAGCAGCTTTAATGTGGACGATTAGTGACTTCCCGGCTTTGGCCATGTTATCTGGTTGGAGTACAGCTGGGAAGTTGGCGTACCCTCATTGCGGCAATGATTCAGATGCGTTTTATCTTCCAACCGATGGCAAAATTAGTTGGTTTGACAATCACAGAAAATTTCTTCCTCCGGATCATCCGTTTAGGCGCAACAAATATAAGTTCATTAAAAATAGGATTGTGAAACAATCACCTCCACCTCTAAAATGTGGTGTTGAGATTTTGCAAGAGATTGAGGCATTGGGCTTGCTTAAAGTAACTGAAATTGACGCCGATGAAGTAAATAGAAGCATCAGTCAAAACTTTGGTTGGCGAAAACGAAGCATATTTTGGGATTTACCATATTGGAAAACAAATATGGTACGGCATAATCTGGACGTGATGCATATTGAGAAAAACATGTTTGACAACTTGTTCAATACCATTATGAACATTGAAGGGGGGACAAAAGACAATGCCAAATCAAGAGCTAATTTGCAACTGCTCTGTAGAAGACATGAGTTACATAAAGATGTTCGTACCGGTAAATATCCGAAAGCATGTTACACTTTGGGCAAGCAACAAAAGGAGCGTTTGTGTGAATGGTTGAAAGGACTAAAGTTTCCTGATGGTTATGTTTCAAACCTGTCTAGGTGTGTAGATATGAGGAAGTACAAATTATTTGGGATGAAAAGTCATGATTGTCATGTTTTTATGCAAAGGCTAATTCCAATTGCCTTTCGCGAGTTGCTACCTTCTAAAGTATGGGAACCATTAACGGAGTTGAGCTGGTTTTTCAAAAGCTTAACATCATCTGAAATCAATTTTCATGAATTGCAAAAACTAGAGAATGAAATTTCAGTTATTTTGTGCAAATTAGAAGGGATTTTTCCTCCTAGCTTATTTGACTGCATGGAGCATCTACCGGTGCATTTACCACACGAAGAAAAATTAGCCGGTCCAGTCCAATATCGATGGATGTATCCATTTGAGAGGTAACTCCAGTACTATCATATCCTTACCCATTTGTACATGATGTTTCAACCGAACATTGTAATAACCAGTTGCTTTATTATAGGTATTTACATCATTTGAAAAAAAATGTGAAAAACAAAGCTAGAGTTGAGGGCTCCATATGTAATGCTTATTTAGTTGAGGAAGCTAGTACGTTTTGTGGACATTATTTTGAGCCTCATGTGCGTACAAGAGCGAGACAAGTTCCTCATAACGACGATGGGGGAGGGACAAGTGGTGCGGATGGGAACTTGTCAATTTTTACATATCCAGGACGAACCTCTAGACGTGCAATAAGACGAATGCTAACAGACGAGGAAATTGATGCTGCACATGAGTACATTTTATTGAACTGTCAGGAGATTCTTCCATTCGTACAGTGAGTTGCACAACTTATATGCTCAATTGCAGGTATTAGTGTTTTGAACGTTACTGATTGGTGTCATGTCATATGCAGCGTATACGAGGCATTGTTGCACGAGATAATGCCTGTTATCACACAAAATGACATGAATAACGACGTTGGACAACAATTTCCTCGATGGTTCGCGCGATATGTAAGTTCTCACTTTAAACTATTCCTATTGTTACCTACCATGTTGAAATGTTCCGATGACATTGTACTCTTTCCTTTGCTACTTCCTGTTACATAGGAGGCCGAAAATCCAATACAGAACAAGTTCATTTCTGATCTTGCGAAGGGACCTCTGTGAACTGTTTACTCGTATCCGGTTTATTTCGTGAATGGATATAAATACCATACAAAGTCGCATGGACATAGCATGGCAAGTATTAACAGTGGTGTTTCGATACAGGGAGAATTGATGGACTATTATGGAAAAATAATTGAAATACTTGAAGTTGAGTACCCTGCGTTGCCAATTAAGCGATGTGTGATATTTAAATGTAAGTGGTATGACCCAACACCAAACGTTGGAACAAAAGTGCATAGTCGATACAATGTGGTTGAAATCAACGTCCGCAGACGATTGAGACAATTTGAACCTTTCATCTTGGCTATGCAAGCAAGACAGGTCTGTTATGTCCCTTTTCCAAGCTTACGACGTGATAAACAGGATTGGTTGGCGGTGTGCAAAGTTAAACCTAGGGGAGTATTTGAATCCCATAGAAACGAAGAGCAGAGAAATGACAGTGAAGCGTTTCAAGAAGACGTGGCTTCTATAAATGAAACAGCAACGTGTGACGAGACGGAACCTTTGCACGATCCTTCTAACGCTTATGTTGATATTTCAGATGCAGAGTTTGACGAGGGTAACCATGGGTCTGAACAAAAGGAAACGTTTGATTCTTATTCTTCCGACGAGGAAGATGATTGTAATTTACATTTAAGTTCTGATAGCAATTGATTTATGTTTTTAATAGTCTATTTTCTGCGGTAAAAATAATATTGCTTTTAATCATTGCAATTCAGATTCAAGCTGGGTTTTAAAACCCGGACCGGACCGGCCGGTCCAACCGATGACCGGTCGGTGGTCCGGTCCTGTTGATGCTTCAAAATCAGTCTCCAATTGACCCAGTCTGAACCGGTCGGACCGGTCCGGTCCGATAATTTTTTTTATTTTTTTTTAATTTTTTTTTAATATTATATATAATTAAATATAATTATTGCATAATTATTACGTCACACCGATTCGACCGGTGGTTGAACCGGTCGAACCGATCAAACCAGTAACCAGTAAGGCCACCGGTTCGATGACCGGTCCATATTTTAGAACATAGGATTCAAGGGATGTCGATGTGGCGAATGGTTCCTGACGGTAATAATTCTTACCATTGGGAGGAATGTGGCAAATTTGTCTTGTCCCAGGGAATCACCAATGCAGGGAACAGTGTTGCGAAAAACACTCAGATTCGTTTGTCATCCATGATCGATCTTCTACTTGAAGGTGTTTCCTATGATTATTACATCTCTGTTTAAATTCTGTACATTTCATTTCCTTAGTTGAAGTGCCCATGACATAATAGTCATTTAATGGTTTGCACTTCATGTTGCTCTAAGCTTCCTGTATTCTCAACGAAGAAATGAGTGCCAGAGCTGGCCAGAGCCATGACACGACGGCATATGAACGATATGGCAAATCAGTTATTGTGAAAGATTCGTCAATTGCTCATACTGGGTCTGGACAATCACGTATGTTACCATATCCAGTTTCGCTTTGTGTGATGGTGGTCTAATCGCACGAAATCAAATGTGAATATATGTTCTTCCCTGTTTTAGGTGTAACTGTTCCCCCTTGTAGTAGTTCATCTGGACAACTCGTCTTTCACACCAAGAGCGGTGACACATTTACAATTTTCGCATCAAGTATGGCTATAGCCAAAACGTTATTGAGAGAAGGTGTCCAAAGCCCTTCACCGGTGGGGAAGTCCGATTGCTTCCGAGCTTCGTTTGAACGTGCCAGGACGCTTCTCAGAAATCCAGATGTCGGGGGCTCATTTACTTTTACCTACTCTCATGTCACATGGAATCCGACGGAATAATTTCCTCATGCATTACATAGTTCGACAAAGCTTAAAGATGTTTGTTGTTGTATCTGTTTGAATTTGGTAAACACACTCATAATTATATAATTGTTGACGTTGATTTTTTGTTGTTAACTTAAGTGCAAATTTTCAATGTCATTGGTTTATATGTTAATAACTTATGTAAACAATTGCTCTTAAGATTGTTATATTTGTACAGAATTCGATAAATATTGTATTTCATTCATTAATATGGGACCTAAGCGACCACGTGAGGTTATGCGGCCAAGGATTAGAGGGATGTTCGGCGGGCAGCCATGTGAAGGTGGATCGTCACAGTCTGCGACTCGCACTGACTCACCTGCTCCTACACATCCTCCCGTTCCAGATGTGCCCTCACCTGCTGCTACTAATTACGCCAACTCATATATCATCCAATTTTACAATAGGGGATGGAGGACATGTCCGCCAGCCTAGATTTGTAGGAGATGATGGGCGAAAGTATATCACTGTCATCAATGACCAGTAAGTATAGCTATAGGATTAAGCACTGTTTCTAGTGGATTAAGCCTTAGGCTATTCGGTCCATTTGTACACTACAATAACTTCTTGTTTTAGGTTCGTACCATCTGGAATGGTTTCAAGGCATATGACCTCCACTTTTAAGGAAAGGATTGAACCCGATGGATATACGTGGAAGAATATCACTGCAGCTACAAAACAATTGTACTTTCATGAGTTCGAGGTACAATAATTATTTCTGTTTTTTATTATATATATATATTGTGTCAGCATATATATATATAGTTTTACATTAACTAACATATTTTTTTTCTTTTATCAGAAAGCATTTTTCTGGGACGCTACGTTGGATGGGAGCATATACAAATTCTGGGAGAGGCGGGCTCGTACACGTTATCGCGATTTTATTAACGCGATAAACAAGGCTGGTGCACGACCCCGCTTTATTTCAGAGGATATTTGGAGTCGTTGGCTGGCGTACTGGGCATCACCTGCAGCAATGTCCATCTCAGGACGTAACTCGGCCAACAGACGTGGAGGCCCAGGTCTACAGAGTCTTCCCGTACATACGGGAGGCTCAATAACTCACCAAGAGCATGCAAACAGACTTGTAAGTATCTACACTTTACACTATTTTTGTCGATAGTTAGCTTCGTTGTATTATGGATAATGATAATGGTCTAAATGTGTGGTGCCACTTATGGCTGTGTTGAGTTATTTTCTTTGTCTAGCAGGAGGCGAATATCATACAACTTTCCGAACCTCTGCCGACGTTTAAACAATTTCTAGTTTACATCTGACATTTTAGTCTTTCTCATGTAGGAGAAGTCATTGGGCACCAGGCCTACCCCCTTCAGTTATTTGTGCACACTCACACGAAGAAGCACGACGGTCTAACCTTCATCAACAACCGCTGTCGAGAGATGAATGTATGTCCAATTATTGCATTTTATACATTTATAAATACTGCTCTCGTCCTTCTTCTTAATGTTAACTTCACATACCTTATAGGACCAATTACAACAAACCCTTGAGCTACAGTCGCAGGAGGAACAACCTGTAGGCGTGTCTCAGACGTATTTTGAGGCCGTCGGTGGTAGGGATCGTCGTGGCAGGATTTTTGGTCTAGGTTCGTTTAGGAACTCATGTTATTCTCAATCTTCCATGTCCAGTACAGCAGCATCCACAAGTCCATCGAATAACAATGAAGTCATCGAGCTTCGGGCTACAATACAAACATTAATGGACAAGATAGCTCATTTGGAAGAGGGGCAGACGGAGCGGGAGGAACAACGGATGAGGGAGCAGAAGCAGCGAATCAAGGAGCAGATGGAGCAACGAATCAGGGAGCAAATGGAGCTTTCCCTCAGGGAGCAGATGGAGCTACAGATGAAAGAGCAGATGACAAAGATGAGAGAAGAGATTGTGCAGATAGCTCAGTTGCGACCACCGTTCGAACAGTCGAAGGGAAGTTCTACAGAGGACCACCCACGATCACCACAACAATAGATAGTCAAACTCATTATTTTAAGGTACAAACATAACAATTAATGGATCATTTGTTGTGTTTATATCCAATTGTATAACAATTGACATTATTTATACATTTGATGTACTGGTTGATGTGTGGATGTCCAATTATGTACATCCAATTGTATAACAATTGACATTATTTAAACCTTTGATGTACTGGTCTTTGTGTGGATGTCCAATTATGTACAACCTAATGTTTTATACCAATTTAATAACACTGATGGAATACAAAATTTCGTCGGTATATTTAATCACCTTCACCGACGGAATACAAAATTCCGTCGGCACATTGTCCGACGGATTTTATTTTCGTCGTTAAGGTTATTACTTACTTCCGACACGTTGCGACGGTGGTTCCGTCCCTAATTCATACTAACGGACATATTCCGTCGGTGATATATGAATTCCACCGACGAAATTTTTAATTAATGTCAGTCGCAAAATAACAACAACGGATAATTTTCTGTCGGTTTTTCGTTGACAATACACCGACGGTCTTGTTTCGTCGGTAAGTAATAACGACAGCCATGTTTACGACGATTTCTTCTGTCGTCGTGTTGTTCGTTTCTCCGACGGACGTGACTTTTCTTGTAGTGTACTGATGCAAATTTCTTTTACAACTAAAGTAATTTCGTTGATGAATTGATAGTTTTATTTGTGACAATAATAAACACATTAATGATAATACTTTTTGTAAGAACCAATTTTCATTTTTTTGATGAAATGATGTTGACACTTTTTATTAAAATATTAGTGATCAAGAAGTAATGGATCTTGATAAAATTATTAATGACAAATAGTCTCTATTTATAATTATTTTAGTGGTAATAATGTTGTAATAATAAAATGAAGTATTGTTACTATTTTATTCGTCACTACTTTATATTATTTGTGTCAACAAATTTATCATAAATATGTAAAGTTGTTGTGACTATATAATGTTGTCACATATTATATAGGTTTTAGAGTTGACACTTTTGTCACAATATAACGAAGAATTGCTACAATTTTATTTGTCACTACTTTATATTATTCGTGTCAACAAATTTGTCATAAATAAGTACAATTGTTGTGACCATATAGTGTTGTCACACATTTGATAGGGCTTAGTGTCGGCAATTTTGTCACAATAAAATGAAATACTATTACGACTTAATTCATCACTACTTTATATTATTTGTGACGATAAACTTGTCATAAATATGTAAAGTTCTTGTGATTATATAGTTTTGTCACACATTTTACAAGTTTTAGTGTCAGTATTTATGTCACAAAAGTGTTGCATAATTGTGACCATTTTTTAAATTAGTCACTATTTCATTAGTGATTGAGGTATTTGCGACGAGAGGTGATGATTTCAAAAATTGGACACTATTAATAATAGTGACAAATATTACTACTTTTAATAACAACTTTTACTTTCACTAAAAATACAATTTCTTGTAGTGATTAAGAGGATTTGAAGATTATTTGTAGATAAGGAAGTTTTGAGGGTAAAATGGGTGCAGACTTATCATCTTAAATCTCAAAATTTTTGGCAGCTCCAATAGAATATTCATAGATTTTTAAGAGCATGTTGAACCTTAGGGAGCAAATTTATCCGTGTGTGAAGTATAGAGTAGGGGATGGAGAAGACATATAGCTGTGGTATGATCACTAGACTGAGTTCAGTCCTCTTCGACTACGTAATGACTTAAAAGTGTTAAGGAGTAGGATTCCTAAGGAAGCTAAAGTTGGATGGTTCATCTAAGAAAAGGATCAGATCTGTAATATTAGGCGTTTTCAATTACTGGAGAAATACTTACCTGAGTTGCTTACCGTATGAAGGAAGGATAAGTTGATATGGACTTTACATGCTAGTGGGATATTCAATAACAAATCGGCTCATAATCTACTGTTGGCACCAATGGAGTCAGTCCCGTGCGTAGAAACTGTATGGAAGCAAGTGTTGAGTCCTAAAACTGCCATTTTCTTGTGGTTAATTATGAAGAACATATTAAGAACTAAAGATCGATGGTTTGGGAGTTACGATCCGCTATGTGTCTTATGTAAATAAGTAAATGAGAGTAAAAATCATCTTTTTTTTAAGTGTAGTTATAGCAAAGCTGTGTAGAGAAGAATTTTGAACATGATTCCACTTCCAAGGTTCTCTTTTGATTGAAATGAAACATTGAAATCTATCATTCAATACTCCAACTCGTATCAGAAGGATGGACTAATCATCAAGACTTTTTTTCAGATAATGATTTATTATAACTGGCGGGAAAGAAATAGAAGAATCTGCAATTCAATGTAATCCTGATACTCGTGGAAGGTACGGACTGACTTGAAAAGAACAATTAGCTTCACCGCTTCACCGCTGGATTGTCAGAGATTGAATTTTCTTGCTATTCCGTTCTGTTTGCCAGTGAAGAAGTGTCGAATCAGGTGACTTATTGACACATGTCCTGACAAATGCATGTTAAGTGGATTACCTTTCGGCTTCTCACAGAACCAGAAAAGTCAAAACTCCTGCGAACTTGCGCTGCAAGAACAATGATCTTTTTGAGTCTTTGACGAGAATTACTTATGTGTCAGAGACAGTTCAGCAATCTAGACTTGTAGAAGGAAACTTTCAGAGTTGATCAGATCCGTCTTTATTGCTCTCTGTCCTAAAGGTTGTCATTTGCGATAATGTGTTCTAAATAAGTTGTTCTATCGATTTCACTAAAGATAAATACTCGCAAGCTTAGTTCCACAACTAGGTAGATCATTCATCATAAAGATGATCATCAAAATCTCAATTAGGCATTTGACTATAGACCCCGTTGAGATTAGAGTATTAGTTTAATTTTCATCCTGGTGTACATTTGGCAATATTTATGTGCCATACTATCCTTTAAGACTTGCCTCTTAAGATACTCAAAGTTAGAAGTAAATTTTGTTACTTTTGATTTTTATAATTTTGTTAGAATTGGATAATAATTATTTTAAGATATAATATTTTTATAATACAAGGAACTTCCCTTTCATCCAATAAAATATGAAATTAATAAATTTGGATCAATTAACCCAAGTATTACATCAAAATTTAACAAAATTAATAATGCAATAGCTATGTTAAAATCACTTTCAAATTCACATTGATACGTAGAACACTGAAGCTTCATAAATATACTTGATGACTTTTCCTCTTCTCCCACAAAATGCATGCATTGTAACCTTGCACATTGACGTAAGCTTGTGTGCATCAGGAATCAAAAGCAACACACAAAGTCCCTACGTCTACAAACGTGTGTTTCAAAGATAATATCTTTGAAAAAAATATTGGTTGACGATTACAGCTATTTAGTACGGTGGAAATAAGTTTGTCATTAATGTTTTACTTAAAAAATAAATAGAGTGATAAATAAACATTAATGTGGGTGACTCCACAGCACTATGTTTCTTAATTGTTTTCTCATCAACTTCTTTCATAAAATCTACTCACAACATCAGGCAGAAGCTAAATCAGAATTTTTACTTGAAAGTCTAATTAGAAATAAAATTTTGTTCAACAAATTATCCATTACAATCGTCATCGGAAATAAAAATAAATGCTGTTGAATTACATGTCATAAGCATATTTGGTGAGAGAGTAACTTTAGAGGCTTTCAAAACGCTTAATGTTTCAGAGATTATATTGTCTTCTGTAATTTAAGCTCCTATGTACCCTAAGGTTTGAACAACTTCGTGGCGAATTGCTTAATTTCAAAGCTTAAGTAAGCACTCAGATGAAAGGGAAGACCAATAAATAAACAAATCATGAAAGAAAGTACGTATCGGGGTTGATGAGATGGTCCATGTAGAAGCGCTGAGTCTCTGTCCTAACAGCTCTCCTCTATTCTCCTATTTGGAAGCACAAAATACGGCTTGTTCAATTTACTTGAAACTTCTGATACAATCATTTTGTCGAGTTGTCTACAAACTTGATGTGTAAATTGATCTTGCAGCGGCTGGTGACTCCCAGTACCGGAGGTGATGACATACCAAATCCCTAATTTGGGTGGTTCGGGTAAATGGTGAAAGACACAGTCACAGATGAGTTTGTTAACCCTATGTAGAAAACACACCGTATGGTTGTGACTTGTGAGATGGTTGCAAGAACGTCTTACCTTGCTATTACTAAAGTGTTGTTGGTTTGCTATTAAATATGGAACTTTATTTTTGTATCTACTCCCATTTAATGAAATTACTTTTAATTTCTAAAACAAAGCATATAAAAGATAAAAACAATGCTCGGGGCATATGGCCCGTACGTGAATGAAGACAAAAAGGATATGGAAAAAACATCCTATAAATTGTTTAATCATTCAACAAGAAAATTTAAGAACAAAATCAATCTTCTATGACCATTCCAAAGGGACCCAATTGAGGATACTAGAATTTCTTGGTATGGGAACTGGGTAAGTAAGCAATGAGACATGTTCACATGACCCTCCTTGTCCCCATCTAGAGAAGCACAGCGCAGATGAAGCCATACCAGGTTGCTCCTTCAATGAGATAAACGTTAAACCAAAGAAGGAAAATAAAAGAATACAAAACAACACAATCCTATACCCTACCCTCTTCCAAACCCACTTTTATTGAAGATTTTTGGGCAGGTGTTCTATGTTCCCTTCAACATGTGCTTGCTCATGTGAAACCCACATGACTCCCATACCCATTTAACCAATTTGTCAGCTCCTTCCCTTTCAATGTGAAAGCAACAGCTTCTACTTCTAGCTAAACGAAATAGTCGTTGTTATTGCAAAGACTAACCAAAAACAATTATGATTATTTACAGCAGATAATTGATTGTGTCGAATAGAACATTATAACAAACACTTTCTTGTCACTGTCGTTGTGTTTATCAACAAGTTAGACACTTGACTTTGTTTAATGTCTGATTATGATGTTAACTTCCAAGTAATTGTTCTAACAAACTTTCTTAATCAATTCAATTCATGTCTAATTTCTTTCGGTATTTCAATGTAATCCCAATTAATTAGTTGTTTTCTACTTTGTTATGTCATGACGGTTTGTCCCAAGATGAAAGGCGTTGATTTTCTTTTTAATTTTTTAACAACATTTGTTAATAATAAGATGATTTCTTTACTAACTTTAGGGTTTAAATATAAAGTTTGAGATGTCTTTACAAAAATTCATATTCCTCTAAAATCTCATATCCTGAAATTGAATGTTAAATCGATTTAACTTAAACTTGTTTCATTGTTTAATTACACACAAGGACATGATGAAGTATCTTCATATTGTAAATTTTTATGGATTATACCTACTCCAATATTCCTCCTTAAATATTATAAATTATTAATTGAATAAGGCTTGTTATATTTCAATGGTCAACTTGGTAGTACAACACAAACTTAAAAGACCAGAGACTATTTAATGGCACATGCCCAAAGTCAACAACACGGGAATCGACCATAATTCTCATTTCTAGTAATTAAGTATGTTCAAATTAATTCATAACACTAATTAAAATATATCAAACTCCTAATCACATGAAAGGATCATGGGTAGTTTCGATAGGTACTCAGTCGCACGCCGCATATCAGGGAAAGACCAAAAACAATACTTTTATTCATATGTACAATTCATCTATCATACATAGAATTAAATAGTATATAGTTTGATGTTTATTAATTGTATATACTAATGTTTTTGGCTGAAAGTGTCCACTGGGGTGGTCGCTATCTCATATAGCACATGACCGAAGGCACTCCAAAAGGATGCAATAGAATTAATTAGCTTACTATGTGAGGTAATTTAATAATAAAGAAGAAGTGGAGTGGTGTAAAAGGCATTATAAAAAGTAATTCTGCATTGAAGGAACTCAATCGTTGATTATTTCTTACAAATAGGATTTCCAAAAATATTAAAATACTTTTCTTCTTATATACTCGAAATTTTCAGTAAATAGATAAATGGATAGACATTTGATAAACATACATAGATCTTCATATCAGAAATGATCTTTTCTATCAGAAATGATCTTTTCTGTTTAATGTGCATCTCATTTGATTTTATTTTGTGTATCTTATTTATCTTGCATATCTTATTTGTTATTATTATTAGATGCCAAAACACATGTATAAATACCTGTAAAAGCTATTCAGCAAATACACAATACAATTGCTTCCTTCTTCTATTCTTTTATGGTATCAGAGCCTATACACTAATCCTATTACCGAGCTAGCAATCTTTTTTTCTCAAACACTTACAATGCATACACAAATAGCAAAACCAACATACAAAAACATCTGACCCTGCATACACAAACAATAGAAACCAACACACAAAGCAGCCCCGCATTTTTTTTTTAGAACCAGTACATCACTAATATCATCAATGGTTGATCCTTCTTCCCCCACATTACCATTCAATCAGATTACAAACTTCCTAACCACAAAATTGGATTCCTCCAATTACCTCATCTGGCGAAACCAAATACACGCCATTCTTGTCACCTTTGATCTCATTGGGTATGTCGATGGACCACTCCCACCACCCTCTATCACTACAGATGTTGAATCTTCAGAATACCTCAGGTGGCAGAAATTTGACCGACTTGCCTACTGCTTTCTCACCGCATCCCTATCAACCTCCACTGTCCGTCTTGCCATTGGATGTACCACAGCCCGTGATCTTTGGCTCAATCTAGAGCAACACTTCATGCAACAATCTAGCTCCCAACGTTCTCTACTCCGACGAAAACTTCATACCCTACAAAAAGGACAACAATCGATTACAGAATATCTTATGACTATCTCAACTACGGCAGAGGAACTAACAGCTATAGGTGATACAATATCTGATTCTGACCTTATACTCTTTACTCTGAATGGTTTACCTGCAGATTTCGAATCCTTCATAACAACGGTGGAGAATCGCGACTCCAGCATCTCCTTTTGGCGAACTTCCGACAAAGCTCCTCATCCACGAACAGCGACTGCTCTCGTTCCACTCCGCTCCATCATCAGACACTGCCCTCACCGCTTCATTGTCCAGCCATTCACCCTCTCCACACACCTTCGGACGCGGTGGCTACAGAACGAGGAGAGGAGGAGGACGCGGGCATCAACATGTTTTTAACCCTAATAGCCAATATCCTCCAAGTGGGCCAAATCGTTATGGCCATGGACCTGGGCCGATTGGGCTATCAATTTTTGGGCACTTGTCTAATTCCACTGGGCCAGTCCCTTTTAACCAATATTCCTCCAAGTCCAGCCCAAACTACCAGCAAAACCAATCTTATAATCATTTTAGGTCCAACAAACCTTCCTCTAAATGCCAAATTTGTTGGAAATTGGGACATATTGCTGCACACTATCATTTCCGATATTCCGAATCTTGAAATTGTCCCCTTCCGAATCCCACAAATCCTAATAATTTATCTACTACTTTCATTGCCCTCGACATCACAAAATCTTCTTATCCTTCAGATGTCACTCCTAACACCCTTGCAGAATGGCTACTCGACACTGGTGCAACAACCCATATGACTCCTTACCCTCAACTTGTTGAATCCCCAATACCATACAATGGTCCAAATACAGTAATTGTCGGTAATGGACAAACTCTTCCTATTTCCTCTACTGGTAATCTCACATTCCCTACTCCCATTAGAACCCTTCACCTCAATGACATTTTAGTTGTTCCCAATCTTACTGCAAATTTACTTTCTGTAGCAAAATTTGTTAAGGATAATTCTTGCATCATTGAATTTAATCCTTTTGGTTATATTGTGAAGGATCTCCACACCAGGATACCACTTCTCGCAGGTACCATCCACAATAATCTTTACCCATTAAAGATTTTAGTCAATTTCACAAATCCGATTGCTCTCCACACCACCTCTACTCCAATTCAATTATGGCATCAGCGTCTTGGTCATCCATGTCCTGCTACACTCTCTAGGCTATCTCCCTTTTTAAATATCAAACCTCATGTAATAAAACATTGTACCTCTCGTCTTCAAGGAAAAAGTACAAATCTTTCTTTTCCCATATCTTCTCGTGTTTCAAATAAGCCACTACAACTTATCCATTGTGATATTTGGGGACCATCTCTCTCCCTTTCCTTCTCTGGCTTTCGTTATTTTATTCTTTTTGTTGATGATTTCAGTCGATATACATGGATTTATCCTTTAACCCACAAATCTCAAGCCATTTCTCTTTTTCAAACATTAAAATCTCAATCTGAAAATTTTTTTTTGACTTCTATAAAAACTTTTCAATGCGATGTAGCTCCTGAACTTGTCAAAGGTCTGTTCACTAACTTTCTTACTACACATGGCATTACTTATCGTATTTCTTGTCCTCATACCCCATAACAAAATGGGATCACCGAACGTAAAATTCGTCATCTTACTGAAACTGGTCTCACACTCCTAATTCATGCCTCCCTTCCTAAAGCCTTTTGGTATGAAGCCTTCTCTACTGTTGCCTACCTCATAAATCTATTACTCAACTTCTACTCCAATTCAATTATGGCATCAGCGTCTTGGTCATCCATGTCCTGCTACACTCTCTAGGTTATCTCCCTTTTTAAATATCAAACCTTATGTAATAAAACATTGTACTTCTTGTCTTCAAGGAAAAAGTAATCGTCTTATGCAACGACCTCTAGCAAGTTTGGATGATGTTTACAATGTTCTTACAAGGGAAGAGTCACAAAGAACTTTGCAAGCTATTTCTCAACCCCTTTTTGAACCAGCAACAATGGTTGTTTCTAACAACAATAAGCCTTCAACCAGTAACAGTGATTTTAAGAAGAAGGAGAGGAATGAACTGATTTGTTCATATTGTTCAAAGAAAGAGCATATCAGGGAGAAATGCTACAAACTGATAGGTTTTCCAGCTAACTTCAAATTTGCAAAGGGAAGAGGAATTAGTGTTAACATGGTGCAAACTGTTATGCCAGTTGGAGACAGTGTTGGTAATGAAGATAATTCTTCAAAGTTGTCGGAGATGCCTTTCTCATTCACTCAATAGCAGTTCCATAAACTGCTGAATTTGTTGGATGAAACATCACAGCCTCAAGTACTAGGTTCTTTTTCAGTTGAAAAATAAGGTCAAGCATCTGCCTCTACTAGTATTTCCAATTCCCATCCTAATCAATCTTACCCAACTTTGGAGGTAACAAAATTTCAACCCTTGTGCTTACCGTGCAATTTCTCTACCTAGAAATCAACATATGTTTCTCAAAATAAACATGTTGATAAGTTCTGGATAGTAGACTCTGGTGTAACAAATCATATTTGCCATGATGTCACTTTTTTTACTTCTTGCCATCCAATTTCTCATCGATTTATGTCACTTCCTGATGGTACTAAAGCTTCTATTTCACATGTTGGAATAGTTTAGCTGGGATGACATCTTATCCTTAGGAATGTCCTTTGTGTGCCTAGTTTTGTTTATAATTTGTTATTTGTGAGACAACTATCCTCCTCTCATGCCTGTGTTTTCATCTTCTTATCTAATTCTTGCATTATTCAGGGCTTGTCACCATGGATGAGGATTAGAAATGTTAGACAAAAGGAAGGCTTGTACTTTCTTGAACAAGATTCCATTTGGGTTTCCTCTTCACTTAGTGCAGCTGAAGTCAATCCTTGTATTTCTCTTGTTTCTAGCAATTCTTGTACTCATAATAAGGTAGCCAATACTTTTGATGTTTGGCACTATAGATTAGGACACATTTCTGATTCAGTCTTGAAAAAGATCCATGATATTGATCCATCTGTTTCTGTTTCTTATAATACCATTTGTGAGACTTGTGTTAAAGCTAAACAAAAAGGTCTGTCGTTTCCTACATATGAACAAAGTACTACAAAACCGATTGATTAGTTCATTGTGATGTTTGGGGTCTTTATAATATTACAGCTCTAGGAGGTTTTCATTATTTTCTCACATTAATAGATGATTTCATAAGAGTCAAATGGGTTTATCTCATGAAATTTAAATCAGATGTTAAGTTTCTTGTGCCCTCTTTTTTCAATTTTGTTAAAACACAATTTTGTCATTTCATCAAAGAATTTAGAAAAGATAATGCTCCTGAATATAATATAACTTCCTTCTTTTCTCAACATGGAATTTTGCATAATCATTCTTGTTCCATAAACATCAGCATCTTCTTGTCATTGCTTAAGCTCTTTTACTTCAACATGGTTTGCCTTTATAACTTTGGAGAGTGGTTATATTGACAACTTTTCATATCATCAATAGGACTCCTTCTTATGTTCCTCATTTCAAAACTCCTTATGAAAACTCTTTCACAAAGTGCCAAATTATTCTATGTTAAATGTTTTTAGTTCCCTCTATTTTGCATCTACTCTAAAAGCTCATAAAACAAAATTTGCTCCCAGGTTAAGGACCTATGTATTCATTAGGCATCCTTTAGGAGTGAAAGGTTTTTTATTGTATGATATAGGCAAGAAAGAAGTCTTCGTGTCTCGTGATGTTATTTTTCATGAAAGAATTTTTCCTTTTCTCAAGTCACAATCACCTTTGTCCTCTTCTTCTTGCCCAACATCTTTTCTTGTTGTACCTTCACTTCCTTTTGATAAAGTTGCATCAGATTTTACTACAAATCTTGTATTTCCTGCTTTATCTTGTGAAATGCCCAATGTTAACTCTTCAGAATCCTTGTCTGTAGTACACACATCACCACAATCACCTTGCGCCTTGCCCCCATCTTTACGGCCCTTTTCAGTCCCTGCCTCACCTATACCTTTTCACAGCCTAACTTATTACCCAATGCCCTGATTTCTTCACAAACAAATCAACCTTTATGTCAAAGTTATGAATATTGTACCAGATTTGATACCGAATTAGGTTCTGAAACGAAACTGTATCGATATTGGTCGGTACTGGGTATCGTTTCAGATAATTTTTTAAATTTATAAAATAATCCCTAAATTTTTTAAAAATTACAAAATAATTCATTATCATATTTTATAGTTGTAGTTTATTTAATTTAGCTTTTTTATATCTTATCCATTTTAGTTTTATATATCTTTATTATATTTTAATTATTTCTATATATAATAATTATCTATATATAATAATTATCTATATATAATAATTATTGAAATATAATAATTTATTGTAAAATAATAAAATAATTCAAATTTTGTGTTTTATCAAAATTTTGAATTATTTTTAGAATTTTATTTTTCACATTCCATTTTGTTTTATATTTAATTAGACATAATCACAATTTTAATTTAATATATAAAATTAATTTAATAATTATTAATAAATATATTTAAATTTAAAATATATTTTTAAAATATATAAATTTCAAATAAATTTTGATTTAATAATTAAAATGTATATAATAAATATTAGTTTATAATAATACTTTTTAAATTATTTATTTTAAAATAAAATATTTTTATTAATACTTTATTAAATAAAATATTAAAATAAATTTAAATAAAATAATTTATTAGTAATTAAAATTAAAATATTTTATTTTTAAGTTTTATTTAATTTATAATTATTATTAGTAATAAAATATTTATTATTATTTTAAAAACTTTGAAAAAAAAGGGGGAAGGAGAGGTAGGAGGCAGGGTGGGAGATTTTGAAAATTTTAAAAAATTTTGTAAAAAAATTTCTCAAATTTTAAAAATTTTCGATACTGGTCGATATTTGGCCGGTATTTTGCATACCGGCCAGTACAATCGACATTTGCCGGTACTGGCCGGTATTTAAAACCGGTACTAAAATTGAAAATTTCGTATCGATTTTGGGCAGAAAAACTAGACCCAAGGCTCTACCAAAATACTTGAATGCATATAACTATATACTTCCCTCTAGTCATTCAGTAACCTATCCCATTAAGTAATACCTTTCTCCTTCTTTACTTTCCTCACCTTATAGAGCTTTCATTACCTCTCTTACTCATATACAAGAACTAACCACTTATTATGAAGTTATTAAACATGACCACTAGAAGAAGGTTATGCTTGATGAACTTCAAGATCTTGAAGACAATGGTACTTGGGAGTTGTTTTCTCTTCCATCAGGTCAACACACAGTGGGTTGCAAATGGGTGTTCAAGACTAAGTTTAAGGTAAATGGTTCAGTTGAAAGGTACAAAGCTTGACTGGTTACCAAGGGATGCAGTCAGATAGTTGGATTTGATTATGAAGATACATTTAGCCCCGTTGTTAAGCAAACAACAGTTAGGGTCTTCTTTGCTCTAGCAGCCAAGTTGAATTGGTCTCTCCACCAGTTAGACAGAAATAATGACTTTCTTAATGGAGACTTACATGACGAAGTTTTTATGGAGATGCCATTGGGTTATAAGTTGGAAGGGGGGAAACTTCATGACTGAACAATTGCTTGGAGACTTAAAAAGTCCTTATATAGACTCAAGCAAGCTTCTAGGCAGTGGAACACTAAGTTTACAAAGGCTTTGATAGAGATTGGTTTTGTCCAATCAAGGTATGACTACTCTTTGTTTACCTATAGGGATGGGGGAATTTTCACAACATTATTAGTGTATGTATAGGGAGTACTTCAAATATTGGTGTTCTTTTTATCACCTAGTCATTGGAACATAGATTCAAACTTAAGAATTTGAGCATACCAAGATACTTCTTAGGAGTTAAGGTTGCAAAATCTTCACTAGAGATACTTTTATCACACAAAAAATACACCTTAGATCTTATCATTGAATTTGGAGTACTTGGATCGAAACCAAGTCCTATTCCTATAGAAACCAATCACAAATTGAGGAAAGAAAAAGAAGTTCTTGAAGATGCTACAGTCTATAGGAATTTGGTTAGGAAACTAATTTACTTGACTTTCACTAGACCTGACTTGTGCTATGTAGTTCATGTTTTGTCACAATTCATGGATAAACCGGGGTAAGGGCCATATGAATGCACCCTTGAAGGTTTTGAAGTATTTGAAAGGCTCTCCAAGGCAAGGTGTTCTTTTTAGCAAAAAAGAAGACATGAGTTTGAAATGCTATGTAGATAGTGACTGGGGAAGTTGCCCAAATACTATAAGATCAATTTCTGGGTATTGTGTGGCTGTTAGAAACACCATAATAAGCTGAAAATCAAAGAAACAATTTGTGGTAGCAAGAAGTTCAACAAAGGTTGAATATAGAGCTATGACTTTGGCTTTGTGTGAGCTACTATAGGTAAAAAAAATTTGCTTGAAGACTTTGGTTTTCCAGTAAACAAGAAGATGGATATGTTATGTGATAATAAGTCATGTATACAGCTATCCAAGAATCTCATTTTTCATTAAAGAACAAAACATTTTGAGATGAACATTCACTTCATCCAAGAAAAAGGTAACAGAAGGTTCAATTGAAGTTCATCACATCCCTACTAAACAACAGATGGAGAGGGGGGTGGTGTTAAATCCTCAACTGTTAATTGTATTTTGTAACTTAATTACTTAGTTAGATTGGATTTTTAGATTAGTTGACTTTCTCTCTCTTACTTGTATATAAATTGTACTTGTAACAACATTTTAGAATGAATTTAGTTTCATTTTTCTCCACATTCAGTTTCTATCATTCTTCTATCTAGGAGTTAAGCCACGTAGACAAATACAAACAGATATTTGAACTAAAATATGAATTAAAGGAAAGGTTATACAGATGGTTCACGATACAATCAATAGCGATTAACTACTTAAAAAAAATTGTCCATGATGTGTTACAATGCCTAAACAATAGCTTACTTTAGCTAAATGATTATATCGAGTACCAAAAGGAAAAATTATTTTTATTGATATTACTAATGTCCACCAACTCTATGTCTTTTCTCCGATCATAAGGTAAGATCATATCACCAAGTTAGACTGACAAAGGAATAGGATTGAATTAACAAAGTTTTAAAAGATAGACTGAAATTTTACCAATAAATCTATGCAGAAGTTAAGGGGTAGAATGGAATAGATGTAGCTGCTCTCTATATTAAATGGAAATCCCTTTAGATTACATGGTTAAATTACTTTTTAGTTATATGTGAGTGAAATATTTTCTTTTTCTTAACTAAAATTCATTGTAATGTTAATTGATGAGTCAAAAAATAATATAATAGGAGACCTCCTAAGTACTTACTTGAACGGTAAGTAGCCAACTTAACACACCCTAATTTGAAGAAATATGTTTTTTAAAAAAAGATTGTCAAATGATAATTTAATTTGCCTTATTTTATTTAGAAAGTTGATGGGTTAGGCCAATATGTGAATTCTAAAACTATTTCTGCGCATGCTTTGTCTCCTAAAACCAGGTAAATCTTTCGAGATTACTGACTAAAGAGTATGCCAAAGTTTACTATGAAACTATTAATTGATTAACCCTTGGAATTTAACTTCAAAGGCATTAGACTTTTGGGATTGCTTGATAGGGAACTCTTCCTCTTTAAGAGCTTGCGTCGGTTGTGAAGACTTTTTGAACAATAACACGTTAATCCCAGACAGTATTAACTTCACTTTACAAATCGCTTCCATTCGAGGAGTCTAGCGAATCTCCTTTTGTGTTTTAGATTTTCTCCAACCCACAAAGGGCACATATGTTCCGGAGACAATATAGCACTAAATTTTTTATGCAACTTTTTGACTTATATGCTTCTTTTAACCCACACAACATGCTCTAACAATAATAATATTATATGTTCACAGTAGTAAATAAATTAGTCCCCTGCTCACACGGCTCGAACAACGTATCAAGTTCAGTACTAAAAACTTTATTAGGGTCGGTTGTGATTTGTGACACGAAATTATGAGACAAGATTCTCTATTTAGTATTACTCTGTCTTATTTTGTCTAATAAAATTTCAACCATTTATTTTATAGGACCTATGCGTAATTTATGCGAGACCCATATAAATAAATGACTGAAATTTATTGGACAGAATAGGATATCATAATATTAGACAGGAGATCTCAACTCCGAAATCATGGGGCAGCAATTAAGAAGTCGGCAAGTTTGTATGCTTCACTCTCTCTAACCATCAATCTCGCCTAGGGCCATTCTTGTGTCGTGTATTTTATTTGGCTATTTAAAACGAAAAACACATGTCAATCATATAATGATAATGAGAAGAAATTATATAATTGCAAATTGAATAATGGTTTGTTTTGATATTAGATGTTCACACATAATAAAGAAGTATTCAATAAGATTTCGGGGTCCCCATGCAAATTGTACAAAATAGAAGACTAGACCCACTGCTAATCCGTGTCTGGAACGAGGGCACTATCTACAATATTCTGGGAAGAAAAAAAATATTTTCCAACCAAAAAAATTTTGGAAAAAAAAATAATTGACATGACTCTGTTAAAATATGTTCGCACTTGACACCAGACCATCGTCTATCTCTCATCGGGCTCACGGTCGTGAAGAGCATCAAACGATAGCCGAAAAACCCACTTGGTGTGGGAATTCTTTCTCAGAGATTTCAACAGCTGGTGGCTGCTTTGGCTTCGAGTGTTGGTGGTTGAATCCACGAATGTTTTCAACCGATCCATAGCTAAGTTCAGTGTTGCCTCGGACATGTTAGCGAAGCATACTCGAAACCAACCTGGCTCGGTGCAATGGCAGGAAGAACCAGGAGAGATATTTAACTTGACATCGTAGACGATTCTCCTCCAGAGCTCCATCTCTGCTTCAGATGTGTTGGACTTCAACAGATGTTTCATGTTGACCCAACAGAACAAGCCTGCATTGCTCTTTAGGCAGCTGATGCCAGCTTTTTCGAGGCCTTTGACGAGCTGCTTTTGTCTGTGTTTAAGCCTCTTTTGATTCTCGGAGATGTAGTTTTTGGTGAACTTTTTGTTTGATAGAAGAGCAGAGAGAAGGTACTGAGTTTGAGAAGAAACCAAACCGAAGCTAGACATCTTAGTTGCTGCTGATACTACCATCTCGTCGTTGGAATAAACTGCACCAACTCTAAAACCAGGGAGACCAAGATCTTTCGAGAGGCTGTACACAATGTGAACCCTGTTGCTAACTTCTCTGTTCTCACATTTTTTGTCCTTCAAAACCTCCATGATACTCACAAATCCTGGAGAGTTGAAGACAGTCCCGGAATAAATTTCATCGCTGATGAGATGAATACCTTTTGATGTTATGAAGCTTAGAAGAAGATTCAATTCACTACGGCTAATGGTAGTTCCCAGTGGATTCGAAGGGTTTGTCACCAACACACCCTTAACCTTTAGGTTGCGATTTTGTGCATCTTGATAAGCTTGTTCAAGAGCTGGTGCAGTGATTTGGAAGTTATTTGAGCTTGTACACTGAATAGGAACAATCTCAACCCCGGTTCTCCACTTTAGATCACGATCAAATCTATAAAGAGATATGAAAATAAGAAGAGAAACGTACATTTAATGCATAAATAACAGGTAACTTAGCTTGGTAAACAACAGGAAATATATATGAAAAAATAGAAAGTTAGCTACACGTACGTACCCAGGGTAGTATGGTGTAGGAAGAAGAATTGCATCTCCTTTTCCAGCGAGACAAAAGATGAGAGTCTCGTTAGCAGCAGTTGCACCGGCGGTGAGAACCAACTTGTTTTGATCAAAAGTTACTTTGTTTCCTCTTATCTCCGACATGAATTCAACCATTGCCTGAAAATAATTAAAAATCCAACTTGATCAGTTTATACAAAAAACAAATTACGTCAATAAATTAACGCACAGAAATAAGAATAATTCACTTACTTTCTTGAAAGCAGGGAGGCCATGATAGTCTTGGAAGAGGGCAAGCTCTCTGAAAATGGATTGCCCGTCTTTCTTGAAACTAGCAGTGTCCTGATTATTGGCAAGCCATGACTCAAGAAGATCGAAAGACAGCTGAAAAAGAGTTTTACAAGCGTAAGTTAACTATTTAGTGCAAGGTACTTGTTGGTTTTGTTTTTTTTTTAATTTTTTGTAAGAAGACAAAAGGAATTCTAACCTGATTCTCTGCAAGTCCCATCTGGATGACGCCTGTTGGATTCTTAACCTCATCGTATGGGTTCTTCTCATATTCCTCCCATCCTGCGAAGTATAAAGAATCTTGGCCATGAGTATTGCACATAGCTTTCTCAGACAACAGTCCCATTTTAGCTTTCACTAACTCTTAACAAATAGTTATCACACAGAAAGCAAAAGGAAAAACTTCAGCCAGCGATTGGAGGATTTTAGAGTTGTTGAAAGAAATTTGTGTGTGAACAAGTGAAGTGGAAGCATTGAAGAGAGATTATTGGTTGGTGCAATGGGGAGTTCTTTAGCTAGGTTGCATGTATATATATACTAAGTGAGGGCAGCCAAAGACGGGTTGACAACCTAGGCAAATTTGATCTAGGGACAAGATTATTAATATTGCTTAATGATGTGTTTTATTACCAGACCAAATGTTAATTCTACGCGCTTTCTCCACCGCCCGAGACATCACATATTACCATGCAATAAACATCATTCCACAGTGATTAGACACTGAGATTCACTAACTTCCAAGTTCGCGTGGGGCTGAATGTAAGGCTATAGCTCTATTATTTATTGGATTTTGTTAATAAAAACTAAAAAGCTTCCAATAAATAAAAATTTGTAATACACAGAGACAGCAAATCTTATAGAAAATAGCCACACACACAAAAAAAAAAACAGATGACCCACAAAAGTCTACGGTAACTTGGAAATCTAGACCCCATATGCTCCCTGATGGTATTGCCTCAATCCTAATCATGTCGGCCATATTCGCACTTCTGCAGCTTCGCCTTTAATATTTATTGTTTTCAGTTTCATTCTTTAGCAACATCAACTAACACTTCCAATCCTGTTCTTAACTTTTGAACATTTCTTTTGCTTTAAAAAACTGTGGAACCACGCCTTTTCTGATTTCATGTGGAGACTCTGGAACAAGATCGTTGGGGTGTATCGTTCTCAAACAGTAATTTTCTGATAAGTAGGAAATTAAGTTAATAAAAAAAATTATTCAAAGCAGATTATATTAACATAATTTTTTTTCTTTCTATCATGTGGTTTCCTAAACTCCATGGCTTTGTTTTAAGATTCTGGACAGCCATCAATTTTGACCACACTCTCCAACGGTTGGGATTTAATTTGTGAATCTTTGTTCATAAACAAACTAAGTTACAAAAGGGGTTAGGTTAAACGACTCAGTAAATTCGGTAAAGTAAAAATGGAAAAAGAAGAAGTATGTCAAAGTAAAAGCAGTTACTGCTACCGACGTTCAACCAATCGCCCGCCCTTAGTTTCGGCCGCCTGATTCTCAGTGTACCGCATCTAAATAACAGGCAGTAATGATGATATAGGGAGTGAAGTCAATTGAAAGTAGGAAATTAAACAAAAACCATAAACTTCACTAAAAAAAGGGTCCTTGTTTTAATGCCCTTTTTAAACTAATTAAAGGGATGAGTAAGCATTCATTATCTTAGTTCAATTTGTTCTGACGGCAAGAATTAGCTAAGTTGGTGGGGGTGGTGGAAGTGACTGGTGATTAATCTTTGTTTTTCTTCCAATGTTTAGTGATTAATCTTTGTTTGCTTTTACTACACATTTGATTCAATTCCTGAAAGTGGGGGACAGCTCATGATCGATGTAACTTTCCGGATGTTTTGGCAATTTCGAGTAAAAGTTCGTGGTCAATTGATGAAACTACTAGGAACTATCCTACAGGTTTGTTTTGATTTTTATTTTTATTTTTATCTTTGATTATAAATTTGGTCAAAAATAAAAATTTTCTTTATTTGAGATTTTAATTTTAATTTTGATTTTTCTTTTTAAAATTATAAAAAATATCTTTTTTCATAATCTAATTTACTATCAATTAAATATATTTTATTTAATTATTTAATATATTAATTTTGATAAGATTTATGAATAATTTAATTTAATATTATATATTTAATTAATTAAAATTAATTATTAATAATAAATATGAATAATCTAATTTTACTTAACAATTTTAAAATTTTGAAATAAATTGAATTTGAAAATTATTAATAAATCTACTCAAAATATCTTAAAATATATGAATCTCAAATAAAATTTGATTTAAAAATTAAAATATATTTAAAATAAATATTAATTACAAATAAATATTTAATTTTAAATTATTTATTTTAATAAATAATTTATTAATAATTTGCTAATAAATGTTGTATAGGAGATTAAATAAATTTATTTAATTTAAAATAATTTATTTGTAAGTTTTATTTAATATGTAATTATATTGACATTAATAACCAAACAAGATTATGTTCTTATTTGAAAGGAAAAACAAAATATAAAAAAATAAAATTGAAAACTATTAAAAAACAGAAGAGAAACGGAATGATCCCTAATATTATACTACGTATTGTTGGATTTTAGTTTAAATAGCATAATGGAGAATGTACAATCACTTTTTGAAGTTTCTATTAGATAAACTTTAATTACATGATAAATTATTAAATATGTTAGATAAAGCAGTTGACTAGAAAATGAATTTGATTTAAGCATATTTTAATAAAGCACTAACCAATGAATTAATTCAAAACCAGTTTGGTTTAAGTACAAATTAAGGGATTAAACGTAAAATATTTATTATTTTTACTATTAAGATAAAACTTTAGCACCTTTCTTTATTTATCTTAATTCTTATTGGGGTAAATTTAAGGGATGTAAGAATTATATTTTAGTGGTATTGTATCTAATTTATCAATGATATGACAATTTATCCCTTGTATATGGCTGTCTCCTACTTTGTTAAGTTGTTTAACAAAAACCAAGTTATGATCAATATCTAAGTTGTATATGCCAGAACATATAGTGGCCCACTTTATTTTTTCAGTCGTTTTTCATTTTCTTCTTCCCCATACAACTCAAATGTATCGAGGTAATATCTATGGAGGTAAGTCTTTGTTAAGACCAAGTGCAGACTCCATACTCAACGTGCATCTGTTAGATAACAATCTCACACGAGTTCAGAATTATTTGCTGGGTTGGATGGAGCCATATATTGTTGTGGTTTTAGGATAAAAGAAAATTACAAAACGTTATTTTCCTTTTGCTTATCGTTATTGTTTTTTCAGTGATAAGGTGGAATAAAATGTCAAAACTTGAAAGTGACAAAAGAAAAGGGGATGAGACAATAAATGGTGTTATCAGAATCAGGGAAGGTGAAGCCATAATTTCTGGACTATAATTAGTCCAAAAATTGAATGCATAATATAGCTATACGGTCCCCCGATTCTAACCATGCAGGTCTCCTACAGAGCTAGAATGATCTGATTGATGCAATTTGAGAGCATATAGTTTGAGAGACACAGGCCATGCAATTGGGGACAAGAAGCAGAAGACATGATGTTAAAGCATAAATACTACACTCCCAGGATTGATATGGTCAAAAACATTACACAGCCTATCTCTTGTTTGTATCTCTTAGTTGATGATCGTCGTTCGAGCCACGGCTGGGAATTATTGGTTTGTCGATCCATGGATGAACGAACAGGTTACATAAAATTTTATCAAAGGCACATTGAAAGTTTAGCTTATTTCGGCCATATAAAACAAGAGAGTGATTAAGCTGCAATTTAGCTTGTTATGTTAGGAATTAATTATGCTATGTTCACCGATTAAAACACTAGAAGGAAGGAAGAATTGAATGATTGATGAAGGGTGAGCACGTGGTTTGTAGTAGAAAAAGGGTTACTATCGCACGTGAAATCCTCGTTCAGTTGACCCCACGGCAAGCTACTTCGACACGAATACTTATAAATAGGTAATTAAGAATGTAGGCTCAAGCTTAAACGGACCATTTTTAGGAGGGACTTAGTCCATTTGGTGACAACTAACATGATACTCACGTTCCTCCATTCTCCACAAAACTTCCTAGGAGACATTGTTATGGACCATTTGCTTCCTTCACCCCAATAACGTAGGACCGGTTTCTCAAGCCCTTCATTAATGCTATATCTCTTTCTTCTGAAATCGTCTCCATGCCTCATGTGTGTATCAGGCGTCAACCAAACCACGCTTACCGACTTGACTTACTTGGCATTTATATAAAGCACGTAAATTTCTAGATGGTGAACACTAAGTCTTTTTTTCTTTTTTTGGTAATCAAAGAGATACAAAAAATAAAGAAACATTCAAAGTTCCTCTGGGTAGGTAGCTCTCGATGCAAACATTGACTTCAACATAAAGAAGTCGTGAAGGAATTTTCAACTTTTTGAATTCAATAATTTGAATTTTACATTATTCAAAGAGAGTACAGCAACAACTTGGAGTACTTTGTTTTCCTAATCTTGTAAATTTCTGTTTTAGAGGATGGTTGATTCATATATAAAAAGATTCATATTTTTATATAGATCAATCTTTATATATAAATTATTCTTAATTTTTACTTTTAATTCTAAGAATATAACAATTAAATATACCTCTGTCATGATAAGTATGATATATAATAGTATTCATAAGAATATATGTAATATTAAAGTTAAGAAGGATTCATATACAAAAAAAAAAAATTACCTCCACGCAAAATATTAAAATATTAAATCATGAATTAGTTCTTGTAAGTAAGCTGTATGTAGCTAAAAGGAAGGTTGAAGGAGTATTCATGGGATTGAAGTATTAAACATATGAGCATTCTCAACGAACATGGTGGGATTCATGGGTGAATGTCATATAAAAACTATGTTGAAATATTAATCAACATCAAACTTGCTATGGACATGATGGGAGGATAACCTCAAAAGTCTATGAATCCAAGAAGCTTGAAAGAGATGTCGCGAGAGTCATTGATCCAATAACGTTAATGTGTTTCTAAATTCCTTTCGTATCTTCAAACAGTGAAGATTCACTGTAATAAATGAAACCTAGTGATTTACTTGTAACAAAAAAAAAAGAAAAAAACACGACCCATACAAAACCAGTCCGAATCTTGCATGTGTTTCTTTCTCATTTTGTCAGCTTATATCCAATTGGGTCATCGTGTGTAGTAAACAGTGAAGCATTGAGTGTACCACGCTTGCTCATCAAGGGGTCTCTAGTTATAAAACCTTCTTTCCAACTATTTTTGACCAATTTTCTCTATCGGAAAGGTACCCTAACCAAGCCAAGCATGCAGCTTGCTCTAATGGATTTCAGATAGAGACTCATTCCAGCCTAGCTTGATAGCGATTGCTGTTCCTATACCTACATGGCCTACTCTTTTAATCAGGCCTTTTGTTCTATGTGGTGGCTCTATCGATATGGTTATGCCTCCACTTAGTTCTGTACTTTAGCTCCTTTCTTTGTGTCCCAGTTGGCCGTAGTTTGAGCTAGCATTGTTAGTACTTATGGTTTTATCGTAGATTAGCTTAATAATCGAGACAGAAATTTGGAGATGGAGCAGAACAAAAATTGAAGATAGTAAGGTGTTTGATTGTGGTGGACAGAACAGAAAAAACTATTATGTTCCAAGGACAGAAATGTGTTTAGTTACAGTGAACAGAACAAAAAAAACAATGTGAATGACAAAATTGTCCCTACAGTATAATATGAGTAGAAATATCTAATTAATAATAATAATAATAATAATAATGATAATAATGATAATGATGATAATAAATTAATAATAATAATAGTAATAAGTTCAAAATTTAATAACAATAAATAATAATAATAATAACAACAAATTAATAATAATAATAATGAGAACCATAAAAATAGTTTTATTTTTTGTTATCACTATCAATTAAATATATATTATTTAATATATTAATTTTAATAAGAATTTTGAATAATTTAATATAATATTATATATTTAATGAATTAATTATTATTATTATTATTAAGGTAAAACTCTAGTACCTTTTTTATTTCTCTTAATTCTTATTGGGATAAATTTAAGAAAAGTAAGAATTGTATTTTAGTGGTATGGTATCTAATTTATCAATGATATGACAATTTATCCCTTGTATATGGCTGTCTCATACTTTGTTAAGTTGTTTAACAAAAACCAAGTTATGATCAATATCTAAGTTGTATATGCCAGAACATATAGTGGCCACTTTATTTTTTCAGTCGTTCTTCATTTTCTTCTTCCCCGCACAACTCAAAAGTATCGAGGTCATATTTACGCAGTGACGAATAAAAAATAATGTAAATGACAAAATTGTCCCTATAATATAATATGAGTAGAAATATCTAATTAATAATAACAATAATAGTAATAATAATAATAATGATAATAATAATGATGATGATGATGATAAATTAATAATAATAATAGTAATAAGTTCAAAATTTAATAACAATAAATAATAATAATAATAATAATAATAACAACAAATTAATAATAATAATAATGATGATGATGATGATGATAATAATAATAATAATAATAATAACAACAACAACAACAACAAAATTAATAATAATAATAATGATGATAATAATAATAATAAGTTCAAATTTTAATGATGATGATAATGATGATGATGATGATGATGATAATAATAATAGTAATAATAATAATAATAATAATTATTTATTAATTATTAATAATAATAAATATTCAAAATTTAATAATAATAATAATAATAATAATAATAATAATAATAATAAGAAGAAGAAGAAGAAGTTTAAAATTAATAATAATAATAATAATAATTACAATAATAATGATGACGATGAGTTTAATAATATAATCAAGAATAAAAAATAGCTTATGTGGAGAAGGGGTATTTCTGTCATTTCGTTATATATTTTGTTTTTATTCTTAAGACAAATTTTTGTACCACAGTCTTGAAAGGAACAAAAAAATTTTATCCTTATTTTCTGAAGACGAAACAAAAATAAGTAAAGACAGTAAGTAAATACACAGAAGAACATAATTATTGTGTCCTATCCTCCGTCTTTGATGCTGAAGATAACAACTAAACAGGGGGGTTATGGTTCTATCGTAGGTTAGGTCAGTGTTTTTTTTTTTCTTTTTAGAAAATGATTAGGTTTAGACTTACCTTTCTTCCTACTAAATTAAGCTTTCGATGTTCATGTACTACGTTCTAAAGTTAATGAATCTTAAAACTTGAATAACCATACAAGTGAGACTCTTTTTTTTATTTTTGGATTCGAGAAAATCTCGTAGGTGGGTCAAACCGCACATTCTCTACGAGGCTTAATTGGCCAAGACCACTCCACAAAGTGACCAAGCGAGCGCACCTCATCATTGAGGGCCCAACTAGTTCTTCATCTACAGGTAAAACCCTGACTGTTTCAGGCTCTTACAAGAGGGACTAGAATAGAATCGAACCTGAGACCTAACTAAAATTAAGCTTCGCTCTCAACCATCAAGCTACGCCCCTTGAGGGCCACACAAGTGAGACATTACAGCTATTAGTAGCTCCATTCTTCCTATCCGTCGCTCGGTCTTAAAATAGAAAAAAAACACTTTATAGAATTCATTTTATTTATCAAGTATATTTAAAAAGTTATTAAACTTAAATTCCCAATTAACCCTGACAGCTGGTTGACTCTGTAGCTTACAGGGATTCAACAATTTTTGTCACAAATGAAATTAAATAGAAAACTCCAAAGGCAATGGGCTGAGACATTGCATAAAACGTTCTTATATTCCTTGAACCAGTATGACTTGGACTTGGACCCATTTGTTTATGTAATTAGCTTACAACTTGACAAAACTCGGACCCTTGTCTCCTCTGCAAGAAGCTTTCTTGTGCTGATAAGGTTATCAGTTGCCAGTTGCAAAACAAAACCATCGGGGATTTGGTCTCAGAATCATATTCATTCCCAATAAAATTTTCCAGACATGTTGATTTTTTTGAGTTAATTTCAAGGATACACCCTGCATGACAAAGGACTGGCTTGTATCCACCAAGAATAACAGGTTAGATTCATTTTACAATCATGAATATGGCTACTTTCATAGGTATAGATGTTTTAAAAATTGTAATAAAAGTTAAACCGATAAATCAATAAATTTAAGATTTTAAAGGTTTAAGTGTTCGTTGTAAAATTAAATAAAGAATGAATAAAATTAAATTTTTAAATATGATTAAAAATATTATCTCTATTCATCGAATAATTTAAAGTTTAATTGCAAAATGACATTAATAAATAAAATGAATTAATTTATTTTGATTTATAAAATTGATCAATTTACAAAACTGATTAATTAACTCATAAATTTGTCGATTTATAACAATAAAATTATTAAAACAAATCAAACAAAAAATTAAAAACTAAATTAGAGAGTCAACGAATCAAAATTTTATGATTGAATCGGTTGAGTTTTTAATCATTAATAAGAATAACATTTAATCTTACTAAATTTATTTTATAGATAACTGCTGGTATGCATAACAATTTAAGTATTCATTCTCTTCCCATAAGTGAATAAGAAAAAGGAAATTTTACTCGAACTCGAGATATCAAATTTAGGAGAAGGGAATACAAATCATTTGAGTCAATCAAGTAATTACTTTCTTCGTTTTGTAAGCTTTTTCTTAGAAAATAATTATGTGAAGAGAACTTGACTACAAAATTATTTGTATATTTCATTTCTACATACATTAACATGTCCCTTCCTCACTTAAAATCCCAACTTTTCAGTATTGTCTAGATGAAAACACTATATATCCACAAAGCTTAAGCAAAAAGGACAGAAAGGAATTACTCAAGCAGATAATGACGTTGCCCTGTGAAATGACTTAATCTTGCTCTACTCATATGGTAGGCACAGCAACTTCATTAAATAATGTAGATGTACATCAAGACTATACCGATAAATTGAAAGTACGTGCATTGAGCTGTTGGGATTAGATTAACAAACGTCTACGTATTATTTGCAAGTTATACACAACAAATGTGTAGGAGACAAACATAAAGTATGATTAAAATATCGATATGTTATTTACAAGTTAAACACAACAAATATGTAGGAGATAAGGATAAAGTGAGAGACTTATGAAAGAATATAATTTCCGTATTACTCCCCGTTAAGTTGAGAGTGAGTAACTGTCATTAAGCATAGTCTCATGTACACATCAATCAACTGAATCTTAGAAAACTTACAAATAAAAATTCAAAAAGCCTAAACAATAACTCTTTCGAACCTCTTTTTTGTTTTTTGTTTTTCGTTTTAATAAATAACACCAAATTATACTTCAAAAATATAAAGCATACAGTTTCTGTGTCCCTTAAAATTTTTCATATTTGGGCTTATTCCTTATCACATTATCTCAATCATCAATTATCTGGTTAATTTTTTCATCTGAAGCAAATAACTTATCCTCAATCTGAACAGAACTAACCAAGATCACATTTTATTTAAAACATAACAAGATAATGGAATCATACCTCTAACATTTGGTATGTCTTGAACCCTTTCCATGCTTCACCAAAACCTACCAAAGAGAAAAATACAAACCTTGTGCAAGAGAGATTAATGGTAGAAGACCCTTATGCTTTTCCACCCACACATACACTAAGTATGTATCTCACTCAACAATCTCACCTTATGTCATATATTATGACATGTTCTACCCTAAGGGGTAGAATAGGCTAATTGTCTCATTGTTAATGGATAATATGAACTATAGTTTAATTGATCAATATATAGTAATTAGGATACTACCATGTGCCTCAAATTCAATTAGCAAATTAACCATCCCGTTATGGTTATTAAATATACATTAGACAATTCGATTGTGGTTAGGCATATAGAATTAATGTTGTGATTATATTAGTCTACATATATATATTTCTAATACAAGGTTGTTGGAAGCACCTCCGCCGGTCAGAAATGACATGGAAGAAGCGATTGGCAGCATCTTCGACTTGGTAGTCATGCTGCCAGCATGGCCAGTCCAGCCTTCCACATGATTTCTTGAACGATGATGGCCTTATTCATGTGCCTTTTACATTATTTTTAATTATAATTATTGATGACATTTTTAATAAATGCTATGTTATTGTACATAATGTTTAGATTTGTTTAATAATTTAGTATACAAAATATAATTACAAATAATTACAAATTTGAAACATTGTATATAAAAATAAAATATCATTAAATATTAATTACAAACGTTAACAAAAATACTTATGTACAAACTAAGACTCGTTTTCACTGTCACTATTTACATAATTCGGGTCAAATAATTTTTTATTAACTTTTCAAGCTTGGCCAAATTTTATTCATTATGATCTAACTTTTGTTCATTATATTTTAATTTAGCCTTAAGCGACTAGTTCTCCTCTCAAAGACGGTCAACATATGTTGGTTTTGATCATGATGAAGTAGTTGGCTTAGGGCCAAATCTAAGACTTTTGATGTAGTCGGATCTCGTACCAAGCACGTTGTCACAAATGTCATCTACATTTAGCTTATTTCATTTAGACAATGATGTTTGCAAGAACACCTACATCTTATTCTAAAATTTAAAGCACATTGTTGCAAATGTTATCTACATTTGGCTCATTTCCGTTAGACAATGATGTTTGCAACAACGCCTACATCTTATTCTAAAATTTAAAAAATAAAATCAATATTCAATTCAAATATTATTAATTAATACTACATAAATAAATAAACTTAAAGTTAAAACAAAATTTTATACTTACATAATTATTATGCGATTCTTCAGACCTCCAGTTTTTACCTTTCTTATAGTATGTCAGTTTTTAGATTGTGATCCTATCACATTCTTCTCTATGTAGTTCCTTCTGACTTTGTTTTATGAAAAAAAAATTGAAAACACAATAAATCATATTGTATTTACTAATATAATTATAACTTCTAAACAAAGAACTTAGATATTCATTCCGTACGACAACAAATGATTTGGAGCCTTGATTGTGAGGAATTTTCATCTTCTCACATTTTTCTTAAATAAAAAATAGTCATTAAATCGAGTAACAAGATTAATAGAAGAAAATATGAAGGGAAAGAAATGATCCTAAAGTTTGGGAGAGGCCCGATAATCACACAAACTGTTCCAAATTTTTGGAGACATCCTTTCCGAAACATATCTTCTTGTCTCCTTATCCAAAGGAAAAGATTTGTAATATTTATGCAATCAATAACAATAATTCTTGGTCTTTTGTTTCAACAACAACGTCACACTGCTTGAAACATCAAAATTGTCGATGTCAACAATATTGAGCTTCATAAGTGAACAACAAGTAAAAGTGAAATTAATCTTTAAATAAGGAAAATACAATTAAAAACATTGAAAATTTATCAAAACTTTGTCCAAAGCAATTTGTAGTAAGTTTTCTTCCTTCAATTACTTGACACGCTTAAGGCAAGACAATTTAGTCCTGGCAATTATCTCCAACTCACTAAACAATTTTGTTGATTAGATCTTGTCAATAAGGCAACCTTTCGAGGTATCAATATATACAGATAACTTGTTGTTCATTACAACATTTATGCATTGCAACTCATAACTTTTAGTTATACCTCTAACTCTTTTTCTGATAGCGGTATTAGAACATGACAATAAAAGAATAATGATAAGCAAAAAATGCATTAAACATGTAAATATATATTTGAGCATAAGTTTAATTATAGTTGGTAAAGATTAACAGACCTGAAGATCCTTCAACACTAGTTGAGGTAGATGGAGGTTGTTGTTGACTGGCTTCATTGGTAGATGAAATCAATTGTTGTTAGTGGCTAGGGTTTAATTGATCTAGTTGTCGCAGGGGAGGAATAATTTCAATAGTTGCCTATGTTGGACCCCGATTTTTTTGAGTAAAATTTAGAAATATTAAGTGAAATTAAAGGAGTGGTTTACTATATGTATTGTGTTATGGATGTATTATGTTTAAAGGAAATTGATAAGAAAAGAAATGTTTGATTTTGATAACTTTGGGATTTGAATAGATTGGTATGAGTTATGGAAGTTAAGTGAATGAGTTGATTGAAATAGAGTGGAAAAGCAAGAAATAAAGAGAAAAGTGTGAAAATTTGAAGAATTGAGGAAAGTTTGACTTTTTGGCTATAGAGAGTTGACTTTTTGAGTTAGAAAGAATTTGAGAAAATGATCTTCATGAAAATTGTATCTTCTGTTGAAAGCTTTCTGTCGCTATAAAGTTTTATGTTTTCGATATCGGGAGTAAAAATTTTGATCAGTCAAAGTTAAGGTTATTTGACTTTGTTTGAAAAACGCTATTAAGAGTAGGATTGTGTATGATGTGCTTTGAGCCAAATCACCGGATTGATGTGGTTTGAATTGAGTTAGGTGGTCTTCTTGAAAGTCATAGAAGATTTTTCAAGCTTTACAACGATGTATATTATACAATTAGAGGATGAGAGAATTGGGAGATATGAAATTTGGTAGTATGGATGTGTTATGGGTTGACCTAAGTTATAACAGAAACTTTGACTGAAGAATTGATCTAGTTAGAGGTTGTAATTGTTTTTGAGTTCTTCATGACAGATTTAGATTATGTTTTGATCTTTCCATTAATGTGAAGTATGCAATTTTTGGACCAGGAAATAGGAAGTTATGATTTTTACAAGTTGTTGTTACTGTTTGAGAAGAGTATAAGTAAACAGAACTTTCGATTGGAAATTTGACTTCCTTAGAGGCCAAATTGATCTTTCTGATCTCATGGAAGTTGTAGTGCGTTATTTTATCTTTCTATAGAGACCAAGTTTGTAAACTTTGGAGTTTTGAGTCAAAAGTTATGATGTTTACAAGTTTTGGTACTGTTTATCAGGAGCTTGTTGATCGGTCATCTTGGAGTAAACTTTTGACTCCTTTGGAGACCGAACTTTCTTTTGAGTCCTTCATAAAAATGGTAGATCTGTATTTTAGCTTTCCAACGGTACCAAGTTTGTAAAATTTAAAGTTCAGAGCCAAAAGATATGAAGGTTAAAAGTTAGGAGGTCAGAACTGCTTGGCCGAGGGCCTGAGCGCACCCGCTTGGGCGAACGCCCGAGCGAGCATCCGCGCGCGCGCCCGCTCGAGCGAGCGCACTCCCGATAGAGCACAGCACTCGGTTGCTCACCCGATGGGGCGAGCAGGAGCCCGCGCGCCTCTGCGCGCTTGTCGATCAGCCTGCAGGGTCGATTTTTGGCCGACCGACCTCTCTTCCTTCTTTTGGCCATAACTTTTCTGTCTGACCTCCGATCAACCTGATTTTTGAAGCGTTAAACTCCTAAGACATTTTTCTCTCTCTCTATGCCTTGTTAATCGGTCTTGATATTAAATTGGAAAAGGTGGATAGAAACAAAGTGTGATGATCGGTTGAAAAAGTCTGACTATGTTTCAGTATTTTGGTGATATCTCGACCTATAGAGATCCGAATAAGGTGATTCTTGATTTGGATTAAACTAGTGAAATAAATCTACAAATGTTATGAAGGACTCGAGTTTCAATTTTGACTTTAAGAATGTCAATGTTTGGATGGAAATAATGTGCTGGAAATTGTGTTAGCATAAGACATATCTGAAATGTTTTGAGCATAACTTTTGATGTAATGCTCCAAATTGGATGATTTTAGTGTCTTTATGAAATTAAGACATTAACTAAAATTTCTCTATAAGGAAGTTTTGACAAATTCCTTCAAATTGATAATGCGAAACATATCCGAAAGTAAGCTTGAAATAAAGTAAAGTGCAAGGGCAAATTGGGAAGTTTACTTAAGTGTTAAGTTTTAAAGGCATACAAGTAAGGACTTTAGGGTCTTTTATCAATCATTAATGACATGGAAATAAGAGTTGACATTTAAGAAGAGTGGAGCACGACCCTTACAAGGAAAAAGAGCAAAAGAATAAAAGAAGAAGAGATGAGAGGAAGAGAGCAATTTCGGATGAGAGAAAATGACAGAGAAAAAGAGGGAGCAACAAGGGTTTCGAATTTTTAGGTCTTCTAGCATGAGTTTTGAGTTGTTTCAAGGGAAAAAAGATGGAAGAAGGTGATATCTCTCTTATAGGACAAGGAAAAATCCGAAAATATGAAGATTGAAGTAAGAGGTGAATTTTTTATTTTTAAGTTTGGAATGAAGTTTTGGTTTAGAAACTTTGTTTATGATATGGGTTTTTTAATTCTATGCCTAATTTTGGAAATAGCATGGGTTAATTGGGTCAATTTTGAATAATTGTGAATTAGGGTTATGCCTAATTTTTGGATTTGGGGATTTTGGAAATTGGTGATTTAGATATCTTGAAATTAGTATGAGTTTATGAATTATGACATCAATTTTAAGGATTATGTTATTTATGAGGTTGAATTTGGGTGAATTGGTTTAGGAAAATTTTAATTGGAAGAAAGAAAGAAGCAAGGGTCAAATTGAAGCTAGGGACAAGCTCCTAGCATCGATTCGAGGTGGGTAGTATATTTATTTATTGAATTTTAAGCTAAGCATGTGTATTTGAAAATTCAAGAAGCAAATTTTTGAGAAATTAATGTTTATATAAATGTTTGAAAATTATCAAAGGATTAAATTCCTTATTTTAGAAATGATTTTTAGAAAATGCAAGATTTATGAAATTCATGGTTTTCGAATTATTTGATTAATTTGAAAAATGGGCTTTGTGATTTTGAATAAGTTTGATTTATGATTTAAAGAAATTGTTGCATACATTGTTATGAATTTGATTGATATGTGATTAAATTGATGATGTGAATTGCATTAGATTTGTTATATGAAGTCATGTGGATACGTGAATGTGTCATTTATGACACGATATGATGTGGAAATATGAAAATTTGAAAAAAATCAAGATTTCGAAATGTGCTTTCGGGCAATTCGAATTTTCGTTTTCGATTATGTGTTATGTGGGTTTGGTCAGGTTCCATAAGTGGGACGAGTGTGCACTTGTCTATTTTTAAGCCTTCTCCCGGCTGTCCGCTAGAGGCATTGGAGTTCCGATCTCGAACTCCCATAAGTCACGGCTACACCGGACCGCTAAGCAGGAAGGTGTAGTACGTTCCGTTCACGGCTGCACAGGACTGCTATGTGGGAATGTACAGTACGTTCTATTTTGGACCGAACGAAACCATTTAACGTGTTATGTGTTTTTGTTTGTTTCTAAGTGTGATGCATTGCATGTTTTGAAAAAGTTTAAGAAATATGGATTTATGTTCACGAAATATGAAAAATGTGAAAAGTTTGAGACATCAAATTTTATTGATTTTTCAGCCGAGAATTTATTGAAATTGTTTGGCAATAATTTGAAAGTTTGAGAAATAAGGGAATTGCCAAATTTTTCTACTATGATATCTTTAAAAATAAACGGCAAAAAGTTTTTAAAAAATGTTTTCGCTTATCTTTCAATTTATAAATATATTATCCATGAGCTTTGTGCTCACCCCCCCCTTTCATCCCCATCTCTAGGTATACAGCAGGAGATCAGATGAAAGATTGTCAAGACCGTTTGTTCGATTGTGTATCGCGTGTATTTTGTGTAAAGTTGATTTTGGTATTGCTATGGCATATGGCTGAATTGCCATTGATGTATTTCGAGCATGTATTTCAGAATGTATGAGGATTACAAATTTGTATATATATTTGAGTATGATGTATATGAATCTTGAATTGTGTATTTGGACTTTGATGGTTGGGATGTGTGTAGGATTATGAATAAGAATTGTTTGAGATATGATTGTGGATTGGGCTTTGGATGAGATGAATTATGAAATTGGGTATGGTTTTGATATATGTTATGTAATTGGATAAATTAGTCTGTATATGAGTATGAATGTGAGGAATACGAATTGGGTATGGAAAATGACTTGAAGTGGTTTAGAAATAGGATTGAATTTGTTTATGCTAAGATCCTGGACGGAGGGTCCAGTGGATTTTGATAATTGTGTGACTGCTTAGAAATTTTAGAAGTGTTTATTTACCATTTTCAGGTTTTGGGATTTTACAAATGCAGCCGTTTTGCTTCCGAAATTTTGGTAGAAGAATATTCTGATGAATTGAGAAATTGCAAGTTAGGAAGCTTATATAAATGGAGATTAGTTTAAGGAACAATTTTCAAAAGGGGAAAATTGTTATTGTTTTGTTTTGAATAAGATCGACGAAAGATGAGTAAGGAATAAGAAAAAGAGAAGAGAAAAAAAATTATACCGGTTTTGGAATGTCTTTGGGTTTCCAACGCAACGCTTTTCTTATGTGTATGTTCCTGGATGTCAAACCTTTGTGCAATGCAGTTGCTCCGTTTGTATGCTTTCTTTTAGCTCCGCAATTGTTTCGCATTTCTGTTATCCGATTATTCTATACTTTCTCGTTTTGTCCGTTCGATACTTTTGATGTATGATTTCTGTTCTTTTGTTTCGGGTACTTTGTATTCGTTTTTGGATTTGACTTGTTTCGATCTGTTTGCGTTTTGCTATTCTATTCACCTTTGGATTCGCTATCCGATTTGATTTCACTTTAGTTTCGACCAACTTTCGTTACGTTTTCTAGTTGGGATCTGGTCTCCGGATCGGGTCCCAATATTTATGATATCAGAGCCTAGTATTAGGATCTTATTTGGGCGCTTATGTTTGTTAAGAGTTCAAATCGATAGGATTGAATTAGTGAGAATGTGAAAATGATGTAAATGTGTTTGTCATGACTTATTTGGAGAATTAAAGTGATCGTTTGATTTTGGTGATAAGAAGTATGATTGATTTTAGGTTTGTGATTATGAAATTGAGATTAAAATTTCTTGATGAATTGGGATGAATTAGTTTTGAATATCCATGTGTGAAATAAAATGAGGAATGTTTGAAAGCTGAGATAAAGGATAGAAATATATGTATAGAAGTTCAAAAAGTTGATTTTGAATGATGATGGTCCATATTAAAGTTCATTAAGAATTGGACCTTTGACTTGTGTACATAGATTGAGAAACATTGATTTGTAGTTATAGTAATTTGATATGATTTTAGTGGTTCTTTGTGAAGAAGTTAAGAATATGTGTGATAAGGAATTTGATAAGAAAGTGAGTGATTATGGTCATTTAGAAGCAAGTATTTGGTGATTCACTTAAGTATGAATTTTGTGGACGAAATTTTTTTAAGAGGGGGAGAAATGTTGGACCCCGATTTTTTTGAGTGAAATTTAGAAATATTAAGTGAAATTAATGGAGTGGTTTATTATATGTATTGTGTTATGGATGTATTATGTTTAAAGGAAATTGATAAGAAAAGAAATGTTTGATTTTGATAACTTTGGGATTTGAATAGATTGGTATGAGTTATGGAAGTTAAGTAAATGAGTTGATTGAAATAGAGTGGAAAAGCAAAAAATAAAGAGAAAAAGTGTGAAAATTTGAAGAATTGAGGAAAGTTTGACTTTCTGGCCATAGAGAGTTGACTTTTTGAGTTAGAAAGAATTTGAAAAAATGATCTTCATGAAAATTGTAGTTTCTTTTGAAAGCTTTCTGTCGCCATAAAGTTTTATGTTTTTCGATATCGGGAGGAAAAATTTTGATCAGTCAAAGTTAAGGTTATTTGACTTTGTTTGAAAAACGTTATTAAGAGTAGGATTGTGTATGCTGTGCTTTGAGGCAAATCGCCGGATTGATGTGGTTTGAATTGAGTTAGGTGGTCTTCTTGAAAGTCATAGAAGATTTTCCAAGCTTTACAATGATGTATATTATGCAATTAGAGGATGAGAGAATTGGGAGATATGAAAATTGGTAGTATGGATGTGTTATAGGTTGACTTAAGTTATGGCAGAAACTTTGACTGAAGAGTTGACCTAGTTAGAGGTTGTAATTGTTTTTGAGTTCTCCATGACAGATTTAGATTATGTTTTGATCTTTCCATTGATGTGAAGTATGCAATTTTTGGACCAGGAAATAGGAAGTTATGATTTTTACAAGTTGCTGTTACTGTTTGGGAAGAGTATAAGTAAACAGAACCTTCGATTGGAAATTTGACTTCCTTAGAGGCCAAATTGATCTTTCTGATCTTCATGGAAGTTGTAGTGCGCTCTTTTATATTTCTATAGAGACCATGTTAGACCCCGATTTTTGAGTAAAAATAAGAAATATTCAAAAGTGAAGGTGTTGATTGAAATAGAGTTGAAAAAAAACAAGAACTAAAGAGAAAAAGAGTGAAAATATGAAAAATTGTGAAAAGTTTGACTTTTTGACCTTGGAGGGTTGACTTTTGATTTAAGCAAAATTTGAGAAAATGGTCTACATGAAACTTGTATATTATTTTAAGAGCTTTCTGTAGCCATAAAGTTTGTAAATTTTCGATATCGGAAGTGAAAGTTATGATCAATCAAAGTTTAAGTGTGTTAGGGTTGACTTTTACTATGGCTGAAGCTTTGACTGGAATAAATTTACATAGTTAGAGGTAAATTTAGCCTTGAAGTTCTTCATAAAAGTTGAAGATTGTAATTTGATCTTTATTTCGATATAAAGTATAGAATTTTTCGATCAAGGAATAATAAGTTATGATTTTTACAAGTTTATGTTATGGTTTTAACATGATTATGAGAGGATAGAACTTTTGATTGGAAAATGGACTCCCTTAGGAGTCAATTGATTTTTATTTCCTTCATGAAAGTTGTAGGTGACTTTCTGATCTTCGCAGTGATATAAAATATGAGGTGTTCGGAATTTGGAGTTGAAAGATATGAATTTTCAAAGTTGGCATTTGTTTAGGGATATATTAAATTGGGGCAATGCCTTTGACTGAATTTTTGACCCCTTTAGAGATGAAATTGATTTTTGAATTCTGTATGGAAGTTGTAGATCTTCCTTCAAGCTTTTCATAGAGACCAAATTTGTTAATTTTGGAGTTCGGGAGCAAAAGATACGATTTGAAAATTCTGAAATTTTCTACAGCTCTAGATTCTATCCTTAGGCGTGCCCACGCCTAATCTTCGAATCTCGCTTTCGCTTATAACTTTTTTGTTTGATATCCGATTGAGTTGGTTTTTGAAGCGTTGGATTCCTAAGACAATGAATTTCATTTTTATGGAAAAATTGGTGAATTTTATGAGATTAAATTAAGGATGATTAATTTAATCAAAGTGAGTGGATAAATTTTCTGAACATGGCTCAGTATTTCGAGAAATTCGGGATCTGTGGAGATCCGATTGAAGTGATTCTTGAGGCGAAATAAAGTTAAGACATGGGGCTACAAGTCATATGCAGAAAGTAAATCTCAATTTTTCCCATAAGATTTTTAATTTAAGAATGGAAGTTCGGATTAGTGTGCAGTTTTGGATTAAGAACATCGGAAAGTATATTGGGCATAACTTTTTCTTTGGTAATCGAAATGAGGCGATTCTTGATTTGAATTAAACTAGAGAAATAGGGCTACAATTGTTATGAAGACATCAAATGTCAATTTTGGGATTAAGAATGTTAATTTCTGGATGGAATTAACGTGCTGGAAAATGTGTTAGAACATGAACATATCCGAAATGTTTTGAGCATAACTTTAAATGTAGTGCTCTGAATTGGATGATTCTTGTGGCATTATGAAATTAAGAAATATAGGAACATTTCTGTAGAAGGAAGTTTTGACAAATTCCTTCAACTTGATAGTGCGAATCAAACCCGTAAGTGAGAATAACTTAAAGAAAAGTATAGGGGCATTTTGGGTAGTTCACTTAAAGAGAGGGACTAAAGGTCATTTTACCCTTATTTAATGACTTGTCAATAAGACAAAAGAGGTGGCTGTCATTTGAAGAGGAAGAAGCACGATAATTCTAGAAGAAAAGAAAGAAAATAAGAAGAGAATGGAGAGAAGAAGCTTACGGATGGAGGAAGAAGAGAGATGAGGAAACTAGCTTAGGATTTTCGATTTTTTGGGAGTTTTCAAGGTGATTTTAAGTTGTTTCTAAAGGGAGAAGATAGAAAAGAAGAAAAGCTTCCCATGGGCTTTGCATAAATCCGAAAATGAAGAGGAAAAAGGTAAGAGAGAAGTTTTGTGATTTTGAATCTTTTGATAAGTTCTTGGTTTAAATAGGTTAAGGATGCTATGGGATTGAGTTTCCTATGTTTAATTTAAGTAATTATGCTAAGAAGAAGTTTAATTTTGGATGATTGATTAATTAGGGATTTTGCCCAAATTTCATAATTTGGAGTTTTTGAAAATTATTAGTGTAGAATCATGGAAAATATTATGGATTGGTAAAATATGAAATCAATTTTGAAGAAATTGTGATTTATGCTATTGAATTTGGGTAAATTGGTTTAGGTCAAATTTTAGAATTTGAGGATTTTAGAAATTCATAATTTTTGAAAGCTTGGAAATATGATGATTATGAATCTCCTATAGTTAATTTTGAGAATTATGCAAATTCAAATTATGATGTGAAATTTGGATGATTATGGCTTAGGTCAATTTTAATTAAAAGAAGGAAAGAAGCAAGGAACAAATTGGAGCTAGGAACAAGTTTCTGGCATCAATTCGAGGTGGGTAGCATATTTATATTTTGATTTGTAAGCTATACATGCAATTTTGAAAAAATAAAGAAAGCAATTTTGAAAATTTTAATGAAAGCAAAATTTGGATTTTTGATAAATTAGTGTTTTTGTAAATGTTTGAAAACAATGTTGATTAGTGTTTGAAAATATGATTTCCGAATGATTTCTGAGAAATTAGTACAAATTTAAATTTATTGTTTTCAAATGATTTAATGAATTCGGTAGAATTTTCTGAAAAATTCATTTGTTGTGTATGCATTGATAAATTATGCAAACTTGTTGAATTGATTGAATGGATTATAGTGATTGAATTGTATGCATTATGTGAATGTGCGAAAATGAAGTTTCAAAATGTGCCTTTGGGCAGTTTGATTAGTATGTTTGAAAAGTAAGATTTTCGAAAAGTGCCTTCGGGCAATCCGACTTTTCGTTTTCGCTTATGTGTTATGTGGGTTTGGTCAGTCCTCGTGAGTCAAGACATCGCCTCTACTTGTTTATAGCCTTCTCCGGCTGCCCGCTAGTGACACGGAGTCTCGATTTGGACTCCTTCAAGGTTACACCGTCCGCTATGCGGAAAAGTGTAGTACGTTCTGATTCTCATTTGCCTGGGACCGCTTATCTGAGAATGTGCGAGATGTTCGCTTCGGACCGAACCAGACCATTTTGATATGTTATGTATTTTTGATTTGTTTCTGTGTGCTGCATTCATGTTTAAAATTGAGAAATGAAAAAGTGTAATTTATTTTAAAAAGTTTGAAAAAAATATTGAAAGATTTGAGAAAACCGTTTGAAAAGTTACAAAGTTTGAAAAATTAGCCCTTTTGGCAAAAAGCTTATGAAAAATGATTTCTGCTTATTTGTCAATTTATAAATGTGTTATCCACGAGCTTCCGAACTCACCCCCCCCCCTTTCATCCCCATCTCCAGATTTTTGAGCAGGAGATCGGATGGAAGAAAGTCAAGACTTATGTTCGATTTCGTTATTTTGTGTTTTATGTATTTGGATTTATTGGTATGAGTATATGGCTTGAATTTCCATAATGTGGTGTAAGTGTTTCCTTTGATTTATGAGAGGATGAAATTGTGTATATTTTGTTGATGTATAAGAATTAGGAAATTATGTACGGATTTGAGATCGACAATTGTAAATGATTGTGAAATTTGTATATGAAATTATGGATAATTTTGGAATATATATGTATGATTGATTTGGGAATTCGATTGAATTATGAGATTGGTATGTTGATTTGAGAATTATGGAAGTGTTAGGTATAGATGTGCGTTTGCTGGTGTTTTGGATTCCGGACGGGAGAGTCCGATGAATTCTGAGTTGCGTTTGGAAATAGAAGTGTATTTGAGCCATTTGCAGGTTTGGGTTGTTAAAAATGCAGCCGTTATGCTGCCCAATTTTCGATAAGAAAATTGGTTATATCGCAAAGAAAAAAAATAAGAACTTGTTTTGTTTGGATTCAAATGAAGGAAGGAAATAAGATTACCTTGCATAAGTTTGATTTATGAATAAGGAAAGGAATAAGAAAAAGAAAAAGAAAAATTTTCAACGGATTTTGGATAGTCTAGGTATTCCAACGCGATTGTGTTTCTCTGTTCTTTGTTTTCGGATGTCGGATCTGCTTGGTTCAGTGTTTGTTTCGCTTTCGTATATTCGATTTGTTTTGATGCGATACTTTTCCGTTTCGATTATTTGAAATGCTTCCGCTTTCGTTTTATTCTGTTTCCGTATGTTAAGATTCGATTCCGCTTCGTTTATTTGTTTTGTTCGCCTCTGTATTTCCTTGTTTCGATACTTCCTATTCGCTTTCGTATCCGTTTTCCTTTTCGTTTTTCGTTTCGCTTTATCGACTGCTTTGTTTCCGATTCAAAATTTCGATGCGAAATTTCCGTTTTCATTTGCTTTCATTTCCTTCGCTCTTCACTTTCCGGTTGGGATCCGGTTCCCGGATCGGGTCCCAACAGACCAAGTTTGTAAAATTTGGAGTTCTGGGTCAAAAGTTATGATGTTTACAAGTATTAGTACTGTTTATGAGGAGCTTGTTGATCGGTCATCTTGGAGTAAACTTTTGACCCCTTTGGAGATCGAACTTTCTTGTAGATCTGTATTTTAGCTTTCCAACGGTATCAAGTTTATAAAATTTAGAGTTCAGAGCCAAAAGATATGAAGGTTAGAAGTTAGCGCCCGCACGCACCCGCTCGGGCGAACGTCAGCGAGAGCGTCCACGGGCGCACCCGCTGGGCGAGCGCACGCCCGATTGAGCGTAGCACTCGGTTGAGCCCGCGCGCCTCTGCGCGCTTGTCGATCGGCCTGCGGGGTCGATTTTTGGCTGACCGACCTCTCTTCCTTTTTTTGGCCAGAACTTTTTCATCTGACCTCTGATCGACCTGATTTTTGAAGCGTTGGACTCCTAAGACATTTTTCTCTCTCTCTATGCCTTGTTAATCGGTCTTGATATTAAATTGAAAAAGGTGTATAGAAACAAAGTGGGATGATCGGTTGAAAAAGTCCGACTATGTTTCAGTATTTTGGTGATATCTCGACCTGTAGAGATCTGAATGAGGTGATTCTTAATTTGGATTAAACTAGAGAAATAGAGCTACAAATTTTGTGAAGGACACAAGTTTCAATTTTGCCTTTAAGAATGTCAATTTTTGGATGGAAATAATGTGCTGGAAAATGTGTTAGCATAAGACATATCTGAAATGTTTTGAGCATAACTTTTGATGTAATGCTCCAAATTGGATGATTTTGGTGTCTTTATGAAATTAAGACATTAAGGACAATTTCTCTAAAAGGAATTTTTGACAAATTCCTTCAAATTGATAGTGCGAAACATATCCGAAAGTAAGTTTGAAATAAAGTAAAGTGCAAGGGCAAATTGGGAAGTTTACTTAAGTGTTAAGTTTTAAAGGCATATAAGTAAGGGCTTTAGGGTCTTTTATCAATCATTAATGACATGGCAATAAGAGTTGTCATTTAAGAAGAGTGGAGTACGACCCTTACAAGGAAAAAGAGCAAAAGAATAAAAGAAGAAGAGATGAGAGGAAGAGAGCACTTTCGGATGAGAGAAAATGAAAGAGAAAAAGAGGGAGCAATAAGGGTTTCAAATTTTTGGGTCTTCTAGCATGAGTTTTGAGTTGTTTCAAGGAGAAAAAGATGGAAGAAGGTGATATCTCCCTTATAGGACAAGGAAAAATCCGAAAATGTGAAGATTGGGTAAGAGGTGAATTTTTTATTTTTAAGTTTTGAATAAAGTTTTGGTTTAGAAACTTTTCTTATAATATGGGTTTGTTAATTCTATGCCTAATTTTGGAAATAGCATGGGTTAATTGGGTCAATTTTGAATAATTATGAATTAGGGTTATGCCCAATTTTGGGATTTGGAGATTTTGGAAATTGGTGGTTTAGATATCTTGAAATTAGTATGAGTTTATGAATTATGGCATCAATTTTAAGCATTACGTTATTTATGAGGTTGAATTTGGGTGAATTGGTTTAGGAAAATTTCAATTGGAAGAAAGAAAGAAGCAAGAGTCAAATTGAAGCTAGGGACAAGCTTCTAGCATCGATTCGAGGTAGGTAGTATATTTATTTATTGAATTTTAAGCTAAGCATGTGTATTTGAAAATTCAAGAAGCAAATTTTTTAGAAATTAATGTTTATATAAATGTTTGAAAATTATGATTTCAAAGGATTAAATTCCTTATTTTAGAAATGATTTTTAGAAAATGCAAGATTTATGAAATTCATGGTTTTCGAATTATTTGATTAATTTGAAAAATGGGCTTTGTGATTTTGAATAAGTTTGATTTATGATTTAAAGAAATTGTTGCATACATTGTTATGAATTTGATTGATATGTGATTAAATTGATGATGTGAATTGCATTAGATTTGTTATATGAAGTCATGTGGATATGTGAATGTGTCATTTATGACACGATATGATGTGAAAATATGAAAATTTGAAAAAAATCAAGATTTCGAAATGTGCCTTCGGGTAATTCGAATTTTCGTTTTCGATTATGTGTTATGTGAGTTTGGTCAGGTCCCATAAGTAGGACGAGTGCGCACTTGTCTATTTTTAAGCCTTCTCCCGCTGCCCGCTAGAGGCATTGGAGCTCTGATCTCGAACTCCCATAAGTCACGGCTACACCGGACCTCTAAGCGGGAAGGTGTAGTACGTTCCGTTCACGGCTGCACAGGACTGCTATGCGGGAATGTGCAGTACGTTCTGTTTTGGACCGAACCAAACCATTTAACGTGTTATGTGCTTTTGTTTGTTTCTAAGTGTGATGCATTGCATGTTTTGAAAAAGTTTAAGAAATATGGATTTATGTTCATGAAATATGAAAAATGTGAAAAGTTTGAGACATCAAAATTTGTGGATTTTTCAGCCGAGAATTTATTGAAATTGTTTGGCAATAATTTGAAAGTTTGAGAAATAAGGGAATTGCCAAATTTTTCTACTATGATATCTTTAAAAATAAATGGAAAAATGTTTTTGAAAAATGTTTTCGCTTTTCTTTCAATTTATAAATACATTATCCACGAGCTTTGTGCTCACCCCCCCCCCCTTCATCCCCATCTCTAGGTATAGAGCAGGAGATCGGATGAAAGATTGTCAAGACCGTTTGTTCGATTGTGTATAGCGTGTATTTTGTGTAAAGTTGATTTTGGTATTGCTATGGCATATGGATGAATTGCCATTGATGTATTTCGAGCATGTATTTCAAAATGTATGAGGATTATGAATTTATATATATATTTGAGTATGATGTATATGAATCCTGAATTGTGTATTTGGACTTTGCTATGGTTGGGATGTGTGTAGGATTATGAATAAGAATTGTTTGAGATATGATTGTGGATTGGGTTTTGGATGAGATGAATTATGAAATTGGGTATGGTTTTGATATATGTTATGTAATTGGATAAATTAGTTTGTATATGAGTATGAATGTGAGGAATACGAATTGGGTATGGAAAATGACTTGAAGTGGTTTAGAAATAGGATTGCGTTTGTTTATGCTGAGATCTCGGACGGAAGGTCCGGTGGATTTTGATAATTGTGTGACTGCTTAGGAATTTTAGAAGTGTTTATTTACCATTTGTAGGTTTTGGGTTTTTACAAATGTAGCCGTTATGCTTCCGAAATTTTGGTAGAAGAATATTCTGATGAATTGAGAAATTGCAAGTTAGGAAGCTTATATAAATGGAGATTAGTTTGAGGAACAATTTTCAAAAGGGGAAAATTGTTATTGTTTTGTTTTGAATAAGATCGACGAAAGATGAGTAATGAATAAGAAAAAGAGAAGAGAAAAAAAAATTATACCGATTTTGGAATGTCTTAGGGTTTCCAACGCGACGCTTTTCTTATGTGTATGTTCTCGAATGTCGAACCTTTGTTCAATGCAGTTGCTCCATTTGTATGCTTTCTTTTCGCTCCGCAATTGTTTCGCATTTCTGTTATCCGATTGTTCGATACTTTCTCGTTTTGTCCGTTCGATACTTTTGATGTATGATTTCCGTTCTTTCGTTTCGGGTACTTTGTATTCGTTTTTGGATTTGACTTGTTTCGATCCGTTTGCGTTTTGCTATTCTATTCGGCTTTGGATTTGATTATCCGATATGATTTCACTTTGGTTTCGACCAACTTTCGTTTCACTTTTCGGTTGGGATCCGGTTCCGAGATCGGGTCCCAACATGCCATCTTCTTCCCTTTGTTTTTATCAAATGCCATTATATTGTATTTATGTAAATTCCAACATCAACAATATGCATAAGTATAAATCAAACATCAATAATCTGCATTAATACAAATGAATGCATTTATTTATTTACACAGTCGTGTATCTTCTTACACAGACACGTAAGAAGAAACATAACCGTGTAAGTTAAGTTCTTCCACGGTCGTGTAAGAAGTAATATGACTGTGTAAGACACAATATAACCATGTATGAGGATAAACTTACACGACCACATATCTCTTATATAGTCATGTTGCTTCTTACACGACCATATATCTTCTTCCACAGCCATGCAAGTATTAATATACTTATTTACAAAAGTTGGATACCAAAACTTTAAAAAAGGTCTCCTTAATTTCAAGGTACAAACTTAATTAGCCTCCTTTTAAATATCTTGGTATTCATATTGTTACTCCAAAGTTCACCTTCAAATATTACTAAGATTTTCTATACATTATCATAACTAAAACATCAATAATACATTTCAAACAATATAAACAAAACATTTATTTGCTTCAATTATCATGATCAAGATCTTAAAATCATCATTGTTAATTATATTAAGATTCAACTCTTCATCACTATTATATTAAGATAAAGTATCATCATTGTCATATAATTCATCCTTAATATTGTCTTTATCTCTTTCTACAACAAGATTGGCTTGTACTTCATCAACTTGTACTATATTGGGATCATTATCTCTCCTATGTAATGATGATATATCTGTATCTTCTATTTGAATGACTTCATTATTCATCTCTAATTCAATCTCTTGATATCCTTCATCCCCATCATTACTCATCAGAACATTATCCCTTTCACAAAAATTGAACAGATTGTGGTATTGAAACTTCTGAACAACCTTCCAAATTTTGCCCAAATCATTGAGGAGAAATTTGTTTCACTTTACTTGCAAAGACAAAAGAGTCATTATCATACCATGTCTTACTAACATCAATGCTAATAATATTTCCATTCACTTTCATGTCAACAAAATTAAACCATTTACACTTAAATAGAACAACCTTTTTATCCTTGATGTAATGTAACTCTATTACTTCTGAGATGATACCGTAAAAGTCAATAAAATCGTTGTTATGACATCCTTAACAACTTCATAATTTTGGCTTCTAAGTTGGCTGTCTCAATCTTATATGTGAAATCTAACTATATTAACAATGCAACCTGTATATTTTTTGTTACACATATGAGGCCCACAGGTCAAAGCATAGAATGTTGTTGTCGTCTCTTGCATGTTGCAGTTATGTAGCCATATCATCTGTAGGAAAAATATAATTAAAAGTTAATATGACATACAAATTGTCATAGCTTTATACTATAAGACAAAAACTTACTTGAGTCCTAAACCAAGATATGAAGTTAATCTTATGTCTTTCTTCAACATTAACAATCCGTTTGCTTCAGATCGAATCTTTATATTCTCTATTTAAAAAAGTGAATAGAGATCAGGAAATATAGATTCAACCATAAAATTTAAATATGAAATTATGAATCAAAAGCAATATACATACTTCATATATATATATCGACTTCTTAACAATTGTATAAAATATACCAATGGGCAATTTCGAATTTGTCTTTAGTTAACTTCATAAATTTTTTGACACCTAATGGCCTTACTTTTTGGGAGAAAATTAATAAGCCACCATCTTGATCAAAGTTAAAGTAACATTCTTGTCTATTAAATCTTGTCTCCACGTCATTTAAATACATTGAACAAAATCTTAAGAATTCATTCGCTATATAAGCCTCTGCAATAAACCCTTCAGGTAAAGCTCTATTATGTACATAACGCCTAAGACAGCATAAAAACCTAAACAAAGTATAAAAGATTAATAATTATTAGTAGCTAATAACTTGATAAAAAAAGTAGAAGTTAATATAAATTACCTTTCAATAGAGAACACACATTGAAATTGAACCAATCCACAAAGGTTTGCCTTATGTGGTAAGTGAACTGTCAAATGCATCATAACATCAAAAAAAGATAGGGGAATACTAGTTTAAGCTTATATAGAATAAAAGCTATGACTTTTCCCATTTTTTTAAGTTCTTCAACTTTCAATGTCTTACAACATAATTGCTTAAAAACTGATCCATTTGACCCAAAGTTACAAACACGTCCTTTGGCAAACACCCACGTACTCTAATAAGAAGTAATCGTTACAAAAGTATAAAACAATCATGGCTTTTCAACCCCGATACTTTTCCCTTTTGAACATTCACGTAACAGGCTATATTGATGCATACCTATCAGGAAACTTGTTTGATTTAAGAAATTGACAAAAAGTTTGCTTCTCCTTTTTTGACATGTTGTAACAAGCAGGTGGAATGATGTATTACCCATCATCTCTTTTTTTAAATGCAAATCTTTTCTTATATTCATGTCTTCCAAGGCTAATCTATTCTTAATTGTTGGGACCCGATCCGGAGACCGGCGCCCCAACCCAAAAACGGAAGACGGAACGAATCACAAAGAGGCGGAACGAATAAACGATTAATCACAAAGCGAAACAAATCATTAACAAATTGAAAGCCAACTTGGAAGCGAAGCATACAAACAAAGTCAAATTGAATTGGCTCAGAGACAAACCAAACAAACTATCACGAATCACAAATCGAATTGAAGCATTCGAACTGAAACACAAGTACCGACATCCGCGAATAAATCGAATCACAACATGCGGAAGCAAACGCGAAACAAATACGAAGGTATCGAATCAAAACGAATCGAATACAAATTGAATCGAAACCAATTTCCGATACGTAACAAAAACGGAGCCGACATCCGTGAACAAATATTTTAGGAATCACTGTCACGTTGGAAACCTTAAGACATTCTAAATCCAGTATAAATTTTTCTTTTCTTTTCTTTCTTTCTTATTCCTTTCCTTTTCATTTCTTTCATAACCAAACTCAATCCAAAATACATTATCACATTCATACTCATACACACATCCCAAACATAACTTAAATCAATACATAATTCCAGAAGTCCATACACCTTATACTCACTATATACACAATTTCATAAATCACACATGTCCTGGAATGACTACTCTTCATACACTCGTGGCAATTCAAGCCATATACAATATCAACACCAAAATCCAAAGTACGCAATACACAACAAATTTTGAATTTCTCAACACTATCTTACTTAACAACAATACAATATAAACACATGCAAATAGAAATCTTCATTTTCTTTCACCCGATCTTCTTCTCATCACCTGAGGATGGGAATGAAGGGGGGGTGAGCTTATAGCTCGTGGGTAACAGTTTATAACAAATATATAAGCAAAATCCTTGAAGTTATTTTTCTTTTCTGGTCTTAGAAAACATTTCTTTGAAATCCGTAAAGCACATTTTCAAAAGGTTCTTTTCCTTGCTGTAGCCAAAATTTCCATTTGCAAAACATATGATTTTTAGGCTTTCAGCCATAAACCCATAAGTTTATAAAACATGAGTGCATCAATTTGACAATTTATAGATGCAATGTCATATCACATATGCAATGCACACAAATAGCTCGAGAGTTCCATAAACACGACGAAAATCGAAGTTTACCGTAAACATGACGAGTCCATTTTTCAGATCTCGTAAGCCTCAAGCAGGCGGCCGGGAGAAGGCTAAGGGGGTCAACGTGCACGTGACTATCGAAATAGGTTCTCTCTTGCCCACACAAAAGCACATATCATGCTCAATCAATTTATCAAATACTTTCAAGCTTTTCTATCTTTTCCATTCACACAAAATGCCATAGAATCTTTCGAGGCACAACACAAATATATTTTGCAATTCATCAAAGTTCATGTATCAAATCGAAATGATTTTTCTTTCAAATCATTCATACAATGATGCAACATTTATGATGCAATTGAAATTGGAAAATCTCTTTGTTTAAAGAAGGCATTAGTGGCTTATAAATTCTATTATAAACAGGTACCCACCTCGATTTAATGCTAGAAAGTTGTTTCTAGCTCCAATTTGTCCATTGGTTCCTTCTTTCTTCCAATTTAACTTCACCTAAAGCAATTTCACCCAAATTCAACATCATAAATAACTTAATCCTCAAATTGAACTTAGAAAACATAAATCCCTCATATATTCAAGCTTTCTAAATTACAAATTTTCAAAAGCCCCAAATTCCAAATTTGGGCATAAACCCTAATTCTCAAAATCCCAAATTAAACCCATCATACTTAGCAATCATCAAAATTGACTTCATACTCCACAAACCCATACCATTTTCCATATTTCTAAACCATAAATCGAAGAAAGCTCAAAGCTCAACTTTTCTCTTACCTCAAACTTTTCACAATTTTCGAATTTTTGGGCTCCATAAGAAGCTTTCTTCTTCTTCTTCACCTTTTCCATTGAAAAGCACCAAAAACCCCTCAAGAAATTTGGAGAAAACTGAACCTTTGAAGCTCTCTTCTTCTTCTCTTCGGTTCTTCTCCACCGAAACAAGCTTTCTCTCTTCTCTCCTCTTATTTCTTTTAAGTCTTTTGGGCAATAATCGTGATTCTCCTCCAAACAACTACAGCCCCCTTGCTTTTATAGTGCTAGGTCAATTAATGAATAAGGAATGACCCATAAGCCCCTCCATTTAAGCCTATAAACTTAACCCTTTAAGTAAACTTCCAAAATTGCCCCTTCATTGGTCTTTAAAACTGACATCTTGTCTGATTATTTCGATCAGGTAAATGAAGTCATTTGATAAAAATTTATTCTAAAGAAATGTTCCTCTATGTCTTAAGAATCCATCGCTTCAAGAATCGGATCGATCGGAGCTCTATAGCTCAAGATATCTCTAAAATACTGAAGTTTGTTCTTCAGACCCGAGGCTGAACACTACACCTAACTTACGACCCATATTTGGAAGTCTTAGAGGCTCCATTGTCGATCGGCTCCTTCATAACATTTGTAGCCCCATGTCTCTATTTTAATTCTCAAAAAGAATCAGCTCAATCCGAGCTCTAGAGATAGATATATCTCTAAAATACTAAACACTATTCAGCCATTATAACACCGAGACTGAACACTACATCTAACTTCCGACCTATATTTGGAAGTCTTAGAGGCTGCATTGTCGATTGGCTCCTTCATAACATTTGTAGCCCCATGTCTCTATTTTAATTATCAAAATTAATCAACTCAATCCGAGCTCTAGTGATCGAGATATGTCCAAAATACTGAATACTATTCAGCCACCACAACACTGGGACTGAACACTACACTGAACTTCCGACCTGTATTTGAAAGTCTTTCAGGCTCAATTGTCAATCGGCTCCTTAATAACATTTATAGGTCTATGTCTCTAGTTTAATTTTAAAAAAGAATCAGATCGATCAGAGCTCTAGAGACCGATATAACTCCAAAATACTGAACACTGCTCATACCATTACAAAGCTGAGACTAAACTCTATACCTAACTTCCGACCCATATTTGAAAGTCTTGGAGGCTACATTGTCAATCGGCTCCTTCATAACATCTGTATCCCCATCTATCTAGTTTAATTTCCAACAAGAATCAAATCAATCTGAGCTCTATAGCTCGAGATATCTCAAAAATACCAAAAACTATTCAAACTTTTACTACCGATTAGCTCACTATAATCCGAGCTATCTCTCTCCATTTAATTCTAAAACCTACCTATCTAGTATGGAAAGATAAAAAAATGTCTTAGAAATCCAAAGCTTCAAAAATCAGGTCGATCGGATTTCGGACGAAGAAGTTATGGCCAAAACAAGGAAGAGAGGTCGGTCGGCTGAAAATCGATCGCAAAGGTCGCACAGCAGGTCGGTCGCCCGCACCAGGTCGGTCTCCCGCACCAGGTCGGTCGCCCGCATCAAGTCGGTCTCCCGCACCAGGTCGGTCGCCTGCACCAGGTCGGTCTCCCGCACCAGGTCGGTCGCTCGCGCGGGCGAGCGCAGGTGGGCGATCAACCATGCGATCCGACCTCCAAACTTCAAACATTCATATTTTTTGACCCCGAGCTCCAAATTAGACACGGTTTGTTTCGTTGGAAAGATAAAAGATAGATCTACAATGTTTAAGAAGGACTCACAAGCAAGCTCAGACTCTAAAGGGATCAAAAGTTTACACAAAGATGAATGATCGATAATTTCTCAACAGTACCAAAACTTGCAAACATCATAACTTTTGATCCGGAACTCCAAATTTAACAAGCTTGGTGTCTATGGAAAGCTTGAAGAAAGATCTACAACTTTCATTAAGGCCTTAAAAAATCATATCGACCCCTAAATGGGTCGAAAACTCTACACAAACTGACTGGTCGATCAGCTTCACACTAAACAGCCTCAGAACTTCTAAAAATCATAACTTTCTACTCCCTTGTCCAATATTTTCGTGCCTTATATCAATGGAAAGATAAAAATATAATCTACCACTTTCATTAAGACCACTTTGGCTAAATCAATCTAAATCAATACAGATTTACCATTGAAGCCTCTAAACACCATTCCAACACATCAACTTCACATCTCAACACATCAACTTCACATATTCACCCACTACCACAAACTTTTCAACTAATTCATCTCAAACACAATTCAAATCTCCAATAAACTATTCCAAAGCCATTTCCCCACATCAAACTCAACACCAAAGGATATACGCATACACATTTCTCTTTCACAAAAGTCATACGCAATCTTACTCTTAATAGCATTTTCCAAACCAAGGTAAAATACACTTAACTTTCAAATATCATAACTTTCAATCCCGATATCGAAAAATAGCATATTTTATGGCTACGAAAAGCTCTCAATATAATCTACAAATTTCATGTAGATTATTTCCTCAAAATCTGCCTAAATCAAAAGTCAATTCTTTACTCCAAAAAGTCAAACTTTCAAATTTTCTTCAAAATTTCACACTTCCACTTTCTATTTCATGCTTTTCAACTCCATTTCAATCAACCCATTCACTTTAATTTTTATAACTAAAACTAATCTTCAAAGTCATCAAAACCAATAAATTCTTTTCTCATCAATCTCCTTTAAATACAATACATCTACAACACAATACCTATACAAACACACTCATTGAATTCCATTTTAATAATTCTAATTTCCATCAAAAATCGGGGTCCAACATTAATTGTGTCTTTTGATTTGCCATCAATTCCCATCAAAGTTCCTAAAATATTCTCACAAATAATTTTTTCAATACGCGTCACATCAATATGACAAATTGAAAATTATGCTTTTTTTTAATTCTAACAACACTTCACTTTTGCTTTATGTTATTTGGGTTTTTTTCCAGGTGTAATGTCACCTAAATGTGATAGTTGGTAAACCACTTCATCACCAGACAAGTGCAAAGAAGCTTCACCGAATTCTACTTTTCCATTAAACAATTTGCTTTCGTTCCACCTATACCTATATTCTAAGTAATGACGATGTCCATATAACATATTTTACTCCGTAGCCTCATTAAATAAGTTAGATGGTTACACACAATAGAGGCCATATACCCTTTAGTGCTCCATCCAAACAAATTCTCATAAGCTGGAAAATTATTTATAGTCCACAAAATGGTCGTATGCATTATAAATGTTTCACCTTCAACAACATGAAAAGTTTCTAATCCAATCTCCCATAGAATTGCACGTATACATCAATATCCTTTCCATGACCAATAGGCCTTGGAAAAAATAAGGACAATAACATAAAAGGCTCTTTCATACACTTCTATATAGGTAAATTGAATGGCACTAGAATTACCATCCATATGTTGTAAAGAGTACTCATATTACAGAAATTATTAAATCTATCTAAGGCTAAACCAAGTCGAACATTACGACAGTCCTATGTAAACCATGGAAACTTTCCATCAAAGTCTTTCCATGCTATTGAGTATGCTGGATGATACATAATGTTATCATCAATGCATTTCTCTTTATGCCACCTTATATTTATGTTTGTTTTTGTTGACATAAAAAGCCTTTGTAGTCGTGGTTTAATACGGAAGAATCTCAAGATTTTATATGTTATCTTTTTCCCTCTCCTATCATCCACTCATCACCTTGATGCACCACAAATGGGACACTATTCAAGATCTTTACTGTCTTTCCAAAATATAGCATAATCATACTTACAAGCGTGTATTGATATATATCCTAATCCAAGGTCCTTTAACAATTTATTTGCATCATTGTAAGATTTAGGCAATTTGTGTCCAACAGGTAATGCATCATTGAATAAGTCAATTAACATATCAAAAGACTTATTACTCCATTTATTTTAGACCTTCAAATGCAACAACTTGACAACCAAAAATAACTGAGAGCAATTCGAGCACTCTGGATATAATTCTTCTTGAGTAACTTTTAATAGCCTCCTAAAACTATCTTCTGTAATTTTACCAATTATGTTAGGCAAACCAGTTTCATTCATACTCTCCATATAATTCACCTAATCCTCTAACATCTCGCCAATCCCATCATCACTATCATCATTAATATCGCAATCTTCTACATCATTATTGCTACTATCATTAACCCTTATACCAACACTTCTACTACAACTTACTTCTAAAGATTCGCTAGATAAGGTTATGGAGTATAGAATTTATCTATGCAAGTGATTATATACCACATATTCACTTTGAATGTTCATATTTAAGCAATCAATGCGTGGACAACAAATACAACATTTACCACCCATTTGATCTTTTAGAAATTGCATGAAACTTTTAACTCCTTTTAAGTATTTAGTGGACCATTTTCGATGAGAGATCCAAATTTTGTCCATCTAGCTATACAATTAAAAGTAAATAACTGAATTACCAAATGTAATCCTCATTCTATATAACTTAATGATAAATTAATACAAGTTAATAGTTCTCGATTAACTAGTACAAGTTCATATACTAAGTTTGAATTTGAACAAGCACTAGGGTATGCAACATTGTTGGACCACATAAATAAAAAATGAGACTTCTCGTTATGACTCCTAGGCTCGTGGAATATTTCACTGATAAGCATTATGGGAGTTGCATCATAAGTTTCCATCCTATATACCATCCTAGGGGTTTATTATGCCTCAAATCATCCATAAAAGATCAAACTCATTCCATATGCAGAAAATACTTATGTTATTCATAGAGTTGGGTCTTAGGACTTAAAATGTAAAAAAATTCTTTTAACTATATGATAGGGCTTAAAATGAAATTTATATGCTTAGAGTGAACCTTAGGACATTAAAAAGGAAAAAAATGCCTAAAGTCAAGTCTTAGGTCTTAGGAAATGGATAAAATGCCTAGAATATATCTAATAAATTATTATCCTGAAATTGAAAATTAATACATGAAGTTGGAACTCAGAATTCAAATTGGAATTAACATACCTAAAACAAATACTACGACTTAAAGTTAAAATATAATGCTTGCAACTCGATCTTGGGCTGTAAGATAGGTCATTGACTCATAATCAATTATTAGTATAATGTCAATAGAAGCATATGATAAATATCAATTACACAAGCAGAACATATGAAACACATTAACATAATCGTAACAAAACTTTCATTGAACACTTTATACACATTATAAATTCATCCCAAACTAACTAAAAAAATTCATGATTTTTCCCTTTCTTCACTAGCATTAAGACATTCAAAGTAAAATCCAACCATTGACAGTCCAAACAATCACAAACAACTCAAAAAACATCGAACAACCCATCCAACATCAAAGCTTAAAACATAAAAAATGCAAGCACAAAAATACCTAAGAACAAAGATTCAACGACTTGCCTCGACCAACAATTCACTAGAGATGATGGAAGTAGACAACAACACATGGTGGACTTGCAAATGAAGAAGACAAAAGGGTGGAGAATGGAGAGAAAATGAAGAACATACACGTAAGAGAGGAGAGGTTAAAAGAAAATCGCACAATTCGTTGCCAAATGCTAATCAGCGGTTAAATATTTGGCTACTAATTTATAAAATCGTCACCCTTTGGATTTACATGCTGCAACAATCATCACCAAATGTTAAACATTAGCCAAATATTTGGCTACCAATTTACCAAATCGTCGCCAATACTATATTTTTTATATTTTGCTAAAATTTTAATATATAATAAAAATAAATTACTATAGAATTTATATATAATAAATATAGTTTTGTGAGACCACTTAAAATTCTGAAATCATATATATTAAAAGAGGTTAATAAAAGTATAAATGATATTTTTAACTATATTTATTTTTACACTTATACAATCACCGTGATTAATATTAAATTTGATCTTTGAAGTTTGTTGTTAACTAAATTTATGTTTAGTCATACAGAGATTTTGAATAATATTAAATTTGATTTTAAGAATATGATATTAATATTTAATATTAACTTCCATTTTTACTATATTGCAATGTATTTTTTAATTAAATTGCTATTATTAATATCATATAAGGTAATTAATATAATGTTATATGAATGTATAGACAATAATTGTAACCAGATAATGAGTTATTAATTATTACACAATATATAAATTTTCTCATATCATACTTATGTAATATATTACTCTATTTAATCATAATTTTCTATTTATTAAATAAAATTTCGTATTGTTTGATATAGTTTATATATTATATAAAATTATGTTAGCCAAAGGTGAAGTCAAATGGTAATGGGATATCATTTAGTGATGGGTTTTTGAATCCTCGGTAAATGGTATATTTCTTTCGATTTAATCGAAAATGACGTCGTTTGGCTTAATAAAAAATGACATCATTTTGTACTAGGTTATCAACATGAAAATGAAATTATCTTTGTTTTTGTGTTAGCTATCATAGTTCCTCTTGATAATTTGTCGAAGAAGTGTTGTCTCCTCTTTTGTGGTTGTCTCTTGTCTTCTGGTCATCATTGTCGAAGAAGAAGTGTTGTGTTTTATGTTGGTACGTATTGTTCTTCTTTTCTATTACCAAGAACCCTCCTTATTGTACTTTATTTTTTTGTTGCGTTTTGGAGTTTATATCGGTTTTTTGTCATGCTAATGGTGTATAGGTTTCCCTTTTTGCTTATTTTTGAAAGATGGTGAATTGTGTTTTTGTGTTGGATATGTACGGACAAATTTTTTTCCACCTTCCATGCTTGTTTGAGGACACCTCGCTAACTGTTTGATGAAAGGTCTACTATAAAATCAAGGCTAAATCTACAACGGATGTTTATGTACATATTTATCATATGATTGTATTTATACCAAATCTATTCCACCTATTAATCATAAGGACTTTATTTCAACATATCATGAAGGTGTGATTAGACATAACAATTAAAAGTCAAATGGTCAAAACCAAAAATATTAGTAAGGTATCAAAACATTCATAGGTAACAAACATATAAGTTCGAATATTTAATTCAACTCACTAGGAATGGTTAATTACTTCATATGAAGAACAATTACCATCATATTAAGTTTTCTTCTTGCTACCTTTCTTACTTTTTCTTTTTTTGGTACTTATTAAAGAATACATATATCAATAAACCAAAATTTTTAATTTGAACCATAACACAAAACGTAAGGATTGCAATATAGTTATAAAATAAAATAATAAGGTTATGGCTCAATGGAGTTAACTAGGGATACAGAATTGGAGTGGGTTTTTAAGTTAACGCTTGTAAAACAATGAAAGTCATTTTTTTTCTTATAGCCTTTTTTATTATTATACATGCATATATTGATTAGGTCTTTAAATGTTCCCTACAATTTCTAGAGAAAAATCATAATATAAGACAATACACTTCAAAGGAAATATATTGATTTGAGTGTTTCAATCTTTTATGGCTCAAAATCTTAAAATTTATTTGAAACCAGTTCAACTTTGTACGATGCCTTATCATTTGATCTCAAAGTTTATAAAAGTGCATAATGCCAGCTAATTTAACAGTTTGACATATTTTTACTCTTATTCATAAAAGGCCAAATCTTTTAGCATACACACATTTCAAATAAGAATTCTTTTACTGTCTTTTTAGAATAAAACTATTAACATTAATTCATTGCTAAATGTCAACATGGCAACTAGTTTTTGATAGTGGAAATGAGCTCCACTTAGAGGAATATGGTAAAATTCTCCTTAATAAAGAATAAATTGATGCAGAACAAATCTCCTCATCAAACACTAATCATCAATTGCCTTCCTAGGTCAATCTTCTTCTTCAAAGTTTTAAATATCATCTGAACTACCTTTCTTTTTTTTATTATCTATATCTCTTTTTTTTGTTATGAAGCTATTATATGAACATTTGATTATATATACTATATGTTGTGTTAAGCTTACTCGAATCTTTAACGCAACGTTTGGTTACTGACGCCGTTCATGGGGGCAGTAGACAAAACAAAGAAATCCTGTCCCCTGTGGTTGTTTGGTTCATGCCCCCACATTTGTGTCATCCGCCTCCGGTAGACATGAACAATAATATTTGTTCACTGCAAAACCATCGGACAAAAATTAATTGTCTCTGTCTACTGAACCAAAACTCGCCGTTGCTTCTCTCTCGCAACCAAAGACGGTTCTCCATCGCATGCTGGGCAAGAGGACGGTGGGCAAGAGGACGGTGAGTTTTATGTTTTCATTTTCGCTGGGCAACACGAGGATGGAGTTCTTCTTCTCCATTTCTGGTTGTGCGAATATGTGGATCTGGTTTTATCTACTGTTCTTCTTCTCCATTTGTGGTTGCGCGAATTTGTGGATCTGGTTTATCGCTCTTCTTCTCACCATCGGTTGCTAATTTGTGGATCTGTTTTTATCACTGTTCTTCTTCTCCGTTTGTGGTTGCGCAAATTTGCAGATCTGGTTTTATTATTTTGTTTTTCTTCTCCATCTTTGTGTTGCTTAGCTGTACTGACTTTCATTTGTTTTTGTTTGAAGTAGACGAGGCCAGGGGGAGTTCAATCTTCTTCCATATAACAATATCTCGATCCGTTGTCAGGTACTGTGATATGCCAATGCTTTATAATTTCCACTATATGGCCTCTGCAAGAGATTAATTCTATTCTCTGCTATACTGAAGAATGCTAAAATTGTTTTGCTCTTGCCATCGCTTTCATTTTGCTGCTCATTTTGCCATCTCTTTGTATTGTATTTGACTTTGTTTTCTTACCTTGAATTCAGAAATTTCACGCAGGATAATAAATCCAAGAATTCTGTTATATTTAGTCAGGATTGAACTAATTATACCGTTTATGATTAGAGTTAGTTGTGCAAAATGTTTAAGACATTGCTTAGGCCCTGTTTGGACCTCCATTTTAGCAATCAATCAGATTTCATTTTAAGTACTCTATGCAATCTGGGTTCAAAAACTCCATTCTTTTCTTCACATTTGGATTAAATTAATGGTTCAGAGTACGTATTCGTTAATAGTAAAGAGGTTGCATTGTTGAGGGTTGAGGTATGAAGGCCAATATCTTGTTGCCACTAACTTTTGTTTCTATTGTTCAAACAATTATTATCCTTGTTATAGCCATGGTTATTTGAATTCACTATTGCAGAAAGCCATGTATGATATCCTATATTTACAGGATATCCATATGTCTCTGCACAAGGTTTTTGCTAATTGTATGATGCAGTATCAATGCTTTGCAAGTAATGATTGTGAGCATAATTATAGGTTCCTTCTCCCAGCATCACTTTGACATATTTGCCTATATTTTTGGTTTCTTCTTTAGAAGAACCCCTTTAATCAAATTAAGTCCGAAGAAAACTTGGGAGGGATTTGCTTTTGTGGTAAGCAAAGATTTTTTTCCTTTTCCAGTCATAGTTGTGGTAACATATTTGTCATTGATATACAATTTCAGAAGTAGTTTTGTTCATATGTTACCACTTTAGTGGAACTCTATAATATGTTATATGCATTCATCCTCTGATTTGCTTGCCCTATGATGACTGAACAACCATCTTTTTATTTTCCTTGTGTGAATTTTGCTTTGGACCTTGTGTGAATTACTGGATTTTGAGTTTAAACCTTGTGTGAATTATAAAATCTGAAGCCAAGTAAAGCATAGACATATATTAACAAGAAATGGAAAGGGGAAATGGGATAGAAAGGTAGGAAGGATTGGTAGCATAATCGGTACAAGCCATTTCACTATCAATACAACCATCTTGTTATTTTCCTTGTGTGAATTTTGCTTTGGACCTTGTGTGAATTATTGGATTTTGAGTTTAAACCTTGTGTGAATTAGAAAATATGAAGCCAAGTAAAGCATAGACATACATTAACAAGAAATGGAAAGGGGAAATGGGATAGAAAGGTAGGAAGGATTGGTAGCATAATCGGTACAAGCCATTTCACTATCAATACAACTATAATGTTAAAATTTACAGTTGTAACTTTTAGGAAACTACATGTTTTTAGGAAAATGGTCAACAAATACAAATCAGTTGGACTTGTAGGACCACCTAGAGCCTCATGTTTCTGTCAAGTTGTTAGAATGCTTTCACTTATTTATTATTATTATGATTGATTAACTTACTTGAGCCTTTAAAAGAATTGCCTTAATGTTGTTGTGTTCTTGCATCATCTTCCCGAACATTACAAAGAACACTTTTAAACTGAGAATACATATAGATGAGAGACATTTGTGATGTCACATACACATATGACATCACAAAACCCTACGGTACACAGTTCATAACCAATGTACAGCAAACAATAATATCATGTGATCAATGTATAATATGAGCATGGGTATTGAGTACGTTTGAGTTTGCAGATAGTATTTCAATATGGACTTTGTTTTCATAACACTGTATAAATACTTTGCAGATAGTATTTATTTACAAACATGGATAAAAGGGCTCGGGATGCGATGTTAAAGCTTTTGACTTTGCTTGAAGTTTGGAATGGGCAGTTGGAATTAATGAAAGTGGTAATATTGGTAGTGTTGGCAGTATACAGAAGAAAACGAATGAGGAGTGAGTATGCATTAGGGAGTAGGGCATTGACAGTGCCAACAAGGCAAGCTAATTTGAATAGGATTTTGAATGAGGGAGATAGGAATAGTCAGTGGGATTTAAGAATGGACTTACATACATTCAATGTGTTATGTGAAATGCTTCAAGCCCATGGTGGGTTGACGAATACTGGCCATGTGCCTATTGAAGAGAAAGTGGTAATCTTCCTTAGAATATTAGCGCAAAATGAATCTAATAGAGTATTACAAGTTAGGTTGATGAGATCGGGAGAAACAATAAGTAGGGCTTTTCATAGTGTGTTGAAGGCCGTACTTAGGCTACAACATCTGTTGTATGTCAAGCCCATTCCAATTTCAGATGATTGCACTGACCCTAGATGGAAATGGTTTAAGGTTAGACAACTTTCTTAGCTACAACAAATTGTCCAATTTTAGTATTGTAATTAAGTAATGATATAATTTTGTTTTCCTGGATTTTGTTCCAAAGGGTTGCCTTGGTGCTCTGGATGGGACCTACATAGATATTACGATTCCCCAACTAAAGAAACCCAGATACAGAGGTAGGAGAGGCAAAATATGCACAAATGTGTTAGGGGTGTGTGATAAGAACTTAAACTTTGTTTATGTTCGTGCAGGATGGGAGGGCTCAGCAAAGGTTCTCCACGATGCTGTAACCAGGCAGAATGGGCTTCAAGTTCCAAGGGGTATGTAACCTGTAACACCCCACTCTTGAGTGACCCGAACCCGATATCGTTGGTGATATCCGAGTCCGTGCCCCTCGAGGGTGGCGTACTACATCAGTCAGTGAAAACTCAGTATATATTTCTCTTCTCTTTTTTTTTGAACAGTACATTAGCGCAGGAAAGACAGTAGACAGTAGAAAACATTTGCAGTTATTACAATCATTTAACAATATTTTACAATAACCATAAAGTTCACATACTAATCAGTTTACAAAGGTTGTGGAATACAATCTTGAGTCCATATTCACAATTAACCATTTTCAATTATTACAGTCATCCAATAATAATTTACAATCAGTCAATGTATAAAAACAATAAAACCACAATGGCTCATTATAAATATAAAGCATTGTTGTACAATGATTGCGGAAACTAATTCGATAAGGCACTAATGCAGACGCGAACTGATCCCGACCTCTATCCTTCACTTGCCTACAGTAGACCTACTCCCGTGTCAAACGGGGTACTCTTCAAACCCTGAAAAATAGATTGCAATTTTGGATGAGTTTGCGAACTCAATGAAGAACCATCATCGATGGTTCTCCCAATTTATGCATCACATAATCAATTCACAGTAGTAAGGCAGTTGTAGAGATACTACGATCTACAGTCACAGTAATATACAGTCACAATACAGTAAAACCCATGTCGGGTATTCAGTCTAGTAATGATGCAATGCACATGTGACTCTTTTTCCAGTTTAATTACAGTGTTGTGACCGAGCGCCAGAACAAGATTCATGATCGATGACGCGCGTCGGGAGAATTATCTCCTTCGAGCTCTAGGCTCGTTTGATTTCGAGCTCTAGCTCGTTTCATATCGATGGCACTTCGGTTCACAATTTTCCTTTATCGCTTTATGATCTGCGTATGAATGCACATGCCCGCCATAACATTCCCATAAATAGTTAATCATTCATAGTCAAGCACGGTTAATTAACGGTCGATGCACAAGTAACAGTCCATAATTCACAACAATGAACAGTTCATAATTGACAATCAATCACAGTCAATCACAGTAATGGTAGACAGGTCACACAATGTACACATTCCTGGTCCCGCCATTATCCCCATATTTGACAAGTAATAATTGAGAAACCCATCTAGGTTACTCACCTATTACTTTCGAGCTAATGCCAGAAAGTCTCTGCTACGTCGGTCGATCGACGCTCCAGTTGTGTCGTTATAAGAATCAGAGAACAAAACGATCACTAAGTATCCAATCCGAGTTAGTTAATGATGCACATGTAGGTGAAAATGCATGTTCATGAGATTCCCGACCCTAATCCCATTTTTTTCCATCATAAAAATCCATTTAAAAAATAGAAATTCAATGGCGCTGACGGCGCTCAATTTGGACCTCTATAGGTCCCCAATTAAATAAAACAGTGATGAAATACCCATTTCCCGGACACCCGTCAATTTTCCGTCCAAAAATTCCCAATCTCTCAGGAAATGAAATTAAATATTCCATGAATCCGATGCCTCAAGAATCAGGTCAATAGGATGTCGGACGGAAAAGTTATGAGCAAAAGAGGAAAATATATTATCCTAGTCAACTAGTCAGAGGTTATAGTCGACTAGTGCAGTTATAGTCGATTGGTTTAAGAATACTAGTCGATTAGTGCAGGTTGTAGTCGACTAGTCTTATTAAAATGACAAATCTGAAACAATTTCCTTCGACATGCCAACTTGTCTAGGTCATAACTCCCTACTCCGAACTCCAATTTGGACAAAATTGGTGTCTATTTCATAGAGAAAAGAGAGCTCTACAAGTTTTATGAAGGACACAAAAGCCAATTTCACCTCTAAGGGTGTCAAAAATGCAATCAAAGTTACTGCCCAGTCAATGGGTTCTAAAACAGTACAGTATCTTGTAAATTCAATAACTTCTCATTTAATTTGTCAAAAATTACACAATAAATATGCTCAGAAATATCACAATGTTTTCTACAACTTTCATGAACAAACCAAAATCAAATTCAATTTTTAACTATGTCAAATAATTCAATCAATGAGGCTGCCCCAGAAATCACCCAATCTGGACAGTAATGTTCTATCAAGCATAACTCCTGTACACAAGTCCAAAAAATCACTACCTTATATCATGGGAAAGATAAAACCACATACTTCAGGTTTTATGAAGAGCTTAAGAGCCAATTCCATCTCTAACCAATTCAAAACTTCCAAACAAGTGACTGATCAGGGCAGCAGTTAAAAACCGAATGCAAGTTCCATTTTTGAAAATTCATAACTCCTAAATATGATCTCCAAAAATTGCATGCTAAATACCATTTTCAAGATAAATGTTTCCTCTACAACTCTTCAGAAGATCAATCAATCCAATTCAATTCACAAAAATTGCTTCCAATCAGAATGCTCACAAAACTGACATTTCAGCTAGGTTTCACTAAAATGCATTTTACCAGCCAATAGTCATCAATGCATATCTCCCAATATACATATCGAAAAATGGCAAAATCAGTGGCATTGGAAAGCTAACAATACAGGCTTCAACTTTCATTTAGACCATTTTCCCTAATTCCTTCTCAATTAATGTAGAAAAATCATCAAAACTAGTAAGTCATTGATCCGGACATCGCATACACACCAGTCATCAACAGTGACTTTCCAAGCTAAAATTCACCCTCTTAAGGCTAAAATTGGACAACACCTATTTCACACAAAAATGTAGCCAACAAACCAAAGTTCCATTGGGCACAAACCTCACCTCATTTTCATAACCATACAATGAGTTATGTTCAAAACAGTACAGTAGGTCAAACTCACATTTTCAGCTTTAATACTCAATCACAACTCCTATCATGTCAATTGAACTTCTACTACCATAAACATCTCAATGGAACACAAAATCAGTCCCTATATCAATCATACATTCACTAGGAATACCTACCATAATTTGGCAGCACCTACCTCTTAAAGTCTTTGCAAGAATAAACATCCATATTTAATTCAAAATCAAGCTAAAAACACTTCACTTGTACTACTTCATCCAACCATACTTAAACATAACCTTACCCAAAAATTCAAACTATAATTTTCATCAAATTCATGCATCAATAAATACAATAATTGCACCATAACTCCAAATGAATGCATCTAACCACTATGATTTATTAAAACATAAACAAAGCATATTTAAAGCTTAATTGAGAACTCACCTAATTCAAGCTCTTTACTTCTTCAATTCCTTCAATTCTTTCTTTACTACTCTCACTAATTACTTCTAACACCAAGAAAGTGCAAGTTCTCCATGGAAAAAAGGTAGTCTCTTAAGGTTTGGAGGAAGAGGAACTTAAGAAGGAGAGAAATCGATGGAGAGACCAAAGAGGAAGATGGGGATTTCGGTTGGCTAAGGAAATAAGAAAGAAAACTCATCTTTCATGTGTTAAATTAAGAAGAATCGAGAACACAAGCAAGCATTTAATGAAATGGGGATGTGTCACCATGACACATGTCCAATTTAAAGGAATAAAGACAAAAACTCAAAGAATAACTTTAATCAATTAATCCTAATACTAAAAATTACATCTTGAATACATTTTCAAAGGGTCCCACGGACAATTCCAAAATAATGTACCCAATATTATAGTACCATTTGACAGATTTTTTTTTTGGTACCGAAAGTCAGTCGGTTCGCCACTTGGCGATTTTTTCGGTCCGGGAATTTTCTCCGGAAAATTTCAGAAAATTTTCTAAAATTTCCTTAAAATATAAAACACTCAATGACGTACTCAGAATAATTTTTCAAACCCAATAACCACGTTAATCACAGTAAAATTGCAGTAGGCACATCTACCGGGAATGTCATGTATGCATGTATCGAAATTTGCATGTGCACAATTTCACTGTTTACCAATACTAGAATGCATGAACAGTCCTAATGAAGCCCAATCACTCTCATCCTATGCCAAATTACTATTTTACCCTTCCTGTCAGGGGTGGGATGTTACATAACCTCTGAATTGTAAACTATTTCCTAAATTTGCACACATGTGTGATAATAGTATTTTTTGTGTTTAGGAAATTACTACTTAGTCGATGCTGGCTATACGAACGGTCCTGAATTTCTTGCACCTTTTACAGGCACAAGATACCATATTCAAGAGTGGGCAAGAGATGGGAGGGCACCTAGAAACCGAGAGGAGCTCTATAATAAGAGACACTCATCTGCTATAAATGTAATTGAACGTGCATTTGGGTTACTGAAAAAAAGATGGAAGATCTTAAGAACTCCGTCTTTTTATTCAGCAACTACTCATGTGCACATTATTCTTGCATGCACTCTGCTGCACAACTTTATTAGGTTGCATATGAGTGATGATCCAGCAGAGCTGACTGATTTAGAAGCTGAGGATATGTCAATTGGGGAAGATGCATCCTTGCCTGAAACTGTTGATCGTGTTGAGACAACTAATGAATGGAGTTAATGGAGAGATGAATTAGCGAGTAACATGTACGATTAATGGAGAAGCAACAGTTAAAATGTGAAATTCCTTTTAGAGTGTGCGTTTTTAGATTAATTAATTGCGGGATTCATTGCAGTTGGCTTTGATTGTGATGAGGGATTGTTTTCATTTCTACTTCTATTGTTGGCTTTGAATGAAACTGAATATGAGCAGACAACTAAATTTCAGTTACGGATGTTTTTGCAAATTGAATCTTGTCTTCTTTAATTTGCGTATTGGAATCTATTTTTGTTGCTTCAAAACATGTGTTGAATGATGTTGCACGTTGTGGGATTCTTGACATTGCATGGTTTAGGAGCAATGTCAAGAATTTGGACTGACAGTGAAACAGATGCATTTGTAAGCTTAATGGAGGAGGCAGTGGTAGCGGATCAGAGGGCAGATAATGGACAATTCAAGCCTGGTACTTTCCAAGCAATTGCTCGTCAGATGGTGGAAAAGTTTCCTGAGTGTTGGATTGATAGGAGACATGTGAAGAATAAGCTGAAGAGGTTAAAACACAAATATCATACGGCTTTTGACATGTTAAATTGCAGTGGCTTTGGGTGGAATGAGTCGAAGCAATGCGTAGAGGTCGATAGCAAGCAAGTCCTTGATGAATGGATTAGGGTAAATCTTTCGTTATGGTTGATTGTTTTTAGAAGTGTCCTGTTTTTCGTATCTAAATCGTGGTGACGTTTTCTGATGTTTATTACAGAGACACCCGAACAAGTACTACACTCCTGGCAAGCCATTACCGCTGTACCCAAGACTTGAATTTGTGTTTGGGCGGGATAGAGCCACTGGTGGACGGGCTCAGAATGCTGCTGATGCTGTTGGATATCTTGATGAGGGTGAAACAGAAAGCGAAGCACAGGCGGAGGAACCAACTTGTGATGACCCTTTTGATCAACCAGCACCACAAACAACTCCTCCTCAGACTACTTCTTCCCATGTCTTCGGTTCCGTCGCATCTTCCAGCAACGTTGCGAGTCATGCACAGAACAAAGGGAAACGGAAGATGCGGGATAGTGAAGCGCTGCAAATCCTTGCAGCATCATTTGATCGTGCCATTGACACTAGCAAAGAGAATGTTAAGATTCTTGCGGACGCCATTGCAGGAATGCAAGGAGCTAAGTTGAGTGAAGAGCTTTTCAATTTGGGCTTCCCCGTTGACGAAATTGTCAGGGCTGGAAAGATATTCGGGAGGCATGCTGAATTAATGAATATGTTCTGGGGTTTACCACCAGAAGTAAAACAGGCTTATGTTAGGAGCCTTTTAGACAATGACATATGAGTTGTTGTATTATTGTTGTTATCTTTTAATTTGCATGGTGATGGAACTTGGTACATGTCATCTTCAATGATGTATGTTTGCACAATTATCTTACTTATAAATGGTTGGTTAACTTACTATTTAATGCTTGACATTTTCCTGCGTGTATGCATGATTACAATATGATTCCTTTTCAGGTACTAACATATGGCCCGATACAATTTCTATGTGGTCTTTGTTGGACGTGAAGTTGGTATTTTTAACAATTGGGATGATGTCAGAGTAGCAACTGAGGGATTTCCAAATGCTCGATTCAAGGGGTATTGGACATTGGATGAAGCCGAAAGTGCATATGCCAGGGACTTATATAGGGCCACTCATCGCAATGTAGCCACTGTGCCAACCGCTGGTGAATCCTCCTCTATGTCGCCTCCATTCGCACGACCAACAAATGAACTTATCTGTTGGGCCCCAAATTGTTTTTCTTGATGTCATTAAGTATGAATTATGTTAATTGTTCGAGTTATTGCAAAGTTTGATTTTTGGAAGTATTAGGTGAAAAATTTGGATGAATTTGAGATTAGTGCGGAATAAGTGGTTAAGAAAGAGTAAAAGTGTATAAGGGAAAAATGTATGAGGGCAAAATGGGCAAGTCACTTAAGTTAGAATGGTTAAGGCTTGTATAGAGGGGCATTATAGTCCTTGCTCATTCTTTTAAGCTTAAAGAGTTAGAATTAGAAAGAATGAATGAAGGAAAGTGAGAAAAGAGAGGGAGTGTCGTTGGTGGCTTAAGGGAGAAGAAGAGAAATTAGGGTTTTGCATTCTTGAGGATTTTGGGAGGAATTAAAGCATCATCAAGTAAGTTGTACTAATTTCTTCTTGTTTGGGTTAAATGAAACCCTAGAATAGCTTAGCATGAGTAGGAATCGGTTGTTTCAAAGTCTATGGAAAAATGGTTAGATCTTTTAGGGTTGATGATCATGTTGTTGTTATGAATGATTTTGAGGTTAGAAATGAAGTATTAGAGGTGTTTTAATGTTTAGATGTGTTTATAATTGAAAGATGGGAGGATTATGGTTGAGAAGAGTGGAAAAATTTAGTTTCGGGAGGTTTACGTCGTCGCACGTGGCGACCTGCGGATGAGCACGTCGCGGCGCGCGCTTGTCGCGACGTGCTCCAGCTTCTCGTCGAGGCGAGCGGCCAATTTCCTACGGCAACATGGTTTGGTATTTTGGGCATAACTTTTGATGTATATTTCCAAATGATGTGATTCTTTTTGCGTTGTAAACTAGAGACATAGGGATACAAGTTTCATGAAGAAATAAAGTTCTGAATCAGTCTTTAAGAATCTTCAAATTTGGATGGAAGTTGAGCATGAAATTCTTGTTTCAGTTTTGGTTGTAGTTTGAACTGTTAAAGTATGACTTTCCGATTTCTACACCAAATTGATTGGAATTTTGGTTATTTGGTTAAGGAAATCAAGTGAGGCAAGAGGAGCAAGAGGATCTAGAGGAAACTCATTCCTAGGCAAGAACAAGCAAGGAATTCAAGGTGGGTTCATGTTTATAATAGAGTAAATAAGTTACTCATTGTTTTGTTCAAATCAAGAAAGATTTAATGCTCTAAATTACATCATCAATGATTGCATTACATGCTATTATAAATGATTATATTTTGCTATATTATTTGCATTCATGATTTATGAAAAGGTTTTTAAAAAGGGGTTTTCTCCTTGCACGAATACATGCACATGAATTTATGCTTTCCGAAATATATGACAAGCAAGTTTACAAGCAAGTGTCGGTTTGGCAAACAAGTTTACAAAAATTTGAATCATGCATGTTTATGTGGGTTTGCGGTATGTCCCTCACGAACAGTCAAGTGCACATTAACTCACGAAAAGACTTTTCCCGCCTGCCCGCAAGTGGCACAGGGTTTCTCACAAGGATTCCCTCACGAAACTACGTCTACAAATAACCATTTCGATGGGATTGTGTAGCACGTCATGAATCAGGGACTCACCCAAACCATCATGTTATGTTATGTGTTTATGATCTGTTGTTATGAATCATGCATTATGAATTGTTCAAGAATCAAGCATTTTTCAAGATAATGCCTCATACATGCTCAATTGCTATGATTTTAACAAGTACCACGGCAATGAGTTTTTTTTGAATACTTTTGCTTATTGCTATATTATGAATATGTTCCCACGAGCTTTATAGCTCACCCCCACTATTCTCCCCCATTCAGGTGACGAGCAAGAGACCGAGTGAGTCACGAGTTATGGCAGCACTCCATTTTCATTTTGTTATGATGTATTTTTTTTTGAAGTCAAGGCTTTAGTTACATTTCAAGTTTATTAGTTCAAGTGTATTTTGTATTTTGGCTCTTGAACTCAAGTTGTAATTTGGTTTGAAATGTTCTTAAAGCTTTGTAAACTCATCTTTTAGATAATTATTTATGGATGTGTTTGATTTAAATCATGAAAGCAAGTTTTGAGTTTGTTCACGGTGGGTCCATCGAGCTTCCGATGGTCTTTCCCCTTAATCGCTTAATTATCATGTTTCACCTCATGCATACAGTACCACGCTCTCATGTCCGATGTTGGGCTCCGGCAGCGGGGTCCAATATATTGTGGTATCAGAGCGCCTAGGTTTTGGTCTAGGGCTGCATGACATTGCTTTCAAGGAATAACTTGCATTGTTTCACATGGTTTGAACTGTTTTTTGCATATTTTGAAACTTGTCTCACTTGAACTAAAGTTTTCAATGGTTTTATATTGAAGGAGTGAACATGCCACCTCGAAAGAGAACTCGAGGAGCTATTACTCGATCTCATTCTCGTCAGGGGAGCACGGATGAATCCCATGTTCCACAGGATGCTGGGAGACATTCTGCTCCGATTTTTGAGGCACCTAGCTTGCAACAAGAAGTGTCTCCTCCGCCTCCTCCTATGCCTCAGGGAAATCCCATGGATCCGAGTTTCTTTCAAGCCTTTGCTCAGGCTTTCACGTATGCCATGGGTCAGAGATCTCAGATTTCGATGCAAGCTCCAGTGGACATGAGTGGACAGTATGATAAGCTCCGTAAGTTTGCGGCTGTGGATTTCAGTGGGACGACTAATCTAGAAGAGGCCGAAGCCTGGTTGAAGAGGACCGAGAGGGTTCTAGTCCAGATGAGATGCACAGATGAGGAGAAGCTAGACTATGCAGTCGATCATTGCGGTGACGACCTTGATTGGTGGGAATCGATGCCTCACGATCATTGTTCCTTCCAGGTTGACATGGAGGGACTTTGTAGAAGTATTCAGAAAGAAATATCTCTCCAGGGTCTATGTGCAAGAGAAGGCCAGGGAATTTCTGAACCTCACTCAGAGAGATATGAGTGTGAGCGAGTATGAGCTGAAGTTCACACAGCTTTCTCGTTATCAGCTAACATTGTGGCAACAGAGGAAGACAAGTGCCGTAAGTTTGAAGGAGGTCTTCACTGGGGATCGGGAGAAAGTCTTGATCCATAATTTCGTGACTACCAAAGAATTGGTGGATCGGCACTCAGCCGAGAAACCGGAGAATATCGAAATGAAGTGAACAAGAAGAGGAAGAACAGGAGCAGATCACAAGAAGGGTGCTAGTGCTCTTATGCCCGAGAGGAGCTCTCACCGTCGAGTGAAGTGGGTAGCGATGGAGTTACCAGAACAAGGTAAGGGCGATGTCGGCAAGCCTCTAATGTGGGAGGCACCGGTAGAAGCAGAAAGAGTGGGTTCACCAACCCTTATGTGACCAAGTGGGAAACGCCATCGGGAGAGTGTCTCAAGTTTCTTGGAGTCTGTTTCAGATGTGGAGAGAAAGGGCATAAGTTCAGGGACTGTACTCAGGCACCGAAACAGGAAGGGTCGCAGTTTCAAGCTCCAAGGCGTGCAGAAACAGTGGGAACCAGGCTAGTTACTGAGGTAGGCAGCTTTGGGACTGCAAGGAAGGCTATTCCTCCAGGAAGGCCAAGGGGTCAAGCGCCGGCAAGAGTGTTTGCCATGACTAGGGAGGAAGCTGCAGTTGCACCTGAGGTTGTCACGGGTATGGCTCGATTACTTGATTCAGCAGTATTTGTTTTGATTGATTCTGGTTCCACGCATTCTTTTGTTTCTGCAAGCATAACATTACATGGTGTGAATTCTGTGCCTTTGGATAGGCCTTTGATTGTTAGTACTCCTCTAGGGAGGAATGTGGTGATCAGTCAGGTGTATGAGCAGTGTGAGCTTTTCATTGATGGTGCTAGTTTGGTAGTGGACTTATTACCGCTAGACCTTCGAGGGTTAGATGTTATTATGGGAATGGATACTATGGAGAAATATCTGGCAAAGCTGGATTGTGGTCGGAAAGAGGTAGAGTTTGATTTGGTTAACGGTAAGAAGGTGATCTTCAGAGGGGACAGGAAGACACCATCGCCATATCGATTTCAAATATGTTAGCTGAAAGAATGATGGGCCAGGGGTGCGAAGCTTTCTTGGCACATGTTGTGGATGCCGATATGAATGAAGGGAAGTTAGAGGACTTTCTAATTGTGAGGGAGTTTCCAGATGTGTTCCCAGAGGAATTGCCAGGAATGCCGCCGGTGAGAAAAATCGAGTTTGCCATTGACTTGATTTCCGAAACCGCGCCAATTTCGATACCGCCGTACAGGATGGCTCCAGCTGAGTTAAGGGAGCTTAAGGAACAGTTGGAGGAACTATTAGAGAAGGGGTATGTCAGACCGAGTTCGTCTCCTTAGGGAGCACCGGTTCTGTTTGTCAAGAAGAATGATGGATCATGGCGGATGTGTATTGACTATCGGAGACTCAACAAGGTGACAATTAAGAACAAGTATTCGTTGCCACGAATAGATGATCTGTTTGATCAGCTGCAGGGAGCACGGGTCTTTTCCAAGATTGATCTCAGGTCAGGCTATCATCAACTCAGAATTAAGGAGTCTGATGTAAGCAAGACAGCGTTCAGGACTCGTTATGGACATTACGAGTTTTTGGTTATGCCATTTGGTTTGACTAATGCTCCAGCTGCTTTCATGGATCTCATGAATAGGGTATTCAAGGAGTTTCTGGATTAGTTTGTCATAGTGTTTATAGATGACATTCTGGTGTATTCTAAGAGTGAAAAAGAACATGAAGAGCATCTCAGGATTGTATTGCAGACTCTGAGGGAGAGAGAGCTTTATGCTAAGTTCAGCAAGTGTGAGTTATGGCTTCATGAGGTGACATTCCTTGGGCATGTGGTTTCACAGGATGGAGTACATGTTGATCCGAGAAAAGTTGAAGCAGTGGTGAATTGGCAAACACTCAAGACAGTGACAGAGGTGAGAAGTTTTCTGGGTCTGGCAGGTTACTACAGGAGGTTTATGAAAGGTTTCTTCATGATAGCTGCTCCGATGACTAAGCTATTGAGGAAGAATCAGAAGTTTATCTGGAGTGATGAATGTCAGCAGAGCTTTGAGGAGCTCAAGCACAGGTTGACAAGTGCTCCGGTTCTGATTTTGCCTTCTGGTGATGAGGGCTATACGGTATATAGTGATGCTTCGAGGAAAGGTCTGGGTTGTGTATTGATGCAGGGAGACAGGGTGATAGCTTATGCTTCAAGGCAACTAAAGCCATATGAGTTGAATTATCCGACTCATAATTTGGAGTTGGCAGTAGTGATCTTTGCCTTGAAGATTTGGAGGCATTATCTTTATGGGGTTCAGACAAGGATCTTTACTGATCACAAGAGTCTCAAGTACTTACTGATCCAGAAAGAATTGAATTTGATACAGAGAAGGTGGATTGAGTTACTCAAGGATTATGATTTGTTGATCGAGTACCACCCAGGTAAAGCGAATGTAGTGGCTGATGCTTTGAGCAGGAAGTCTTCTATTGCCCATGTTCAGACAGTTTATCTTCCTTTATTGGAAGAGATGGCCAAGCTTAAGATAAGCTTGAAGCAGGAGGAACCGAATTGCCTTCTAGCTAATTTCAGAGTGAGACCGGTACTCAGGAAGAAGGTTAAGGAGTTGCAGGCTCAGGATGCAGATTTGAGCAAGCTTCGAGAGAAAATTCAGAATGGTAAGGCTTCTGAAGTAGTAGTGAGGGATGATGGACTCATGACAGTGGGGGACAGACTTTGTATTCCAGATAGCAAGGAGGTTAAGGATGAGATTTTGGATGAGGCACACAATGCGCCTTACGCCATGCACCCAGCGATACAGGATGTCTGAGATTTGAGAGAGCATTTACGGTGGAAGGGCATGAAGAGGGATGTAGCAGAGTATGTCAGTAAGTGTCTCGTGTGTCAGTAAGTCAAGGCTGAACACCAGGCGCCTTCAGGCAAGTTAAGGCCATTGTCCATTCCTGAGTGGAAGTGGCAAAGAGTGACCATGGACTTTCTGATGGGTTTGCCCAAGACTAGTAGGAAGCATGATGCCATTTGGGTTATTGTGGATCGGTTGACGAAGTCAGCCCATTTTCTGGCAATCAAGCAGACTGATTCTTTGCATGTGCTAGCAAAGAAGTACATTGATGAGGTAGTAAGATTGGATGGAATTCTGGATTCTATAGTTTCTGACAGGGATCCTCGGTTTACTTCGAGATTTTGGGGAAGCTTGCAAGAAGCTTTAAGTACTAAGCTGCATTTTAGCACGACTTTTCACCCTCAGACGGATGGTCAATCTGAGAGGACCATTCGGACACTTGAGGGAATGCTCAGGGCATGCGTGTTGGATTTCAAGGGAGCTTGGGATGAGCATTTGCCATTGGTCAAATTTGCTTATAATAATTCGTACCATTCGAGCATTCAAATGGCTCCATATGAGGCTCTGTATGGAAGGAGGTGTAGAACTCCGATATGTTGGGATGAAGAAGGAGAGAGAAAATTGGTCGGACCAGAATTGATCCAGATGACAGTTGATAAAGTCAATCTGGTTAAGCAACGACTTAAGGCGGCTCAGGATAGAATGAAGAGCTACACTGATGCACATCGGAAGGAGATGGAGTATGAAGTCGGTGAGAAAGTTTTCCTCAAGACGTCTCCTTGGAAGGGAGTAATGAGGTTTGGCAAGAAAGGCAAGTTGAGTCCAAGATATGTGGGTCCTTATGAGATTCTTGAGAGAATCGGACCACTAGCTTATAGGTTGGCGTTGCCGCCAGAATTGTCTCAGATTCACGATGTCTACCATGTTTCCATGCTGAGGAGGTATAGATCAGATCCTTCTCATATCATTCAGGTTTCAGAAGTTCAATTGAGAGATGATTTGAGCTACGAGGAGATTCCAGTAGAGATCTTGGACACAAAGGAAAAGGTCCTCAGGAACAAGACGGTTCAGCTAGTTAAAGTTCTGTGGAGGAACCATTCAATGGAAGAGGCCAGTTGGGAGCCATTGGATGCTATGAAGGAGAAGTATCCAAGTCTCTTCGATGATTCAGGTAAATTTCGAGGCCGAATTTTCTTTTAAGAGGGGGAGAAATGTTGGGCCCCAAATTGTTTTTCTTGATGTTATTAAGTATGAATTATGTTAATTGTTCGAGTTATTGCAAAGTTTAATTTTTGGAAGTATTAGGTGAAAATTTTGGATGAATTTGAGATTAGTGTAGAATAAGTGGTTAAGAAAGAGTAAAAGTGTATAAGGGAAAAATGTATGAGGGCAAAATGGGCAAGTCACTTAAGTTAGAATGGTTAAGGCTTGTATAGAGGGGCATTATAGTCCTTGCTCATTCTTTTAAGCTTAAAGAGTTAGAATTAGAAAGAAAGAATGAAGGAAAGTGAGAAAAGAGAGGGAGTGTCGTTGGTGGCTTAAGGGAGAAGAAGAGAAATTAGGGTTTTGCATTCTTGAGGATTTTGGGAGGAATTAAAGCATCATCAAGTAAGTTGTACTAATTTCTTCTTGTTTGGGTTTAATGAAACCCTAGAATAGCTTAGCATGAGTAGGAATCGGTTGTTTCAAAGTCTATGGAAAAATGGTTAGATCTTTTAGGGTTGATGATCATGTTGTTGTTATGAATGATTTTGAGGTTAGAAATGAAGTATTATAGGTGTTTTAATGTTTAGATGTGTTTATAATTGAAAGATGAGAGGATTATGGTTGAGAAGAGTGGAAAAATTTAGTTTCGGGAGGTTTACGCCGTCGCACATCGCGACCTGCGGATGAGCACGTCGCGGCGCGCGCTTGTCGCGACGTGCTCCAGCTTCTCGTCGCGGCGAGCGGCCAATTTCCTACTGCGACATGGTTTGGTATTTTGGGCATAACTTTTGATGTAGATGTCCAAATGATGTGATTATTTTTGCGTTGTAAACTAGAGACATACGGCTACAAGTTTCATGCAGAAATAAAGTTCTGAATCAGTCTCTAAGAATCTTCAAATTTGGATGGAAGTTGAGCATGAAATTCTTGTTTCAGTTTTGGTTGTAGTTTGAACTGTTAAAGTATGACTTTCCGATTTCTACACCAAATTGATTGGAATTTTGGTTATTTGGTTAAGGAAATCAAGTGAGGCAAGAGGAGCAAGAGGATCTAGAGGAAACTCATTCCTAGGCAAGAACAAGCAAGGAATTCAAGGTGGGTTCATGTTTATAATAGAGTAAATAAGTTACTCATTGCTTTGTTCAAATCAAGAAAGATTTAATGCTCTAAATTACATCATCAATGATTGCATTACATGCTATTATAAATGATTATATTTTGCTATATGATTTTTATTCATGATTTATGAAAAGGTTTTCAAAAAGGGGTTTTCTCTTTGCACGAATACATGCACATGAATTCATGCTTTCCGAAATATATGACAAGCAAGTGCCGGTTTGGCAAACAAGTTTACAAGAATTTGAATCATGCATGTTTATGTGGGTTTGCGGTATGTCCCTCACGAACAGTCAAGTGCACATTGACTCACGAAAAGGCTTCTCCCGCCTGCCCGCAAGTGACACAGGGTTTCTCACAAGGATTCCCTCACGAAACTACTTCTACACATAACCATTTCGATGGGATTGTGTAACACGTCATGAATCAGGGACTAACCCAAACCATCATGTTATGTTATGTGTTTATGATCTGTTGTTATGAATCATGCATTATGAATTGTTCAAGAATCAAGCATTTTTCAAGATAATGACTCATACATGCTCAATTGCTATGATTTTAACAAGTACCACGACAATGAGTTATTTTTGAATACTTTTGCTTGTTGCTATATTATGAATATGTTCCCATGAGCTTTATAGCTCACCCCCACTATTCTCCCCCATTCAGGTGACGAGCAAGAGACCGAGTGAGTCACGAGTTATGGCAGCACTCCATTTTCATTTTGTTATGATGTATTTTTTTTTGAAGTCAAGGCTTTAGTTACATTTCAAGTTTATTGATTCAAGTGTATTTTGTATTTTGGCTCTTGAACTCAAGTTGTAATTTGGTTTGAAATGTTCTTAAAGCTTTGTAAACTCATCTTTTGGATAATTATTTATGGATGTGTTTGATTTAAATCATGAAAGCAAGTTTTGAGTTTGTTCACGGTGGGTCCATCGAGCTTCCGATGGTCTTTCCCCTTAATCGCTTAATTATCATGTTTCATCTCATGCATACAGTACCACGCTCTCATGTCCGATGTTGGGCTCCGGCAGCCGGGTCCAACATTGTCAATGAAGTTACTACTTTACACACAAACATGGACTCATATAGGCTGACTCATCGCAATGTTACCACTGTCCCAACCGCTAGTGAATCCTCCTCTATGTCGCCTGCAGTCGCATGACCAACTACTGAACTTGTCAATGAAGTTGCAACTTTGCACACAAACATGGCATGTGCTGAAGCATTTTTACTCATAGCCATTGGTGTCATTTTGGGATTTGTTATTAACGACATAATTAACAAATTCTAACGCTTTAATATTTATTGAACCAATTATGTACCTATATCTATGAATGCTTCGCTTTTAGATATTGTTGAGACTTTATTGTAATTAAGTTATGAATGTGTTGATGTTTTATTTAAATGTATGTTGAACCTAATATGTAATTAATTCCATGAACGGTTTGAAGTTAATTCCAATGTATGCTTACCTTATTCTTACTAATTTTGTATTGAATGTCATTAATGATTGTTATTATCTTTTTATTATTATTGTTATCTTTTAATTTGTTTTGTTTTATTTTTATTTTATGATCAATTCATTATTTGTATTATTATTATTGTTATTATTATTATTAGTATTGGTATTATCATTGTATATTTTGCCTTTATCATAGTTCATATTTATTATTATGAAACATTTTGTGTTTATTTTGTTATTGTTATTAATTTAGTAGTAGTCCTTGTTATTATTATTATTATCATTATTATTATAACTCGATATTATTCGATATTTCATAATAATTTCAGTAATTGTTATTATTTGTGCCCATTTCAAGTAACACAAAAAAGTACATAATAAAATTGTCAATTGATTACATATTTCTAATCATATTAAGGACCAGGGGCATATTTGTCATTGTCACCATTTGTTCGATTCATTAATCGCAACCAAACACATTCGTATGCGGACGGTCTGCTCATCCACCACAACCAAACATCTCACTGTCTCCTATTTTTGTTCCGATTACATCATGTTCCGTTAAGGCTCATCGACACCATAAATGTTAGAACCATACGCAGCGTAAGAGAACATAAATGGGAATGAACGCGATGGCGGTGGCAGTGGCAGTGGCGATGTCCCGATGCTTCGTACAAGATTAGAAAAATCAGTTGTTTTAGAATAGTGGTTGATTGCAAAAACTATATTTGTTTAGTATGACGATGATAAAGTTTATTAGTTGGTATGCAAATGTTTGAATTGGGGTTCCTAATACTTTTTGATTTAACTTTGATTGTTCTTTGTTCTTTGCTTATTAGGTTTCCTAATACTTTTTGATTTAACTTTGATTGTTCTATGTTCTTTGCTTATTAGGTGAAATGTTTAGTATATGCAGTTCATCTGATACCATCATGCATACTACATGTAGGTAATCGTTCACGGTATCTTTTACAAATTTAGTTAAAGCAAAGAAGTTATGAAAGAAGTTGTCAATTCACCAGACCCTAAGAGAAGATCTTTAACTGTTTGAATTGATGGCTTAGAATGTGTAAGGAGCCTTCTTGAGAATCCAGATGGTAGGAACCCTTTACTTTTTCTACCAACTTTAATGTCACTTGGAATTTAGAAAAAATATTTCTTTTCCTTTTCAATGGAATATTAAGAACGAAACTTTATTTATTATTTTGTTTATATGAATTGTTAAACTTCTAATTAACATCTTGTAGTACTTATATACCAAATATCATTATATCATAATGCTTAACAGTTTTCAATATTTATATATATTATTATTTTATTGTCAATAAATATTAATGATTAAGAATAGTAGTAAACTTAAATTTATGATGTTTTGATCTTATTAACATTAAAATTTTAGATATGTTAATGTTTTTATTAGTGTTTTAAAAACAAAACTGAACCAACTTGTTAGACCGAAAGCGATATAAATCGGTTGATTGTTCGGTTCGATTTCATCAATAACCTATAATTATAAGTATAAAAATAGGTCAGTTTATGAGACGGCTGGTTTATAGGTGAACCGGTTGGAACTGTAAACATTTGAAATCAAAAAATTAAAAGTTAAAAGATCTCCTCCCTTTACTCTTTCCTCTTCACTGTCATTGGCTCGCAAATCTCATCGTCATCACTTCCATTTCTGGGTAGATAAAGGGTAGCCACCGACCTAGAGTTATCCTTAAATGTCTGTGTTTGGTGGAGAAGAAACTAACAAGGGTACACTCGCTCACTATCTTGTTCTCTGCCGCGAACTGGGATCTCTCGCCAGCTAGGTCATACTGGAGCAGCATTTTTTAATAATAAAGGGACAACGGGCGTAACAACCTCTCGTGGTGAGTTGATCCTTGATGTTTTTAGCAAATTATTATTCTTTTTTTCTAGAGATGGGTATTAAAGCTAAGGTACCAGATTATTGTTCTCTGCTTCTAGAGATGGGTGGTGTCATTCTCTGTTTCTGGAGATGGGTGTTAAAGCTAAGGTAGTAGATTATTGTTCTTTGTTTATAGAGATGAGTTTCGAAGCTAAGGTGAGAACAAGGATCATACTTGGTTTGTAGCAGATTATTGTTTTCTATTTCTGGAGATAGGTGTCGAACTCAAATCTAAGTTGAGAACAAGTGTCATCCTTGGTGTTTTTAGCAAATTATCGTTCTTTGTTTCTGGATATGGGTGTCTAAGCTAAGGTGAGAACAAAAATCATCCTTGGTTTCTTGCAGATTATCGTTCTTTGTTTCTAGCGTTAGGTGTCAAAGCTATTGTGAAAACAAGGATCAAGAAAGGCTTTTGTGGGTGTGAAGTTGGGTTTAGCTTAGTTATGGAAGGTGGGTTGAGTTGCTGCTGTGACAATTCTAACGAGTAGTTATTAATATTGCTGTGTGTTGTTTTCCATGTAGTTTAATGTGGTTATCTATTATGTTTAGAAATAAGTCTTGTCTCTCATTTCTGTCACTGGGAATTGGTTCGTATGAGATACAAAACTGGATAGACGAAGGAGCAAAAAATTTGAGAATTAATGAATGGGTTTTGGAGTTAAATGCTGATTCTAGTTGTCAAATCCATGTTCGTATAGAGTTTGAGTTTGTTCATTGTTATTCATGGTTTCAATTTTTTCAGAAATAACAGATAAGCATAATTTGATAACTTTATAGGATGATTTGATTAATTAGTTTTCTATGTGTTAAACTCTATTTCATGTTAAGCTAATTTTGGTAGTTGTTTTATGTATCTTTGTTGATCGAAAACTCCAAAGCTAAAAACTATGGTAATTGTTGTAGCAAGTTTAATAAGTGAGATTTTGCTCACCATTCTGTTGTCGGTAAGTAATAATAAACAATCTATCCACTAGTCCATTGTTTCTTTTTGCATAATTCATTCCTATATACTTAAATGGCCTCTTTCTTGTTGGCATAATGAATCAATTTCACAAATCAGACTGCTCGGTGTTCCTCTTCAGTCAACAACTATTATTTTAATATAACCTTTTAAAATTACTTGTTTATATGGTAACACTAAAGAATAGAAGATGTAAACATGCTTTTAATTTAATCAACAATTACTTTTCAAGTGTTTATGTCCATAGAAGATGTTGACATGCTTTTAATTTAACCAATAATTACTTTTCAAGTGTTTATATCCATCTAGTTACTTCATTTTGTATTTTGTATTTTGTATTATTTACTTTTAACCTTGTTCAATTATTTGAACTATAACTTTTATTTGTACCATAATTACATTTAATTTAATATTACTGTAAATTATAATGACTCTTTTAATATTTACAATGAATTTTATTTTTATAAAATAAGTCAAAGAAAATAATAATATAAATATATAATCACTCATATAATAATTTGTGAATTTAGTTATATATTTTACTTATTGAGGTTAATTAATTTTTTCTATAATATAAACCTATAAAGTTTTGTATAACCTATAATTCATTGGTATATTTTTATTTCAACAAATTATTTTATTTGTATTTATTCTTATAATTTTTACTTTTTGTTTATTATATATCGGTTTATAACGATTCAATACTAATTGAACCTTTAAGCTTTAAATTTTTCTTTAACTAGTTTAATGGCTGATTCGGTTTTAAAACATTGTTTTTTATGTTCAAAAAATATTTACTTTTCAAATTTTAAATTACTCACCATGCATGTGTTTTTCAACAATATGTTTAAAACTTTGAAAACATTTTACAATTTTTAGATATAAAATCTTTAATATTAATGTTTGGTAATGATTTCTAATTTTGTCGCCAAAAGTCAACTTTCAACGACAGTTAATGTGGATTGTCGCAAAAGACTCCAACACTAACGACGAATTCCGCAAGTCGTCGCTAAATGTTAATCCTTTTGTGATGATTAGCTAAAATTGTCGGACGATCATGTAAAACATCCAAAAAAATTTGACAATCTGTTACAAATCAAGAATTCGTCACAAAAAGAGTTTACTTTTAGCGATGATTTCAAAAATAGCCATCAACAGTCTGTTTTGTTGTAGTATAGCTTAATGTCTTTTTCTCTGATCATAAGGTAATTTGGTTACAATGATCATAATAAGGTAAGACAATATCTCCAAGTTAGACTGGAAAAGGAGTGGGATTCATCTAACAATATTTTAAAATATAGACTGAAATTTTACCAATAAATTGATTGCCATGATTTTCATTGGATTTGGTACATTGTGTTTTAATGTTGTTAACTTTTTTTCATTATATTAATATGTCAACATAATTAGAGTGCCTCACTTCAATGATTTTCAACATTGACGAGCACAGTATTGTATCATATTCGATTACCATATTTTGATTCCCAATATCACGTGGAAGATCTAATGTATTGTTTTTATTGACAAGTAATTTAATAATAGTCATATTTGCACATAAGTAATCAAACTGACAAATAAATTGGTTGAGCTCAATAATAAATATGAAATTTGCATAACTCTTTTGCCATATCAATAATAAAAATCATACAACCTACACCCATCCTAATCAAGGAAAGACTCTAACAACTAAGCACAACAAGATACCTGGTTAATAATAAACATTTTTGGTTGTACATAAAAAATTACAATTCACCTTATATACTTCGAAGGCTCAATACATCGGAAGTTACTTACATGTCCTCTAACTCAAAAATGAATTTAAAAGTATCTCTTCCAGTAATATGATAACTTGTTGCATAAATCGACTGCATATACGAACTCAAAATGAAATTGACATATATAATCATTTAGTATTTGCAAAAGTATATAAGAAATATTTTTTAGTTCTTGTTGACTTATTTCATAAATTAAAATACAACAATATTTATTGTTAATATAATCCTTGCTTCTTCTAACCCAAAGAATGCCTCTTCCTTTAGTGTTGGATATTTATTGGAAACTAGCAAAAGAAAATTTGTTTATGTAAAAGCTAAAGGGGGTTAGAATGGAATAGATGTAGCTGCTCTGTATATTAAATGGCAATCCCATTAGTTTGGATGATATGATTACATAGTTAAATTACTTTTTTCTCTCTTTTTTCACTAAAATTCATTGGAATGTTGACTGATGGGTCAAAAAATAATATAATAGGTGTCCTCCTAAGTGCACGGAGCCAACTTAACAGTCCCTAATTTGAAGAAATATGTAAAACAAAAAAAAAGATCGTCAAATGATAATTTAATTTGCCTTAAAAAGTTCATGGGTTAGGCCAATATATGAAAATTATTTCTTCGCATGCTTTGTCTCCTAAAATTGGATAAATCGTTTAAGATTACTCTTCTAGTTGACTAAAGATAGTATATTGAAAAGAGTATCACAAACTTTACTAATTACTATGAAACTATTAATTGGTTAACCGTTGGAAATTAACTTCAAAAGGATTAGACTTTTGGGATTGCTTGAAAAGGAACTCTTCCTCTTTAAGAGCTCTTGAGTCGGTTGTGAAGACTTTTTGAGCAACGATGTGTTCATCCCAGACAGTATTAACTTCACTTGACAAATTGCGTCCATTTGGGGATATTTAGGGAATATCCTTTTGTGTAAAAGAAATCATCCAAAGTTCCAGATTAGAATAGTGTAGTCTCAGATCTACCACTACAGAACAATACGTAAAGCTTGAAATCTCTAAAGAACTTATCTCTTTATGGAGGGAGCAAAATAAAATCATACACATCTTCATGTTAGAGCTATACGCCTTGTTCTTATATTTCATAGAAGAAAGGAAACACCTGCTACATCCAGGATATTTCTTCTAGACACTGCCTACACAATGTACCAAAATGCTCTTATTGGTACTCTGCTGACAATGCTTAAGAATTGAAGTGTCATTTTGACCATACTACCTGATTTCAACATCAGGTTGGATGATCCTACCGTATCTGATCGTCTGCAAGTTCAAATGCTTTATACATGCCCGTTGATCATTCCAGGGATCAGACTACTATAGATCCCAAAGTAATAACCAACATAGGAGCTTGAAAAGTTGATGCCTACTGAATGGATCACCAACTATCAGAAGGTGTTCCATATGTCTTATCGACACTCTTTTCATACAATAACTCCTTTGATTCTAAAGGCTTTGAAAGATGGAATTGTTAATTCCATCTATGCATGGCCCAATGAAGATCCATTTATACCTTCAACATTTGGGGCAATCCTTATGATCTAGCCCATATTTTCACATATGGAAAGTAAATTTGGTCCTCATGTTCACTACTTTAAATCTAATAGAGATCCAGTTTATATCAGTCATCATAGTGGACATTTTTGTATGGGATGTCGACCCATCTATGTGCGAACCAGATTGTGAGATCTGTCTCAACCCTAAGTCAGATAGTGATGATGATGATGATCGCCATATAAGAAGGAGAAGGAAGAAGAAAAAGTCAAAACCGCGTTGTATGCCTTCTCGGAAGTATCATACCCTTAGAGATGATCCAAATCTAGACGATTCTAAAGGACTGTTGATAGAAATATCTAGACCCAAGTCTCTTAGAGAGATGTTGAAGTCATCTACATGTAGATCTACATATAGATCTAAGCCAGAAGTTCCTGTTATGACTCCTACTCTTTTACCTTGTATGATGGCAAAGCCATATGAGGAAGACTTTCCTTCATTAACTAGGAGTATTGATGAATCAACGAGGGTTGTTTCTAATCCTCGTATCTAAGCCATAGGAATCACTTCCTAAGGAACACTTGTGTCAAATCCATATGATGAAGTTCCAAACTGGCAAACATCAAACACAATAGCACATAATAAAGTTATGAGAATAATTGATTCTAAGCTAGATGGAATCAATCAACAAAATCATGCTACTCATCATAAAGTCGACGTAGTTTCTAAATAGATTCAATAGATGTATCAGTTATACAAAGCTCAAATTTAACGTCTTGATGCTGAACTTCAATAATACATCTCTACCCATTATATGGGTCTTGACTTCGACTTTAAAGTTCAAGAGATACAAGAGATACAAGGAATTGTGCAAAAAATGGAAGCTGACATACATTTTGCACAATCAAAGACAATCTATGGCTCATCCTCAACAGATTTTCCTAATACATAGCCAACATATCTGTAACATCCCATTATCCTATGTTAGGGGTTGGAACCTTAGAATAGTATATTGAGAGTATACAGAGAAATTAGAAGTGTATTTCATGCTCATGCATAATCGAGTAAACACATACATGTGAATATTTATTTTTGACACATTAAAATGACTGTACATGTATTCATTGACATTTTCTGAGTATAATTGGCTTATAAATGTGAATTGTGGATTTTTTTTGGTCTTGAAAATTAAATTGGTGTGTATTAAAATTAATTTGGAGTATTTTGGACTAGGAAAAATGTAGAAATAAGAGGCTAATGGTTGTTTGACACGTGGAAGCCTCAAATGGGGTGACAAATGGCTTACATGCATTAGTGATATACGGCAAACACACACCTAGTCACGTGTTTGATAAAAAGAAGAAGGGGGAATTTTTGTGCTTTCGTTGTTCTTCACCGAAATCACCCACATCAAACATTCATCATCGAAACATCTGCTTTTGGCTCTCATATCAATGATACACCTTGCAAGATAAACATTTTAGTCCAACTATTGTTTTGCTTCTCTTTATTCTTGCTTTTCCCCCATTCATTGAAAGTTCTTATTCACTCTCACTGCTAGAAAATTTTGCTGAAATCAAGTAAGTGATTTTTTTAAAAAATTTTGGGTACTGAAAATGAATTTTGATGATGTTTTAATATTTCTAAATGGATGCGTACATTAGTGGTGTAGGACGAGTAGCTTCGGTGATAGTAAGTGATGAATGAGTTAAATGAAAATTTGTGAGTTAGGAAATGTGCAGAAAGTGTACATAGGATTGTGATAATTTGAGTTTAATGAGAATTTGTGAAGTAGACAATTGCAAAAAAAAATGGAAATAGGTTTTGTTGTTGGATTGAAGTTAATTATAAAAAAGTTCAGCAGATAAAAACAAATGCAGAACTTGATGAATGTCCGTATATGATTGCTGTTTTGATGTTTGTGTTTACTCTTGAATTTTGAGATGTTTGAGAGTAAGTTGAATTAAAAGGGGAGTAGAAATGTAGAGGCAACAGTGAGAGTATAAGTCAGTGTAGATGGATTAAGTAGAAGGGAGGAAGAAGAAAAAAAAATTTTGCTGTGAATCTGGAAAAATGGAGTGCACGATCGTGACACCGAAAGCTTCCTGACAATGGACAGTTTTGATTCATTTGTTATAACTTATTCTCCTGACATCCAAATGACATGGGATTTGAATCAACAACATTTAACACATTTTTTTATCTCCACCAAAATTCATAGCTATCTGAATTAATATTTGATCATTGGAACGTTTTTATTGAATATGCTTCGGTATTTTGGCCATATTTTGATATGTAGATTTCCTAATGAGATGATTCTTATTTAAATTGAACTAGAGACATTTGGATACAATTTTTAAGAAGAAAATGAATTTAAGTTCTGTCTTTAAGTGTCTTGAAATTTAACTTGAAATTGAGTCTTGGCTTAGGCTGTAGCACTACTTGTGACAGAAATCATATCCTATTGTTATCAAATAAACTGTACTGATGTACGCTGAATCAAAAAAAGTTTTCTTCACAAAAGTTGTTTATTATTCTCTTAGATTTCAATTGGTATAAAGTTTGTAAATTTTAGATATTGGAATTGAGAGATATGAGTTGTACAACTTTGAGTGCATGATTATGCACTAACCAAAATTTCAAATGTACTCAATTTGTAGTATTTTGAGCATAACTCATAGAATAATGAATCAAATTGTATGATCTTAGTGTCATTAGAAACTTAAGATATAGGAGAACAATTTTTTAGTAGGAAGTGTTATCAATTTACTCCATTTTCCTTGTCAAAATGATCATGCAAAGTGTACCCGAAAGTATGTTTTTGAAAAAATTGGAATGATCAATTGGGTTATAAAATTAGTTTCAAATTGTTTTATTGTAGTCCAAACCCTTAGTACAAATTAACTTATGTGAATTTTGATATATGAATGATATTGTCACAAGAATAATGATAAGATAACCGAGATTGGTGCTGGACCTCATTTCCGAAGCTCAGCATTCAAAGACAAAATAACAGTCAAAACTCATTGCAATTTTTTTAAAAAACAATTACAGTCACAAAGATGCAAACATTATTGAACACATTAGAGTTTCGGTGATCACTTGGGTCCATTACTTAACACAATGTTTGTTTTCATAATATCTTTACATTTCAAAAACCACCCCTTTTGCCTTAATATAAATATAAAATACAAAAATACAAACTACATATGATACAATTGAATGCTTATGCATAAAATGATTCCAAAATATAAAAATCCTGAACTAACTTAATTACAAAAGTCTTTAATTATCTTGGAGTTCCAATGCCTTGCAAGGATCACTAATCTTCTCTTTCTACAGCCGAGGAGGGAATCGTGGGATGAGCTACACAGCTTAGTGGCTAATATATTTATAGCCATTGGCAATTGACCCAAAGTCAAGCATGTGCATGTATATATGTATATCTAGAAAATTCTAGCATTCATACTTTATTCAAACAATTTAAACATTCATCAAATTTAAGTCCAAACTTAATACACAACATAACTTCAGCAATTAACACGGTCACTTTATCATGCACCATACTTGAACATCTAAAGATGCAATGCACATTAATTAGCTCGAGGGTTTCGTGAACAAAACAGAGAAACCGAAGTTCACTCCGTTAACATTTTTTGGATTTCGTAGGCCACAAGCGGGCAGCTGAGAGAAGGCTTTACGTCGACATGCACGTGACTACGAAACGATTCCTCTCTCACCTAAACAAAACACATAATCAATGCTCAAAAATCATTTTATCAAAACAAAATTCTTTCATACATATCATGCACTTTCTTCTTTCCATTCAAATCAAAATTCCATGATACAATTCAATGGCATAACATTGATCAAAATCATAATTTAATTATATCACATATCATACTTGTTCCATAATATGACAATATCAAAAATCATCATGTATTTTCTACAAGTCAATTTAACACATATCCATACATAGGCAAGAATTTGCCTAATCATACAATAACTATAAATATATTACCCACCTCATTTCCTTGCAAAAAAAATCCAAATCAAGGTTGTCTTTCCCTTTGCTCTTGGATATGATTCTTTTGGTTCCCTAAAACAACCAAGTTTCATTCAATAAGAAGTCTAATAGAAAATTTCACAATGTAAAATCACTAAAATTGATTCTATAATGCTTAAACCCAAGCATTTTCTAAACTTCATGGACTAAAATCTTTCCAAAAATTCAAAAGATCCAAAAAAGTCTTACCTTGATTCTTCACCAATTGAAGAGATCCTTATTTCAAAGGGAAGCTCTTCTCCTCCTCTTCCTTTTTACTTTCTTGAACAACTCCAAAATCTCTTTTGAAGACAAAAAAAAGTTAAACCCTAGCTTATTTTCTCTTCTTCTCTTCGTATTTTTCTCATTTTTTCATGACACTCCTTCTTTTTCTCTTCAATTTTCCTTCTCCTCTGTTCTTAAAAATCAAGACAACACTTCTTCTTCCAATTAGGCCCTTAATGATTGAGAAATGTCATTTGTCATTCCATTTATGCCTTATGTCTTTTATACTTAAGTGTCTTGCCAAAAGCATCCTTTGAATATTCTGACATAACTCTTTCTTCTAGAAAAGTCTTTCTTCTAGAAAAGTGTTCTCCATTTTCTTAAGTTTCCAATGACATCAAAATCAATCTATTTGGTTCAGAAATCTGAAAGTATTGCCCCAAACACTTTCGAACTGTTCTTATATTGAAACAGTACACTATACTTAAATTTCCCCCCAGAAATTGAAAGTCCTAAAGACTGAAATAGATTTCAAAATTTTCATACCATTTGTATCTCCATGTCTCTAGTTTATCTTGAAATCAAAATCATCTTATTCGGAGCTTTATCGATCCAGAAATTATCAAAATACTGAAGTATGTTCAGTAAAATATCCATTTCCTACTCTTCCGATCGATACCCTTAATTTGATTCAATATATCTTTTTTCCAATCAATACCAAAAGCTATAAAAATCTATTAAGGGATAGAAAAATGTGTTGAGAAACTATTGGTTTAAGAATCAATTCATTTGGAGGTCAGATAACAAAATTATGACTGAAAGAATCAAACAAGGTTTGGTCCTCAATCATATTAAACTTGTTTCGGGACAAATGACATAACTTTCACTAGAGATGTTGGATTAAGATCATCTTAGGACTATTTCAAAGAGAACTTTGAGATATACAACTTTTAAGAAGACCTTGAGGTCATATTTTATCTTTTGAAAGGACAAAAATGGAGCAGGAGATAGTACAGATGAAGTCAATTGAAAAAGCAGACGAATGGAAAAAGATAGACGAATTGGGATAATTGCTATAACTTTCCCTAAATATATCAGATTAAGGTGTTCTTTATATGGTTCAAAATAGGACTTCAAGATATACAAATTTTATGAAGACCTAGAAGACAGATTCTATCTTTTGAAGGGTCAAAAATGGAACATAAAATAGGTATAGACGAAACCAAATGAAAAAACAGATGATTGGAAAAAGACAGACAAATTGGGAAAATTACTATAACTTTCCATAAAGTTATCATATTAAGATATTCTATATATTTGTGAAAGAAGACTTCAAGATCTACAATTTTTATGAAGATTTTGAAGATAGATTCTATCTTCTGAAGGGTTAAAAATGGACCAAAAGATAGGTACAGATGGAACCAAATGAAAAAAAAGATGAATAGAAAAAGACAGACAAATTGGGAAAATTGCTATAACTTTTCCTAAAGATATCGTATTAAGATGTTCTTTATATGGTTTGAAAGAATACTTCAAGATATACAACTTTCATGAAAACCTTGAAGACAAATTATATCTTTTGAAGGGTTAAAAATGGACTAGAAGATAGGTGTAGATGGAAACAAATGAAAAAGCAGAAGAATGGAAAAAGACAAATGAATTGGGAAAATTGCTATACCTTTCCCTACAAATATAGGATTAAGGTTTTATTTAGATGGTTCAAAATAGGACTTCAAAATATACAACTTTTAAGAAGACTTCAAAGATAGATTCTATTTTCTGAAGGGTCCAAAATGGAACAGAAATTAGGTACAGATGAAACCAAATGAAAAAGTAGACGAATAAAAAAAGACAGACTAATTGGGAAAATTGCTATAATTTTCCATAAAAATATCATATTAAGATATTATTTATATGGTTTGAAAGAAGACTTCAAGATTTACAACTCTCATGAAGATCTTAAAGATAGATTCTATCTTTTGAAGGGCTAAAAATGGACCAGAAGATAGGTAAGGTGAAAAAACAGAAGAAGCAAAAAGTAGAAGAAGCAAAACACAAAAGAAGACACGTCAACAAAACACAAAAAAAGACGCATCAACAAAACACAGAAGAAGACACGTCAACAAAACACAAAAGAAGACACATCAACAAAACACAGAAGAAGACGTGTCAGCAAAATACAGAAGAAGACGCATCAGCAAAACAAAAAAGAAGACACGTAAGCAAAACAGAGAAGAAGACACGTCAGCAAAACATAGAAGAAGACGCGTCAGCAAAACACAGAAGAAGACACATAAGCAAAACAGAGAAGAAAACATGTCAGCAAAATATAGAAGAAGACGCATCAACAAAACATAGAGGAAGCAAAAAGTAGAAGATATATCTTCCCTTATAAGGACCATAACTTTTAGCATAGAAGTTCAAAAATTCCATATTATATACCGTTGGAAAGCAAAAAAAAGACCTAAAACTTCCAAGAAGACAACTTTCTCTAACCTAGCCTAGATTGATTCAGAATTGCCCTCAAATTTAGAACACAAATTTTTTCGTTCATCTACCAATGTACTGCACCCAGTTCTCAACTTAATGACAAATTTTAATATTCTTAAAGACAGAATTTAAATTTAATATCTTCATAAGAAATTTATCCATATGTCTCTAGTTTAATCCAGATTAAGAATAATCTCATTTGGATAACTAGAGAAAAAGTTGTAGCTAAAAGATTGAAGCATACTTCGTAAACATTTTCCAGATCAACCACCATTTTGTTTCACAATCTTTCTTTAACACAACTCATACCAAGATCATCTTTTCTACTTCATTTACTCCTCATTCTTAACTCCATTTCAAATAAATATCATCCAAAGAAAATATAATCCATAATAAATCATGAACACCAATAACAGAACATACACGTATGTACATATTCTTCATCAACTTACTACACAAATTCAACTTCATTTTTGCTTTCATTCTACTTCTAACTTTCACCTTAATTCTTTTAAAATCTCTTATCCATTAAAAACACCAAAGCAAAATATAAATTTATCCACATTTTTCATTTAACAGTTCTAGTCTTCTAAGAAAAGTTCGGGGTGCAGCAATTGGCATTGAACATGTATTGTACATATTTCATATACATAGATGTGCATAAATGAATACTTATACAATTGTGCAAAATTATGATATATGTAAATGTGTTTTGCATTATCTAGAGGAGCATTTAGAGTGGCATCATCCAGACATTGCCAGGACTTCAAAGCAATAGCTTTTTGGAGCAATTTATGAGTAACCTAGATGGTCTCACTTAATTATTTGGTTGTCTAAATTATGTTCTGAATTGTTTATAATTGTGAATTAGATTGTGTTGATTCCAAACATTGAAGGTCCGGTGAAAATTGTGATTGGGACTGTGATATTTGAAACACTCCTTGAATGTGAATTTGGATTGACTATGTGTTTACTCAACATGATTGTTGAATGTTGGACTAAAGTCTGATAATAATTGTGATTTAAATTGTGAATGATTGATTGAATATGAGTGATGCATTTCATTACATGAAAGCATAATCAAATAATGAGAGTTGTGACATGAGTAGCTATTGAAAACGAGCTTTAAGCTCAAATTGTGATTAAGAGCCAAAGGCTCGTTCTGTTTAATGAGCTCTGTATCCTCAACGGATAAGGAATAGTCTTAATGAGCCCGGTATCCACAATAGATATGGGGCAGTTTAGGTACTCAATCACAACAACGTAAAAATTGAAAGTGAGTCTCATAAGCATTTGCATATACACTTTATACATGTGTTTGATTGACTAAAATATAATGTGGTCATGTATTTGAATAAAAATGGGATATGTAATGCTATATGCTAAATGAAAAGATGTAAATTATGTGTTTACATATGTTGATATGTGATATGAATTGAGAGAACCATCGAGGATGGTTACATCACTGAGTTGGCAAAACTCATCAAAATTGCAACGTTAATACTTTAGGAACAAGAGAGGACATTAGCGATAGAGAGACTCTACAAGAAGCATAATTCTTGTACTTTTGTGAAGAAGAATTGCTCAAAGGTCGATCAGCTGAGATTGAAGGATTTAGTAAGACTTTTTAATTAATTCCTCTTTCATGTAGCATGTTTTGTAATAGGTTTGAATCATTGTACATATTTGGAAGTTATAAGCTACAATGTATATATATAGTTTTTTAAAGAAACGAAATGAGGATTTAGTTTTAAAATATAGTGACATTTATGAATTTATGATGATGCCATGATTAAGAGATTGTAGTTACTACTCTAACATGTCATTATTATAGGTTATGTACTAGAATATCCTCAGGATGTTTTGATATGTACCTTATAATAGTAGGATGTTACTGTAGCATCCCACTCCCGCAAGACCCGAACTCAACATCGAGGGTGATATCTGAGTCCGTGCCTCACGAGGGTGATATGCTAGAGCACTCAAATACAGTCCAAAAACTCAGTATGACATTTTTTTAATAGAATCGTATGCACGGAAATTAGTAAACGATTTGGGCCCGCTTTAATTTGTAAACATTTTCGGTCATAATACAATTTCAGTCATAAGAAGACACTCAACAGTATTTAGCCATTTAATGCACAAAAATCTATAACCAAATTGGGCCCAATGTTGTTCATAAACGTTTTCAGTGATCACATTACAATCAATAGAACGACAATAGCCAATTGGGACCCACTGAAATAAAAAACACTATTCTGTGAGAATTGCGGAAATATAAATTTATACAAGAACAGGATAACACTAATGCAGACGTGAACTGATCCTGACCTCAATCTCTGACTTGCATGTAGTAGGCATACTCCCGTTTGTCTAACGGGGTACTCTTCAAAGCCTGAAAAATAATTGCAAATTTTGGGTAAGTTTTGCGAACTCAGTGAGAAACCATCATCGATGGTTCACCCAATTTATGAAACTCAAGTATATCACAGTTTTATCAAATTTCACATTGAAAAGTAACACATGATTGTTATCGCATAAGTGTACGGCAGTCTTGTCTTTCACCCAATCAGAAATAGTCAATCAGAAGTACCACATGATTGTTATCATATAAGTGTACGACAGTTTTGCCTTTCACCCAATCAAAACTACTTAATCAAATGCATATGAAATACGTATGTGACATTTTTCCCATTTATTACGATGTTGTGACTGAGCGCCTAAACTGTCCCAATATGGGCACATTAATTGGTGAGCCTGTGGCTCTGAATCACTGTGGGCTCGAGGTCCTAATGCGGTGAGCCTATGGCTCTCGGTGACTGCTCTGGTTACAACTATCATTATCTGATCATGCATTCGTGTATGAAATGCATATGTTTCAATTTAATAGTAAATGTATCACAATCAATTCACGTGTCACAGTTTATCACATCAGAAGCAAATAGTTCACAGAGTCACAAACAGATAACACTTCTATGTCACAGCTCCCAATACATCAGACCTTCTGTCCGGAATCCACAGTCATAATCAATTACAATACCCTCCATTATTCACCACAGTAGACATATAATAATTGAGAGAACCATCTAGGATACTCACTGAGTTCGCAAAACTCACTCAAAATTTGCAATTATTTTTCAAGCTTTGAAGAGTACCCCGTTAGACAAACGGAAGTATGCCTACTGCATGCAAGTCAGAGATTGAGGTCGGGATCAGTTCACGTCTGCATTAGCGTTATCCTGTTCTTGTATAAATTTATATTTTCGCAATTCTCACAGAATAGTGCTTTTTATTTCAGTGGGTCCCAATTGGCTATTGTCGTTCTATTGATTGTAATGTGATCACTGAAAACGTTTATGAACAACATTGGGCTCAATTTGGTTATGGATTTTTGTGCATTAAATGGCTAAATACTGTTGAGTGTCTTCTTATGACTGAAATTGTATTATGATCGAAAATGTTTTCAAATTAAAGCGGGCCCTAATCGTTTACTGATTTTCGTGCATACGATTCTATTAAAAAATGTCATACTGAGTTTTTGGACTATATTTGAGTGCTCTAGCATACTACCCTCGTGAGGCACGGATTCGGATATCACCCTCGATGTCGAGTTCAGGTCTTGCAGGAGTGGGATGCTACAGTAACATCCTACTATTATAAGGTACATATCAAAACATCCTGAGGATATTCTAGTACATAACCTATAATAATGATATGTTAGAGCAGTAACTACAATCTCTTAATCATGGCATCATCATAAATTCATAAATGTCACTATATTTTAAAACTAAATCCTCATTTCGTTTCATTAAAAAACTATATATATACATTGTAGCTTATAACTTCCAAATATGTACAATGATTCAAACCTATTACAAAACATGCTACATGAAAGAGGAATTAATTAAAAAGTCTAACTAAATCCTTCAATCTCAGCTGATCGAGGATTATTGAACATTAAGGAGACATTAATTGCGAATATGAGGAGAATATAGGTTCACGTATATTTTGTGTAAATATGTTCGGGAAGTACAAAGTTGATATGATGAATGTGTTATCAACCCAGGGAGTAAAGATTGCAAAAAAAATTGAAGTATGTGGAGAAACTAGTGTAAAGGAACAGACGTCAGAACACATCAATGTGAAACTGAGAAAAATATAAGAGAATTTTTCCTCATTGGGGAAATCAGATACTTAAAGAGTTATGAGAATCAATTATGGGTATAAGGAGTTTTGGGTTGTAATTGTCAGAGATAACAATGCCCCTGACAGTATTATACTATTGAAGAGTAAAGTGTCTCAATTGTGTTTAGAATGGATAGTGAATATGATCATTAATGATATATCTAATGTATTTGAAAAGTGGAGAAGAATATTTTGCATAGTTAAGGAAATCTTATATATCATAGAAGTTTCATAAAAGTGAATCTTAGCTTGATCAAATAAATTGTGGGTGAACTAGTATTCGAACATGGCATATTGGAAGACAGTGTCGATCACCTCTGTATTGGGATGAAGAAGGTGAGAGGATGATTGAGGGTCCAGAGCTGATTCAGGATACAGTGGATAAGGTAAAATTAATCCGGAGCCGAATAAAAGCAGCTCAGGATAGACAGAAGAGCTATATGGATCAACATCGGAGGGAGATGGAGTATAGTGTGGGAGACAGGGTCTTCCTCCCAGTGTCACCATGGAGAGGAGTGCTGAGATTCGGGAAAAAGGGCAAGTTAAGCCCTAGGTACATTGGTCCATATGAAATCATTGAGCGTATAGGACCTTTGGCCTATAAGCTATCTTTACTGAGTGAGATGTCTCAGTTGCACAATGTCTTTCATGTGAGTATGCTCCGAAGGTATCGATCGGATCCGACACATATGATACCGGCTCAGGAGATTGAGGTAGCTAGCAATTTGAGCTATGTTGAGGAGTCGGTCTAGATTATAGGGTCAAGGGTTAAACAGTTGAGGAACATGGTTATTCCATTGGTGAAAGTCCTATGGAGGAACCACTCGACTGAGGAAGCAACTTGGGAGACCGAGGAGCATATGAGGAGACAGTATCCTCACCTGTTCGACCAAGCAGGTAAGAATTTCGAGGGCAAAATTTTTATTAGGAGGGGAGAATTGTAACATCCCATCACCGATGGGAAGGGTAATTTGGTCAATTGAGACGGGTTAGGTGAGTGTAAATATATCTCGACATGAGCATGCATCATATATCCTCTATATAAATATGAATGGTAATTTTTGCACATGCACATGATTGTACATGCATTCATGACATTTCCCGGCATATGTATTTATTGTGAAAAATGTGATAATTGTGTTTGAAAAATTGAATTGGAGTGATTTCTGTGTGTTTTACATTTTTAGGGACTTTTAGAAAATTTTCTAAAATTTTTCGGAGAAAATTTCCAGACCGAAAAAATTGCCAAGTGACAAACTGATTGGATTTCTGGTACTGAAAATGACTATCCAATGGTACTGGACTATTAGACATATGATTTTAGGAATTAGGAACTTCGAGCCATTGAAATTTGGAGACAAATTGGACTAGAAATTGAATTGAAAGGAGAAAGAACCTAAAGAATGTCTAAGAAGAAGACAAGTGGCAAGTGACAGGGATGTCTTATTATAATAATCTAATATTTATCTTAAGTGGGCTAGCCTTCTACGACATTCCAAGTTAGAAAGATTTAAAATCCCTCTTTTAATTACTCATACTCCCATTCATCAGTAGCTTCCTCCTTTCTTTCCTCCTTCGAATTTTTCTTTTCTTCTCATCCCATATAAGAAGCTTTCCTTGCTACTTACTTGCTTCTCCTTTATTCACACCCAAGACCAAACTTAAACCTTGTGATGATGATGATTTATGTGTGTATTGGAGTGATGGCTGTAGGTGTTGGTGTGTGGTAGAAAGTTAGAGGGATTTGAAGAATTTAAAGCTTGTAACTTGTTTAAGGTAAGAATTGTGTTCATTTGGTAGTTAGAAGCATTTATGGGGATTAATTGTGCATTAATTTCATAAAGATAATGGTAGGATTGTTTGGGTATAAGTGTATGGATGTGTGAGGATAAATGATGACTATGTTTTGAATTGGTTTTTGATTGGATTTGATGTTAGAATGATGATAGATGAGTGGAGAATTCAAGTAAGAAAATTTTGTGTTGTGTGCTGCCAATTGGTGTCTTTTTATTCCAGTGAATGTTTAGATGAACTTGGGACTGTTGGAGACAAATGTAAAACTGATATTTTTGGAGTTCATAGGGATATGAGATTGATGTATAGTTCATATTAATTGTGGGCATAACAATCGTTATATTGGTGACACCATTCGAATAGTGTATAAGGAGAATCGGAATCAGATTTTTTCCTTAGTGTACAGTTTAGATTAAAGTCTTTAGAAGCAATCTACCTGTCCCAGACATTCTGATTAGTATGGATACATACGGTAAAGCCTCACCTCTACAGATCCTACCCATAGGCCTCAGGTGTCGATTAGTATTTAATCCATACACTAAAATTAAAAATGTGTTTGAACTAACCCAGGTTCCTACACAATACACTACGCTATGAGATAAAATGTTGGAATACTATCCTGAATCTTATGCATAGTTTACTCATCCATATCCTTTGTGGAAAATTGTTGACTTTTTAATAAGTCTACATTTTAAAAAGAACGAGGATCAATCCTACAAAAGCCACACATTCAGGGATAAACCTTGATGATCTAAAGGTCGCACTAGATGAGTCTGCAATCCTTTTAAAGCAAGGCCTTATTGAGCCCACAGAGTCGGATTGGGCTTGCCAAGCATTCTATATCAATAAACTTTCAAAGAAGAAATGTGGAAAAAAATATTAGTCATGGACTATAAACCTTTGAATGCTTTCCTGCTAGATAACAAGTTTCCTATTCTAAAGATAAGTACTCAAGTACTACTCCTTAAAGAAGTTATTATCTTTTTAAAGTTTGATCTTAAGGTAGGATTTTGGCAATTAGGTATTGACCCAAAAGAACGATACAAGACTAAATTTTGCATTCCCAATGCACAATACCAATGGATTGTTATGCCATTTGAACTTAAAGTCGCTCCATCGCTGTTTCAAAAATCCATGAAAAAGATCTATGAGCCTATCCTTAATAGTGCACTAATTTACATTGATGAAATCTTACTGTTCTCAAAGACCTATAAGGAACATCATGCCCTTCTGAAAAGATTTTTGGATCTCACTTAACAGTATGGCATTATGTTATCAGCCTCAAAAAGCATTATCAACACTACAAAAATTGAATTCTTGGGTATGCATTTCAAAGGTGGATTCTACCAGTCTAGTCCTTACATTACAAAGGAGCTGTTACAATTTCCTGGTGAAAATCTCACTATCAAGAAAATACAACAATTTCTTGGAATTGTTAATTATATTCAAGATTTCATACCACATGTAGCAACTTACACTTCAAACTTATCCAGGCTTTTGAAAAATAATCCACCACCTTGGACAAAGGAACAAACAAAGGCTGTCAAGCATCTAAAGCAGATCTGTTAGAATCCTTTTTCTTTAAATATTCCTAATCAAAGACATACTGATGAAATCTAATTGAATATTGACAATTCTTCTTTAGCTTATTTGCTTAAACAACATCCACCATGACCTCCAGACCTTTCAAATACTTTTCCTCACTATATGTATCCTCTTTCTCTTCAAAGTATAGCCACAAACCCTTTCATTTTAAAACATTTTTGTCAAGATAGTATGGCTAATCAACCTCTATTTGCTTTTACAAAGAAGTCTTTTCCTTCTATAACTAGTAGTCTTACTAGTGTGTCTGAAGTTGCCTCACTTTCTCGTACCAATTTATTTTATTACTTGCATCAGTTTTTAAGTGAACATAACTCTCTTGGAAATCCCACAATGTTCAATCTCAAAACACCCTACCTTAATGTGACTTTCCTCTAAGATTCCCTATCTGAAAACACATTATGGTACCTTTGGGTAATCTCTTCCCTTTATTCTTTTTCTATTACAATATCCCCTCTTCAGTTGTACCAAAATCTCTATGATATAAACAATGGAAGCTCTTTACTATGGACATTCCTAGAATGGTTTCAACCGTTAGATCAATGGAAGCATCGATGTTCTTTCATAATTCAACAACATCAACTATGGATAGCTTCAACTAGATGACAATCAACACATTGCTTCTTCATTCTTCCTCGTTCATATAGAGAAACACATACTGATGCTCTTTACACAAAGCAACGTGTCTAACTTTATCACACATCTTTATATTGGCCACGACATCAGAATAATGTGTTTCAATCTCTAAGAGATTTTCATAAGGAGATTAACCATTTTCCAGATACACTAGTTCTTTCCACTTCTATTGGACCATATCCCGGTGAATTTATTCCTGGTGAACTAGAAACACCAAAAGTTGATATCCCAGGTGCCAATAGTCCTCAATATGACACAGAAAAATCTATTACAAATATGGTAAGACCTTCTCATGGTTATAACTCAGTCTTTCAGGATGCTCAAGACCCAAATGATGATCATTATAGTCCTAATGAAGATGAGTTAAATCAATTTTTGCCCAAACTTCACACTTATTAACTCAATCCTAGTAAACGAAAAAAGACCACTTAATATGGCACTGAAAGTTCAAGTGATCCAAACTCTCTATCCAATCTTCAAACGTGGCACGAATCAATTCATGACAAATAATCCTTTAGATACCTTGGATCCTAATCCATTATTCCTTTGCGGATATTAATCCACTGAAGACTTTGGCGTCACTGATGACCTCACTTTAACCCTTTAAAGTGAGCACATCTTTTAAGGCAACTACCTTCATGACTTTTGATAAAAAATGGCCCCATAACTTATTGTTCAAGATTCCATCTTATCATCACATTGTTTACTTTTAAGACTTTTGCTAAAGTAGGTTGCCTGTGTCAAAGTTAGGTAGCATTATTATAGCTTAAAGTATTCTTCTTTTCAAAAGATGTAATGAGTTTGTCTTAAGTTTATACTTTCCTATCAATGGATGCCTAATTTTATGCTTTCCTAGCAATGGATGCTAAATTTAAGCTTTCCTTGATGTGTATCTTATTGTGAGATAATTGAAATTTGTTTCATGTTAAGTCTCTTCTCCTCCTTGAAAACTTCAAAGGCTTGAAGCATATTACTATCTATCTACGTGCAGAACAAGTATGCTATATACTCACCTTTTCTGAGGATCATGTGTATCAGAAAGTCTATGACAGTTTGGGACTACATTTGAAACAATTTCCGTTATTTGATTCTGCGTTTAAAGGGGAAAGAGTGAAGGTACCATTGAGATTAGTATTACAGGGTTGGAGTTGAGAGTTGTGAGAAGGGAAAAGGTTCCGAAGAGGAAAGATGAGAGTTGTGTGCCCGTGGAGAGTGGCCTTGTTGTCTCGTCCATCATACCTGGAACAATCATGATAGTCATAAGTATATTCCCAAGTTGTTTCACAATACTTTACCAGACACCTCAGTACTTCCAATCTGACTTTGGTTAGTCGATGGTCTTATCTAAACGATTTGTTTTAGCCAGTTTGGTGTCGTAGTTTTCCTATGTGCCCTTCGAGGTCCCCCAGTGGTACGATTTCTTCAAGGAGTACAACACCCCAGTAGGTGTCACTAGCATTAGTCTGTAAGGCACATTGTCCTGTGACAAGAATCTTTAATGGTGGATGATTCTGAAAGATCTGCTTTAAATGCTTAATAGTCGTTATTTGTTCCTTTGTCAAAGATGGTGGATTCTCTTTCAAGAGCTTAGATAAGCTTGAAGTGTAAGTTGCCACATGTGGTATTCCTTTTGCAGATATTAATCCACTGAAGACTTTGGCATCACTGATGACCTCACTTTAACCCTTTAAAGTGAGCACACCTTTTAAGGAAACTATCTTCACGACTTTTGATGAAAGATGGCCTCACAACTTACTGTTCAGTATAATTTATCTCACACTAAGATACACTCTAAGGAAAGCTTACATTAAGCATCCATTGATAGGAAAGCATAAAATTAAGCATGTTCAACGACCATATGTCTAAATCCAACTTTGTCAACAGGACAAATATGATAAACCTATCAAAGCTATTAGGGGTATAGATATTGGATCCAATCGTACAATCGTGAAGCCCAATATCATATCATCTGATGCATGGACTTCTCATGAAGAATATTTTACTGTTGATGATGGTAATTTTTTTAAGATTGGGTTGATAACAAGAATAAAAATCAGAATCAGAATCAGATTCTTTCCTCAGTGTACAATTTGGACTAAAGTGCTTGGAAGCAATCTACCTAGCCCAAACATTTTGATTGGTATGGATACATACAATAAAACCTCACCTCTACAGATCCTACCCACAAGCCTCAGGTATCGATCACTATTCAGTCCATAAACTAAAATTAAAAATGTGTTTGAACTAACCCAGATTCCTACACAATACACTGCATTACGAGATAAACTGTTGGAATACTATCTTGAATCTCATGCACAATTTACTCATCCATATCCTCTGTGGAAAATTGCTAACTTTTTGATAAGTATACCTTTTAATAAGAAAGAGGATATCAATCCTACAAAAGCCACACATCCAGGGATAAACCCTAATGATCTAAAGGTCGCACTAGATGAGTGTGCAATCCTTTTCAAGCAAGGACTTATTGAGCCTATAAAATCGGATTAGGCTTGTCAAGCATTCTATGTATATAAATGTTCAGAGAAGAAACATGGAAAAAAAGATATTAGTCATTGACTAGAAACCTCTGAATGCTTTCTTGCAAGATAACAAGTTTTCTCTTTCAAAGATAAGTACTCAAGTACTGCTCCTTAAAAATGTTGTTATCATTTCAAAGTTGGATCTTAAGGTAGGATTTTGGCAATTGGGTATTGACCCAAAAGTACAATACAAGACTACCTTTTGCATTTCCAATGCATAATACCAATGAACTGTTATGCCATTTTGACTTAAAGTCGCTCCATCACTATTTCAAAAATCCATGACAAAGATCTATGACCCTATCCTCAATAGTTCACTAATCTACATTGATGACATCTTACTATTATCAAAGACACACGAGGAAGATCAGGCCCTTTTGAAAAGATTTTTGGATCTCACCAAACAATATGACATTATGTTATCGGCCTTAAAGAGCATTATTAGCACTACAACAATTGAATTCTTGGGTATGCATTTCAAAGATGGATTATACCAGCCTGGTCCATGCATTGCAAAGGAGTTGTTACAATTTCCTGATGTAAATCTACCTAAGACAAACTCATTACATCTTTTGAAAAGAAGACTACTTTAAGGTATAATGTTACCTTAAAGTAGTCTTCTTTTCAAAAGATGTAATGAGTTTGTCTTAGGTAGATTTACACTTCTAACCTTCGCTTTGCCTATAAAAGTAAGGTTTCCTTTTAGTTGTAAACATGCTTAATTTTATGCTTTCCTAGCAATGGATGCGTAATTTAAGCTTTCCTTAGAGTGTATCTTAGTGTGAGATAAATGAAGTTTGTTTCTTTCTAAGTGCCTTCTCCTTCCTAAAAACTTCAAAGGCTTGAATCATATTACTATCTGTCTAGGTGTAGGACAAGTATGCTCTACACTTGCCGCTTTTGAGGATCTTCTGTATTAGAAAGTCTATGACAGTCTGGGACTGTATTTAAAATAATTTTTGTTGTTTAATTCTTAGTTTAACGGGGAAAGAGTGAAGGAACTATTGAGATTAATGTTATAGGGTAGGAGTTGAGAGTTGTGGGAAGGGAAAAGGTTCCTAAGAGGAAAGATGAGAGTTGTGAGCCCGTGGACCCATTTGTCACAGACATATTCCCAAGTTATTTCACAATAGTCTACCAAACACCTCAGTACCTCCAATTTGACTTTGGTTAATCGATGGTCTTGTCCAAACGAACTATTTTATCCAGTTTTGTGTCATAGTTTCCTTATGTGCCTTTGGGGTCCTCAAATGGTATCAGAGTCAGGTTATGGCCCCCCTGATTATACATTTTATTGCAGATATGTATGAAAGTAGATCATACACCAGTTCAACAACCATATCCAGATCTAATTCTTTCAATAGGACAAATATGATAAACCTATCAAAGCTATCAGGTTTATGGATACTAGATCCAGTCGTATGATCATGAAGCCTAATATCTTATCATCTAATGCATGGACTTCTTATGAAGAATATTTTACTGCTGATGATGGTAATTCTTTTAAGATTGCGTTGATAACAAGAAGAAGAATCAGAATTAGATTTTTTCCTTAGTGTCTAGTAGATTATTGTGAAACAATTTGGGATTATACTTGTGACTATCAAGATTGTTCCAAGTATGATGGACGAGACAACACGGCCACTCTCCACGAGCACACAACTCTCATCTTTTCTCTTAGGAACCTTTTCCCTTCTCACAACACTCAGCTCCCACTATGTAACAATAATCTCAACAATGCCTTCACTCTTTCCTCATTAAACTCAAAATCAAGAAGCAGAAATTGTGCTTGATTTCAGTACTTGTGGATTCTGCTTCACTGATTTCAAAAGCAACTTTAGTAGATTGAGGCATCATCATCAGAACATCAAATAACTCTGAAAAAACAGCAATTTTTTCTGAAGAATCAGTTGATGGTTCAGAAATGTGTTCAAATGATGACTCAAAGATTGACTCGGAGACATTTGCAGAGACTTTAGTTGTTGGAACAAAGGCTTCAAAGCTAGCATCTGTCTTATCTAATTGAGAACTAGAATCTTCTGCAATTTGTGTATATACAAGAGTTGTGATGAACACTGTCTTTTAGCTTTGTCCTTCCCAAGAGATCAGGTGGAAGGTTGAATTTTCGGTGGAGATGTTGGAGGTGTATGAATCTATAACAGCTTACTCGACTGATTGACTGGTTCAAATGGTGCATAACAGGTTGATGGCTCAGGAACCTTTGAAGACTCAGAAACTCTTTTTTAGGCATATGTTCACCGTTATGCCTTAATTTTGACTTCCTTGGTTTTTCTGGAGTTATCAAATTATGTATATACTGTCTAATCAAAGGATAAATGAATTTGAATACCTTTCAATAGTCAGCTTCTTATGGATACTTTTGATACATAAGAGATGGATATGCTGGCTGTGTATTAGGAAAATCTGTTGAGGATGAGATATAGATTGTCCTTAATTGTACAGAATGCATATTAGCTTCCATTTTTTGCACAATTCCTTGTATCTTTTGTATCTCACAACCTTTAAAGTCAAAGTCAGGACCTATATAATGGTTAGAGATGTATTGTCGAAGTTTAGCATTAAGACATTGAATCTGAGCTTTATATGATTGATACATTTGTTGAATATGTTTAGAAACTACATCGAATTTATGATGAGTAGCATGATTTTGTTGACTGATTCCATCCAGTTTCGAATCAATTCTTCTAAAAAATTTGTTCTATGCTATTGTGTTTGATGTTTTCTAGTTGAGAACTTCATCAAATGGATTTGACATAAGTGTTCCTTGGGAAGTGATTCCTATGGCTCAAATCTAAGGGTTAGAAACAACCCTCATTGATTCATCTGTACTCCTAGTTAATGAAGGAAAGTCTTCCTCGTATGGCTTTGCCATCATACATGATATAGGAGTAGGATTCATAATAGAAACTTCTAGCTTAGATCTACATGTAAACGACTTCAACATCTCTCTAAGAGACTTGGGTCTGGATCTTTCTATCAATAGACCTTTAGAATATCTTAGATCTGGATCATCTCTAAGGTGATGATACTCATGAGAAGGCATACAGTACGATTTTGGAGTTTTCTTCTTCCTTCTCCTTCTTGTATAGTGATCATCATCATCATCACTATTTGACTAAGGGTTGAGATAGATCTCACAGTCTGGTTCACACATAAATGGATCGACATCCCATACAAAATATCCACAATGCTGACTAACATAAACTAGATCTCCATTAGATTTAAAGTAATGAACAGGAGGACCAGATTTACCTTCCATATGAGAATATACGGGCTGGATCATAAGGATTACCCCAGATGTTGAAGGTCCAGATGGATCTTCATTGGGTCGTGCATAGATGGACTTAACAATTCCATCTCTCAAATTCTTCAGAATCGAAGGAGTTATCGTATGAAAAAAGTGTCGATAAGGCACGTGGAACACCTTCTGGTAGTTGATGATCCAGTATACATCAACTTTTCAAGCTCTTATGTTGATAATTGCTTCGGGATTTGAATGATAGTAGTCTGATCATTGGAATGATTAGCAACCATGTATATAGCATCTAAAGTGGAATTCCGAAAGTTGAGGTCCAAAGCATGATTTTGTAGATGATAGATCATCTAGTGGTGAAGAGTAGCCATGATGGCCATAGAATCTTCATCTGCTCTAGTGATCTGGACATGAACTTGCAGACGTTCAGATAAGGTTGGATCATGCAACCTAATATTGAAATCAAGTGTTATAGTCAAAATGATACTTCCGTTGTTAAGCGTTGTCAGTAAAGTACCAATAAGAGCATTTTGGTATGTTGTGTAGGTAGTGTTTAGAAGAGATATCCTGGCTATAGCAGGTATTCCCTTTCTTCCATGAAGTGTAAGAACAAGGTGTATAGCTCCAACATAAAGATGTATATGATTTTGCTCCTTCCATAAAGAGATCAGTTATTTAGGGATTTCAAGCTTTACATATTGTTCTGCATTGGTAGATTTGAGACCACATTATTCCAATTTGGAACTGTGGATGAGGTGGAATGTTGAACTTTCGGTGGAGATGTTGTAGGTGTATGAATCTGTAACAGCTTACTCCACTAATTAACTCCACTAATTAACTGGTTCAAATGGTGTATAAAAGGTTAATGGCTCAAGAACCTTTAAAGACTCAGATACTCTTTTTCTAGGCATGTGTTCAATGTTATGCCTTGATTTTGACTTCCTTAGTTTTTCAGGAATTATCTGAGGATGTATGTACTGTCTAATCAAAGGATAATTGAATTTGAATATCTGTGAGTAGTCAGCTTCTTCTAGATACTTCTGATACATAGGAGATGGATATGTTGGTTGTTTATTAAGAAAATCTATGGAGGATGAGCCATAGATTGTCCTTGATTGTGCAGAATGCATGTCAGCTTCCATTTGTTGCACAATTCCTTGTATCTTTTGTATCTCACGAATTTTAAAATCAAAGTCAAGACCCATATAATGGGTAGAGATGTATTGTCGAAGTTCAACATCAAGACACTGGATCTGAACTTTGTATGACTAATACATCTGTTCAATCTGTTTAGAAACAACGACTTTATGATGAGTAGCATGATTTTTTTTACTGATTCCATCCATCTTAGAAACAATTGTTCTCAAAACTTTGTTTTATGCTACTGAGTTTAATGTTTGCCAGTTAAGAACTTCATCAAATGGATTTGACACAAATGATCCTTGGGAAGTGATTCTTGTGGATCAAATATAAGGGTCAGAAATAACCCTCGTCGATTCATCAATACTCCTGGTTAATGAAGAAAAATCTTCCTTATATGGCTTTGCCATCATACAGGGTATAGAAGTAGGAGTCAAAAATAGGAACTTTTGGCTTATATCTGTATGTAGATCTGCATGTAGACGACTTCAACATCTCTCTAAAAGACTTGGGTCTGGATCTTTCTATTAATAGACCTTTAGAATCGTCCAGATTTGGATCATCTCTAAGGGGGTGATACTCACGAGAAGGCATATAACATAGTTTTGGCTTTTCTTCTTCCTTCTCCTCCTTGTATAGCGATCATCATCATCATCACTATCTGACTCAGGGTTGAGACAGATCTCACAGTCTAGTTCCCACATAGATGGTCGACATCCTATACAAAATGTTCACAATAATGACTAACATAAACTAGATCTTCATTATATTTAAAGTAATGAACATAAGGACCATATTTACCTTCCATATATCAAAATACAGTTTGGATCGTAAGGATTGGCCTAGCTATTGAAGGTCCAGATGGATCTTCATTGGGTCAGGTATAGATGGACTTAACAATTCCATCTCTCAAAGTTTTCAAAATTGGATGAGTTGTTGTATGAAAGAGTGTAGATGAGGTGCGTAGAACACCTTCTAGTAGTTGGTGATCCATTCAATAGGCATCATCTTTACAAGCTCCTATGTTTGTAGTTGCTTCGGTATTAGAATGATAGTAGTCGGATCATTGAAACGATCAACGATCATGTATAAAACATCCGAAGTGGAATTCAGGAAGTTGAGGTCTAAAGCATGATTCTGTAGATGATAGATCATCTGGTGGTGAAGAGTAGCCATGATGGCCATAGGAACTTAATCTGCTCCAGTGATCTGGATATGAATTTGCAGACCTTCAAATAAGGTAGGATCATCTAACCTGATGTTGAAATTAGGTGTTACGGTCAAAATGACACTTCCGTTGTTGAACATTATCAGTAGAGTACCAATAAGAGCATTTTGGTAGGTGGTGTAGGCAGCGTATATAAGAGATAACCTGGCCGTAGCAGGTATTCCCTTTCTTCCATGAAGGTTAAGCACAAGGCATATAGCTCTAACATGAAGATGTATATGATTTTGCTCCCTCCATAAAGAGATCAATTCTTTAGGGATTTCAAGCTTTACGTATTGTTCTGCAGTAGTAGATCTAAGACCACACTATTCCAATCTAGAACTCTGGATGATTTCTTTCATGAGGTCTTAAAGTAGACAAAGTAGTACGGATACTTCTCATCCAAGAACGAGCACAAGAATATATATTGTATAGATTCAAGAAAGGTAAAGAAGACTCACAAATACTATTTTCTACAGGTACTTGGGTAATTTCTACAAGGATTTCTATTCTATTTGATAACACGCACTTTACACTATAAGGTAAAGAAAACATAGACAAAGTAGACGATAAATGAATAGGGTCGGTAAACAGTGTTTCCATAGCTTCGTATAGGCTCTCTCCTTACTCACTTCTTTGAACAAGAATCAACATTACCTGCCTAACAAGATGCGAAAGGTTTGGATGCTCCCTTTAATGACCCAATCACTAACTAGTCATGTGAAATGCAAGACCTCCAAGTCTGTGGGGGACTAGGGAACCTGGTACTACTATATACCAAAATATACCTTGGGCAAGAACAAAGTTTTGGACATATGATCATTAAACTGGTGTACGATCTACTTTCATACATGTCTGCTATAACATGTATAATGAATCATCGTTTGTAAAGGTAGATGAATGAGATGATTCTTCTTCTTCAGATGTAAAGACTGAAACAACAAACTTAGTATCTTTTTCCTTTTGATATTGCTCCTCCGTTAATTCTTCAAAGTCATTGTCAGAATGGATTGGCATAATAGATTTGATCTGCTTCAACAACTTGAGATCTTTCTTTGTTTTGTGAGGACAAGTACGTGCAAAGTGTCTATGTTGTCCAAAGAGAAAACATTTTCCAAAGAGAAAACATCGAGTAGGCTTCTGTCGATGTGAGGAATTTTTAAAGAACTAAACAAATCTTCTTTTTATATTTTCATTCTCCCTTTCGTAGGTTTTCTTCCAAGGCTTGTAGCCTTCCTTCTTTCTGTGGAACTTTCTCCGAGGGTAGACTTGGTGAAGATGAGCTTTCTTTTTGCTATGACACTCACAAGTCTTTGTATCTTTGCATTTAATCTGGAGATAAGGCTTCTTGCAAGCCTATTTGAGAACTGGACCACCTTTTATGATATTCTTGAACAAGGTGTGATGATCATATAACTTATCAAGAGAAGTTAAAACAAGCTGACAGATTTTCCCAAGAGATATTGTTGACATATCATGCTGTAGAGAAACTATGGTCCTTTGTAGTTCTGATTGTAGTTGATCTAGAAGGATGAGATAAAAGTATATCGAAGATTACCATCATTCCATCCATTCAAGAGATAGTATCTTTCCGTCATTCATTAGTAATGCTTCTGAATATCTCGATTATCAAGAGAATAACATTTCATTGTGAAGTATTCTTGACGGATTGGTTTGTCAATGAGCTGAAAGTCACCAATGAATTCTTTATGGATAATTCCAAGTAGTGCTCCTACAATAGTGACTTGGATATACTAAAGGCATTGATAATCATTAATACTTTGCCACTATTATCGCAAAGTACCAGTGAAACGAGATGTGAATTCAAACAAAATATCTGGAAGAGGATGATTAGGTCTGGTTATTTGAAGATCAATCCATGCACTAAATTTATGTATTCTATCCCTCCATTTCTTTTAGGGTAAATCATCAAACTTAAATCAAGGTCCTAAAGTGGGCTTCGTTGTAGCCTGTGCAGCTAGCTAATCTTGTGTTGCTTGTGGTGCAGGTTCAGGTCTGAAAGGTTCAATACCTGTGAATTATGCTTCACTGATTTCAGGTTCAACTTCAATAAATTGAGCCATCGTCATTAAAACATTAGATAATTGTAAAAGATCAACAAATTGTGCTAAAGAATTAGTTGATGGTTCAGAAAAATGTTCAGATGATGAACTTAAAGATTGACACAGAGACATTTGCAGAGACTTCAGTTGTTGGAATAGAGGCTTCAGAGCTAGAATTTGTCTTATCTGATCGAGAATTTAATCTTCTACAATTTGTGTAGATCCAAGAGTTGCAATGAACTCTGTCTGTTTAGCTTTGTCCTTCCTAAGAGATGAGGTAGAAGGTTGAACTTTCGGTGGAGATGTTAGAGGTGTATGAATCTATAACAGCTTACTCGACTAATTAACTGGTTCAAATGATGTATAAGAGGTTGATGGCTCAGGAACCTTTGAAGACTCAGAAACTCTTTGTTTAGGCATTTGTTTAGTGTTATGCCTTGATTTTGACTTCCTTCATTTTTCTAGAGTTATCTGAGGATGTATGTACTGTCTAATCAAAGGACAATAGAATTTAAATACCTTTGAGTAGTCAGTTTCTTCTGGATACTTTTAATACATAGGAGACAGATATATTGGCCATGTATTAAGAAAATCTGTTGAGGATGAGCCAAAGATTGTCCTTGATTGTACAAAATGCATATCAGCTTCCATTTATTGCACAATTCCTTGTATCTTTTGTATCTCATAAACTTTAAAGTCAAAGTCAGGACCCGTATAATGGGTAGAGATGTATTGTCGAAGTTCAAAATCAAGACGCTGAATCTGAGCTTTGTATTACTGATACATTTGTTGAATATGTTTAGAAATTGCATCGACTTTATGATGAGTAGCATGATTTTGTTGACTGATTCTATCTAGCTTAGAATCAATTCTTCTCAAAACTTTGTTATGTGCTACTGCATTTGATGTTTTCCAGTTGAGAACTTCATCAGATGGATTTGACACAAGTGTTCCTTGGGAAGTGATTCCTATGGATCGAATATAAGGGTTAGAAATAACCCTCGTTGATTCATCAGTACTCCTAGTTAATGAAAGAAAGTCTTCCTTGTATGGTTTTGCTATCATATAGGGTATAAGAGTAGGAGTCATAACAAGAACTTTTGGCTTAGATCTGTATGTAGATCTGCATGTAGACGACTTCAACATCTCTCTAAGAGACTTGGGTCTAGATCTTTCTTTCAATAGACCTTTAGAATCGTCTAGATCTAGATCACCTCTAAGGGGATGATACTCACAAGAAGGCATATAACGCGGTTTTGGTTTTTCTTCTTCCTTCTCCTTTTTATATAGCGATCATCATCATCATCACTATCTAACTCAGGGTTGAGACAGATCTCACAGTCTGGTTCATACATAGATGGGTCGACATCCCATACAAAATGTCCACAATGATGACTAACATAAACTGGATTTCTATTATATTTAAAGTAATGAACAGGAGGATCAGATTTACCTTTCGTATGTGAAAATACTGGCTGGATCATAAGGATTACCCCAAATGTTGAATGTCCAGATGGATCTTCATTAGGCCGTGCATAGATGGACTTAACAGTTCCATCTCTCAAAGTCTTCAGAATCGAAGGAGTTGTTGTATGAAAAGAGTATCAATGAGTCACGTGGAACACCTTTTGGTAGTTGGTGATCCATTCAGTAGGTATCAACTTTTCAAGCTTCTATATTGGTAGTTGCTTCGGTATCTGAATGATAGTAGTCTGATCATTGGAACGATCAACGACTATGTATAAAGCATTCGAAGTGGAATTTGGGAAGTTGAGGTCTAAAGCATGATTCTTTAGATGATAGATCATCTGCTGGTGAAGTGTAGCCATAATGGTTGTAGAATCTTGATATGCTCCAATGATCTGGATATGAATTTGCAGACGTTCAAATAAGGTAGGGTCATCCAACCTGATGTTGAAATCAGGTGCTACGATCAAATTGACACTTACGTTGTTGATTGTTGTCAGCAAAGTGCTAATAAGAGCATTTTGGTACGTTGTGTTGGCAGTGTCTAGAAGAGATATACTGGCTATAGCAGGTATTCCCTTTCTTCTATAAAATGTAAGAACAAGGCGTATAACTCTAACATGAAGATGTATATGATTTTGCTCTCTCCATAAAGAGATCAATTCTTTAGAGATTTTAAGCTTTACGTATTGTTCTGTAGTGATAGATCTGAAACTACATTGTTCTAATCTGGAACTCTGGATAATTTCTTTTACACGAGGTCTAGAGGTAGACAAAATAGTATAGATACTTCTCGTCTAAGAACAGTCACTAAAATATATACTATATGGACTCAACAAAGTAAAGAATACTCATAAAAATGATTTTCTATAAGTACATGGGTAATTTCTACAAGGTTTTTTATTCTATTTGATAACATGAGCTTTACACTAGAAGGTAAAGAAGACATATATAGACAAAGTAGACGATAAATGAACAGGGTTAGTAGACAGTGTTTCTATAACTTCGTATAGGCTCTCTCCTTATTCACTTCTTTGAACAAGAATCAATATTACCTGCCTGACAAGATGTGAAAGGTTTGGTTGCTCCCTCTAGTGACCCAGTCACTTGCTAGTCATGCGAAATGCAAGACCTCTAAATCTGTGGGAGACTTGGGCGATATTATTGTAGACATGCAAGTGGCCAATTTAGTTCTTCTAAGTGTCACTATCATATCAGGTATAAAGAGGCTCTCGCTGTTAAATGAGGTATTGAAAAATTCACTTTCCACCTCACTTCTTATCATTTTGTCAGTGAAATAGATAACATCTCTTTTTCAAAAATCCTTAATTAAAAAAAAGATTCCTAACAGTCAATTACTTCGTCAACAAGAGTGGTTATAAAAATGTGTGATAAAGCTGAAGACGTTGTTACGTGAAAAAAAAATATCAGTACGTGTTTCTCTATATGAATGATGCCAAAGGGCACGTAAGTTCCGGAGACAATACAGCAATATAATATATGCCACTTTTTGATTTATATGCTTCTTTTGACCCACACAACATGCTCTAAATAATAATATTATATGCTCACAGTAGTAAATAAGTTCGTCCCCTACTCGCACGGCTTGAACAAAGCTTCAAGTTCAGTACTATAGGGTTTATTTGGGTTGTGACACGAAATCATGGGGCTATAGAGGAAGAAATTAAGACACGGGCAAATTTGTGTGCGTCACTGTATCTAACCATAATTCTCGCCAAGGGCCCTTCGTGTGTCGTGTATTTTAATTGGCAATTTAAGACGAAAAAACACATCTCAATTAATTATATAATTGCAAATTGAATAGTATAAAATTTAAATACACGACACAAGAAGACTAGAACCGCTTCTGTTAAGAAAAATATAAGTACCAACGTAAACTTTATTGGAAAAAAAAACATAATTGACATGACTTTGTTCAATTATGTTCACACTTCACGCCAGACTATCGTCTATCCCTCATCAGGCTCACGGTCGTGACGAGCATCAAACGATAGCCATAAAACTCAATAATTGGTGTTGGTGGTTGAATCCACAAATGTTTTCAACCGATCCATAGCTAAGTTCAGTGTTGTCTGGGACATGTTAGCGAAGCATACTCGAAACCAACCTGGTTCGATGCAATGGCAGGAAGAACCAGGAGAGATATTTAACTTAAAATCGTAGACAATTCTCTCCCAGAGCTCCTGCTCTGCTTCGAATGTGTTGGACTTCAACAGATGTTTCATGTTGACCCAACAGAACAAGCCTGCATTGCTCTTTAGACAGCTGATACCAGCTTTTTCGAAGCCTTTGACGAGCTGCTTTTGTCTATTTTTAAGCCTCTTTTGATTCTCGGAGATGTAGCTTTTGGTGAACTTTTTGTCAGATAGAAGAGCAGAGAGAAGGTACTGCGTCTGAGAAGAAACCAAACCGAAGCTAGACATCTTTGTTGCCGTTGATACTACCTTGTCGTTGTTGGAATAAATTGCACCAACTCTAAAACCAGGGAGACCAAGATCTTTCGAGAGGCCGTACACAATGTGAACCCTGTTGCTAACTTCTGTGTTCTCACATTTTTTCTCCTTCAAAACCTCCATGATACTCACGAATCCTGGAGAGTTGAAGGCAGTCCCGGAATAAATTTCATCGCTGATTAGATGAATACCTTTTGATATTATGAAGCTTAGAAGAAGATTCAATTCACTACGGCTAATGGTAATTCCCAGTGGATTCGAAGGGTTTGTCACCAACACACCCTTAACCTTTAGGTTGCGATTTTGTGCATCTTGATAAGCTTGTTCAAGAGCTGGTTTAGTGATTTGGAAGTTATTTGAACTTGTACACTGAATAGGAACAATCTCAACCCTGGTTCTCCACTGTAGATCACGATCAAATCTATAAAGACATACGAAAATAAGATGAGAAACGTATATTTCATGCATAAATAACAGGTAACTTAGCTTGGTAAACAACAGGAAATATATATGAAAAAATAGAAAGTTAGCTACACGTACGTACCCAGGGTAGTATGGTGTAGGAAGAAGAATTGCATCTCCTTTTCCAGCGAGACAAAAGATGAGAGTCTCGTTAGCAGCAGTTGCACCGGCGGTGAGAACCAACTTGTTTTGATCAAAAGCTACTTTGTTTCCTCTTATCTCCGACATGAATTCAACCATTGCCTGAAAATAATTAAAAATCCAAACTTCATCAGTTAATACGAAAAACAAATCACGTCAATAAATTAACGCACATAAATAAGAATAATTCACTTACCTTCTTGAAAACAGGGAGGCCATGATAATCTTGGAAGAGGGCAAGCTCTCTGAAAAAGGATTGCCCGTCTTTCTTGAAACTAGCAGTGTCCTGATTATTGGCAAGCCATGACTCAAGAAGATCGAAAGAGAGCTGAAAAAGACTTTTACAAGCATAAGTCAACTATTTAGTACAGGGTAATTGTTGGTGTTGGCTAACCTGATTCTCTGCAAGTCCCATCTGGATGATGCCTGTTGGATTGTTAACCTCATCGTATGGGTTCTTCTCATATTCCTCCCATCCTGCGAAGTATGAGGAAACTTGGCCGTGAGTATTGCACATAGCTTTCTCAGACAACAGTCTCATTTTAGCTCTCACTAACAGACAGTTAATTATCACAGAGAAACCGAAATAAAGAAACTTCAGCTAGCGAGTGGAGGAATTTTAGAGTGTTAAAAGCAATTTGTGGCTGAACAAGTGAAGTGGCGGAGGGATTGAAGAGAGTTGCATGCATATGTAAACTAAGTGACGGCACAAGGCAGCACGAAGAGTTGACAGCTTGGACGCACTTTCTCCACCGCCAAGTTTTTTTTTTTTTTTATTACAATGGAAAAATAAATCTAGATAGCGGAAAGCCCTACAATACTGGGTGCCCTAATTGTTCCGAAGGAGGAGCGGCAAAAAAGATACTGGAGGTTCCGATAGATAACGTAGCCCGGTGCTGAGAGGCGAGATGGCTAAGTTGATTTCAATCTAATAACACCAACAAATAGTTTTGCGTTAAAAGTTCAAAGACATTTTTATCCATTCCTTTTTTAACATATTTCATTTAAAACATTTCCTAAAAGTTTAAAGAAACTTTTATTCGTTTCCTTTTAACATATTTCTTTTATATCTTAAAATTAAAATACATGTTTATCCATTTTCTTTTAACATATTGTTTTATATCTTTATTACAATTTGATTTATTTATATAATTTATTAAATAATTAAATTTAAAATATATATTACTTTACATAAAATATATCATTACAAAGATTTTGAAACATATAAAATAACACTAATATTGAATAAAATATTATATTTATTTTAATTTTATTTATAAGTGACATAAATTTATTAATATAATATGTTAAGAATTAAAAGTAAATTTAAAATAAAGGTACATAAATTTAAACCACAATATTAATTTAAAATATTAAAACTCAACGAAAATATTCAAAATTACAACCAAACTAAAATAAATTACAATTACAATCGGACTTTATATTACAATCAAACTAAAATTACAACAATCAAATTAAAATTAAAACTAAAATGCTTGAAAATATTAATTTAACATAAATAATGAATAGTTTGGAAGGTCATCTCTATTTCCTCCAAAATCAAAATATTAGCTAAAATCACTAGATGAGTCAATTTCTCCTTAAGGTTCTCCTTTGTGAGCTCTTTTTGTATAAATTTTCTTTTGTTCATTTTTAAAAATCTCACATATGTTTTTGAAATTATCAAAGGACTACACATTTTTAGAAAAAAAAATCTATATTACATAATATTATATCAGCATGCATTATAATGCACAATATAATCATTGAGGATGAACGTGATACTCAATCGGCTATACAAAATTATAAATGAGCTCTTTTAGATAACTTCATATTGAAGCTTCCAATATTATTGCCGGGTATTAACAGCTCTACTTCTCTACAGATATGACTATTTGGCCATTTACCCATTACTAATGACTCAAAAATCTGATGAAGAACTTAAATAGTTGGTAAGCCTCAAACCTATTATTTGTTTGCAAGAAATTTAATGCTTTTAAAATTTAAGTGTCCAATTCGTATATGTTATAGCCAATTATCAATGATAATAATAGTTCGTATATAACATAGCCAATTATCAATGACAAAAATAGTATCACAACCTTCAATTTTAAATAAAGCATTCAAAACAAAGGCAGGATTTTGAGCACACTCATAAATGGTTGGGAGTTAATTAGTGAATCTTTCCCTACGTTTGGTTACAGTCCATAGCCCTGCAGACAGTGGACAAGGACTGAAAAGTCCTGTCCCATATCAAGTTTGGTTCTTTGTCGACCATGCTCCTTGTCCGATCCAAGAAGGACATGGATGTAAATTATTGTCCGGTTGAAATCGGTGGTGCGAGAAGCAAGTCCAATGATGAGCTTGAAAAAGACGCGTCTACCCTGTTTTGTTTGTCTGAAACCACAAACGCAGCCCGCTGGTCTTCGTCTTACGTTCGTCGTCTTCCCGATTTGTGTTTGTCTGAAACCTCACGCAGGGCCGCTCGTCTTCGTCTCCGCTGGTCTTCCTCTCTGGTGGCCTTCGTCTCCGCTGGTCTTCCTCTCCGCTGGTCTTCATCTCCGCTACTCTTCGTCTACGCACGGTAAGCTTCTTGTTGTTTCTTTTTTCAGATGCATGACTCCTCTTCCCGAATCTTTTGTGGACACCTTCTAACGCATATGTGGGTGTTTCGTTTCCGTCTGTAGCCAGATTTGGAATCTCTCCATTCAGATCCGGTCTTCGCTAACCCCGACTGTGACCATCGTTCGGGAATATTAAGGTTAGACTTCAATTTGGAACTCTTCCTTGTTCTTTTTGATTGGTTTGGGTGATGGGATCTGCGTCATTCTTACGGTTCTGTTTTATCACCATTGTTGAAGATTGTTATAATCTCATGTATCTTTGCACAAGTGTATGATGGATAATTGTTACAAGTGGAGAGTTCATCCATAAACCACTTAAGAGTAGTGTAGTATGTAGCAATGGAGTCATTCTTTTGCACATGATTGGCTACTGGTTCTTTGTATTTCAAATATTTGTGATGCATTCTCATGTGAAATCTTTCATAGAGATCAATCCAATCTTCATAGGCGATCTTCATATAGATGACACTATTAGTCGTTTCTCTTATTACAACATTGAGAATCCATGAAAGTATCATATTGTTGCAACGATTCTAATGGGAAAATAGATGAGAGTTGGCGGTGGTTGTGCCATTGACAATCCCAGTTTATTTTTGATTCTAAAGCCATAGTGATTGATCTACACTAGGTGGGATAATTATCCCCATTCAATTGCTGGGTAACCAACATAGCTCCTGGATTCTCAAACTGAATAGTGTCAAATAAATATAGACATAAACAAGCTATATTTATTCCAGCTCAGATTTGCTTTTTTCTTTTGTAAATCCAAAAGTCTCACTAATCACTTGTTTTGTAATAAAGAAGATATCAAAAGTTAATGGGTTGACAATAATATCGTTTAGTGGGTAATTTGTTAGTAGGATAACATGTTGAAGTGAAAATGCTATTATGTAAGGAACATAAGATTAAATCTGAAAATGTCGGTTGTGAAAATGTCATTGTGAGTCATACAAATCTAGAATATCCGTATATGCATACAAATAATAATAATAACAAATAAGTATTAATAATAATACTTATAATAATCATTAAATTATTACCATACCAATGATTATTATGTTATCATAATTTTACTTAATATTAATATTCATATTAATTTTATTATTTTGTCTTACGAAATTATAATAATAACATAATAATTATTATTAGAGTTGCAAAACCAATGAATTATAAAAGACCAATGAATTATACTAACAACAATTACAAAATTAATATTAATTGTATCAATATTATTTTCATAAAAATTATAATTAATAAGATATTAAATGTTAGTAGAGTTGCAAATATGCTTAATATAACCATTGGCACAATTATGAAATAACCATTGAAATACATCTTTCCAATACATTATATTGCAGGGACATTTTTGACATTTAACACTGTTTTTTGTTCTGTCCACTGCAACCAAACACATTTCTGTCATGAGGGCATTTCGACATTTAACACTTTTTTTTCGATTACATCACACTGCAACCAAACACATTTCTGTCCGTAGGACGAAGACAATTTTCTCTGTCCTGTCCACCGCAACTAAACATCTCACTGTTTTCAATTCTTGTCCTGCTCTGTCTGTCTGTCTGTCTTGTCTGTCCACTCGATTCTGACGCTAACCAAACAGACCGTTTGTTTATAAACAAAGGAAGTTATGAAAGGGGTTAGCTTAAATGACTAAGTGTCTGTTTGGTTTAGCTTTTGGAGAGTGAATAAGTACTTTTTTTACCGTAAAAGTTATTTTTAAAGAAATGAGTGTTTGACAGTAAAATCTAAAAATACTTTTTTCATATAAATAACTTTTTTTGAAGCTAAAATACGATTTTTTAGAAGTTCAAATTCGGAGCTTTTTAAAAAAGTACATTTTCAGGTAGATTTTTAAGATAAATTACTGAGCCTAGTTTTTAGTCTCTTTTATCCTTATATTTTACACATAATTCTCACAATATTCACAAACACATCTTCACATTTATTTTAAGATTAATATAATATTATTTGACTTTTTTACATAATTTAATATTTATTTTTATATTAGTTTTATTTATATTATAATCTATATAAAAGATTTGGTTACATATATTTTCATTTATGTTTCATATGATTTAAAATTATATAATAATTAATATATTGTGTTTTCACATTGTTTAATATATTTTAAATAATATTTATATGCATAAACAATTTTATTATAAAATAAAATATAGTTAAAATTATAAGTACATTTTATTTTATATTACCAAACAATTTATTATATGAAGCTCTTTTTAAAAAAAATAAATGACAATAAAAAAAATACTGCTAACAAAAACTAAGCCTATTTATCAAAATAAAAGCAGTTATTGCCACCAACCGACGTGTATCACAATTGCCCACCCTTTGTTTTGACTGCCAGATCTCAGTGCACCGCATTTGAATGGGTCGTCTGTTCCACAATTTCTATTACCACCCTGGGCCATTACACGACATCCACACATTTAACAATACGTAAATAAGACGGAGCTAGATATTTAGATATGTGGATGTCATGCAATGGCACAGGATAGGAATAGGATTTGCGGAACAGACGATTTCGTGCCATCTAAATAACAGGTAATAATGATGAGATAGGGAGTGACGTTAATAGAAAGCAGAAAATTAAGCAAAAATCATAAATTTCACTAAAAAATGAGTCCTTGTTTGTTGAGCATAATCAGAGATGCGATAGTGAGAGTAGAGATAGTAAGAGTGAAGAACGAACACTCAGTTTTTTGGTGAGCCAAAAACAAAATGCTCTTATGGACTTACTTTTTATTATGTACCACTAATAGAACTATATGCACCAAAAGTCCAAATACAAACATCTAACTAATTAATAACTGCAACTAACTAACAACTTAGATACTAATTACATTTTTTCACTCCCCCTCAAGTTGGGGGTTCATATACATCTTTAACACCCAACTTGGACAAAAGATACTCATGCTGTTGTACTCCCAATCCTTTGGTAAGCAAATCTGCAATCTGTTCATTTATAGAAACATGCTGAGTCTGAATTAATCCATATTGAATTTTCTCATGTACAAAGTGACAATCTATTTTAATGTGCTTCGTTATGCAAACTGCAAAGCTACGTGGCTATCACAATATAACATAACTGGTCTTTTACTCTTAACTCCCAGTTCTTCAAGCAATCCTGATAACCATACCAACTCAGCAGTAGTAATGGCCATGCTCCTGTATTCGGCTTCTGCTGATGATCGAGAATCGTGTTATGTTTCTTTGACTTCCATGAAATCAATGAGTCTCCCAATTTCACAAAGAATCCCGTTATAGATTTTCTAGTCATGGGATAAGTGGCCCAGTCGGAATCACAGTAAGTAGACAATTCCATATGTCCATAGGCGGATAATAAAATTCCTTGCCCTGGACGTTTCTTAACATAACGCACAATTCTCAAAGCTGCCTCATAATGTGAATGTTTGGGGTTCTGCATGAATTGACTCAGGTGCTGTACTCGATAAGTTATATCTGGTCTTGTGTGAGTTAAATACAAGAGTCTCCCTATCAACCTTTGATACAATGCTACATCTGTCATCTCTTCATCAGCAACTGTCAGCTCTATGCCTTTATCATACTCAACAGAAGTCAATTTCTGATTCTGCTCCAAAAGTGTGAATGCAGTCTTTGCTCCCCCTAGACCTGCATCTTCAATTAACTCAAGAGCATATTTTCTCTGATTCAAAATAATTCCAGACTTGGATCAGAGTACTTCAATACCAAGAAAAAACTTCAAATCTCCCAAATCCTTCATCTTAAAATGCTTATGCAAAATTTGTTTCAATTCTTTTATCATCACAACACTATTTCCAGTTATCAACAAATCATCCACATAGATTAGAAGAATAACTATATCACATCCATTCTTTCTTTGAAACAATGAATAATCATGTTTACTTTGAACATATCCATTGGCAACTAAAACATCACATAACTTCAAATTCCATTGTCTAGAGGCTTGCTTCAAACCATATAAAGATTTGAGCAACCGACATACCATGTTCTCCCCCTGGTTGTCAAATCCCTCAGGAAGAGTCATGTAAACCTCCTCGGATAAATCACCCTGCAAAAAAGCATTATACACATCCATCTGATATAAAGGCTAATGATGCATAGCAGCAAGAGCAATAATAGTTCTAACAGTGACCATTTTGGCCACAGGAGAAAAAGTCTCCTGAAAGTCAACTCCTGCTTGCTGGTTGTAACCTTTAGCAACCAATCGTGTTTTAAACCGTTCAACTGTGCCATCAGAGTTATATTTAACTCGATATACCCATTTACACCCAATGGGGTGCTTACCAGGTGGGAGGGGAACCACCTTCTAAGTGGAATTGGCTTCCAAAGTTTGGATTTCATGTTGCATAGCATCTACCCAACGCTTGTCTAAAATAGCCTCATGGTAAACAGTGGGTTTAACTATGCTAGAAATAGAGTTTGCAAAGATAACTGTATGTGGAGGCAAGTAGGAATAAGAAAGAGAATCATGAAGAGGATACGGAGGGGTGATAGCAAGTAAGGAAGAGGATGAAGGTTTATGTGAACAAACAAAGTCTTGTAACCAACCTGGGGGTTTAGAGATTCGAGTGGATCTACATAAATGTTCAGGTGGACAAAATGTAGGAGGGTGAACTAAAGCTGGTGGCTCAGGAATAGGCGGTGAAGAAGAAGGTTCAGCTAAAGGATGATTAGGCGATGGAGGAAGAAGCTGTAAGAAATCCGGATCAAGAATAGCATTAGAATCAGGAACAGGAAATAATGGAGAAGGGTTGGAAGTAAATTTAAAAGGGAATATAGTTTCATGAAAGACTACATCCCTGTTGACAAAAAATTGTTTCGTTGAAAGGTTGAAAAGAATATAACCCTTTTGGACAATAGAGTAACCCATAAAAACGGAAGGAAGTGCTTTAGGTGAAAATTTATCAACATAAGGAGTGACAGTAGCATAACAAAGACAACCAAAGACTTTAAAGTGATCAAAGGATGGTGTTTTATGATATAAGGCTTCATAGGGTGAGATCCATTTAAGGACAGGGGTAGGCAAACGGTTAATGATGTAACAGGTCGTGGAAATACACTCTCCCCAAAATTTAAAAGGCATGTTGGAATGAAATTTAATGGCTCTGGCAACCTCTAAAAGGTGTCGATGCTTTCTCTCAGCAATGCCATTTTGCTGAGGAGTATGTGTATAAGAACTTTGATGAACAATACCAAGGGAGGTGAACAAGGTTTGACCTACTTCATTGAAAAATTCTGTGCCATTGTCACTTCGTACAATTTGAACAATACCAGAGAATTGAGTTTTGACGAAGGTAAAAAAACTTTGTAAGGTTAGGATGGCATCACTTTTGAGTTTAAGGAGATAAATTCAGGTCATACGGGTAAAATCATCAACAATGGTGAGAAAATAACGATGTCCACTATGTGTGGAGATCCGATAAGGTCCCCAAAGGTCAATGTGTATAAGGGAAAAAGGGTTATGTGCTAGGGTAGTGCTTAAAGGAAAAGGAAGTCTAGTTTGTTTAGCTAATTTACAGACATGACAAGAGTGGATATCATCACTATTGTGCAAATTGAAATGCAAATTTGGAATTTTTCATAACAAAAACAGAAGAATGGCCAAGTCTAGCATGCCATGTACAAGGTTGAGTTTTTACATTATTGACAAACAAACAAGAAAAAATACTAGTACAAGAGATACTAGCATCAACAGAAATGAGATTTTGGATAAAAAATGACAAGGCAGTTGAGATCTTTGGTCAATTTTGAAACAGAAATGAGATTGAAATTGAAGTCAGGTACATAAAGAACGTTGGTGATAGTGTGAATAGGCGAAAGAGAATGAGATCCTAAATGTATTACAGTAGTGGAGTTACCATTTGGAAATTGAACACAAGCATGTTTAGAAGCACAAGAAACAGTAGAATGCAAGCAATGAAAGTCAAAAGTCATATGATTGGAAGCACCGGTATCAAGTATCCATTCAATGGAGCTAGGCTGATACGAAGAAGCCATACCTGCCATATGTGCAACAGCAGTGACTAGAGGAGAAGATTCCTTGCTCAAAAGATTCAGTAGCTGCTGATATTGCTCTGGAGTAAAGACTGGAGCAGAAGATGATGGATGAGCAACTGAGTGAACAACTGATTTAGTATATGAGTCATCATCGTTATCTCCTGAGCAAGTAACATTATTAGCCCTCTTCTTCGTGAACTTAAAATCTACAGGAAAACCAATGAGCTTGTAACAAGACTCCCTCTTGTGTCCCTTATTCCCACAGTGATCACAAGTTCCCTGAAACCGCCTGCAAGTATTAGAAGAATAAAGAGTAGTAGGTTCAGCCAATGAAATCAGTGAGGATTGTTGGCGTTGAGCTTCATCCTGAAGAAGCATTGAATAGGCCTGATTTACTGAAGGCAAAGGCTGCATGAGAAGTATTTGACTCCACACAGCTGAATAAGTCTCATTAAGACCCATGAGAAATTGAAATAGACGTTGCTGTAAAAGATTCTGAGAGTTCTTGCGAGACATAGCACAATCACAAGACCCAAATGGAATCAAAGCGTCATACTCATCTCAGAGAAGACGCAATTTGGTGAAATAAGCAGAGACCGAAGAAATACCTTGAGAATGTGATGCTATTTCATGATGAAGAAAAAAATGCGAGATCCATCCACCTTATCATACCTTTCCTTCAGATCTTTCCAAACGAGAGCAGCACTCGAAGCAAAAACGATACCAGCCGAGAGATCCTTGCAAACCGTATTAAGAATCCAGGAAAGAACAGTGGCGTTGCAACGCTCCCACTACGGATGAAGATCTGGATCCAAATCATCTCGTGAGCATGTTCCATCAACGAAACCAATCTTGTTCTTTGCCAGTAGTGCGATTCGCATAGCCCGACTCCATACACTGTAGTTCTCAATGCCAGTGAGTTGATGCGAAATAAGCAATGTTCCAAGGGTGTCTGAAGGATGAAGGTACAATGGATTGTTAAAATCAATCTTAACACCTGTGTTTATCAATCTTAACACCTGTGTTAAGGGAAGCTTGTGATGATTCTGGATAATCGATCGTCATGAATTACATGAATCAAAGGAAAATCAGAGGATGAACAAATTAGGGTTTCAAATTGGGGAAAACGCAAAGAATGAAAAATAGAGATTCAAAATTGGGGAAAATGCAGAGAATGAAAGGAAGAACAAAATGCAGTGAAGCTCAACAACAATGGTTGATCGTCCCCGGCTGCTCTGATACCATGTTGAACATAATCAGAGATGCGATAGTGAGAGTAGAGATAGTGAGAGTGAAGAACGAACACTCAATTTTTTGGTGAGCCAAAACCAAAATGATCTTCTGGACTTACTTTTTATTATGTACCACTAATAGAACTATATGCACCAAAAACCCAAATACAAACATCTAACTGATTAATAACTGCAGCTAACTAACAACTTAGATACTAATTACATTTCTTCATTGTTATACCCTTTTTAAACATTGATTAAACTAATTAAAGGGATGACTAAACATAGATTTTCTTAGTTCAATGTGTTCTGAAGGCAAGAATTTTCGGGGTTGGTAGGGTGGTGGAATGACTGGTGATGCAATCGGCTCCCAGATTTAGGATTTTCTTCAATGTTTAGTCATTAATCTCTGTTTCCTTTATTAATTTTAATGAGATTGATGAATAATTTAATTTAATACTATATATTTAATTAATTATTATATATTTTAGATAAAGCACTTAACTAGCAAATGAGCGTGATTAAAGTATATTTTAATAAAGCACTAACCAATGGATTAATTCAAACACTAGTATGGTTTAAGTACCTATTAACGGATTAAACATAAAATTATTATTATTATTATTATTATTATTATTATTATTATTATTATTATTATTATTATTATTATTATTATTAAAAAAGTTTATTACCATCTTTAATTTTTCTTAATTCTTATTGGATAAATTTAAGGGAAGTAAGAATTATAGAATTATATTTTAGTGGTAGTGTCTAAGTCCATAACTACTGTATCTAGTTTATCAATGATATAACAATTTATTCCTCGTATATAGCTGTCTCATACTTTGTTAAGTTGTTTAACAAAAACAAGTTAAGATCAAACTAGGTCTCGACTATTAAATAGGCACGGCTCCAGAGGGTATGGTTCTCCACTGTCGTTTTCATTTTCTTCTTCCCCACACAATTCAAAAGTATCCGGGTAATATCTATGGAGGTAAGTCTCTGTTAAAGACCAAGTGCATAGTCCAAATTCAATGTGCCTCTTGTTAGATAACAATCTCACAAGAGTTCAGAATTATTTGCTGGATTGGATGGAGCCACTCTTCTTTATATGTCTTAGTTGATGATCCTCGTTCGAGCCACGGCTGGGAATTAATATTGGTTTGTCGATTCATGGATGACCGAGGCCCCGTTTGATTGGCGGGAAAGTAAATTGAATTTGGAATATGATTCTTTAGAAAATAAATCTATGGAAAGTAAAGATATTCACATGTTTGGATACTTATAAGAATTCTAATAGGAAAGTTGGGTGGATTCTTATTATAATGTTTGGTATGTAACAGTATTTTATACAATGTAATTTAATTTTAACTTATGTTTTCAATTATATCCTACAAATGTAATAAAAATTTAAATTGTTAGATAAAGAAAAATATGAACCTGAAGATTGTCGATTGAAACTTTTAAGCATAAATATTCAAAATCTAAATACTAGCTGATACTGTAAATTTTTTAAAATATGGGAGATTTTTTACAAAATTTTCAAAAAACTTAAAATTTTCCTCCTCTCTCTTATCTCTCTTTCCTCCCTTTTTCAAAACTTTTAATTAGTTATTTTATTTATTTCAACTTTTATAATTATTTTGAATTTTAAATTTTTGTTTTAAAATAATAATTATTTTTATTACTAGTAATAATTATAAATTAAATATTATATAATATTTATTAATAAAGTATTAATAAAATATTTATTTTAAAAATAAATAATTTAAAATTTATTATTTATAAACTAATATTTATTTTATATATTTTAATTATTAAATCAAAATTTATTTGAAATTTATATATTTTAAAATCATGAGTTGAAAGAAAAGGAAGGGTTAAATTGTCTAATATATTTTTTAGATTAAATTTATGGGGAAAGTAATCTAAATACCAAGGGAGTGTTGGGATTTAGAATCCAAGGAAAATGCCATTATTTTCTCTAAATTATGAAAGTTTTTACTTTCCTAACTACTCAAAAAAACGAACCAAACATAATAATTTAAATTTAAAGAAAAAAATTACTTTCTCAGACAACAATCCGTGTCAACCAAACGGGGCCTCTTCGCAGAGTTGAAAGGTTACGTAAAAACATATCAAAGGCACATTGAAAGTTTGGCTTATTTCGGGCATATAAAACAAGAGAGTGATTAAGCTGCAATTTAACTTGTTATGTTAGGACTTAATTATGCTATGTTCACCGTTTAAAACCCCAGAAGGAAGGAAAATGACTGATAAGTGTGAGCATGTGGTTTGTAGTATAAAAATGGTTACTTTAGATCCTTTCTTTGTGTCCCATGTTGGCCGTAGTTTTAGCTAGATTGTTAGTTTCCTATCTGTCATTCATTTTATTTATTTAGTATATTTAAAAAGTTACTGAACTTAAATGCCCAATTAACCCTGACAGCTGGCTGACTCTGAAGCTTACAGGGATTCAACAATTTTCGTCACCAACGAAATTAAATAGAAAACTCCAAACGCAGTGGGCTGTCCTGAGACGTTGCATAAGAAGTTCTTGTATTCCTTGAATCAGTAGGAGTTAGACCCATTTGTTTATGTAATTAGCTTACAACTTCACAAACTCTACGCCTTGTTTTCTCCGCAAGAAGCTTTCTTGTGCTGATAAGGTTCAGCTGCCAGTTGCCCACGTAAAACGATCGGGGCTTTGGTCTCACAATCACATTAATTGCCAATAACAGTTTCAAGACATGCTGATGTTTTTTAGTTACTTTCAAGGATACACGCGGCATGATAAAGGACTGGCTAGTATCCATCAAGAATAATAGGCTAGATTCATTATGTTGACATATTAATATAATGAAAAAAAGTTAACAACATTAAAACACAATGTACCAAATCCAATGAAAATCATGGCAATCAACTTATTGGTAAAATTTCAGCCTATATTTTAATATATTGTTAGATGAATCCCACTCCTTTTCCAATCTAACTTGGAGATATGGTCTTACCTTATGATAATCATTGTAACTAAATTACCTTATGATCAGACTATACTACAACAAAACAGACTGTTGACGGCGAGTTTTGAAATCATCAATAAAAGCAAATTTTTTGTGACGAATTCTTGATTTGTAACAGATTGTCAAAATTTTTTGGACGTTTTACATAATCGTCCGACAATTTTAGCTAATCATTGCAAAAGGATTAACGTTTAGCGACGACTTATTGAATTTGTCGTTAATGTTGGAGTCTTTTGCGACAATCCACATTAACTGTCGTTGAAAGTTGACTTTTGGCGACAAAATTGGAAATCATTACCAAACATTAATAGTAAAGATTTTATATCTAAAATTGTAAAATATTTTCAAAGTTTTAAACATATTGTTGAAAAACACATGCATGATGAGTAATTTAAAATTTGAAAAGTAAATATTTTTTAATATAAAAACAATGTTTAAAAATTGAATCGGACATTAAACTAGTAAAAGAAAAATTTAAAGTTTAAAAGTTCAATCAAGTATTGAATCGTTATAAAATTGATATATAATAAACAAAAAGTAAAATTATAAGAATAAATACAAATAAATAATTTGTTGAAATAAAAATATACCAATGAATTATAGGTTATACTAAACTTTATAGCTTACATTATAGAAAAAATTAATTAACCTTAATAAGTAAAATATATAACTAAATTCACAAATTATTATATGAGTGATTATATATTTATATTATTATTTTCTTTGACTTATTTTATAAAAATAAAATTCATTGTAAATATTAAAAGAGTCATTATAATTTACAGTAATATTAAATTAAATGTAATTATGGTACAAATAAAAGTTATAGTTCAAATAATTGAACAAGGTTAAAAGTAAATAATACAAAATACAAAATACAAAATGAAGTAACTAGATGGATATAAACACTTGAAAAGTAATTATTGATTAAATTAAAAGCAAGTCAACATCTTCTATGGACATAAACACTTGAAAAGTAATTGTTGATTAAATTAAAAGTATGTTAACATCTTCTATTCTTTAGTGTTACCATATAAACAAGTAATTTTAAAAGGTTATATTAAAATAATAGTTGTTGACTGAAGAGGAACACCGAGCAGTCTGATTTGTGAAATTGATTCATTATGCCAACAAGAAAGAGGCCATTTAAGTATATAGGAATGAATTATGCAAAAAGAAACAATGGACTAGTGGATAGATTGTTTATTATTACTTACCGACAACAGAATGGTGAGCAAAATCTCACTTATTAAACTTGCTACAACAATTACCATAGTTTTTAGCTTTGGAGTTTTCGATCAACAAAGATACATAAAACAACTACCAAAATTAGCTTAACATGAAATAGAGTTTAACACATAGAAAACTAATTAATCAAATCATCCTATAAAGTTATCAAATTATGCTTATCTGTTATTTTTGAAAAAATTGAAACCATGAATAACAATGAACAAACTCAAACTCTATACGAACATGGATTTGACAACTAGAATCAGCATTTAACTCCAAAACCCATTCATTAATTCTCAAATTTTTTGCTCCTTCGTCTATCCAGTTTTGTATCTCATATGAACCAATTCCTAGTGACAGAAATGAGAGACAGACTTATTTCTAAACATAATAGATAACCACATTAAACTACATGGAAAACAACACACAGCAATATTAATAACTACTCGTTGGAATTGTCACAGCAGCAACTCAACCCACCTTCCATAACTAAGCTAAACCCAACTTCACACCCACAAAAGCCTTTCTTGATCCATGTTTTCACAATAGCTTTGACACCTAACGCTAGAAACAAAGAACGATAATCTGCAAGAAACCAAGGATGATTTTTGTTCTCACCTTAGCTTAGACACCCATATCCAGAAACAAAGAACAATAATTTGCTAAAAACACCAAGGATGACACTTGTTCTCAACTTAGATTTGAGTTCGACACCTATCTCCAGAAATAGAAAACAATAATCTGCTACAAACCAAGTATGATCCTTGTTCTCACCTTAGCTTTGAAACTCATCTCTATAAACAGAGAACAATAATCTACTACCTTAGCTTTAACACCCATCTCCAGAAACAGAGAATGACACCACCCATCTCTAGAAGCAGAGAACAATAATCCGGTACCTTAGCTTGTAGACAGAATATAGTTGTATAGTTAGTTGTTAGTTGCAAGCTCTGTTTAGCTCTGTTTTCGTGTCTATATAAACAGTGACTGGGCTATAAGTTAAATATATGAAAGATACATTTTCTTTCTCTTCTTTCTCACTCTAAACGACGGTTACTAGCTTGTTCATGGTATCAGAGACTAATGGCTTTCAAGATCTTGAACTAGCTCGATAATGGCAAATAGAGAAGAGGTTCGTTATGTAGCGCCCCCTCACCGTAGGGTACACATCGGGACACCTGAAGGTCGCTCCGACACGTATCTCACAATAAAGGTGCACTACCAGAAAATTTCCACTAATATCCACATGGCATCGCAATAATTAAAACTATAATATATCAGAAATCAGTACATTTTTAAAATCCAAAATAATCTCGATACAGTCATCCAATAACAGAATAGAAAAGTCTATCAGTCCCCTAAACAAAACCAAAAAGGAAACTGATACAAACATCTATCCTAAGTCATCCACAAAAGTCCAACCTAGCTGACAGACCTGTGTGCCATCGCTTCTCTTGCCAGCACACTCGCACGACAGGAAAAGACTATCTCCGGAGCTAGGAGTCTACTCTATCAATCCTGAAAAATAGGATGCAATTTTGGGTGAGTTTGCGAACTCAGTGAGAAACTATCATCGATGGTTCACTCGAAATCATGCATTCTGCAGATTAAATGCAAACGACGACCTGATGAAGATACAATTAGTGTATAACCATTTGCAGTATCAATTAACAATTTACAATAGCATATAACAATTTACAGTATCATATCACAATTTACAGTATTATGCAACAGTTTACAGTAGCATGTAATAATTTGCAATCTCTCACATCATCACATCATTCGATAAGTGTCACAATTCAATCACCATGTGTATACAATGCATATGAGACTCTTTTCGCTTATTCAAGTTGTGCCCAAGTGCTCGGTCGGATTTAGTGGGGGCGCGTCGAGTTTCTCCCTCGGGCTCGAGGCCCGGTCAGTACAATGTTTGAGCTCGAGGCTCTTTTCATTAATAATAGCAACTTGGGTCACATGTCCATTATCTGATCATGCATTTATGTATGTAATGCAGTGTTCAGTAAATCAGTGTATGGCTATAAAAGCCCAGTATTTCAATTCCCCGTGTCATGCAGTAGTCCAGTCCAATACAGTAAAAGCATGAAATTCAATTATATACATTTCAGTAATCATGCAATTCACATTGGCAAGTAATTCATATTGAGTATTTAAACAATCAAGAATTTGAGAAACCAACTAGGTTACTCACCTGTAACTTCCGAGCTATTGCCTGGAAGTTCCAGCAATGTCCGTGGAATGACGATCCAACGACGCCTCTATAATAGTAAAATACAGTCCCATTACTAGATGCTCAACTAAACAATTCATTGATGCATATGTCTCAGTGGAATTATGTACAATGCATGTTCACGATTTTCTCAGCGCTAAAACCCAATTTTGAACTCTTATGCCCCATTATAACTCTTCTCTCAATTGATCGACAATAATTGATCCATTCCAAAAAATTCAGTTCAATTTTCTCAATTCATACTTCTTATAACAATTCCCTTTTCATTGGATCAAAACCTTTATTGAAAATCCCAATTAAAACTCCAATTGTCTTAATTCAATACTTAGGTCACACTATGAAACATAATTGACCTTATTCTCTATGAATCAATACCATTTAAATTAAATTCTAACTTCCATAATTATCCTCAATTGTAGACCTCATTCCCTAGTTCATAATGAATCAGGAATCACCTTAATCGGAGGTCCATACCATAAGTTATGCCCAATAAACTAACACTCATCCATTCAGGATTTCCATCCCTCGCCGCGACCTACGGCCGCTCGACGTGACGTGAAGAAGTCCGTTCGTCGCGACGTGGAGACCGCTCGTCGCGACGAATAAATCCACGCTCGTCGCGACGTCCAGCCGAGCTCATTGCGACGAATAAATCATTATTCGTCGCGACGAAGCCCTCACGCCTCTGCGCGCTCGTCGTGACGTACGAAGGCCCGATCGTCTTCTCCGATCGATTTCCGCCATTAATGCTCTTTAATCTCAACATTTAACATCCTAACTACTCAATCAACCATAATAAATGCCATAAATGCTCAAGCAACCATTAATAACAATATTAAAGCCATAAAAACTTACCAATCACAGCCTCAATCCACAAATCTCTCAAGTATCCGTAAACCCTAAAACCTTCAAAATCGACGATAAACCACTCTCAAAGCTTCTCAACCTTAATCAATCACAATAAACCAGTTAGCTTGGCACAATAAGAAGAAGCCATAAGGAAAGATCAAAGAATCCTCACCAATGGGAGGAAATCGAAGAACACTGTGGGAGGAGGAAGAGAAGAAATGCTTAAGCCTTAGGGAAATACCCCCAAATTTCAAACCTATCTATTTATAGACATAGGTCTCCAATTCAGTTCAAATTTCAGTCTCTAAATTTCAATGGCTCAACATTTTTATTTCCTAACAGTATAACTCTAAGTTTTCCATTGCCATTGGACAATTCTTTCAGTACTATACAGTCAATCAGTCTGTCACTCGAAAATTTCCGGTCCGGGCATTTTCTCCCAAATTTCCCAAAAAATTCCTATAAGCCAGTATCAATAGCCAAACACTCTTAGCCTATTCTAAATCAGTCATTCAAGCCCACTTACTCCTAATTTCTCAATCAATCATAATCCAGTCAGTTCAGTCAATTTCCAGTTCACAATCCAATCAATTCTATACTCACAATTAAAATGCCGAAAAATCATGAATGCATGTACCTATGAATAAATGCATATGCAATAAACTTGTTCCTCTATGATCAGAGGCCAGTAACATGCTCAATCAGTGAATGCAATGAAACCTATCAGTCTGACTCAATATTACCATAATGCCCTTGCTAACAGTAACGGGATGTTACACGTTATCGTCCTATAGCTAGTGTTGAGGATGATCCGTATTTCTTGCATGCCTCTGATCATCCAGGTATGGCTCTTGTAATGACGCCATTGATTGGTTCTAACTATTTTAGTTGGAGTACGGCAATTAGAACTTCACTTGAGGCTAAGGATAAACTCTACTTTATCGATGAAACGTTGACGCCACCTACTGATTCCATTCAACACCAAAAGTGGAAGAGAGTGGACTCGATGCTTAAATCTTGGATTCGCAACTCCATTTCTAAGGAACTCGGTGATAGTTTTATCTATTCTCCGAGTGCCAAGCATCTATGGGAGGTTCTGGAAAAACGGTTTGGGGTGTGTAATACACCACAGATGTATCAAGTGCAGAGAGAAATGAGCACTACTACACAGGGAAACAATTCGGTTACACAATATTTCAATAAACTGAATCACTGTTGGGATGAATTTGATAGACTTATGCCTCTTCCTACCTGTGAGTGCACCGGATGTATTTGTTGTCAACGAATGACTGTCAAACTTAGGGAACGCGCAGATTGTAACACCACACTCCCACAAGACCCGAACCTGACATCGATGGTGATATCCGAGTCCGTGCCTGCGGTGGCGTCTTACATCACTCGACCAAAACTCAGTATATTTTTTTCTTTAACACATACACACACATGATAATTTATCACGGAAAACAATTTACATAAACAATTCAACGGCCTCGAGGCCCTTTTCATAAACACAATTTATTTCATCATTAACTTTACAAACCGACTTCATCGATAATACAAAATTCAGAAAATAAAATACAATAATGCGACGCGAATCGATCCCGATCATTTTCTCTACTTCAATAACCAACAGATGTCATACGCCCGTTGCCTAACGGGGTATTCTTCTGAGTCCTGAAAAATAATTGCAAATTTTGGGTGAGTTTTGCAAACTCAGTGAGAAACCATCATCGATGGTTCACTCAATTCATGCAACACAATAATTCACATATCACATATTTTCACATTGTTGCATAATTAAGCACATTGTACAATTGCACTTGAACATAGACAATGTGCCACATTCCATTTGTTTAAACATCTATACCCAATTGAATTTGTAAAATATTCAAACACAAGACAGTTGTTTCCCAATTCACATTCAGAAATACACAGAATCACAAAGCAGTTAGCCTTTCATTCATTCAAAGAAATGCAATCCAATGCATATGTAATGCACATGTGACCATTTCCAATTTATTACGGTGTTGTGACCGAGCGCCTAAACTGTCCCAATATGGGTGCATTAATCGGTGAGCCTGAGGCTCTGAACTGTCCCAATATGGGCTCATTAATCGTTGAGCCAAAGGCTCTGGATCACTGTGGGGCTCGAGGCCCAATATAAACGTTGAGCTTGTAGCTCTTGGTGGCTGCTCCGGTCACAACTCTCATTAACTGATCATGCATTCATGCATGGAATGCATGTGTCACAATTAAACAATATTATATCACAATCGGATCCAAATTATCACATCCAAACAATCATTTCACAATGATTCACAGTATAATCCAAATCACGATTTATAATCCCAAATTAACATATTCACACAATTGGTTCACAAACAATCACATTCCAATCACAATCACAAATAAAGCACTGCTATGTCATAATCTTCCACATACATCGGACACCTTCGGTCCGAAATATTGGCATAAACAAACGCAACAGTCCCACCATTATTCTCCACAGTGTTATAAGTGCAAAATTATAAACAATCAATAATCGAGAAACCATCTAGGTTACTCACCTTTGCTTCCGAAGCTACAGCCTGGAAGTCTCGACAACGTCTGTGAATTGACGTCCCAAATGTGTCTCTAAAATAGTCAAAATATCCAACATTACCAAATTTGGCAATCAGAAACATTTAATAATGCACATGTAGCAATTAAATGTGTACAATGCATGTTCGTGACATTCCCGACACTAAAGCACAATTTCCAGTCACCAAAATTTTCCTCTAAAAATGAGAAACCCATTGACACCGAAATCGCCCAATTTGGACCTCTATAGGTCCAGTTATAAATAAAACACGCATAAGAAAAATCATTATTCGGTCCCCTCACTTCGACCTAACCAATTCCCGTCAATTTCGGCTCTAAAAATTCCCAATTTTATGAATAAACAAAATTAAATATTATACAAATCTGATGCCTCAAAATTCAGGTCAATCGGAAGTTGGATGCGAAAGTAATTGACAAAAGAAATAATTAGGTCACATAAATCCCAAATAGCCTTCTTTTTTCCAAATTTTCAATTTTCACTAACTACCTTCTCCTCTTTCAAAACCCTTATCTATTTACACAAGTGTCTAAAAATTCCAAATTCGGTCTCGTTGGAAAGTTCTCAGAAAACCCAACAAATTTCATGAAGGGTACACAAATCAATTTCACCTCTACGGGTGTCAAAATTGCACTCAAAGACACTGCCAAATCACAAAATTGCCACAACAGTTCAGTACTTTATCAAAAATCATAAATTTTTATCCCCTTAGCTAAAAATTCCAAATTTTATGTCAATCAAAAGAGAAAAACAAGGGCTACAACTTTCATGACAAACTGAAAGCCAAATCCCTTATTAAACAACTCAATTTATCAATCAAAGCTTCAGCCTATCCAAATCATTCTCAATAGCAACACATTCTTCCAAATTTCATAACTTTCACTCCTATGTTTGAAAAATTACATGCTCTATATCCATGAAAAGATCAGACAACAAGCTACACTTCTTATGAAGGGATCAGAGACAATTTCCTTCAATAACTAGTTCAAATTTGTCCATAAATATGACTGTCCTGTTAAACTTGTTCAAACAGCATAAAACCTAAAGCATATCCGAAATTGAAAAATTCATAACTTTCAATCCAGATATGCTAAATTCGCATAAAATATCTCATTAGAAAGCTACAACAATCCTATACAAGTTTCCAGAAGATTACCTAAGCCAATTTCCCCATTTACAGTCCCAAATAAATATCAGAACACAAACAGCCCAAAACCTATTCACTTAGAGCATTGCACAACAAAGGCTGAATTTCCACTTGAACATTAACAGACCATAACTCTCAATTTACACATCGAAAAATATCATACTTAGTGGCGTTAGAAATCTAACACAAAAATATTCAACTTTCATTAAGACTAATTTCACCAATTCACCCTACATCAATTTAGAAAAATGCATCAAAGTTTCAGGTAATCAAGCTCAGGTACTGTTCACACAGCACCTCACAATTCACTTTGCATGCCAAAATTAAAATCCTTAAAGTCAGAATTGGACAAAACTCCCTTCATATGAAATCTAGCCTTACTTCTTAGGTGTAATTTAAAATAAACCTCAGCTCAATTCGACAACCCTATCAAAAGTTATGAGCAAAAATCTGAAACCTACACAAGTCCCATTTTCCAGATTTCAACCAAACCTCTACTTCTTTCATGCAAGCATCAATACTACATCAATAACCATCCCATTTAACCAAGAATTTAACCACAAATTTATCAAAACATTTATTTAAGTAATTGACCCCAATTGGCAGCACACACTCATCCCCTCATCCATCATAGTTTACACTAATCTTTAATCATAATTTCACTTTCAATCATCTTAATTTCTACTTATATTCATTAGGTTTTGCCTCAACACTTCATCACTCAACCATCAATTAAACAACCAAATTACATAACCACATACACCAACATAGTTCTCATACAATTTAATGCATAGACAACACAAGGAATGCATTAAACTACCAATTTATACAAAAAGCATAATTCTTACCTATTTGAGTTTCAATTCTTCCAACCTACAAATTCTCTTCCCTTCACCACATACACAATCATCATCACTTGCAAAGGGTAGAGGTTTAGGTTGGGATTTGTTTTTGTGAACACATGAAGGGAATATAAGAGCTTTTGTGTGGGTGGAGGTTAACAAGAAGAAAAAATCAATGAAGAAGAGGAGATGAAGGAGGCTACGAAGGTGGAGAAAAACTCTCCTTTAAAACACCAAACCCCTTAGAAGAAAGGAGTGTCGTAGAAGACTCTCCCAATATATAAACAAACCAAATTAAATTCACAAGTAGGCAAGTGACACTTGTCACTTGCCACTTGTCCCTTTTTAAACACTCTACAAGTTTCTTTCCAACTCGGTTCCAAATTCTACTCTAATTTCCCATCAAATTCCAACGGCTCAAGGTAATAAATTCTAAAATCATGTATCTAAATTTTTAATGCCATAGGCAGAAATTTTCGGTACCGGAAACCCACTCAGTCAGCTAGTTGGAAATTTTTCGGTACGGACAAGTAACCCGAAAAGTTCTAAAAAAATTCCCAAAAGTCTCTAAAAATGGGAAACACACATAAATCCAGTCCGATTAATTTTTCAAACACAAATAACACATTTTTCACAATAAACACATATGCCGGGAAAATGTCATGAATGCATGTACAATCCTGTGCATGTGCAGACATTTCAATTTATGCATATATGGAGGCCATATTAGGCATGACCATGCCGAGATACGTTTACACACTCGTAACTCATTCCAAATTACCAATTTACCCATCCCATTGGTGATGGGATATTACAATTCTCCCCTCCTAATAAAAATTTCGTCATCGAAATTCATTTTTGACTCTGAAGAAGGTAGGGGTACTGTCATTCCGTTTCTGGTGTCATCTTTCTATCAATTCTCTGTCCAGATAATATACTTCCTCAATTATGTCATTCTTTGAGTTTCAAAGATAAACAACATGTTACTTTCAATTTCAATACCATATATATCGACTTATAACAATACAAATCACTCATAACGCTTTGTCGATTTTTGCCATAGTTTCATATGGACCACTTTATGTCAAATTTAGTTTCCCCTATATACTCCTTTATCTCAATCTAAGTGCATCTTAGCCGAGGTGATACTCTTCGAAGTATTTCATTTTTCACTTACTAGATTACATCTCTTTAGTGTTCAAACACTAATCTCGTAAGATTCTATAACCTCAATATCAATCAACTCCACACATTTGTCATTACTTGGATCACTTAACCCCTATTACAGATTCATTTCACTCATCGACATTATCTCAACTCAATCATGGCCTTCGACTATTTTTAGGCCCTGTTCACTTTAATATAGAGGTGAACGGTTCCTTTTTGCTATAAGACCCCTTATACACTATTCACATGGTGTCACCAATATAACGATTGTTGTTCCCACTATCAGTCTGAACTATACATCAATCTCATATCCTTATGAAGTCCAAAAATATCAGTTTTACATTTGTCTTCAACAGTCAAGTCTGTTGGTTATTCAAACATATACTCATTCGATTTTACATTCAAAACCATCAATCACTCTTTCGATATACTCTTACTAAAACATAGAGCTTCGATTGTTTCTTGTGTTTTCTCTAACAGTTTCTTTAGTTGATATTACACAAACTTCTTAAACCAATCAGAAATATCATTTTCTCTTTCTGTCCCCTTGTTAGGTCGACATCTAGTACTCAATATTACACTAGGTATAATACCCTTATCGCCCAAATTATGATCTTCTGCTATTGAATTTTCTATTCACTACATTGTATTGCAGCACTAGCTTTATTATGAAGTACTCAATCGCATAATCCTTTTTAATTTCTTCAAACTCATGAAATACCTCAATCGTTATCGATTTGCATATTCATAGCTATATCCGAAATGTTTCTGTCCGAATAATGTTTCCAAACTTTCAAAGCAATACCTAGTACAACAATTTTCAAGTCATCAATCACAATGCAACCCATGATGTTATACTTGTCCCTAGGTACATAAAACCACTATACACTATTTCAACATATTGTATCATAACCTTTACTGGGACACTTTGTTATATACTGCAAAATCTCCAAATTAAAGTGATACAATCCATACTCAAGTTGTCAATTTCTCAAAATGTCTCTTTTTACATTCATCAATCATACGATTCACACGTTTTTTTTTCCGCAAACATTGTTGTCAAAGAGCTAAGACCAGAAAACCTTCAATAACTTCTGGGCGTTCCTACATACGACTAATTTTAAATAACTCCAAATCCCATCTCTATTCCTTACAATTTCGCATTTTATCATCACCTGTATCTTCATTACGTCTTCCAATGTGCCATGATCGAATACTAGTTCACCCACAATTTATTTGATCAGACTAAAAGTCACTTTTGTGAAACTTCCATGATATACGCTTTCCTCAACTATGCAAAATATTCTTCTTCACTTTGCAAATACATTTGATATATCATTAATGTTCATAGTCACTATCCAATCCACAATTGAGACACTCTATTCTTCAATAGTATAATGAACTCCTTATACCCATGATTGATTCTCATAATTCTTTAAGTATCTGATTTCCCAATGAGGAAAACTTCTCGAATATTTTTCTCAGTTTCACATTGACGTGTTCTGACATCTGTTCCTTTACACTAGTTTCTCCACATACATCAATTTCTTGGCAATCGTTCCTCCCTGGGTTGATAATACATTCATCATATCAACTTTGTACTTCCCGAATATATTTACACAAAATAAACGTGAACCAATATTCTCCTCATATTCGCAAGTAATGTCTCCTTAATGTTCAATAAACCGACTACATAGTTGGATTCTTTACATCAACATAATGCATACCTTCTCAGTAGCATATTCTACCATTTACACTTGAGTCTTCGCTAGGATTAGGACTTCCATAATGACTTTTAATTCATTTTAGATTTATCTCAGATTTGTCCTTTCATTGATCATTTTTTTCAGGAATCATCTGAGCGACTTAACCCAATTTAAGGAACTTCTTCTTTGAAAGAAGATTTCTTGTTACTTTCATAGATACCGCTCATGGAATTCCTACTCATCAACTATCATCACCATTTCTTGTCAGTCATTCTCAATGCCTTAGGAAATCAATTTTAGCTATTCATAATATCCCATGAAGATCAATTTATGCCATAACTCATATAATCAGAACATCCCTTTTTAATAAGGTTCGTTGAAGTATATACCATCAAAATCATTACATCTTATTGAGAGATAGATGTAGTATATCACTTACGCTGAGGATACCTTGATCTCATTTGATTTTTTATTTTTTTTTACAACACTTCCCTTTTTGCACCTGTCCTCGATTGTGAGGATTTTGCCATTATCATGTCCTTCTTCTTCTTTTTATCATATAACAATCTTAATTCATTCCCAATTGATCACTATAAGCACATTCACTTTTTATTCTAACTCATATTGAGCTTTAAACTATAAGAACTATGACTAGCAATTATCCACTAACTCACTGATTGCTTCCGATATCATCCCCACACATATGGTACATATATGGTTAATATTTTCACTTGCCATGGTGCTCCCATTATCAGATGTGCATTCACAAATGTAAATCAACTGAACTTTGACAACTTTTTCATCTGCCATTATCATCGTCTTACATCCCATTTTTTTTCATCATACCCATGTAGGTTCACAATCAAATAAAAATCCCAATTTTATAATCATTCGTAATTTCCCACTAACATATTCTGACTCTAAGGCATAAACCCTTATTCATAAACTCTCATCACGGTAAGCAAACCCAATTGTAGCCTCTCCAGCTCATAAAACATTTTATTTCCATCTACTTTATACACTTGAAATCTATTTTCCTTTATCAATCCATAACTATATATTCATATCCATCCCACATTCAAGGATATATCCTAGTATAACACTGATGTTGTATTTCATAATACATCCACCAATTTAATCTTCATTTGTCATCTCGAACCTTACACTTTTTCTTATTCCATCATATTCAAAACTTCCATTTCTCACTTTCTAACATACATCATTTCCTCACTATTCTAACAACTTAAACAATTGATACATGCTCATGCATGTGACTCATATGCTAGATTGGGGATCGATCACATACGATCGTCGTGACATGACTTAAATGCATGTAACTCGACCCATATTTCAAAAACGGCCCATATAAGAAAGTACTTCTGGGCTCTGATACCACCTAAATGTAACACCCCACTCCCACAAGACTCAAACCTGACATCGATGGTGATATCCGAGTCCGTGCCCCGAGAGGGTGGCGTGCTACATCACTCAGTTAAAACTCAGTATAATTTTTTTTTCTTTAACACATACACACACACATGATAATTTATGCGGAAAACAATTTACATAAACAATTCACTGGCCTCGAGGCCCTTTTCATAAACATAATTTATTTCAGTCTGTTAACTTTACAAACTGACTTCATCAGTAATACAAAAATTCAGAAAATAAAAATACAATAATGCAGATCTGGCGATCCCGATCATTCTCTACTTGATAACCAACAGATGTCATACGCCCGTTGCCTAACGGGGTATTCTTCTGAGTCCTGAAAAATAATTGCAAATTTTGAGTGAGTTTTGCAAACTCAGTGAGAAACCATCATCAATGGTTCACTCAATTCATGCAACACAATAATTCACATATCACATATTTTCACATTGTTGCATAATTAAGCACATTGTACAATTGCACTTGAACATAGACAATGTGCCACATTCCATTTGTTTAAACATCTATACCCAATTGAATTTGTAAAATATTCAAACACAAGACAGTTGTTTCCCAATTCACATTCAGAAATACACAGAATCACAAAGCAGTTAGCCTTTCATTCATTCAAAGAAATGCAATCCAATGCATATGTAATGCACATGTGACCCTTTCCAATTTATTACGGTGTTGTGACCGAACGCCTAAACTGTCCTAATATGGGCGCATTAATCGGTGAGCCTGAGGCTCTGAACTGTCCCAATATGGGCTCATTAATCGTTGAGCCAAAGGCTCTGGATCACTGTGGGGCTCGAGGCCCAATATAAACGTTGAGCTTGTAGCTCTTGGTGGTTGCTCCGGTCACAACTCTCATTAACTGATCATGCATTCATGCATGGAATGCATGTGTCACAATTAAACAATATTATATCACAATCGGATCCAAATTATCACATCCAAACAATCATTTCACAATGATTCACAGTATAATCACAATCACGATTTATAATCCCAAATTAACATATTCACACAATTGGTTCACAAACAATCACATTCCAATCACAATCACAAATAAAGCACTCCTATGTCATAATCTTCCACATACATCGGACACCTTCGGTCCGGAATATTAGCATAAACAAACGCAACAGTCCCACCATTATTCTCCACAGTGTTATAAGTGCAAAATTATAAACAATCAATAATCGAGAAACCATCTAGGTTACTCACCTTTGCTTCCGCTTACAGCTGGAAGTCTCGCAACGCGTCGTGAATTGACGTCCCAAATGTGTCTCTAAAACAGTCCAAATATCCAATATTACCAAATTTGGCAATCAGAAACATTTAATAATGCACATGTAGCAATTAAATGTGTACAATGCATGTTCGTGACATTCCCGGCACTAAAGCACAATTTCCCGTCACCAAAATTTTCCTCTAAAAATGAGAAACTCATTGACACCGAAATCACCCAATTTGGACTTCTATAGGTCCAGTTATAAATAAAACACGCATAAGAAAAATCATTATTCGGTCCCCTCACTTCGACCTAACCAATTCTCGTCAATTTCGGCTCTAAAAATTCCCAATTTTACGAATAAAAAAAATTAAATATTATACAAATCCGATTTCTCAAAATTCAGGTCAATCGGACGTTGGATGCGAAAGTAATTGACAAAAGAAATAATTAGGTCACATAAATCCCAAATTTCCTTCTTTTTTCCAAATTTCCAATTTTCACTAACTACCTTCTCCTCTTTCAAAACCCTTATCTATTTACACAAGTGTCTAAAACTTCCAAATTCGGTCTCGTTGGAAAGTTCTCAGAAAACCCAACAAATTTTATGAAGGGTACACAAATCAATTTCACCTCTATGAGTGTCAAAATTGCACTCAAAGACACTGCCAAATCACAAAATTTCCACAACAGTTCAGTACTTTACCAAAAATCATAACTTTTTATCCAATTAGCTAAAAATTCCAAATTTTATGTCAATCAAAAGAGAAAAACAAGGGCTACAACTTTCATGAACAAACTGAAAGCCAAATCCCTCATTAAACAACTCAATTTCTCAATCAAAACTTCAGCCTATCCAAATCATTCTCAATAGCAACACATTCTTCCAAATTTCATAACTTTCACTCCCATGTTCGAAAAATTACATGCTCTATATCCGTGAAAAGATCAGACAACAAGCTACACTTCTTATGAAGGGCTCAGAGACAATTTCCTTTACTAACTAGTTCAAATTTATCCATTAATATGACTGTCCTGTTAAACTTGTTCAAACAGCATAAAACCTAAAGCATATCCGAAATTGAAAAATTCATAACTTTTAATCCAGATATGCTAAATTCGCATAAAATATCTCATTAGAAAGTTACAATAATCCTCTACAAGTTTCCAGAAGATTACCTAAGCCAATTTCCCCATTTATAGTCCCAAATAAATATCAGAACACAAACAGCCCAAAACCTATTCACTTAGAGCATTGCACAACAAAGGCTGAATTTCCACTTGAACATTAACAGACCATAACTCTCAATTTACACATCGAAAAATATCATACTTAGTGGCGTTAGAAAGCTAACACAAAAATCTTCAACTTTCATTAAGACTAATTTCACCAATTCACCCTACATCAATTTAGAAAAATGCATCAAAGTTTCAAGTCATCAAGCTCGGGTACTGTTCACACAGCACCTCACAATTCACTTTGCATGCCAAAATTAAAATCCTTAAATTCAGAATTGGACAAAACTTCCTTCATATGAAATCTAGCCTTACTTCTTAAGTGTAATTTAAAACAAACCTCAGCTCAATTCGACAACCCTACCAAAAGTTATGAGCAAAAATATGAAACCTACACAAGTCCCATTTTCCATATTTCAACCAAACCCATCAATACTACATCAATAACCATCCCATTTAACCAAGAATTTAACCACAAATTTATCAAAACATTTACTTAAGTAATTGAACCCAATTGGCAACACACACTCATCCCCTCATCCATCATAGTTTACACTAATCTTTAATCATAATTTCACTTTCAATCATCTTAATTTCTCTACTTATATTCATTAGGTTTTGCCTCAACACTTCATCACTCAACCATCAATTAAACAACCAAATTACATAACCACATACACCAACATAGTTCTCATACAATTTAATGCATAGACAACACAAGGAATGCATTAAACTACCAATTTATACAAAAAGCATAATTCTTACCTATTTGAGTTTCTATTCTTCCAACCCTACAAATTCTCTTCCCTTCACCATATACACAATCATCATCACTTGCAAAGGGTTGAGGTTTAGGTTGGGATTTGTTTTTTGTGAACACATGAAGGGGAATATAAGAGCTTTTGTGTGGGTGGAGGTTAACAAGAAGAAGAAAAATCAATGAAGAAGAGGAGATGAAGGAGGCTACGAAGGTGGAGAAAAAACTCGCCTTTTAAAACACCAAACCCCTTAGAAGAAAGGAGTGTCGTAGAAGACTCTCCCAATATATAAACAAACCAAATTAAATTCACAAGTAGGCAAGTGACAAGTGTCACTTGCCACTTGTCCCTTTTTAAACACTCTACAAGTTTTTTTCCAACTCGGTTCCAAATTCTACTCCAATTTCTCGTCAAATTCTAATGACTCAAGGTAATAAATTCTAAAATCATGTATCTAAATTTTCAATGCCATAGGCAGAAATTTTCGGTACCGAAACCCACTCAGTCAGCTAGTTGGAAATTTTTCAGTCCGGACAAGTAACCCGAAAAATTCTAAAAAAAATTTCAAAAGTCCCTAAAAATGGGAAACACACATAAATCCAGTCCGATTAATTTTTCAAACACAAATAACACATTTTTCATAATAAACACATATGCCGGGAAAATGTCATTAATGCATGTACAATCATGTGCATTTGCAGACATTTCAATTTATGCATATATGGAGGCCATATTAGGCATGACCTTGGCGAGATACGTTTACACACTCGTAACTCATTCCAAATTACCAATTTACCCTTCCCATCGGTGATGGGATGTTACACAGATGCTTCAAAGTTATTGCAGTTTCTTATGGGTTTAAATAATATCTTTAACAACGTTAGGAGCCAAATATTAAACCTAGACCCTGCACCTGACATTGATAAGACTTACAGTATGGTGTTACGAGTGGAGAGTCAGAGAGACGTGCATTTGACATTTTCTTCTGACAGTTTAGACACAGCCTTACTTGCTAAGGCACATAATTCCAAGGGAGGAGATGATAGGTCTGGCAACAAAAGAAAAGATACTGGTAAAAAATCTGACTGACAATGTGACCATTGTCATAGTATGGGACATACGAAAGACACTTATTTCAAACTTTATGGGTTTCCCGAGTGGTATGAAGAGCTAAGGAAAAAAAAGGCTCAAGTACAAAGAAGGCTAGCGCTAACTTGGTTACTGATATGGCGGATACTCCATTTGATGAGCCTGCTCGCTCTGAGGCAGAGACCTTGGGAGCTTGATGATGCGGATGCAGATATTGCAGCAAGATCTGGCTAAGCTTGTGCAAGGAACGATACCAACTTCCAAGGGAGAAGGAGGCGAACTTGCCAACTTTGTCTTTGCAGGTAATGCTAAATGCACAGCATTACGTGTTTTGTCTTTATTTGGTAGGAATGTTTGGATAGTCGACACAGGAGCGTCGAATCATATGTGTTGTGATGCGGCTCTCATGAGACAACAGAAAACTAGACAATTATGTGCCGGTTCAATTACCTGATTTTCGTACCACTATGGTTAGTCATGTTGGTGATATAGTCTTACACCCGAGACTCACTCTCGACAATGTTATATACCTACCCTCGTTCAAGTTTAACCCTTTATCCGTAAACAAACTAGCCACAAATACAAACACTTACCTGACTTTCTTTCCTTCACATTGTTTCATACAGGACCGGAAGAGTAGCAGCATCATTGCTATGAGAGAGGTGATAGGAACTTTGTACATACTTACTTCACAATCTTTTCATTCTTCTGTAATAAATCGCTATGTGAAAGCCAGTGTAGAAACTATACCAGTACATAGGATTGATAATACTTTGTGCTCCAAAACTATGCTTTCCAACTCTTGTATTTCTCCTTCTTTACTGAATAAAGCTGATATACTTTGGCATTCAAGACTTGGCCATGCTTCCTTCCAAGTACTAAAACACATTGCGTATATTGATACCAAAGAGCTGCTTGATCCTTGTGACATATGTCATTTGGCAAAACAACAGCGACTTCCTTTTCCAGTTGGTGCTTCGGTTCATGCTACACAAGTGATGGAACTCTTACATCTTGATGTCTAGGGGCCATATAAGCAGGCGAGTCTTGATTCTTGCCATTATATCTTAACCATTGTTGACGATTTTAGCAGGGCAACTTGGGTTATCTTGCTGTAATATAAATCCCAAGTATCTGAAGCTTTACAAAGCTTTGTTAATATGGTGGAAAACCAGTTTGTTGTTCGGGTCAAGCAAGTAAGGTCAGATAATGGAACAGAGTTTCTTAATGATGCTTGTAGAAGTTTTTTTCGTGCAAAGAGCATCCTGCACCAACGTACGTGTCCCTATACTCCACAGCAAAATGGCGTTGTGGAGAGGAAGCATAAGCACTTGTTGCAGGTGGCACGTGCATTGTTGTTTCAAGCTAAGTTGCCTCGCAGTTTTTGGAGAGAGGCTATTTTAACTGAAGCTTATATTATCAACCGACTACCCACTGCTGTGCTTGATTGGAAAGCTCCTTTTGAGGTGCTATATCACAAGGTCCCCGATTATGCCAGGATGAAGGTTTTTGGTTGCTTGTGTTATGCAACTAACACAACTCCAGGAAAGGGCAAATTTGACACAAGGGCCACTAAGTGTGTCATGGTAGGTTATGTAGTGGGACAAAAGGCTTACAAGGTGTATGATTTGGAAACTTGTAAGGTGTTTAGTTCAAGGGATGTTGTCTTTTATGAGACTATTTTTCCTTTTGCTGCTGAGCAAACTCAGCACAGGTCTACTCCTGTTGATCCTTCTAATCCAGATTGGGATTTGCGTGCTGTTGCTTCTAATGACTTCAGGGTTGGTCCTTCTTCTGTTGACGATGTTTCTAGTGTAGCAGAAGCTGGGGTACGACATGTTTTGCCAGATCAAGAGAATTTGACCATTGATGGTGGTTTATATCATGGACTACAGGAATCAGTGGACGTAATTGATGATTTGCGTGATGATATTGTTCCTGCGCCACAACTTAGGCAGAGTTTAAGGCAGTGTAGGTCACCTGTTTGGTTGAAGGATTATGTGACTTGTAGCAGTGTTTTAACACCTCCTGGTGATGGCTATACGATTTCTCCTACTTATATAGCCTTTATGGCTAACATTGGCAAAATTGTGGAACCTCAGTCTTATCAACAGGCTGTTCAATATAGTGAATGGGTAGAGGCTATGAATAAGGAGTTGTCAGCCCTCGAAGATAATCAGACATGGGAGCTTACCACCCTACCGAAGGGGAAGAAGGCCATCGGCTCAAAATGGGTTTTCAAGGTAAAGTTTGATTCTAATGGGAATGTGGAGAGATATAAAGCTAGGTTGGTGGCGAAGGGGTATAATCAAATTGCTGGTGTAGATTTCTTTGATAGTTTTTCTCCTGTTGCCAAATTGGTAACCGTGAGAACTTTTCTTGCTCTTGCTACTCTGCAGCATTGGTTTGTTCATCAAATAGATATAAATAATGCCTTTTTACATGGCTATTTGAAGGAGGAAGTTTATTTGATTCCACCTGAAAGTTACACCAAAGCTGGACAGGATGAAGTTTGTCAGTTAAAGAAGTCCTTGTATGGGTTAAAACAAGCTTCTAGAGAGTGGAATTATGAGTTTACAACACAGCTTCTGGACTATGGTTTTTCTCAATCTATTCATGATCATTGTTTGTTTACTTTAACTAACAAGCGTGGTTTTCTTGCTCTCTTGGTCTATGTTGATGGTGTTTTAATTGGAGGGACTTGTGAGGATGATATTGTTGCTATGAAGACATATCTTCATTCCCTGTTTACCATCAAGGATTTGGGGAATGTCAAGTATTTCCTAGGTGTTGAGGTAGTTCGAACTCCTGCAGGTACCTTCCTCTCTCAGAAGAAATATCTTCAGGATATCTTAGCGATTGTGGGCTTGTTGACACTCATTTTACTGCTACGCCTCTGCCTAGATATCACAAATTTGATGAGCATAGTGAGTTACTTCCATATGTGGATCGGTACAGAAGAGTGATTGGGAGGTTACTTTACCTTAATCTCACCCGTCCTGATATTACCTTCAGTGTTCAGCAACTTAGTCAGTTTGTGGCTTCTCCTACGAAAGCTCATTGGGATGGAGTTATGCATGTGTTGTGTTTTCTTGCTGGCACTAAAGAGAAGCGCCTGTTCTATAGCAGTAAGGGTGGTTTGGCCTTGTCTTGTTATTGTGACAGTGATTGGGCTTCTTGTCCCATTTCTCGTAAGTCAGTGAGTGAATATTGTATTTTTTTTGGGGAATTCATTGATCAGCTGGAAAAGTAAAAAACAAGCTACTGTTTCTCGTTCTAGTTGTGAGGAAGAGTATAGGAGTATGGGGACCGCGGTTTGTGAACTTCAATGGCTTGCTTATTTACTCCAGGATTTCAAAGTGGTGGTTTCTCTTCCTATTGCTCTATGGTATGATAATCAATCAACTCTCCACATCACTGCTAATCCCGTCTTTCACGAGCGTACGAAGCACCTGGAGATTGATTGCCATATTGTGAGGAATAAGTTTAAAGAAGGTTTTATTTCTCCGCATTTTGTTTCCACACGGGAGCAGCTAGCTGATATTTTCACGAAGTCCTTGGCAGCTCCTCAGTTTAATAGTATTAGTGTCAAGTTAGGATTGGTGTCTTCCCCATCTCCAACTTGAGGGCGGAGTGTAGACAAAATATAATTGTATAGTTAGTTGTTAGTTGTAAGCTCTGTTTAGCTCTGTTTTAGTGTCTATATAAACAATGACTAGGCTGTAAGTTAAATATATGAAAGATACATTTTCTTTCTCTTCTTTCTCACTCTAAACGACGGTTACTAACTTGTTCATTTCTTTCTCTTCTTTCTCACTCTAAACGACGGTTACTAGCTTGTTCATAGCTTCAATACCCATCTCTAGAGACAAAGAATAATAATTTGCTAAAAACATCAAGGATCAACTCACCACAAGAGGTTGTTACACCCCTTGTCCCTTTATTATTAAAAAATGCTGCTCCAATATGACCTAGCTGGCGAGAGATCCCAGTTCGCGGTAGAGAACAAGATAGTGAGCGAGCATACCCTTGTTAGTTTCTTCTCCACCAAACACAGACATGTTGATCTTTTTGAGTTACTTTCAAGGATACACCCGGCATGATAAAGGACTGGATTGTATCCATCAAGAATAATAGGCTAGATTCATTTTACAATCATGAAAATGGCTAGGTAATCAGAATCAATGTTTAGAAGTTAAACGGGTAAATCAAGGCTATCATAAAATATGTCAAAATTAAATAAAATTAAAAATTTCAAAATATGATTGAAAAAATTGTTTTATCTATAAAAAAATTAAAAGTTTAATAAAAAATAACACTGTAAATAAAAATTAATTGATTTAATTTAATTTATAAAATTAATTAATTTACAATACGGATCAATTAACTAATAGATACAAAACTGAAAAATTATAAAATTATAAATATAAAACTGAAAAATAATAAAAATAAAAATTATTTATAAAGAAGATTATGTCTTATTACTCTCAAAAGTTTCAAATTCTCTTATTCTATTTAAAGACTTGTATTTACATCAATTTTTTCTACTTCACTCAAATAATTGTTATTTTTTAGAACAATCCATTTTTTTAGATTTCACTTAAAAATATAGTGTTGAAATATATGTGAAGAGAAACGAAGTGAAGAGAGGAAAACCTAGATGATTAAGCATGACTTGGGTCACTTATTTGGGTCAATAGACTGAGGTATTGGGCTTAGCAAAATGGACTAATAGTCCAGTCCATTTACTCAAATCTAGCTATATTTTTAGACCCTTTTTATTTTGCACCTAGTAGAGCATCTTTCTGTTACACATCCACGTGATCTGTAACAAACCATCATATATAAGGATTGGTCCTTGCAATAAAAAGTGAGCCAAAAAGTTATTCTCTCTCATTACCTTTTTTGTCATGGTATCAGAGCATTGAAAAGGGTTCGATATTCTTCTCTCTGCTGGCTCCATCTTTTCTCTTCTTTATTATCTATTATTTCTTTCATCATCCTCATGTCAGGTGCTGGTCCTTATATGCCAGTATTGCTAACCCAAATCATCATCCAACACAACCCCAAAATGTGATTCGAGTAGAAGATCACCCAGCCAGTCCCTTTTACCTTCATCCAAATGAAAATCCATCCTTAGTTCTTGTCTCTTCCCCTTTAATAGGCACCAACTATCATTCATGGGCAAGATCTATCCGGATGGCCCTCCTATCAAAAAACAAACACAGATTCATTGATGGAACTATCACAACACCACAAAGAGAAGATCCTTTATTCATGTATTGGGAAAGATGTAATACAATGGTCCTATCATGGCTACTACGATCAGTTACAGATTCCATTGTTCAGAGTGTAATCTGGTTTGATTCAGCAATAGAAGTTTGGAAAGACTTGGAAGGAAGGTTCTCACAAGCGGATTCCGAAATTTACAGTCACAAGCAAGGTAATCTCTCTGTATCTGATTACTACACACATCTAAAAATGTTGTGGGATGAACTATTTAACCTAAGAACTTTGCCTAAATGCAAGTGTGAACCTCAATGCAATTGTGATGTCTTGACTACATTCAAAAATTATCAAGAAGCTGACTGTGTTATCAAATTCCTAAAAGGGTTAAATGACTCTTATAGTACTGTTAAGTCTCACATTATGCTCATGGATCCATTACCTGACATTAAAAAGGCCTTTACTATGGTTGCACAACACGAAAGACAGCTGAATAACCAACAGACCTCATCCTCACCTATTATTGAACCATAAGCTTTTTTTAACAAGACTGACACCCAAAGGAACTATCAGCAGAACAAGAGGCCCATTTGCACCTTTTGTGGGAACATTGGACATATTAAAACAAAATGATATAAAAAACATGGTTACCCCCCAAATTTTTCAAGTGCCAAACCATTTTATTCAAGCAGAGACAATAACCAGAACAGATTCAAGGCAGTCAATAAGGTTGAAGCTTACCAAGACAGCTTCACTCCGGATATTGAGGGATCATCAGTCTCCAAAGAATCAAGACAAGAGAATGCAAACTATAGTCTCACTTTGGAGTAGTACACACAGCTGATGCAGATCCTACATAAGGAAGGAGACACAAAAGGAAAAACATCAGTAAGCACACCTCAGATCAATACACTATCAATTTATCAAAAAGGTACATCCAAACCTCACATACTTTCTGGTTTATGGTCATCCACATGGATCCTCGATTCTGGTGCTACTGACCACATCATTTGCTCCTTAGATTATTTTACAGCCTACAAAACAGTTGATTCTTTAAATGTCAGATTACCAAATGGAAGTTTTGTTTCTGTCACACACATTGGAACAGTCAATATTTCCTCCATTACTCTCATCAATGTGCTTTTTATACCTAATTTCTCTTTCAACCTAATTTCAATCAGCAAACTTACTAGTTCTTATCCTTGCCGACTAATTTTTACACCTCATTCATGTGAAATTCAGGACATCAAAATTATGAAGATGATTGGTTTTGTTAAACAAGCCAATGGACTCTATCATCTATCTGTCACACTCCCAGATCATACTTCTCTTCTATGTCATGTTTCATCATCTCAAGTAAACATATGACACCAAAGACTAGGACATCTCTCTAATCAGAGGCTACACATTCTGTCTAGAATAGATTCTGCTGTTCAATTTCAAAATACAGACCAATGTGATATCTGTCATTTTGCTAAACAGAAAAGATTGTCTTTTAATCCTAGTACTTCAATTGCTAAAGCTTGTTTTGATTTAATACATATTAATATTTGGGGTCCCTATCCTACTCCTTCCATTCTTGGTTATAAATTTTTCCTAACTATTGTGGATGACCATAGCAGAATGACATGGATATACATGATGAAAGCCAAATATGAAGCATGAGATTTAATAAGGGGGTTCTACTCCTATGTTGAAAGAAAATTTGCAAAACATATTAAATGCATCCGAAGTGATAATGGCATGGAATTTTGCATGACAAATTTCTGCATAGAAAAGGAAATCCTACATGAAACTACATGTGTTGAAACACCACAACAAAATGAAAGAGCTGAAAGAAAGCATCAACATATTCTAAATGTTGCAAGGGCTTTGAAAATACAGGCCAACCTACCCACCAAGTTTTGGGAAGATTGCATAACTCATGTTGTTTACCTAATCAACCGTATTCCCTCTCCCTTGCTATCTAATCAATCTCCATTTTCTGTTTTATTTGATTCTAACCCTGATTTAACAACTCTAAAGGTTTTCGATTGCCTTTGTTTTGCTTCCACCAAAGAAGCAAACAGAGGGAAGTTTGATGCAAGGGCCAAAAAATGTGTTTTTATTGGTTTTGCTACAGGCACTAAAGGATACAAACTTTTTGACCTCAACACAAATCAATACATTGTAAGCAGAGATGTACAATTCTATGAGACCACATTCCCCTACAATGCATCCTCAATCACTTCAGATCTACCTTCTCCTATACTTCCCATTCACTCAAATTCACCCTCTGATGACTTCACTTCAGTAAACCCTACAAATCACCTTCTTCACAGTCTAACACTCCCCCTACTTCTGCTACTTCTCCAATTCCACCTGAACCAGAAATAATCCCTTTGTTGCGTCGATCTACAAGACTTAGCAAACCTCCATCACACCTTCAAGATTATCATTTTCCTACCCTTCCATATACCTCACCTCACACCCTTTCCTCTGTTTTGACTTATAACAACCTATCCCCCCACCATCGTATTTTTTCAGCTAGAGTCACCTCACTTCAAGAACCCACTAGCTATGAGCAAGTAGTCCAGCATCCGCAATGGAGGGATGCAATGCAGGTAGAATTGAAGGCACTACAAGATAATAATACCTGGGAACTTAAACCCTTGCCTCCATGAAAGGTGGAAATCGACTGCAAATGGGTCCACAAACTCAAGTTCAATGCTGATGGGGGTCTCCAAAGGTGTAAATATCGTCTTGTAGACAAGGGCTTCACTCAACAAGAAGTTTTGGATTACACCGAAACCTCTCACCTGTGGTTAAAACAACAACAATCAGGGTTTTGTTAGCATTAGTAGCTCAAAAGAACTGGTTGTTGCATCAATTGGACATTAATAATGCTTTTCTCCATGGGGACTTACACGAGGAAGTTTACATGAAGCCTCCTCCCGAATTGTCTCTTCCACAAACTGATCTTGTCTGTCATCTCAAAAAAGATCTCTACGGTCTGAAGCAAGCCAATCGCCAATGGCATTCCAAGCTGACCTTTGCTCTCCTTTCCATTGGCTTTACTCAGTCACAATCTGACCATTTCATGTTCAGGAAAACCGAGCTTAACACCTTCATCATTGTGCTTGTTTATGTTGATGACGTCCTCCTCACCAGTGATGAAATGCAGCTCATCCAAACCACTAAGCAATTCCTTGGTGACACCTTCAAGGATCTCGGATTCAGCTGCTATCCCCATAGCTGCAGATCCACTTTCTTAGATTTTGACTGGGGAACCTGCCCCGATTCAAGCAAATTTGTCACCGGGTACTGTGTGTTTCTCAGCTCCTTTCTAATCTCGTGGAAATCCAAGAAGCAACCTACCGTCTCCAAGAGCTATTGAGAAGTAGAATACAAAGCCCTCGCTACCACAACATGCGAGCTTCAGTGGGTGTTTTATCTTCTCAGGGACATCGGCGTCCAAGATCTTTGACCGGCATATCTCTACTGCGACAATCTATCTGCCATTCACATAGCAGAAAATTCAATTTTTCACGAATGAACAAAACACATCGAGATTGACTGTCATGTCATTCGTGAAAAATTGTTGAACAACGTCATCTATCTTCTTCCGGTCTCCACCAACGCTCAGTTAGCCGATATCTTCACCAAAACTCTACTGAAGGCCTCCTTTCAAGATATGCTACTCAAGCTCAGCGTCATCCACGACGTCTACCGCCCGACTTCTGGCGGCCCATCGACGAACCCCGAGCTTGTGGTGACGTGTGAAGAGAAGAAAAACTAGACGATTAAGCATGACTTGGGTCACTTATTTGGGTTAGTAGACTAAGGTGTTGAGCTTAGCAAAATGGACTAATAATCCAATCCATTTACTCAAATCCAGCTATATTTTTAGACCCTTTTTATTTTGCACCTAGTAGAGCATCTTTCTATTACACATCCACGTGATCTGTAACAAACCATCCTATATAAGGATTGGTCCTTGCAATAAAAAAGTGAACCAGAAAGTTATTCTCTCTCATTACCTTTTTTGTCAATATATGTGACATAAATATTATATATAAACTAATCAAACGTTATTTACATGATGATCTAACTTAATTTTAAATTTATATCGAATTAATTAAATTTGATATAAATTAATAATTTATTACAATTATTTTAAATTATTAATAAATTATATTAAATTAATTAAATCAAATTTAAAATCAAATTAAATTATCATTTTAATCATATTTTAGTCTATTAATATTTTATGGTGTGTAATTGAATTTTTCAATATTTTGTAAATAAAATTTGAGATATTTTATCTTTTAATTAAAATTAAAATTTTCCTAAAGAGAACATAAGTAAATGAAAAAAGGAAAAGAAAAACAACATAAGAAGGATATAAAAATACAAAAAAAACTAACTTGGAACTCGTAACTATTGCTTATGGACGTAACGTGAAACTATGTCCTCTTAATTTCTGTCCTCATATATCCCATCAACTTTTTCTTTTACCAGTGTTCAAAATTCCAACTTTTTCTTAATTTCAGCCTGGGCATTACCGGCTTCCGTCCTCGCCAAGAACAACAGATCGGTTGGTGTCGGCCGCAGATAGGATGGGTCAAGTTGAACACCGACGGGGCTTGCAATCGCAACCATTTCATGACTTCGGTCGGTGGTCTCATACGCGACAGTGACAGCAATTGAAAAAGCGGTTTCTCTCAGCTTATTGAGTGGTGCACAGCGCAGTCAGCAGAGCTTTTGGCCGTCTACACAGGACTCTCCTTGACTTGGCGTTTGGGCTTCCGTCAAATTGAGTTGGAAGTGGACTCGTTGGGGGTGCACCAACTCCTTTCTTCTGTGACTTCCCGCTCTCAGTCAGGCAATCCTATCGTCATGGGTATCCTGGAACTTCTCAACCAGAACTGGTCTGTTGTTCATCATCATGTGTATCGAGAGAGTAACAGATGTGTGGACTAACTCGCTGCCCAGGCTAGTCCTGTCGACATTGGTATCACTTATTTTGATGTTACACCTATAGGGTGCCTTAGTTTCCTTTTAGAGGATATGTCGGGGCACTGTTTCCCCCGACTCATTTAGCGTCCAGTGTACTCTTTTCCCTTTATACCAAAAAAAAAAGTTTCAATTTTTATGAAAAGCATTTGCCAACACCTTTATTCTCCTTTCTTTTTCCTCTCTTTAACCAAGCACTACCTTCCATGCTAACCATTTTATCATAAACATTTACATCCATCTCTGAACTTTTATTTTTCCTCTCTTGTAGCCAAACCCTAGCCTCCACTTTAACCCTGAACCTATCAACCCCACCAAGAAATCTCTCTGCTTTCACCAACTATACCTCTCATTTCTTTGAAGATAATTTGGATTTTGGGTTCTTCTTTTTTTTGTCATAAGATTTAGTTATTCTTCTTTCTTTTTGTTCTGACATTTAGTTAACATCAATCTTCATTTTTTCAGAGATAGAGTGTTGTGTGAAGAAGGTGATAAAAATTAAGTTGTTGTGGTTGTTATTCTTACTGAATTCTCCCTCTTCCATAGTTTATTAGAGTGAAGATTGCGTTTAGTACTTCAAGAAATCTCTCATCTTATTTTGAGTTTTTGTTATAACTTCTGGTGCCAAACTCAGCTACCTATTTGCTCAATCTTAATTTCAAATTAATTTTCATTACCAACGGTTAATTTCTCAAGTATCAATCTCACAAAAATTTATCTTTCTATATTAATCTATTGTTTGAGCATAAGAAAAGAAGATGCATCCGATTAATGATTCGGAAAAAACCGGCCGGTTTATTATTTAACTGGCCAGTTTAATTCCCAACAGTTAAAAGTAGAAACCAAACAAAAAATCAGTCTGCTTTTTATATCATTGCCTTTGTCAACTAATCCGAACAAAATGAAACTCTATATTGACATGCTTGGACCGAGAGTGGAACATGAGATTAGCAATAAGATACTACTCCCTAATTATCACTAGGAGGTGTGTAGCAGATGAAAAATCAAGTTCACGTGTTGATGTCTAGCCTCAGTAGAAGATCGAAAAATTGCTCGTTGCTTTGTTGATGCCTTGGAAATTAAATTAGGTTCAACAAAATGGCAAATCCTGTAGCAGACTTATGATCCTCAGGAGAGCCACCTAACCAACATTGGAGTACGCATGAAGCATTAGTCTAGAAGATTAAAGATTAACAAAGAACAAGGCTATGACGAAAAGTCCCAATCCTCTTCACTTGCGTCCAATTGTCAACCGATGGTTGATGACTATATTGAGATGTGAGATTGACTGCGAAGGCAATGTTCAGGCCGAGTAATACTAAGATATAAGGCGAGATCTCTATTTAATTTTATTCTGTTTAATTTTGTCCGATTCATAAAAACTTTGTCGTTTTTGTTTAAATTTTAAATAATTCAGTTATTTTATAAAACCAGAATTACAATTTCAGAGTATTTGGGAGAGAAAACTTATTCTTATATGTTCATTTCTTATCTCTCTTACATCAAACCTTCTATTTATAGTACATTTTAAACACCTAATACACATGTGACCACCTACTCCATATGTGTTATTGTGTTAGGTAAAACTAAACTAATAACCACCTACTTCATTCTTATGTTAGGTAAAACCAAACCAATCCATATGTACACTAACTATTAAATTGTGCATCTACAATTAGTGGTACACCATATTATTTCTATCTTTTATAACACTCCCCCTTGGTGTGCCATATAATTGTCTCTTCTCTGGCCTTTAAATGCATTTGGTGTTGCCTCATTAAAAACCTTATCAGGAAAAACCCAGTGGGATAAAAACCATAATAAGGGAAAAAGAGTGCAACTGCGTAAGCTCCCCCTCATTGAACACAATGAGCTCTTCCTCATAAATTTCTTAGATGTCGCATTCCAATCTCATGGACATGCTTCCTGAAAGGTATAGTAGGAAGTGCCTTTGTGAAAAGATCCGCAGCATTGTTGCTTGATTGAATATACTGGATGTTGATTTCTTTGCTCTTGTCGAGATCTTGGGTGAATTGGAAAAATTTCGGAGGGATATGTTTGGTTCTATCACTTTTGATATAACCCTCCTTTATTTGAGCGATACATGTTGCATTGTCTTCAAATATGATTGTTGGTTCTTTGTTGGTCGATAAGCCACAAGTTGTTAAAATGTGGTGCGTAATTGACCTTAACCATACACATTCTCGGCTTGCTTCATGAAGTGCAATGATTTCAGCATGATTTGAAGAAGTAGCAATAAGTGTTTGTTTCTGTGAACGCCAAGAAATTGCAGTGCCTCCATACGTAAATACATAACCAGTTTAGGATCTGGCTTTATGCGGATCTGATAAGTAACCTGCATCTGCATAACCAACTAAAACTTATTTTGCATTTTTGTTGTAAAATAATCCCAAATCAATTGTACCTCGAAGATAACGGAATAGATGTTTAATTCCATTCCAGTGCCTTTTCGTAGGAGATGAACTAAATCTTGCTAGTAGATTAATAGAAAAAGCTATATCAGGTCTAGTACAATTAGCAAGATACATGAGAGCTCCTATCGCATTCAGATATGGCGTTTCAGAATCAAGAACTTCTTCGTTTTCTTCGCAAGGGCGAAATAGATCCTTCTCAACATTAAGCAATCTACTAACCATTGGTGTACTTAACGGAGTTGCTTTATCCATATTAAAACGCCTCAATACCTTTTCTGTATATGTCGATTGATGCACAAATATTCCGCTTGGTCTATGTTCAATTTGCTGACCAAGACAATATTTAGTTTTTCCAAGATCTTTCATTTCAAATTCCTTCTTTAAGTACACCACTATTTCTTGGATTTCTTTAGCAGTACCAATGATATTCAAATCATCAACATAGACAGCGATAATCACATATCCGGATGTTGTTTTCTTTATAAAAACGCAAGGGCAAATATGACTATTTACATATCCTTTCTTTAATAGATACTCGCTTAGACGATTGTACCACATCGTCCAGTTGCTTTAGTCCATATAAGGATCTTTGCAATTTGATCGAATACTTTTCATTTGGTTGTGATTTTAATCTGCGGCATTTTGAATCCTTCGTGGATTTTCATGTAAATATCACTATCAAGTGATTACGTGCATGTAAGTCAGTAATAACATCCATAAGACGCATTTCTAGTTTCTGAAGAACTGTTAAGCTGATTAAATATCTAAACGTAATTGTATCCATAACAGGAGAGTATGTTTGTTCATAGTCAATTCCGGGTCTTTGAGAAAAACCTTGTGCAACAAGTCGAGCTTTGTATCTCACAATCTCATTTTTCTCATTTCGTTTTCGAACAAAAACCCATTTGTAACCTACAGGCTTTACACTTTGGGGTGTAAGGACAATAGGTCCAAACACTTTACGCTTGTTAAGAGAATTTAATTCAGCTTCAATAGCATCTTTCCATTGAACCCAATCATGTTTATTTTGACATTCAATGATAGATCTTGGTTCAGGATCTTCATTTTCATTGATGATATCACATGCTATAGCATAAGAAAATATTTTATCAATCTCTTTCATATCATTTCGATTCCATAATTCTTTTGTGTGAATATAATTAATTGAGATTTCCTGATTAATCTCAGTTTGTGTCTCTTCTGGGACACTATCCTCATCTTGTGTTTCTAACGGAACACTTTTATCTATATTGGGGTCATTAATCACATTTGCTCCTTTTCTTTTTCGAGGATTTTTATCTTTGGAACCGATTGGTCTACCACGCTTCATGCGTCTTTGTAGATTCATGAGTGATCATTTTCTCGATTGTCCTTTGGGATTTCAATCCGGCGGGAGCATTCTGACTAGTATAAATGATTTAGTCACTCTTTTTGTATCTATGAAAGCATCTGGTAATTGATTTGCAATTCTTTGCAAATGCACAATTCTTTGCACTTCTGTTTAGCATTGTTTTGTGCGTTGATCAAGATACAATAATGATGGTTCGCACCATGTAATTTCTTTCATCAGCTGTTTATTATCTCCCCCTAATGTCGGGAAAGTATTTTCATCAAAATGACAATCAACAAAACGTGCTGTAAACATATCACCCGTTTGAGGTTCAAGATATCTAATAATAGATGTACTTTCATAGCCGACATATATCCCCAATCTTCTTTGAGGTCCCATTTTAGTACGTTGTGGTGGTGCAATAGGCACATATACTGCACAACCAAAAATTCTCAAATGGGAGATATTTGGTTCTTAACCAAATGCAAGTTGTAGTGGGGAGTATGTATGATATGCACTTGGTCGGATGCGAATTAATGCCTCAGCATGTAAAATTGCATGACCCCATACGAAAATTGGAAGCTTTGTTCTCATCATCAATGGTCTAGCAATAAGCTGAAGGTGTTTAATTAAAGATTCAGCTAAACCATTTTGAGTATGCACATGAGCAACAGGATGCTCGATCATAATCCCAGTTGACATACAATAGTCATTGAAAGTTTGGGATGTGAATTCACCAGCATTATCGAGTCTGACTTTCTTTATTGTATAGTCAGGAAATTGTGCTCGTAATTTAATAATTTGTGCAAGAAATCTTAGAAATGCCATATTACGAGTTGATAGTAGACAAACGTGAGACCATCTGCTGGAGGCATCTATCAATACCATAACATATCGAAATGGTCCACATGGTGGATGAATGGGTCCACATATATCACCTTGAATACGTGCAAGAAAAGCAGGTGATTCAAATTTTATTTTAGCTGGTGATGGCCTTATGATCAGTTTTCTAAGAGAACAAGATTTACATGGACTCTTACTTATTTGAGTAATCATTTTGTTACTCAATGGATGTCCATGTGTATTCTCAATTATTTTTTGCATCATTGTTGATCCTGGATGACCCAGACGAACATGCCAAATAGAGATTATTGAAGGATCAATGTGTTTTGCTTTAACTACCATATTCGATTCAATCACATTTATATATGTATAATGTAATCCAGTAGGGAGCATTGGTAGTTTTTCCAATATGTTTATCTTTCTGATTGACGAGTTGTAAGATACATATATTTCATATTTCCTCGATTCTTGGTCGAGTATCATATTATGAGAATATATATCATTAAAACTCAACAAATTTCTTTTAGACTTTAGGCGCAAATAAGGCATCATGTATTGAGAACTTTGTGCCATTTGGTAATATGAAATTTGCCTTGCCAATTCCTTCAATCAAGTCTGGGACTGATATTGTTTTCACAATTGTTTTGTTGGTTTTAATTACGAAAAGAACCTCTTATCTTTCGTGGATAGTGTGCGTTGTGCCACTATCTGGTATGCATAAATTATCATTATTTTCCGCTCCTCTTACGAGCGATCCATATCAAAACTTCGCATATAAATAAATAATCTAATGAGAAAATTGCAAGAATAAAGAAAAGAGATGTTATGTTAACTTAAAAAATATTACAATCTGTAATTTAAACTAGTAACATAACAAGCAATTGAAATCGAGTGACATAATAAGCATAATAATACTTAACACAAACATAAGTACATTATTTTAATTTCCATTGCTACTGCCACCAACAATGCCCTAATCCACAAAATCATCAGTAAAATCCGAAGCATTCAGATATGTAGAGTCATCTGAAGGATTATGATTCTCAATGAAATCAAAATCAAAAGTACCAAGGTCAGTTGAATCACCTAAAGGGTGTTGTTCAGTAAAATTCACTTCCTTTCCTTTCCTTTTTAAGGATGCGTTGTATAACTGACATAGATGTTCAGGAACTCGACAAACTTTAGCCCAATGTCCTTTTGTACCACATCTCAGGCAAGAATCTCCTAAAGTCCTATAAGAACTTCCATGAACATCATTAATATGGTGCTTGTTATTGTGGTCGCTCGTATTTCTTTGAAGAGAGTTATATGGATAACTTCCTCGGCCACGTCCACGACCACGACTGTTAGACCCTGAATTTTTTTTATGATGATATTACGCATGAATTGTGATAATTATGTGATCAAGGCTTAGTTTGATTTAGTTTGAAGTATTAGCGGATAATTGAGGTGTATTTGCATTTAATGTGGATTAAATGAGAATTAAGAGATAATAATATGTGAGGGAATTTTAGGAAGTTTGCTTGAGTTAGATATATGTAAGCTTTGTAGGAAGGGCATGTTGGTCTTTGGCTTAGGCTTAAAAGACTTAGAAGAAAAAGAAAAGAGAAGAAAAAGAAGGAAAAAGAGAAGAAAGAAGAAGAAGACGTCGTGAGGAGGAAGAAGAGAAGAGGGAAAAGGAGAGTTGCGATATTTTAGTTTTCCGACTGATTCGAAGTGATTTCTGGTGAGTTTACCTTCTTTTAAACTTGTTTTGGTTAGATTTAAACCTAGAGAATGTTGAATATGTGAGAATCGAAGGTTTTAGGGTTTTAGGGCATAAATGTAGAGATTTCCTTGATGTGTTTGTGATAGATTTGAAGCTTAGAATGAGTTAGAAATGTAGTAGAGGTCTTGACCTATAGTTTGGTTGTGTAACATTTACTAAAGGGATGGATTGGAATCGGAAAATGCAGGAAAGCTGGGTTTCAGAGTCGAGCTCCAGACCCGCACGTCGCGACGTGGCGTTCGTCGCGACGAATAAAAATAAATTCGCCGCGACGAGCAGGGAAGCGTTCGTCGCGACGTGCGAAGGAGGCACGCCGCGATGTACGAGAGGGAAACGTTCGTCGCGATGTGCGTGTGGGACGACGTCGCGACGTACAAAGAAGTTTGGCTCGCCGCGACGAGCGTACCTTCGTCGCAGTGAACATCCAATTTTTCTGAAGGAGATTTTGGGCATATCTTTTGGTGTAGATGTCCAATTGAGGTGATTTTGGATTCATTGTGAACTAGAAATAAAGGGCTACGAGTTGTACGAAGAAGGGAAGTTTAGAATTTGCCTCGAAAGGTTCGGAATTTTAGGAGGAGGTCGAATATAGGCTGTTAGCGCTTTATTTTGAATTGCCAAGCTTTGAATATTTTCTGTGGATACTAATCGAATGGAAACTTGGTTTGTATAGGAAACCAAACTGACCCGATTTCATCGCAAGAGGAAGGACACCAGTGAGTTAACTACTCGAGCGATCTTAGGTGGGTAATATACTTATAGTTATTGTGTGACTAGGCAATTTCTTGCCTATGTATGAATATATATTATATGTTATGCATGTTTAAATGTGATGAATTGAATGATTTTGAGTTCATATATTTTGAAAGAATCATAAGAATTGATAGCATTACATTTTGATTTTGATCATATTATGCCTCGACTTCGGTCACAGCATTTTGACTAAATGCAAGACATGAAAGAATACCATATGATGAAATGGTTATGAGCATGATTATGTGCTTTTGTTTGGGCGAGAGTGGAACCATTTCGTTCGTCACGTGCACGTAGACAAGAGCCTTCTCCCGGCTGCCCGCTTGTGGCCTATGAGCTCCGAATGGACTCATTTCGTTCAGGGTGTAAACTTCGGTTTCTCCCTTTTGTTTCCATGGAACCCTCGAGCCATTGTGATGTGCATTGCATATGTGAATTGTTCATTGTGAAGCATACTTTGTGACATATTTATTAATTGAATTAATTATTGAATGCGTAAATTGTTTGAGTAGCATGTGAATGCTTGAATTGATGTCTGTATAGATATAATATATATACATTCATATGCTGGGATTTGTGCTAGTTGTCGATGGCTATAATTATATTAGCCACTGAGCTGTGTAGCTCAACCCATTACTTTCCCTCCTCAGGTGCAGAACAAGCCGACTGTTGATCTTGCGAGGCATCGGAAACTTCAAGCTAATTAGGAGTTTTGTATTAAGTTCGTATTTTCGTTGGCCCTCCGAACACATTATCACGGAGCATATTTCGTGTATTTTGGATTGGAACTTTATTGTGTATTTCGCACGATTTTGAAGACTTGTGACATTTCTTCATATTGTAATGGCATGTGTTTAATTCATGTTCTAAATGCATGTGTAAGCGCTGGATTGTATGAGAATGGTTGTGTGCGAATTATGATCGAACTATGTATATGTATATGTTTAAATGTTGGGATCGGGTCCGACGTTATGGGGCGCCCGTCGCCGGCACAGCCCGAGGGGCCGCCTTGTGAATCGGGGATCCGGGGCCTAGGCCCAACATGTTTGGTATCAGAGCGCCTAGGTTTAGGTGTCCTCGGCGTAGAATGCATAATAGGATTATGTGCTCTATGATTATTTGTTGCATTACTTGATTGTATTAAGTGACATGCATATCATGCATACATGTAGATTGCCATATAGCTAATCCTTAATGTTTCCATTTGAAGGAGTACGATGCCACCTCGTAGAAGGACACGAGGAATTATGCAAGGATCTGCTACACCTGACTCTCCGACTAGAGAGGAGAGGACTGATGAGTCAGTAGCCCCAAGGAATGTTAAGGCTTCTGTAGGGCTAGGTAGTGAGCCCATTCTGTCGCCGACTCAGGAGTCGCCAGCTATGCAGGAGCAAGTGCCTCCATTGGATCCGAGGTTATTCCAGGCCTTTACTCAAGCATTCGTGCAGGCTATGGGTCAGATGCCACAGCCTTCTGTTTCAGCCCCAGTTCAGAAAGGCAGACGGTTTGACCGATTGAGGAAGTATGGGGCAGTTGACTTCTTTGGGACATCAGATCCTGAAGAAGCTGAGACTTGGCTGAGGAAGACTGAGAGAGTGCTGGATTAGATGGACTGTGAGGATGACAAGAGGGTCATCTATGCTGCCAGCTTGCTTCAAGGAGATGCTCTACACTGGTGGGAGACTGTACCAGGCAGTCAGATGAGACCAGTAGGGTTGGCATGGCAGGACTTCCTTGTGGCTTTCAAGAAGAAGTACCTATCAGAGGTTTACAATCAGCAGAAGCAGGGGGAGTTCCTTAGTCTCACTCAGAGGGAGATGTCAGTGAGTGAGCATGAGCGTCGGTTCACGCAGTTGGCGAGATATGCTTCAGATCTGATGCTGAGCGAGGCTGCCAGATGTCGCCGGTTTGAATCAGGTCTGCACTTGGCTATCAGAGAGAAGGTGATAGTGCAGAATTTTTGCGACTTCCAGCAGTTAGTTGAGGCAGCTCTGCGAGTGGAAAATATAGAGAATATCAAGAGTGCAGTGAACAAGAAGAGAAAGGGTAGAGAGCAGTCCAGGAGAGGGGGTAGCACTTGCACTCCTATGCCAGACAGGAGTGCTAGGAGCTTCCCACTTCAGTCAGAAGAGAGGAGCAGTAGTGCGAGCCGACCTGGGCCGATGAGGACTTCTCTTGTTTCTCCAAGCTTCTCTTGTGGGCGGCGATGGGAGGGAGATAGGGGCAGTCATTCGTCCCTAAGTGTGAGCACTGCGGTAATTTTCATGGTGGAAGTGTTACTGATTGGCAGAGCTTGTTTCAACTGTGGGCGAGAAAGGACACAGGGCGAGGAGTGTCCTCGGCCTCCACGACAAGAGAGAGGCGGATCAAGCTCAAGAAGGGCAGAGACCATGGGACGGAGGGCTGCGATGCAAGTGGGCGATTCGAGATGTAGCAAGAGGGTGAATCTTTCGGGGAGATCGAGAGGCGAGCCTTGCAGGGTGTTTGCTATGACTAGGGAGGATGCAGAGACCGCTCCTGATGTTGTGACTGGTACGATTCGACTTTTTGATGATGATGTGCTAGTTTTGATTGATCCAGGTTCTACTCACTCGTTTGTTTCGTCGAGTAGACCTGTGTGTGATAAGATTGTGAGCCCATTGGATACTCCGCTGATGGTGAGTACTCCAATCGGCCAGTACATTGTGATTAGTCAAGTATTTAGAGATTGTGAGATTTTTATTGAGGGAGCACGATTAGTGGTGGATTTGATGCCACTAAAGATGGGAGGTTTGGATGTCATATTGGGTATGGACACATTAGAAAGATACAATGCCCGTTTGGATTGCAAACAGAAGACAGTGGAGTTTGAATTGGATGACGGTAGAAGAGTAGTGTTTACAGGGGACAGGAAAGCGAGTCCGCCCAGAATTGTTTCAGCATTGACAGCAGAGAAGATGATGAGTAAGGGTTGTGAGGCGTTTTTGGCCTATGTGGTTGACACCAAGGCAGATAGGGGAAAGTTGAAGGATGTTCCAGTAGTCAGGGAATTCTCGGATGTTTTTTGCGAGGAATTGCCAGGACTACCGCCCGCTAGGGAAATTAAGTTTCCTATTGAGCTTCTGTCAGGTACTGCCCCGATTTCAATTCCGCCTTACCGGATGGCTCCGGCAGAATTGAAAGAGCTTAAGGAGCAGTTGGAAGAGTTGTTGGAGAAGGGATATATTCGACCGAGCTCTTCGCCTTGGGGAGCTCCGGTTCTTTTTGTGAAAAAGAAAGATGGATCATTGAGGATGTGTGTGGACTACAGGAAGTTGAATCAGGTTACTATGAAGAACAAGTACCCGCTTCCTCGCATTGATGATCTGTTTGATCAATTGCAAGGAGCGAGAGTCTTCTCTAAGATAGACTTAAGATCGGGTTACCATCAGTTGAGGATAAAGGAGTCGGATGTGCCGAAGTCTGCTTTTAGGACGCGGTATGGGCATTTTGAGTTTTTGGTGATGCCTTTTGGATTAACGAATGCACCTGCAGCGTTTATGGATTTGATGAATCAGGTTTTTAAGCCATTCTTGGACCAATTTATCATTGTCTTTATTGATGATATCTTGGTGTATTCCAAGAGTGATGAGCAGTATGAAGAGCATTTGAGGATTTCTTTAGAGACTTTGAGGAGACATGAGTTGTATGCCAAATTCGATAAATGCGAATTTTGGCTGAGAGAAGTTGCATTTCTTGGACATGTGATCTCAGAGCAAGGAGTTCATGTGGATCCAAAGAAGATAGAAGCTGTGGTGAATTGGGAAACCCCGAAGAATGTAGCAGAAGTGAGGAGCTTTTTGGGTTTGGCAGGCTATTACAGGAGATTTGTGGAGGGATTCTCCATGATAGCCGCTCCGATGACAAAGTTGTTGAGGAAAAATCAGAAGTTTGTTTGGAGTGATGATTGTCAGAGGAGCTTCGAGGAGCTCAAGCGCAGATTGACGAGTGCCCCGATTCTGATTTTGCCATCGGGTGATGAAGGTTATATTGTATACAGTGACGCTTCGAGGAAGGGTCTTGGCTGTATTTTGATGCAGGGAGATCGGGTAATTGCTTATGCTTCGAGGCAGTTGAAGCCTTATGAGTTGAATTATCCGACGCATTATTTGGAGTTGGCAGTTGTGATCTTTGCTTTGAAGATTTGATGGCATTATCTGTATGGAGTTCAGACGCGGATTTTTACCGATCATAAGAGTCTGAAGTATTTGTTGAGCCAGAAGGAATTGAATTTGAGGAAGAGAAGGTGGATCGAATTACTCAAGGATTATGAGTTGTTGATTGAGTACCATCCTGGCAAGGCCAATGTAGTGGCAGATGCTTTGAGCAGGAAGTCCTCGATTGCTCATGTGCGATCAGTTTATCTTCCTTTATTGGAAGAGATGGTCAAGCTTAAGATAAGCTTGAAGCAGGAGGAGTCAGAGTGTCTTCTAGCTAACTTTTGAGTGAGGTCGATTCTCAGGGAAAAGGTTAGAGAATTGCAGGCTCAAGATGCAGATTTGAGCAAGCTCAGAGATGAAATTCAGAAAGGTAAAGTTTCTGAAGTTGAGGTGAGAGATGATGGGCTTATGACAGTGGGGAACAGGTTGTGTATTCCTGATGTGCAGGAGGTTAAAGCTGAGATTATGGATGAGGCACACAATGCGCCTTACGTCATGCATCCAGGTAGTACCAGGATGTAAAGGGATTTAAGAGAGCATTTTTGGTGGAAAGGCATGAAGAGAGATGTAGCAGAGTTTGTGAGTAAGTGTCTCGTGTGTCAGCAAGTTAAGGCTGAACATCAGGCACCTTCGGGCATGTTGAGGCCATTGTCCATCCCGGAATGGAAGTGGCAAAGGGTGACGATGGACTTTCTGATGGGTTTGCCTAAGACAGCAGGAGGCATGATGCCATTTGGGTGATTGTGGATAGATTGACCAAGTCAGCTCACTTTTTGGCGATCAAACAGACTGATTCTTTGCATGTGTTAGCAAAGAAGTATATCGATGAGATAGTGAGATTGCATGGGATTCCAGATTCCATTGTGTCTGATAGAGACCCTCGGTTTACTTCGAAGTTTTGGGGCAGTTTGCAGGATGCTTTGGGGAATGGCCCGAATTTTAGTCGACTTTTCACCTCGCATGGATGGTCAATCTGAGAGGACTATTCGGACTCTTGAGGGGATGCTTCGGGCATGTGTGATGGATTTTCGAGGAGCATGGGATGAGAATTTGTCGTTGGTCGAATTCGCTTATAACAATTCGTACCATTCGAGTATTCAGATGGCTCCATATGAGGCTTTGTATGGCAGGAGATGTAGGACTCCGATCTGTTGGGATGAAGAAGGAGAGAGGCAATTGGAAGGACCAGAATTGATTCAGGCAACAGTTGAGAAAATCAATTTGGTTAAGCAGCGGCTTAAGGCAGCACAAGATAAGATGAAGAGTTATGTTGATGCTCACCGAAAGGAGATGGAGTATGAAGTCGGTGAAAAAGTGTTCCTTAAGACATCTCCTTGGAAGGGAGTGATGAAATTTGGCAAGCAGGGTAAGTTGAGTCCGAGGTATGTAAGTCCTTATGAGATCCTTGAGAGGATTGGACCACTCGCCTACAGGTTGGCGTTACCTCCGGAGTTATCGCAGATTCATGACGTTTTTCATGTGTCTATGTTGAGGAGGTATAGATCGGATCCTTCTCATATCATTCAGGCTAGTGAGGTTCAGTTGCGAGATGATATGAGTTATGAGGAGCAACCGGTGGAGATTTTGGATACCAAAGATAAAGTCCTTAGGAACAAGACGGTTCAGCTAGTCAAGGTCCTATGGAGGAACCATTCGGTTGAGGAGGCTACATGGGAGCCATTGGAAGCCATGCGGGAGAAGTATCCGCATCTCTTCGATGATTCAGGTAAATTTCGAGGATGAAATTTCTTTTAAGAGGGGGAGAAATGTTAGACCCCGAATTTTTTTTATGATGATATTACGCATGAATTGTGATAATTATGTGATCAAGGCTTAGTTTGATTTAGTTTGGAGTATTAGTGGATAATTGAGGTGTATTTGCGTTTAATGTGGATTAAATGAGAATTAAGAGATAATAATATGTGAGGGAATTTTAGGAAGTTTGCTTGAGTTAGATATATGTAAGCTTTGTAGGAAGGGCATGTTGGTCTTTGGCTTAGGCTTAAAAGACTTAGAAGAAAAAGAAAAGAGAAGAAAAAGAAGGAAAAAGAGAAGAAAGAAGAAGAAGACGTCGTAAGGAGGAAGAAGAGAAGAGGGAAAAGGAGAGTTGCGATATTTGAGTTTTCCGACTGATTCGAAGTGATTTCTGGTGAGTTTAGCTTCTTTTAAACTTGTTTTGGTTAGATTTAAACCTAGAGAATGTTGAATATGTGGGAATCGAAGGTTTTAGGGTTTTAGGGCATAAATGTAGAGATTTCCTTGGGTTGATGTGTTTGTGATGAATTTGAAGCTTAGAATGGGTTAGAAATGTAGTAGAGGTCTTGATCTATAGGTTGGTTGTGTAACATTTGCTAAAGGGATGGATTGGAATCGGAAAATGCTTGAAAGCTGGGTTTCGGAGTCGAGCTCCAGACCCGCACGTCGCGATGTGCGTATGAACACGCCGCGACGTGGCATTCGTCGCGACGAATAAAAATAAATTCACCGCGACGAGCAGGGAAGCGTTCGTCGCGACATGCGAAGGAGGCACGCCGCGACGTACGAGAGGGAAACGTTCGTCGCGACGTGCGTGTGGGACGACGTCGTGACGTACAAAGAAGTTTGGCTCGCCGCGACGAGCTTACCTTCGTCGCGGCGAACGTCCAATTTTTCTGAAGGAGATTTTGGGCTATCTTTTGGTGTAGATGTCCAATTGAGATGATTTTGGATTCATTGTGAACTAGAAATAATGGGCTACGAGTTGTACGAAGAAGGGAAGTTCAGAATTTGCCTCGAAAGGGTTCGGAATTTTAGGAGGAGGTCGAATATAGGCTGTTAGCGCTTTATTTTGAATTGCCAAGATTTGAATATTTTTTGTGGATACTGATTTAATGGAAACTTGGTTTGTATAGGAAACCAAGCTGACCCGATTTCATCGCAAGAGGAAGGACACCAGTGAGTCAACTACTCGAGCGATCTTAGGTGGGTAATATACTTATAATTATTGTGTAACTAGGCAATTTCTTGCCTATGTATGAATATATGTTATATGTTATGCATGTTTAAATGTGATGAATTGAATGATTTTGAGTTCATATATTTTGGAAGAATCATAAGAATTGATAGCATTACATTTTGATTCTGATCATGTTATGCCTCGACTTCGGTCACAACATTTTGACTAAATGCAAGACATGAAAGAATACCATATGATAAAATGGTTATGAGCATGATTATGTGCTTTTGTTTGGGCGAGAGTGGAACCATTTCGTTCGTCACGTGCTCGTAGACAAGAGCCTTCTCCCGGCTGCCCACTTGTGGCCTATGAGCTCCGAATGGACTCATTTCGTTCAGGGTGTAAACTTCGGTTTCTCCCTTTTGTTTCCATGGAACCCTCGAGCCATTGTGATGTGCATTGCATATGTGAATTGTTCATTGTGAAGCATACTTTGTGACATATTTATGAATTGAATTAATTATTGAATGCGTAAATTGTTTGAGTAGCATGTGAATGCTTGAATTGATGTCTGTATAGATATAATATATATACATTCATATGCTGGGATTTTTGCTAATTGCCGATGGCTATAATTATATTAGCCACTGAGCTGTGTAGCTCAACCCATTACTTTCCCTCCTCAGGTGCAAAACAAGCTGACTGTTGATCTTGCGAGGCATCAGAAACTTCAAGCTAATTAGGAGTTTTGTATTAAGTTCGTATTTTGGTTGGCTCTCCGAACACATTATCATGGAGCATATTTCATGTATTTTGGATTGAAACTTTATTGTGTATTTGGCACGATTTTGAAAACTTGTGACATTTCTTCATATTGTAATGGCATGTGTTTAATTCATGTTCTAAATGCATGTGTAAGCGCTGGATTGTATGAGAATGGTTGTGTGCGAATTATGATCGAACTATGTATATGTATATGTTTAAATGTTGGGATTGGGTCCGACGTTATAGGGCGCCCGTCGCCGGCGCAGCCTGAGGGGCCGCCTCGGGAATCGGGGATCCAGGGCTCGGGCCCAACAACGGCCACAAATGTAGTTACGACCATGGCCACGACCACGGCCACGACCGCGACCACGACTAGGCCCATGATGATTTTTTCTTTCATTTTTATTTCGAATTGCAATATTTGCTTCTGGAAATGTTGTCGCGCCAGTAGGGCAGGATTGATGATTTTTCATCAAAAGTTCATTATTCTTCTCGGCTACAAGAAGGCATGAAATCAGTCGAGTATTTTTAAATCTGCGCTCGATATTGTTGTTGCAAGGTTACATTCGATGCGTGGAAGGTGGAGTATGTTTTTTCTAACATATCTTCCTCAGTGATTGTTTGCCCACAAAATTTTAGTTGTGAGACAATTCTAAACATAGCTGAGTTATACTCATTGACCTTTTTAAAATCTTGGAAGCGTAAAGCGCTCCATTCATCACGAGAAGCCGGAAGTAAAACTTCCTTTTGATGGTCATATCTTTCTTGTAAATTTTTCCACAAATGACTTGGATCTTTAATTGTGAGGTATTCTCTTTTTAATGCCTCATCAAGATGACGATGAATAAAGATCATCGCTTTGGCTTTATTTTGTTTTGATGTTGTATTATTTTCTTTAATGGTATCTAAAAGATCCATTGATTCAAGATGCATTTCAACATCAATCATCCACGGCATATAATGATGACCCGCAACATCAAGAGCAGCGAACTCAATTTTGGCAAGATTGGACATGTTGGCAACTATTTAGAGAGAAATAATTAATACATGTATTCAAATCGATATTACATTAAATAAATCACATGCCATGCTCAAATGCTATGCCAAGAAGCAACATAGGGATCATAATAAATGCTATTACTAAGAGAAAAAACGTGCGATCTGAATCATTTAGCTCTACACTAAGAATGAAACAAAGATACATAATGATAATAATTATACAAAAAAATGATATAGCGGACAACATTTGAAAATTTTTGTAAGAATTTTGAGGTAAGAAATAGTGTGTAGGGAAGAAGTAAATTATGTAGGAGTGGTAAGAAATAGTGTGTAGGGATGAAGTAAATTATGTAGGAGTGGTATCTATTTATAGAAAAAAATTTTACCGTTAACTAGCGTTATAATTTTACCGTTATATATATATATATATATAGCGTTATACATTTTTTAAACATCGATGATGTATACTATACAATAAATTACGTATTTAGAGGTGGTAATAACTTTTCATTATTTAAAGATGGTAAAATAGTGAGTCGTCTATAATTTATTTTAATCATATCATAAGTAGAATTAATGTAGATAAAAGGAAGAACTTTATTTTAACAACATCGTAAGTAGGATAAATAAATGGAAGAATTTACGTTTGTTTGATGTCGTAAACCAAGAACGTTTATGCGATGTAGGTGGACGGAAGAACCTTACGATTGCTTGATGTTGATAAGCCGAATTTTAGAAATGAGAGCTTTGTGCTGATAACGTGTTATAAAACTAGAATTACAATTTCAGAGTATTTGGGAGAGAAAACTTATTCTTATATGTTCATTTCTTATCTCTCTTACATCAAACCTTCTATTTATAGTACATTTCAAACACCTAATACACATGTGACCACCTACTCCATATGTATTATTGTGTTAGGTAAAACCAAACAATAACCACCTACTTCATTCTTGTGTTAAGTAAAACCAAACCAATCCATATGTACACTAACTATTAAATGGTGCATCTACAATTAGTGGTACACCATATTATTTCTATCTTTTATAACAAGTTACTTAATTTTTCTTTTCAAATATAACTGTCACGTCTATGACATAAGTGTTATACACGTGACACAAGTCACAGGTGTGACACTTAAATTATGTTTGTGAGTCTTTTTATTTTTTATTTTTATCACTTTAATTTTAATTATACTACTGTTAATTTCATTAAAATTAAAATTAAATAAAATAAAATAAAATAAAATAATTATTTACATTGTCACCTGTGACATTTATTTTGGTTTGTAATTGTGTCACAGGATATCACGCATGTGATACTTATTTTCATTTTATTATTTTAATTTTAATTTTTAAATAAAATTTTAAGATAAAAATTTAAAATTTATTAATTTATTAAAATGGTTTAATTAATTTATAAATTATAGAAAAATATTAAATTAAATTAAAATTGATTAGCTTTATTATTATATTAGCCCGCATGTTAATGCAATATTAAACATCTTATATATTTATTATAAAGTTTTTTCAAAGAATATTTGTGAAATGCAAATAAATTATACAATATATTATAATAAATTATAAAATATATTATATATGTGGAATAATTTATTTTATTTAACAATTTATTTTAATTGATTAATTTTGCAAAAATTTTTAATTAATTCATAATTTATAAAAAATATTAAATTTAATTTAAAATTGATCATTTTCATTATTATATATTCTATGTTTTTATTAGATTTATAAACTTAGCTTTTATAATGATAAATATCTAAAATTTAAATTTTATGAAAATATTCAAAAATACTAAGATATAATACTCATGTCCTTATAATATTTTTGAAATCATGTCCTTATAAGTCATTGTATACATAAACAGCTACAAAACAACCAATTTTATTAAACATCTTTAATAAACAATTAATATTATCTGCTGGTCTAATCAACTGATATGATTCATTATCAGTTAACTGTTAATAAAATCAACTATCAACTAATGTAATCAGTTGATTGTCAAATAAAGCCTAAACATTTAAAGTTTAGCTTTTTACTTAGTTGCTACTATTGGTTAATCATCCTTAACAGGGGACGACAAGAAGAAAATAGCCTAAAACGTATTTAAACTCAATTCATTCGATTTGTGTCCGATCCAATATTCCGATTAGTTATGCTATATTCATCATTAACCTGTTTATCATGTGAGCTCGTAACCATTTCTTTAGTTAATCTTAACTTAAAAGAATTATCTCTTTATTTACAAAATGCAATATTTTTGGTGAGAGAAGTATTTGATAAAAGTCATGTTTGACAATCAGTTGATTGCATTAGTTGTTAACTGATTTTATCAGCAGTTAACTGATAACTGATTATATCAGCTAATTTATCCAGTGAATAACATCATCTGCTTATTAAATATGCTTGGTAAAATTAGATGGTTAGTATTAGTGTTTATGTACAAAATGACTTATAAAAGCATGACTTTAAAAATTATAAAGACATGAGTATTATATCTTAGTATTTATTTGAATATTTTCATAAGAATTTAGATTTTAGATATTTATCTTTACAGAAAAAACTAGGTTTATAAATCTAATAAAAACATAGAACATATAATAATAATAATCATCATCATCATCATCATAGTAGTAGGAGTAATAGTAGTAGTAGTAGTAGTAGTAGTAATAATAATAATCATCATCATCATCATCATCATCATCATCATCATAATAATAATTTGATCAATTTTTAAATTTAATTTAATATTTTCTATAATTTATAAATTAATTAAACAATTTTAGTAAATTAATCAGTTTTAATCTTTAAATTTCTTATCTTATCTCCAATCTTTAAGATATAATTTAATTTATGAAATTAAAAATTTTCAAGTGAGATAAGTCTTAAAAATTAATGTCTTTTGATTTAAAATTATATTTTATAACAAATTCTTATAATGTTTTATACATTATGAAAGTTAATATATTATATTATCATATTAATTGAAGCTTTATTAAACATATTTATTTTAAATCCTATTTTATCATATAAGTTGATGTTGAAAATTAGTTAAATAGTAGTATTTAAGAAATTATATGTTACTAAAAATAATTTAATCTAATAAAGAACAAATATGTTAGTTGATAAATAATTACAAAGTAATATATCTTTGTTTAAAATTTTAATTTTGAGACATTAGAATAAGTTGTTGAAATTAAAATAAATTATTCCACATATATAATATATTGTATAATTTATTTGCTTTTGATAAACATTTTCTATCAAAAAACTGTATTATGAATATACAAGATGTTTAATATTACATTAATATACATTTAGGCTAATACAATAATAATAATAATAAATTAATCAATTTTCAAGTTAATTTAATATTTTCTATAATTTATAAATTAATTAATTATTTTAAATATAAATTAATAAAATTTTAAAATATAAAATTTTATCTTAAAAATTTATTAAAAATTAAAATTAAAATAATCAAACAAATCGAAATAATTGTCAATGGAAAACCACACAAATGTAAAACCTTTTTTGGTTTCTTGTTTATTTTATCATTTAATTTTATAAAATTAATAGTCTTATAATTAAATTTAAAATTAAAATCATTTTATTAAACTAATAGTAATATAATTAAAATTAAAATGACAAAAAATAAAAATAGAAAAGTCTCACATATCAAGCGTGTGACATTTATGTCATGAGTATGATACGGCCGTGCAAATTAAGTCACAGAATGCATACTTAACTTGCATGCCCGTGTAAGTGCAAGTTAAGTCATAACTTAACTTGTAAAATCTCAAGCAACGACGTCTTTTTAACGGGACAGTGTTAGATAAAATAAGGTTAGAAAGAAAATCCGATACCCCAAGATACTATAAACTTCCAACCACTTATCGATAGAGAGTGGCATGTTCAAATGGTTCAGTGGAGGAAGTTTTATGTGTGGAAGGATCCATTGGTGTAGACCATCTTTGCCACAATATCATTGATATACTGTTGTGTGAGTAGTAAGTCATTTTTAGTCGCTGTGGCTTCAATGACAACAAAATAATGCAGTGTGCTAAGGAAATTTGCATAGTAAAAAAGAAATTTGCATAGTAAACATACACAATAAACCTGTTCATGAAGGGAACATGTAAAAAAGCATTAAAAACATCAAGTTGTCTAATACACCAATCTTCAGTAACACCAATGCTTAAAATAAGTCTAATTATGGCAGGACAAATAACAAGAATAACTGTAGAATTATAGTCAATTTTGTTGGATAAAACAGCATTAAACTCCTTAGTTATTGCAGCTACCCAGTTTAGATCTTTGATAGATTGGGAATAGTCTTGATGGGAGTAAGGAATTTGTCCATGTGAGTATTGGTTGAATTGAATTAGTTTGTTTTGATTGTGAATTATAGATTGAAAGATCAGCAATCAAGGAAATTTCAAACGGATCTTGACGAATTATAAGTTTTGAATTTTCTTACTATGGGAGCTCATTAAAGAAGCCATTTGAATTTGTAGTGAGAGGGGAGCCGAACACATTATCATGTAGGATTGGGTTTGTTCGTTTAGAAGCTGGTGAAGTAGGTCATTGAGATGGTGGGGAAGGTTGGTCAACTAATGGTGTGTGAAAGGTTTGTGGCGCATAAGTTCGTACTGCAGGTACAAATAAAGGAGTTGTTGTGGCTGGTTCCAATTGCCTAGTTATTGGCAATATTGATTTTTGTTGATGACCGTTGGAATATGCCAATGGAAAAAGATTCTCTTTAAATAGTACATGACGAGAAATGTATACTTTATAAGCAGCAATGTCAAAATGTTTATGCCCTTTGTGCAATCAGTATATCCTAAAAAGACACCTAACCAAGCGTAGTTCTAATTTATCCTTGTTGCAAGGCCTAAGCCAAGAATAGCACAAGCAACAAAAAAACTTTCGAAAAAGAATAATCAAACTTCTCATTAAATGTAAATTCAAAAGGATATTTATTATGCAAGATGTAGTAAGTCTATTAATAATGTAATCTACAACATCAAAAGCAAAATTCCAATATCTAAATGGCACAAAAGCATTGTGCATCATGGATAAACAATTTCGACAATATCAGGATGCTTTTGTTCAACACATCCTTTTTGTTTAGGTGTGTGTAGACATGAAAGATGATGATTAATCCAGTTTTCATCAAGATAGCGGTGCAAGGATTGATACTCTCCACCTCAATTAAGTTGTGTTAGAATTATAACTATGACCTAATTGTTATGTAATAGATTGAACATTTCAGTTTTGTGATTATATTAATTTTGATTAATAATATGGCAAATGATTTTATTATCATATTACGTTTATTATTTTTATTCTAATATGATAAGTTATTGATTAAACTTATACTCTTGCCATCATAATGGAGATTATAATAATGAGAGTCAAGTCTTTAGGGTTTAATTTAAAAATATTCTTGATCATAGGATTATCAAATAAGGATTTTAATGATCCAATTATATCAATATATATGTATTAGTATCTATTGGATATATATTAGTAGATCTCATTTACTAAGTTACATATATAGATGATGCATATGAAGATATGATCATTAAACTGACCAAACTGAAAATTCTTAATGGTTAATATTACTTATGAATTGTCAAGTGAAATATTTTTATAAGGATTTAAATGTATATTTTTCATTTGACCTGAGATCATCATAGTAATCAATAGGTCACTAATTATGTTTTGATGTCAGACACCTAGTGTATAAAAACACTAGTTGAATGATCATTGGATATAATTAAGTATCTATATGATTAGTGGTGAGTTAAAATAGGATTCATCGACTCTAGGTAACGAGTTTGAGCTTTATATTATCATTGATCTTAATGGTTGTTTCAAGACTTTGACCAGAGCAATTGAATGAGTGAGGAAAAGAAGTTTTCTAAGTCATTCACTAATCATTAATGATCGACATGTAACATAGTTGGTTATTTAATAAGATTTGACAGTTAAACCATACGTTAGGATAATCTAGAGTTATAACGATGGAAGGTAATAATATATTATCCTTAAAATGAGATTTTGTTTTTGTAAGATTGTTATTTAGTACTATATATATATATATATATATATATATATATATATATATATATATATATATATATATATATATATATATATATATATAGAAAAATGTTACCGACTTAGTGATGAACCTATGTGGTTATACACGCATTTAGTGTAATATTTGTTGCTTATGATTATTTAATTTATTATGAGATAATTTATTAAATAATCTATATAGTATATTATTATTTTTCTAGCATGAAAATATAATTAATATTAAAAATTCTCTTGTATAAAATAAATGAATAAAATAAAATAAAATAAAATAATTTTATTTATAAATAATAATAATAATAACAAAAGTCCTTAGATAGTGGTTATTGTTTTGATTTTATTAATTAACCAAAAGGTATGACCAAATTAAAAGTAACGTTGTTTAGTATTTTTTTCAAGTTTTGAAAAATAAAGAAACGTTACTTGACTTCAAAAGTATAAGAAATAGTGATAGTCTAATCGTGATATAGGTGAAAGCCTTTTTGGTCTTCTGGACGTTACTACATACAAGAGAAAAAAGGCTTTTGGTGTGTGATACATGAAAAGAAAAGAAAACGTTGGTGCATCAGTCTCCGTGGGCTACGGTATATGGGGTTGCCTGCTGATTTATGTGGACATGGCGCAATTATAGTCTCTTTGAGTCTGATTTTCAGTGACCTGTCACAGGTCACCACATGGTTGCAGACTATGTACACTGGCTTCACAGGGCTCCTCTTGTCGAACGGACGGTTTTTCAACGTCCAGGCGTTCCTCCGACTCCCCAGCTCGAGTGGCCCCTGTCGTAGGAAGGTTGGGTCAAACTCAATACCGACGGAGCTGTCCGATAATGTCCCCCACTAGCCACTGCGGGTGGTTTGCTCCGAGACTCTCAGGGCCAGTGGTGTAGTGGCTTCCTCCATCAGCTGGGTCGTTGCTCCCCTCTTGAAGCTGAGCTCTGGGATGTCCACTCGGGTCTTCAACTAGCATGGGACTGGGGATATTGAAGGCTTGTCTTGAAAGTCGATTCCTTTGAGGTGATCAATATTCTTTCTACTTCACATGGTTATACTACTGACCAGTATCCTTTGGTTGTACGTATCCTTCGCCTCCTCCGCTGCCCTTGGGAGGTCCAACTCAAACACGTCTCCCGAGACGAGCATCAGAGTGTTGATTGTTTGGCTTCTCTTGCCGCTTTTGCTCCTCTGGACTTACATCTCCTTTCGAAGCCTCCGTCTTTAGTTTGGGCCCACATACAACGAGATCTTTCTGACTCGTTGCTTAGCCTGTCAAGTGATAGTATGATGTAGTCATTTATTTTTCTTTTCCACTGTAATTATAAAAAAAAACGTTGGTGAGCATGAAAATTGAGAGGAAAAACACTGAGACTTGTTTTTTGGTTTTTGTGCGTTGGGAGACATACAAAGAGTTGTTTTGGTTTTATATGATAGTCGTAAAAATCACAAAGATAAGGGAAAAATAAAAAATTTGTTTTCTTTATATTTAAAAAATTCAAATTAACTATAGGTATATTAAGTGTTAAAAATGGAATATATTTTTCAATATAGAGTATATAAAGACTTCGTATTTTTAAAATTTGAATCGCTAAATGGTCACATTTAAATATTTATTCTCTCTGTTTTGACTATGAGTTTGTTTGTTAAACATAATTTTTATTTTGCGTTGTATATTGAGATCTTTTAATTGATATTAAAACCAATTTTATATTTTATCATACTTACCAAAGATTAATAATTTACATATTTTATTGTATTCTTTGTGTCAACGCCTAAAAGTTGTTCATTTAAAATACATGACATGTTAAGTTTACGTTGAAATTCGTAAACACTTCAATCCATATTCATTCTTCATTTTACGTTGAAATAACAAAAATGAAGAATCAGTGATATAGTAAGTGGAAAGTGGTCACAAAGGCTGCACTGTGAAATTGGTTTCACAGAATGCATTTATTACATGTACAAGCCCATTTGTTTTATGGTCTGAAGTATATATGCTGTGTGCGTAACCTTTCTAGATAGATAGACGTTCTCGGTTTTAGTACGAAAACAAGACAGAAGTTGTTTTTCTGTATGAATACTCATTCCAGAAAATAAAAGATGATGTATGTCTACCTATTCGTACTAGGTGAATAATCAGATGTGATATACATGTTTTGAAAGAAAGTTGGCTCTTGGTGAAAAGCTTTTGACAGTTGTTATCACACATATACAGTTTTCAAAGCAAATGAAAGGCTTTTGACAGTTTTTTAATTTTTTCTAATTGTTATCATAAATTTAAAAAATGATATGGTCATTAATGTTATTAAAATTATTTTAATAACATAAAATCTTGACCATTTAAAATTATCAAGTTTATTTTTATATAATATATGATATTTTGTTAAAAAGAATTTTATACTCAAGTAGATAATAATTTTTACTTTTGTTTATAAGGAATGATATAATAATCAAATAACTTGTAATTCAGGGATAAATAATATTTTCTATTGCATATGATCCATGTGTGAGAAAAATTACTTAATTTTATAATTTTGGCCTAGACTACCTAGGGAGTATAAAATTAATTAATTTTTCGTCACTTGGATGGATAAATTAAATTATACAAATAGGAACGACCTGATAACCAGGGGATTATTTAGTATTGAACCTACTATAAAAAATTTATATGATAAAATAGACAATTTATCACTCTTTAATTATACATGAGTAACGATTTGACAACCAAGGGGCTAATTCATGTTTTAAAGATTTTATATCATTTAGATAGAAGTACATATCTTAATGATATATGATTGTGTTCTTACTTTGTTGTTTCCTTTTATTATATTTCTCAAAATGTCTCTATATCATTGCGAAATATTCTTGATGCTAACAAGCTAGAGAGTAACAATTTTAATGATTAGTACCGCAATTTGAGAATTGTTCTCAAGTATGAAAAACTTATCGATGTGATCGATAAACCCATGAACGAAGTGCCTCCTGAGGGAATTGATGATGCTAATGCATTGGATGCAAATTTTAAGTACTGCCCAGAGTATTTGGTCACTTTGAAAGACAAGAAACAAGATGAGACATTTATGAAAAATGTTTTCATGATTTCTTTAACTACTATTGATTATACTAAATGGGTATTAAATACCGGTAGTAACTTTAACATCTGCAATATGTTGCAGAGTTTAAAGATCAGTAGGAGATTGAAGAAGGAAGAAGTTAAGCTACAAGTTGAGAATGGAGCAAGTGTTGCCGGCCTAACTATAAGAACTATTTATGTTATTATGCCTACAGGAAATACTTTATTATTAGAAGATTGTTATTATGTTCCTAAGTTTGTTTCGAACATTGTTTCCATTTCGTCATTAGACAAACGAAGAATAACCAATGTGATATATTTCATGATGATGAATTATATGTCAGTGGTTATTTACAATATGGTCTTTATGTCTTACCTGAAATAGTTTTATATCTAATTATGAATGCTTTTGGTCATAAAAGGAAGAGAGATGATCAAGCAAATCAAACTTACCTTTGACATTGTAGACTTAGTCATATTGGTGAGAAAAGAGTAAACAAGTTTCATAAGGATGGATGCCTTGGTCAATATGATTATGAATCATATGAAACTTGTGAATCTTATCTCGAAGGCAAAATGACCAAATCTCCTTTTATTGGAAATGGAGAGAGACCTAGTGAACTTTTAGGACTCATACATACTGATGTATGTGGGTCTATGAAAGTTCAAACTAAAGGTGGATATTCTTATTTTATCACCTTCACTGATGATATGTCAAGATATGGATTTGTGTATCTTATGAAACACAAGTCTGAATCATTTGAAATGTTCACAAGATTTCACAGTGAAGTTGAAAAGCAAACTGGTAAGAATATAAAGGCAATAAGATCTGACCGTGGTGGTGAATATCTTAGTGATGATTTTGTTGATTATCTAAGGTAAGATGGAATCTTGTCTCAATGGACTTCTCCAAGAAAACCACAATACAATAGTGTTTCAGAAAAGAGAAATCGAACCTTATTGGATATGGTGAGATCCATGATGGGGTTCACTGATCTTCCTATAGGGATATGCTTTAGAAGTCGCTGCATATTTATTAAACAAAGTTCCCACTAAAGCAATTACTAAAACTCTATATGAGATGTGGAAAGGGCATAAGCCTAACCTAAAACATTTGAAAGTTTGGGGTTATCTAGTTTATGTCAAGAGATTGCAGCCAGATAAGCTTGAAGTGAGATCTGACAAGTGTACATTTGTTGACTATCTCAAGGAAACTATGGGATACTATTTCTATCACCCTTCTGAGCACAAAGTGTTTGTGGCCAGAAATGCAACCTTTTTAGAAAGGAAGTTCTTTAATGGAGGAAGTCGTGGTGTAGAAATAGATCTTGATGAAATTCAAGATTTTGATGAATCAACACAAGCTCAAGAGCATCAGATGCATGTTGAGCAACCTTTACTTGATGTCTAGAAATTAGCACATACGGTACCAGCCTCAACCGTTGAGGAGAATGGATCGGTTAATGAACCTGTCCAAAAATTGGTGCAACAACAAGATCAAGTAGAGGAAGAATCTATTGAACATGAGCCTCTTAGAAGGTCTACTAGGGATGGTCGTGCACCAAATAGATTAAACTTAATGGTGCAAGGTAACGAAGATAATCATATTGATGATGACCCTAAGACTTACGAAGAGGCTATAGCAAGTCCAAATTATGAAAAGTGGTTTAAGGCCTTGGAATCCGAGTTAGAATCTATAAGAATCAACAAAGTATGGATTTTGGTTAATCCCTCAAAGGATATAAAACCCATAGGATGTAGATGGGTATTTAAGAAAAAATAGGAGCAGACGGAAATGTTGAAATCTATAATGCCCGTCTTGTTGCCAAGGGATATAATCAAAAAGAAGGTATTGATTATAATAAAACTTTTCCCCTGTAGCAATGCTCAAATCTATTCAGATTCTACTTGCTGTAACTGCATATTATGATTATGACATATGGCAAATAGATGTGAAAATAGTTTTTCTTAATGGACAGCTCAAGGAAGATGTCTATATGACTCAACCTGAAGGTTTCACATTGCCATCTGCTCCTAATAAATATGTAAGCTACAAGATCCATTTATAGATTAAAGCAAGCTTCACGAAGTTGGAATATTTGCTTCAATATAACAATTGCAAAGTTCGATTTTGTTAGATGCGAAGAAGAGCCATGTGTGTCCAAAAAGGTTAGTGGAAGCATGGTTATTTTCCTAGTGTTGTATGTAAATGACATATTACTAATAGGAAATGATATACCAGCCATGCAAAAGACAAAGATTTGATTATCTGAACAGTTTTCCATGTAGGATTTGGGAGAAGTAGCTTACATTCTTGGATTCAAGATCTATGGAGATAAATCAAGGAAGTTGCTAGGACTTTCCCAATCCATGTACATTGATACTATCTTAAAAAGGTATCACATGAAAAATTTTAGAAAAGGTTATCTACCGATAGACATTAGAATTTCTCTTAGTAGGGTCCCATATGTCAGCGCAGTAGGAGCTATCATGTATACCATGACATGTACAAAACCTGATGTAGCCTACGTGCTAGGAATAGCAAGCAGGTATCAAGGTAACCCAGATGAGGAACATTGAAAAGTGGTTAAAACCATCCTTAAGTACTTGAGAAGAACTATGAACCAATTCTTCATATATGGAGATTATGAATTAAAGCTAATAGGCTACTTTGATGCTAGCTTTGGATCAGATAAGGATGATAGAAAATCTACCTCTAGTTATATTTTCACCTTGAATAGAGGAGCAATGAGTTAGAAAAGTTTCAAGAAAACTACTATAGCTGATTCAGTTACTGAAGTAGAATACATAGTTGCATATGAAGTAGCTAAGGAAGTTGTTTGCATGAAAATGTTTTTAACTGAACTTGGTGTAGTTCCTTCAATAAAGGAAGTTGTTCCTTTTTTATGTGACAATACTAGTGCTATTGCACAAGCTAAGGAACCAAGGTCACACCAAAGATTTAAACATGTTATGCATAAGTATCATTTGATTAGAAATTGTTGAGTGTGAGGACATTCAAATTCAAAAGGTTGAAGGAAAGGAGAATGTTGCAGATCCCTTCACTAAGTTACTTGGATCAAATGAGTTTGATAAGCACAAGTAGAAGATAGGATTGAAGTTCATGACTGATTGAGTCTAGGTCAATTGGGAGATTGTTGGAATTATGCCCATGACCCAATCGTTATGTAATAGATTGAACACTTCAGTTTTGTGATTATTAATTTTGATTAATAACATGCCAAATGATTTTATTATCATATTACGTTTATTATTTTTATTCTCATATGATAAGTCCTTGATTAAACTTATACACTTGCCATCATAATGAAGATTACGATAATGAAAATCAAGTCTTTAAGTTTAATCTAAAAATGTTCTTGGTCATCGGATCATTAAATAAGGACTTTAATAATCGATTAGATCAATATATATGTAATAGTATCTATTGGATAGATATTAGTATATCTCATTTACTAAGTTACATATATAGATGATATATATGGAGATATGATCATTGAATGACTAAACTGAGAATCCCAATGATTAATATTATCCATGAACTGTCAAGTGGGATATTCTCATAAGGATTTAAATGTATATTTTTTCTTTAACCTGAGATTATCATAGTAATCAATAGGTCACTAATTTTTGATGTCAGACACCTAATATGTAAAAATGCTAGTTGAATGATCATTGGATATAATTAAATACCTATCTGATTAATGGTGAGTCAAGATGGGATCCATCGACTCTAGGTAATGAGTTTGAGCTCTATGTTATCATTGATCTTAATGGTTGTTTCAAGACCTTGACCAGGGCGATTGAATGAATGAGAAAAAAGAATTTTCTAAGTCGTTTACCAATCATTAATGATTGATATGTAACAATGTTGGTTATAATCCGGAGTTATAATGATGAAAGGTCATAATACATTATCTTTAAAAAAAGGTTCTGTCTTTGTAAAATTATTATTTCACACTGTTTGATCATTGAGGAGTGTTGCTATATGTCAACCTTAATTAGTAATTAATTAGATTAATTAATACTGACTTAGTGATGAACCTAAGTGGTCACATACTTACAAGTGTAATATTTTCCGTTTATGATTATTTAATTTATTATGAGATAATTTATTAAATAATCTATATGGGTTTTTTTGCTAGCATAGAAAATATAATTAATATTAAAATTCTCTTGTATAAAATATTATTTCATTTATAAATAATAATAAAACAAAAGCCATTAGATACATGGTGGTTATTGTTTTGGTTTTATTAATTAACCAAAAGGTATGACCAAAGGAAAAGTAACGTTGTTTAGTTTTTTTTTTTTCAAGTTTTGAAAAATAAAGAAACGTTAGATGAATTCAAAAGGATAAGAAACAGTTTCTGATACTCTAATCGTAATGTATGTGAAAGCCATACCTGTTTTTGGTCTGCTGGACGTTACTACATACAAGAGATAAAAAGGTTTTTGTTGTGTGATACCTGAAAAGAGAAAAAAAAAACGTTGTTGAAGACACGTTGATGGGAGAATAACTTGCATGAAAATTGAGAGGAAAAACACTGAGACTTGTTTTTCGGTTTTTGTGCGATGGGAGACATACAAAGAGTTGTTTTGATTTTATATAATAGTTATATATAAAACACAGAGACAAAAGAGAAAAGTTGAAAAATTGTTTTCTTCATATTTAAAGAAAGGATTCTTCTAATTAGTTGTTGCTTGAGTTGGCAAATTTGGGTCTTTGATCCAGATGCATAGACAACAGCAAAGCCTTTGTGGGCTTCGTACACAGTACTAACTCCAACAATCTGCCGCAATAATTGTCCAGATATAGAAATTTTGATCCAACTCAGGATAAGTTGATCATTGCAGAGCCGAGAGTAAAACTCTTCATTGGGCTTATCATTCGTTTCTAGAGGTAGAGCATAGGCAGAACCATCAACGGGTCCTCCTAGGTTGTAAGCACGTAACATTGGCTTTGAGTTCTGTTTTCCACAAAAGATAATTGTGGAACTATAGTTTCAACAGAAACTGGTGTGAAACACTGGAAAGACAATTGGTTGCTTTTAAGTGGATGAAATAGATACAATTGAAGTCTTTGTGCTTGATGTCGTTGTGACTATTATGAAAAAAAGAAAGCAGAGGAACAAAGAGGGCTAAAGGAAAAAGGAACAATAAAACAAATTTGCTCTATGAAGATGATTTATGGCTCTGAAACCATGAAATGACTTAAGCTTGCTCTACCCATATGCTAGGCATGGCGACTTCATTAAATAGTGTAGAATTACATCAAGACTACCTTAATCAGTTGAAATTATATATATAAACTGTTAGCATTAGATTTGCAAACATCTAAATCTTTTAGTACAGCAGAGAAATGAGAACAATAGCGAAACTAACACAGTAAAAAATTTACATGAAATATCAACAAAAGTAGAAACTTAAAATCATGTTAAACTATACTTTATAAGAGTTATCGATGTATTTATTTCACTTTTAAGCGTCTTGCATTTAATTTTGTGGACTAAAGAAATTTGATAACTTATAAAGTGTACAACAAGAATATAAGAATAAGGATTTGAAGAAGGTAAGATGTAAAATTAAAATGTACAAGAAGCTTGAAAGAATATTTTACGTCGTGATTTCAATCATTGATGATTAATGTATGAGGTTAAACAATTAGAAGACAGGAGACAACTTTTAAAGTTGATTTGCATTTTTAAGAAATTTTTGAATTATGATAAGTTTATATTTTGCAAGTTTATAAGGTTAAATTATCTTGTAATTTAGTACTTCTATAACACATTTTATATGAATTATATGAAATTTTGCTTATAATTGGTTCGTTGACTAAGTAGGCAATAATTGAAGGTTAAATTCTGGATTTGAATGCAAAATTTTATATAGTTTTTCGAAGAAATTGAAGTCAATAAGAAGCTAGCCTATTGGATAATAACTTTGTAGAAGACATGAGAATTAATTCAATGTTGAAAGTGTGAAAAATTGCAAAAGTTGGAAGTAGAATGTACCTTGCAATTATGTTTAAGTTTGAGTCAGGAACCAACGTGGCATTAGTTAGATATAATTGGAGAAGTAGAAGTGGACAGGTACTAGACTCGGCACAAAATCTAAACACGCACAGAGACCTAATTTCACTGATCTTAGAAGTATTATATGTCCCCCTATATTATAAATACCCTCATTCAAGTTAATTAAGGGGGGTTTTTGGTAGTTTTCTTTCACTGAGTTATTCTTTTAGGGTTTCTTATTATCAAGAAAATCTTAAGAGTAAGATTGAGGGAAGATTCAACCCAACGTGGAAGTAATTTGGGGATATCTTTTTCTAGTTCTTTCCTCTTTACCTTCTTTAATGATAAGATTGTTTTGTTTTCGTTTCAACTACATTAAATAACTACATTATATTTAGTAGTTAAATCCCTAACTAAGGTTAGTTATGTAACTTATATTTAAAATTTTAATTATTAATGTATGATTAATTATTACTTAGGTTGACTTTATTATCTTTAATATTTATTTTTGAATTATGTTTGGATATCATAAATTTTTGAATTATGTCTAAATCAAAAAGATGCAAAGAAAACAAAGATAATCTGAAAATTTTATATTGACAGCAAATTTACTAACTAAGCATGGGCATGTGCAAGGACAAAAACTATCTGTAGAATCTCCTTTCAAATTCATATCTAATTAACTTGAGATTTTTATAATCTTGGAAGATCATACTGCTACCTTACTGATGGGGATTTGCAACTTGAATACATAGGAGGTGTGATCTGTTGAGGATCATGGAAAAAGGAAGAAATGGAAGGAGATAAGAAGGGGAATTTTCGTTCGATTCACGTCAGACCACTTTAAGAATAGTGTTTACATTTTTATGTAGTTTTTCTTCTTGTTTTTGGTCAACCATAGTTAGGTCCTTCAATTTCGGCAGTATTTTTCTAAGAATTTTCGTATTTTTTGAGAAAGATCAGAGATAGAGACTTTACAATTGGCTATTTCTTTATTGATTTTCACTTTGGTTATGAGTAGCTAAATTCCTTTTCTTGGTTGAAGGAAACCATGTTATCATCTGTTATGTGAGAGATGTTCCAATAAAGTTTGTTTTGTTAATGAACACTGAGTGCCTTCCGAATTGCTTTTATGATTGAATTTATTGATTTCTAAGATGCGCAACTAGGAGTTGATTTGTTTAATAGCCATATTAGTAAAATATAATGTTCAGTTTTGCAAATCACAAATGACAATTAGGATTATTATCTTTACGTTAGAGTTGGAAATTCTAAAAAGAAACTCATCTTAATTAAATGCATGTCATACATGTGTTGTCCTGTTAATTGGTTTCTTAGTTCTTAATGCTATTACTCAATTGAATCTATGATCGTATCTAAGTTGTTGATTGATAAGAATGCTTAAAATACATATTTCTATTCATTTAAACTTAAGAGAAAATATCACTCAATAAATATTTGTTAATGAATTGAATTTTATATCAAGGATCCATATTAGTGTGATAATGTCAGTAACCCGAAACCAAGATTTGTTACTGAATTTTCTTGATCTGAATATTTTTGTTTAATTTCAATTTTTGTTATTTCTAAATTCTCAATTTATGTGAATTAACCCCCCTCTTTTTACTTTGTTTTAGTTTTGAACTCGTACAATCTTTGTTAATTCACATAAATTGAGAATTTAGAAATAACAAAATTTGAAATTAAAAAAATATTCAGATCAAGAAAATTCAAAGAATAAATCTTGGTTTCGTTACCGACATTATCACACTAATATGGATCCTTGATATAAAATTCAATTCATTAACAAATATTTATTGAGTTATATTTTCTCTAAGTTTAAATGAATAGAAATATGTATTTTAAGCATTCTTATCAATCAACAACTTAGATACGATCATAGGTTCAATTGAGCCCCCTCCCTCTTTTTACTTTGTTTTAGTTTTGAACTCGTACAATCTTTGTCGTTAAAAATTCTTCGTGAGAACGATCCTATTTTCAATACTACATTAATTTATATTGCTAGAAGTTAGTTTCTTTTTAAATGTAGTTGCAGTACCACTTTTCCGGAGTTGTTTCATATTAAGTAAAGAATAATGAAATTGATTTTCATAAAGACAAGCAAATACTTAAGTGTGGCAGAGTTGATAAGTGATAATCTAGTCATATTTGTAGTTCCACTTTTAGTGTATTTGCATGTTTATTTGAGAGTTTTTTATTATTTTTAGTACTTAATTCATTATTTATATTTTTATGTTGTAATTCATTTATTTAGAGCAAAAGGAACGAATTGACACAAGTTTGCGGCAATTTGGAACTATTTTGACAAGTTATGAAGAAGTTGGAAATCAACACAGTTACTAAACTTTTGTCAAATTTAAGATAATGTATATGGGTTGACACGGGCGTGGACATGGGCAGGTGGTTTTAATTCACATAAATTGAGAATTTAGAAATAACAAAATTTGAAATTAAAAAAAATATTCAGATCAAGAAAATTCAGTAACAAATCTTGGTTTCGAGTTACTGACATTATCACACTAATATGGATCCTTGATATAAAATTCAATTCATTAACAAATATTTATTGAGTGATATTTTCTCTTAAGTTTAAATGAATAGAAATATGTATTTTAAGCATTCTTATCAATCAACAACTTAGATACGATCATAGGTTCAATTGAGCCCCCCTCTTTTTACTTTGTTTTAGTTTTGAACTCGTACAATCTTTGTCGTTAAAAATTCTTCGTGAGAACGATCCCTATTTTTCAATACTACATTAATTTATATTGCTGGAAGTTAGTTTCTTTTTAAATGTAGTTGCAGGTACCACTTTTCTGGAGTTGTTTCATATTAAGTAAAGAATAATGAAATTGATTTTCATAAAGACAAGCAAATACTTAAGTGTGGCAGAGTTGATAAGTGATAATCTAGTCATATTTGTAGTTCCACTTTTAGTGTATTTGCATGTTTATTTGAGAGTTTTTTATTATTTTTAGTACTTAATTCATTATTTATATTTTTATGTTGTAATTCATTTATTTAGAGCAAAAGGAACGAATTGACACAAGTTTGCGGCAATTTGGAACTATTTTGACAAGTTATGAAGAAGTTGGAAATCAACACAGTTACTAAACTTTTGTCAAATTTAAGATAATGTATATGGGTTGACACGGGCGTGGACATAGGCAGGTGGGTTTAATTCACATAAATTGAGAATTTAGAAATAACAAAATTTGAAATTAAAAAAAATATTCAGATCAAGAAAATTCAGTAACAAATCTTGGTTTCGAGTTACTGACATTATCACACTAATATGGATCCTTGATATAAAATTCAATTCATTAACAAATATTTATTGAGTGATATTTTCTCTTAAGTTTAAATGAATAGAAATATGTATTTTAAGCATTCTTATCAATCAACAACTTAGATACGATCATAGGTTCAATTGAGCCCCCCCCCCTCTTTTTACTTTGTTTTAGTTTTGAACTCGTACAATCTTTGTCGTTAAAAATTCTTCGTGAGAACAATCCCTATTTTTCAATACTACATTAATTTATATTGCTGGAAGTTAGTTTCTTTTTAAATGTAGTTGCAGGTACCACTTTTCTGGAGTTGTTTCATATTAAGTAAAGAATAATGAAATTGATTTTCATAAAGACAAGCAAATACTTAAGTGTGGCAGAGTTGATAAGTGATAATCTAGTCATATTTGTAGTTCCACTTTTAGTGTATTTGCATGTTTATTTGAGAGTTTTTTTATTATTTTTAGTACTTAATTCATTATTTATATTTTTATGTTGTAATTCATTTATTTAGAGCAAAAGGAACGAATTGACACAAGTTTGCGGCAATTTGGAACTATTTTGACAAGTTATGAAGAAGTTGGAAATCAACACAGTCACCAACATGTTCATATTAATGGCCACCTGCCCATGTCCACACCCGTGTCAACCCATATACATTATCTTAAATTTGACAAAAGTTTAGTAACTAATATGGTGCCATTTTGGAATAGAACTCATAATTCACAGTTAAACCTTATGTCCTTATTTTGTACCCTTATATGTTGGGGGGAAAAAGAGGCAAGATGAGAATAATTTCTTGAAATTCTTAAAGAATTTCAAAAAGTTGCACATTAACATCCCATTTTCCAAAGCATTAAGTGCTAATAAATTTTAAAAAAAATATTTGCTAACTTGATGCATTAATAAGTACAATTTATAAAATAAGAAGATACGATACAAAATAATAACTTTTACTGCACACTTAAGTAGTAATATAAAAAAAGTTAAGAAAATAATAATGCAAATTGATTTATAGTGTTTCGACAAGCATCTTTTACCTATGTCTACTTTCAAGACTCTTCTTATAATTCCACTATAACTCTTCTTTCAAATTGAAGAATACTCTCTATATGATCTTTTATCTGTAAAGAATAATCATTTTACGATCTTCCTGTATAGTGAAGAGGAACCTCAATGTCATTTGGGACACCCCCAAGTATAATATAAAATCCTTATCAAAATGCTTATAGCTCAAAATGTTTGACTTTATCACTTTGACAATTCAAAAGAGGCTTATTCACATAAATATAAGAAAATGATGGTTATATGCTTGACAAACACTTAGAAAAATGTGCATAAGATACTCAAATACTTTTCTATCTAAAAAGCAATGAGAAAATATGTGTTTATAAGATTTTAGGACTCCTATTAATTGTTGAAGCCAAAAACTAACAGTTACAATAGATAGTTACAAAACATTGGTCGACTAGGGTAACATATTAGTAGATCAATGTGCATTGAATGTATAGATTCACTAGTCATTAAGACATTGGTTGACTAATGTGTCAACAAATAGTCATATTATATGTTTAACTTACATTGGTTGACCACTAACTTATATTGGTCAATCAATCCCTTTAAAATATGATTTTAACAACTTTAAATCTCAAACTTAATTAGTTTAATTCAATTATAATTAGAAAAAAACTTCTAAAATGTTCTTTAAAGAGTGTTTAAAAGATTGAATGGCTTTTCTTTTTGTTTATGTCCTTTTGCTCCTTATTATAATTTCTTTCATACATATCATTATCTTTAAGAGAACATTGTGACTTCATGTGTTCTGATCTTCAAGATGAAAATAGGTAATATTAGGGGATTTACATTTTGAATAAGTTGTACCTTCTTTGAATTCCTTTAATTTATAGTTTTTTTCTCTTTAAAAGCTTGCTAATGAATTCTAAGTCCTTTTCTTTGGAAGCATTATTTTTCTTGTGTATCTTGAAATCTGATTTCATATGTTAGAAGAGATTTAATTACTCCTTCAATGATAATGTGGTCAAATCATTGGCTTCTAGTAAAATCATTAATTTGGCTTCCTATGTCCTAAAAAATGTTCTAAACAATTTTCTTACCATTTGAGTATGATTATGGACCTTTCCAAGACTCTTGAAAGCATTAATAATATCAATAAATTTTGTGTACATACTAGAAATGATTTCTTCATGCTTCATTTAAAAAAGATTATATTGTTGGGTTAATAAGTTCACTTTACTCTCCTTAACTTGATTTGTGCCCTCATGGGTGATTTCTGATGTATGTCAAATTTTTTTATGTCATTTCATATATAAAGACTCTATTGAATTTATGTCTTTTTAATGTACAAAATAAAATGTACATAGCCCTATTGGTCAAGGAAATTAATCTCTTATCTTGATGTTCTCATTCTTCCTTTAATTTGAGGACCATTTTGTAATCTATGGTTTTTATATATGTAAAGGGACCATTTGAAACTATTTCGTTTTTAGTTGAATGATGATGATGATATTGCTAAATATATCATTATGATTTTTGTGTAGGATTTTGCTTAAAATGCTAGCTTAATAGACATGCTTTGATACCACTTGTTAGTTACTAATGGCATTCAAGGAGGTAAATTGAGTGTTGATAAAATTTAAATAAAATTTTTCTAACTTATTGCATTAATAAAAACAATTTATAAAATAAGAAATATGATACAAAATAATAATTTTAACAACACTCTTAAGCAATTATACAAAAAGGTAAGAAAGAGCAATGCCAATTTATTTATATCCTTTACCTATATCCACTTCCAAGATTCTTCTTAGAATTTCATTATAAGTCTTCTTTTAAAGCAAAGAATAACTTTTGTACAATCTTTTCTTTGCAAAGAAAAATCATTCTACAATATTCTTTTCCGATGAAGAGGAACCTCAGTACTACTTAGGACACCCCCGAGTATAATATAAAACCTCCATCAAATGCTTACAACTTAAAATATGTCACTTTATCACTTTGACAATTTCAAATAAGCTCATTCATATAAATATGAGGAAATGATGCTTAAATGTTTGGTAAACACTTAGAAAAATGTGTATAAGACACTCCAAATGAGAAAATTTAGTATAAGACACTCCAATACCTTTTAATTTAAGAACCAATGAAAATATATGTGTTTATAGGATTTTGGGACCCTTATTAATCATTGGAGCCAAAAACTAACAATTACAATAAATAGTTACAAAGTATTGGTAAACTAGTATAGCATATTAGTATATCAATGTGCATTGAATACACATATTCATTAGTTATTAAGACATCGATTGATTACTTGGGTATATTAGTCAACCAATGCACCCCTTAAAAAGGGACATTGCTAGACCGATATGTCAGCAAATATCATATTACATACTTATACATTAGTCGATCAATGTGTCAACAAACAGTTGTATTATATTGGTTGACCACTAATTTATATTGGTCAACCAATCTCTTAAAAATATAATTTTAACAACTTCAAATACTCAAACTTAATTCGTTTAATTCAATTATAATAAAAAGCAACTTTTAAAATATTTCCTAGAGAGTATTTGGAAGATCGAAAGGCTTTTCTTTTAAAAACAAGTGCTTTAATACCTCTTGATAAATAAGAAGACTCGTGTAGTGAAGTAAGATGAAATATTTGTACAGCCACCTATTATAAGGTTCTCAAAGTGACTAGAAGATACTACAATTAACATTAAAAATATAAGATCTTTTGTTTTGAGTTAATCTTCACTTTGAAGATTTCAAAATTTGACTTTTCTTTAATATTCTTGAAGAATCTTTTGAAGTTATGTATGGTACATCTTGTTCTTTTATGGTTTCTCATCCAAATAACAAATTCATTAATCATATTTATGATTTATTATTATCAAAATATCGATTGGAAATTCATTTAATTCAACACAAAATATTTTTAAATTTATGAACTCTTTATTTTATATATATTGTACTTTATATCATTTTATAGTTTTAATATATTTAATCAAATTTTAAACATCATTCCTTTTAATAATTTCACTATATTTTAATTCAATTAAATTAATTAAAGGCAATTGAACAAAATTCAATGCTTATTTTAATATTAGAAGTAAGTATTAATATATGTGAAAGATATTTTAATAAAACTTAGCATTGGTAATAGACTAAATAGAATTTAAGTTTCCAAATACGTAAACTCAAACTCAAAATATATTTTAAAATAATTAAGTTTGAAGTTTGATTCGATATTAACTTTTTATGATTAGTCATTCCAAAAATGTCAACCTGATAAAATTAAACAAAATGACCAATTCCTGTTAAATGGAATCCTGCCAATTCTAAATTTGAAAAGAAAAAAAAAAAGGCAACCAAAGAGAAACAAAAGAAATGTATTTTTATCAGATAAACAACTTCAAAGTCTTAGTCTTCCACAAGTTCCATGGTTCCAGGACAAAGCATTTTACAAAGACGAACTTACAATTGTTGAACTAAGCACATCCTCGTAGAAGCTAGCACCGTCATTGTTCTTCTTGCCTTCAGCTCTAGGGCTGCTACCTGAACTGCTGTTCGAAAGTGAAACAAACATTGCTTTCTGCAACACTCCAGTTGGAGAATATCCCAACTGCAAGCTTCCATCCCATCTTTCAGTCGAAACGTTAAGGTCTGATGAACTCTTGCAGATACGTGCATTGCCTGTAGTAGTGCTTAACACCTCCCCCAGTGGACCACCCACTGAAGTTCCCCAAGAGATCGGCGTCCAGCTGGCTGTCTTTTGGATGGGCTCAAATTCGCGAGATAACTTTAGTGGCGAGAACATAAGTTTATCCTGTGTTGGAAAGGACGATGACGATGAGAAGTCTGTGGAGGACATTGGGATTGACATTGAGAGTTGAGTCCAGTCAGACTTCAGCTCTTTAGGCCAACTAATGACCGAGTTACTTCCCTGGTCCTTAGAACAGTCATCCATGAATCTGCGTCGTAGATGTTGGTCTTCGGTTTCTTGGTCACTGAAATTTAGAAAAGAATCATAACTGCTGGTGTTCATGTAAGAACTGTAAGAAGGATTTCCAAGGAAATCAGAGGAAACAAGTCCAAACTTCAATGAGGGAGATTTGACGATTCCAGTATCTTGCTCCAAAATGGTAGGAGTAGAACCCTCAGACTTTGGATCACCTTTGGAAGAGACAATGGTTTTGCCTCGTGTATCTTGTCCTCTGACAATTGAAGGTAATTTGTTTAGTATCAACCAATTGAAGTAAACACTCTAAGAAACTATTAAAGCAACAACTTGAATAATGGAAAAAAAAGTATCCACCTTAAAAGGAATCCTAAGTCCAACTCTTAGGAACCAAAAGTAAAGATGACATGATAAGGTCAACTTTAAAGGAAAATTAAAGGAAAATGATTATCAACCCTGTAGACTTGTATAAACTTTAAGATCAAAAAGACAATATTGAAAACTCAAGCACAAGAAATCATCATTAGTTTGCCTGTTGACAGATGCATTTGTAGGAGAATTGGCAGTAGGTGGTTGCAAGCTCTTAAACTGTTGCTGTGCGACAGCAAGGGTGTTGGAAGCATCTCGATTGGTTAGAACCGTCGTCGACATGGAAGAAGCAATTGGCACCATCTTTGACTTGGTAGTCATGGTGCCAGCATGGCCAGGCTGGCCTTCCACAGGCTTTCTTGAACGATGACGGCCCCTATTTATGTGCCTTTCACAATACTTTTGATCAGCTACAGCATCCCTCGAGCACCGCCATTTCTTACCATCCGTTCGACGACACCTCCCAGGCTCAGGATCAGGGATGTTGCCAGCATAGCCCAGATGAAAAGTACTCCCTCCCACTGTAAATTAGAAAGAAACAAGACAGAGAAAAAAAAAAAAGAAAATGAGGGTTGAAGTAGAAGAAAAATGGGCTAATAGAAAGGGGAAAAGAAGATCAACTCAAAGCATACTCTTACTTAAAAACTGAAAGAACCTCTTTTGGTCAGATATAATGGATTTGCAAAAGCAATTTCATTATCTGATTGAGAAGACTAAAACAACATAACGTACAAAAATCCATAATATGATGTAAAGCAACACATCAAAGCGTCTACACAAACAGTAAAAGTAAGGAAATCCTAACACACTAATAGCCATTGTCTCTTAGACAAGAAAACATTTAAAAGTTTTGATAGAGACAAAGAAAGCAGAAACAACTGCAGATTGATTCAGAAGTATGATCATTTATCCATGTATTGCAGAGAAAGGTGCAGGAATACTTGATGTTTATTTCCAAGGATCATAAAGAAGCTTACATGAAGCTCCTAACAAACTGTACGGGTACATGGATTTCTTGAGAGGGATGAGCAGATTGGAAGGCACAGGCACATTTGCAGCCATGTACTTGTAGATTAATGCTTGGTGTTCTAGCTCCATCAGTTGAGATGGAGTGAAAGGACCTCTTGTCCGAGCAAAAGGACCATGCAAGCTTCCAGTACCATAACCTGCAAATTTGGATAAAAACACTTCTTGACAGCAACATAAATGCAGGTAAATGAACCATTAACTTTTAGAGTAAAAGAAAATACAGATAAAATGGTCTATGGATTGCAAGTTTATCGAGTCCTATTAATTTCCTCAATGTTCACCTCTTCTTTTTAGTGATTGTTGAGTGCCAAAAGTTATACCAAATCCAAAGCAGAACAACTCAGGCTTTTAAAAGATAATGAAAATAGTCAATCTTTCCCTTCGACGATAATCAAAAGTAAGTTTTCCCAAATACCCAGTATAACTACATAAGGCCTTAGCTAGAAGATGAAGATAATCACAAACCTAAGCATCAGCAAACGATACCTGAGAACTAGTTATCTTAGTTTTCTCCGAGAAAAAAAAATCATAAAATCAAGTACCCGAGCAAGGCCACAGGCAAACTTTGACCAAACAAAACTAATAATTAAGTAAAAAGGCACAAGAATAGACCACCCTACCTCCACTTCTACTATAGGCTGAGGATGTTTGCTGATAATAAGGGAAGCCATTGATGTTTTGAGCGCTTCTATCCGCAAAGCCACCATTTTTATTAAGAAAACGAGCAGCTTCTGGTTTGGGAGAAGAGAAGCTAAGCATGTGCTCTTGCTGGCGAGAACCACCAGAGACCATTACATTAGATCTCAAGAAACCACTAGTTTGGTGCAATGGCATTGACTTGGGGACTGAAACATCATCAGTCCTTGCCATCTTTAGACTCCCCCAGTCATCTTGACCAGACCCAAAAGATCTCCCATGCTTAACCGAACCAGATTCAAGAATCTTTGTTTTGGTCTCAGAAGCTGAGACCTGAGAAGGAGCATCAATATTTTCAGGACCCACCAAACCATCCAACCCCAGAACCCCAAAGTCCATGATGGACACAGGAAGCAATCTAAGTTACACAAAGCCTCCATACAAGCACGAGCATCCCATGGCAATGGAAGAGAAAGTAAGAAGCTTTTTCTCCGCTTTCAAGAGCTGAACGATAAAAGCAGAGGCACTTTTGTACATCGGACTTGATTTTTTCAAAAAGGAACTGAGCTTCTGATATGAAATAATAATAATAATTGGAGCGAGAAGCAGAAAGACAGAAGAAAGAAAGCCGAAACTGAGTCGAAATAGCAGATACTACATAAGGCTATATTAACCTATTACCAAACACTATCACCACTTCTCAGCTCCCGGACATGCTTGCGTATGTTTTTCTCCTGGTATTTTATAGGCAATGAAAATTAGAGCGTTGGCTGAAATTACCCAAATGTCCTTGGCGGAAAGTTAAAATGCGCTAATGCTTTAAATAATGACATTTTTTAAGGAAAATACGTGTTATCTAATAACATTTATAAAATTTGCTTTAATATATCATTATCAATAATTGTCTTTTTTTAACAGTTGGAGGATAAATAAGTATTTTTAATCATAAAATTGTTTTTAATGAGTGTTTGACTATAAAATAAAAGGCACTTTTATATATATAATTTTTTGGCAACTAAAATATAGCTTTTAATAAATTCAAATTTGAAGATTTTCAAAAAAATATTTTTTATTAAATTTTCATATCAATTAATTAGCCTATTTTAGTCTTTTTATCCTTATATTTTACATAATTTTCATAATACCCACAAACTCATCTTCACGTTTATTTTAGATATTATATAATATTATTTAGCTTTTATATATTTTAATATTTATTTTTATATTAGTTTTACTTATTTTATAATTCATATAAAAGATTTGGTTAGATATATTTTATTTATGTTTCATATGGTTTAAAATTATATAATAATTAATATTGCTTTGCATATTGTTTAATATACTTTAAATAATATTTATATGCATAAAAATTTTATTACAAAATAAAATAGAGTTAAAATTAAAAGTATTTTTATTTTTATTTTGTCAAACATCTACTATATAAAGCTCTTTCAAAATAACTATTTTTAAAGGACAACCAAATAGTCAATGATTTTTAAAAGGAATTTTCTCATAAAATTCTACTAACAAAAACTCTACTGATATAACTCGTCCAAACTTACACTAATTGTATATAACCGAAACATAAGCAATGATTAGCTAATACATATCATTTAGTTTGAAAATGTAAACGTGTTTATTTTATTTTAGTAAATTTGAACAATCTTAGGGTCAAATCGAAATCATTTATAAAATGATAGATAATTGTGAATTCTTATATACTTTTAAATATGTATTAACATGTTTATTTCATTTAGTAATATTATTCTTATTTTATTTTAATAATTTCATATTATCATGTGATCAAAGTGTAATCTTTCAAAAGGAATAAGTAATCATATAAACTTTGACAATAATAAATAAAAGATTTTCATAAGTATTATTTAACCTTTTCTTAATGAATAAATGTAAGATGATATTTTAATTCTTAATATTTTATATCAATCCTAATAATAATGTGGAGATATTTCAATATGTTAGTTTATACATTACCTTATTTTTATTTTGATAAATTACAGTAAAAATGAGTTGAATTAAAATATTCCTGAATTTTGAAAATTTTTCCATACAAACTAAATTGTCATATGTCATAATAATGAATTGCCCTTAATAATTTTGTTAATTTATAATTACAAACACTAACGAGGATATTTAATATAAAGGTAAAATTAATAACAACAATATGCCCAAAACTCCTACAACTTTTCTTTTACATTTTATAAAGAAATTATTTTGGTACGTAACTCAATTTCGTAATTTTTAATCAAAAAATAACTTTGTCTAAAACTCACCTCGACGTCAGTAAAAAACCTATGAAAAATTCAAATTTTGATAACAACATCAGCAAATGGAACTCAAATTTCAAGTGTTGGGGATGAAAAGCCTTTGGCGAAATGAAAATAAGAAGACCTTGGAGACTCTTCAAGGCCAGTAATGGCACTTCAACTCTAAATTTCAATATTTAAAATTGCCCTATTCGACGATTGGCTCTTACCTACGTCTTAACCTCAGGTGCAGTTTGTCCTCTTGCGGAACAGCATCTATCGTAACGGGTTGAAGTAACATTGGGGTTATAAACTAGCGGTTTCATGTCTTATCTGTCACTATTTGGGCATGCCCTTTTGCATGAAACAATAGATGTTTTTGCCACGTGACCCTGCATCAAATCTACCATAACTAAAGATATTGAATTTGTAACTTAGTGTTCGAGGCTTAGAGCCAATAAACATCGAGGTAAAGCTTCTTTTGTTACGTATTTTCATCACTTATCTTATATTTTAAAAGTTCTAATACAATAATACCTCTTGATAACTCAAAAATTACGAGTACATAAACTCGGAGAAATGTGTAAATCTGCCGCCAAATCGTTGTCCTGAAAGGATCAAACACACCCAGAAAAAGGGGTGAAGTTGGGGAATGGTGCGAAAATCGTGTAGTAAATGCCACTTTTTGACGTGTTAATGTTGTTGGTATGCTAATGTTGTGTAATGATCTAGTCACCGAGCGATGACTTGCTGCATATGTTCTTCGTATCGATATGACAAGTGGCTGACATGCAATTATAAATGTACAACCTTTTGGTAGAGTGCTTTTAGTTTCTTGGAGATACAACCTTGTTTAGCTTTAGATTTAGTTTTAGATACGAATAATCTCATTTAAGAAACTGACTCGAAAGTATGCACGCAAAAACCAGAAACCAAAGTGAGACTATCATGGGTTTCGAAACAATGATTCAACAATGAAATTTTCAATAATAATATTGGATAAATTGTACAAGTATATAATAATCCATAAATATATTTGATTTAGAATTAAATATTGGATAATGGTGAATTTTGAATAAAAGACATAAATTTTATAAGAAATTTATTTAAAAACTGTTTAATTTTAAAATTTTGATTTTATAAAACTTTTTTAATTTTGATTAAAATAACCACAAAATAGACGTAATATAAATATTATACTTGTATCAATCAAATGTTGCTTATATAAATGTTCAACTCAATTATTAAATTTAAATTAAACTAATTAAATATAAATCAAATAAATATTTTATTACAATTATCTTAAAATTATTAATTTAAAGCTGAGTTAAGTTATATTATTATTGATATTTAATTAGTCAACATTTAATATTATATCGTGTGTATTTAGTCATTCATTTTAATCAAAGTATAAGAAAATGAGCATTTAAAAAAACAAAATTCTAAATTTTCTTTTTAAATTATAATGAAAGTTTATATCTTTTATATATTAAAGCCAAAAGTTCATTTTCAACCTCATTATTTATAACAAAATATAAAACATACCCTAACATTTCGAAGTGTTTATGTTGAACTCCAACGATTACAAACTATTCAAAACGAAATCTAAATGGATGAAAATTTTAAATTAACTCTTCATCAGTTAAACATTGCGTCAATGTTAACGTGTCATTATTTTATTTTTAAATAAAAAGTAGGTTTCATTATGTATGGTAAGTGGAATTAATAATTACATTAAAGGCGCTTGGTTGATGGGTTTGAAAATGAATTAATGGATATGAAATGAAAAATGAGGATTGGTTGTTCATTCATTATAGGGATAATAGTTTGATATTTTATTTTGATGCATCCTCTATACTCTCCATTTAATAGAGGAATGAAATTTATCTCTTTAATAAATATTTTAATACTAATTAATTAAATACAATTAATTAATTATAACTAATTACAATATAATTAATTAATTATATTTTAATATAATACAATTAATATAATATAATATAATATAATATAATTAATTAATAATTAATTACACTATAATTCATTAAAATATAATTCATTAATTAATTAAAATATTTTAATTAATTAATTAATTAATAGTTAAAATATAACTAAAATATAATTATTCATTAATTAATTACAATATAATTAATTAAAATTTATTATTATTTAATTAATTAAATTATAATTAATTAAAATATAACTAATTAAAATATAATTTATTCATTAATTAAAATATTGTAATTAATTAATTAAAATATTATTAATAATTAATCAAATATAATTAATTAAAATATAATTTATCCATTAATTATAATATTGTAATTAATTAAAATATTATTATTAATTAATCACATTATAATTAATTATAATTAATTAATTAATTAGTTACAATATAATTAATTAATTATAATTCATTTATTTGTTAAAATATTTTAATTAACTAATTACAATATTTTTACTAATTAATTTATCATAATTAATTAATTACAATATTTTTATAAACTAACTATTATCAATAGTAATGATAATCATTCATTCTTTTTAACCAACCATCATAATTAAAATGATAATATTCATTCTAATTTTTCACTATATTCATTCTCATTCTTATTACCATTATTCCATGCTAACTAATTGCTCCCGTAAGTTATATTATGTTGTAAATGAATAAATTTCATATGTACTTTTAGCCTTAACTATTGGTTATTCCAAATTAAAGACTTTATTTTTAACAAAAATTCTCCCTCCAATTTTTCGAAATTCAACCTAAAAATCATGCACTCTTGGATGTTTACATAAATCCAACTGAATTAAGGCGTTGACACAGAGTCCAATTACGAAGCTAGTGAAATGAATACTTGCACTCGTAGAGATTACAATAAATATTGGCTTAAAGAGAGTGTAAATGCAAGAGACAGAGTTTAGCTACATACGTAGGACGTGGTAACACAAGTAGTTGGTGGCTCTATTAACTATGGAAGAAGTGATCTCTACTGTTCGTAAGTGTAGGCAGAGCTCAGAGTCAGACTATGGTTTTTTGAAGTTCTAGTGTGAAAATTATGGGCGAGGTTCGGTCATTATCGCCAACATAAATGTCGCTTTTGTAACCATCCTACAGTCTACGCTCATTTAAAGTGCATTAATATGTCGTTGAAACTTGAAATCGTGCATAACGAGCCCATTTCTTTTTCTTTCTTTTTTTAAATAGCAGCTTAATTCCAAAATAGTCAAAAACATGTTAAACTAGGTTTAACAAAAACGTAAAAGGCATATACTCCTATATAATTTTTAAATTTTATAAATTTTATTAAAATTTCCTAAAAAATCTTTTATTTTAATATTTCAAAAAGATTTATATTATATTTCGGTTAAAAATAACGACAAAATACACTTAATATTAACATCAAAAGTAAGCTAATTAAATGTCATTAATATAACAATCTAACTCAAATATCTAAAATAATAAACTCAACTTAAATTAATAAATTTTAAATAATTATAATAAATTGTTATTTTAGGTCAATTTTAATTTATTTAATGTGAGTGCATGTATTTCTCATTATTTTTAATCAAAGTTTAAAATATATTTTTTGAAAACTCAAATTTTAAAATAATTTTTTAAAAAATAAAAATTAAAGACATTTTCAAAAATATATATATATATATAGATGAGCTTTATATATTTACCATAAAATCTGTCAACTTAATTTTTATAAATTAATAAATTATTTGATGTCAGCAACATTACATCATCGCATCAAAACTATTGTAGAAAAATTTCAGACATAAATAAATTATCAACTTCAAGTGAAAAATACAACGTCTTAGAGTTTGTTTTTTATTTTCAAAGGCTTCTTATTCGCTTAGTCGGTCAATTGAATAGCATAAACATAGACCAACTGGCCAATCTTATTTTATTAAAATCAAACTTACGTCCGCTTGTGATTTTCCAAACTCCGAATAATGGAAAACAGGAAACTTTTAACGTGTTATTTTATTATAAAAACAAACTTTCTATTTATAATCTGAAGTTCTAAAACAGATGGCACTTTCTCCTTTCTTCAGCTTTTGGTCAAAAGCATTTTCTTCAGTGAGAGTGTCTGTCGACTCGAGAAGAGATTGAGAATACTAATACTTTCTTTTTAAATACGTGGGAAAAGAAACTAATACAAACTAACTAACGTAAAACCGTGGTTCCATCGAATGAAGTCCAAAATTGTCAATGAGAGCTCCTATAAAATATGCAGTTCAAAACTGACAAGGATAACAAGCGAAATCAAATGATCCGCATTCTAATTGCCTTCTCAGTAAATATGTTGAATCTGAATTTTTCAATTTTAGAGGAATAATGCACGAACAATTAACACAAAAAAAAGATTGTTAGATAAAACAAGAGTAGAGGAAGACAGAAAGTTGATGATGTCGAGAAAGTTTACTTTCAGAATAACTCTTCGTTAGCCCATGATCCAAGACAGGTGGAGGCCGGCGTGGATACTTCCTAGAATTCTAATACTTTTAAAAGCAAAGCCTCTTTTCTCCAGTCATTGCTTACCATTCTGACATGCAAAATTAAAATGCAAAGTAATATTCCGTTAACAACAATACAATTTATGGTCAACCAAAGTTGTGATCTCATTGCTTTCTTAAAATTTTACACTACACTCATCCAGTTACAACATGCAAAGATATTTCAAGAAATTTTAGTTGGTCTGTTTAAGGATTTAGGTTTTAAGGATCTAGAACTAAGCTTTCAGTATCATAATCATTTTTTTGGTCTGTTTAAGGATTTAGTTTTTAAGGACCTATATCATAATCAATTTTTTTGGTACAGAACAAACCATAACAAAATTTATTGCTTTTACACCTATATATGAACGTGAGATAAATTATTTCAAATATCTTGGATAAAATATTAAATATATTATATTTTATTTTAATACTAAACATCACAATCTATACAAAAATATATACATATTTAATTAAATTAGTGACAAAACTTAATTATATTGAGCTATTATCTCTAAAATTTAACTTAAAATGTATACATATATTAAAAATAATTTAATGAAATTGAAAACATATGACTAAAAATTATTAAGCTATTGTAAATATTGAAAATATAAAAAACTTAAATAAAAATAAATAATAAGTTTAAATATGATTATATTTTGTAGGATGCCTAAATAAATGTCCTGAAATAATTTTAATTATACTAAGTTATGTGGAATACATTAATATAATAAAAATTATGATAAATTTAACCAATTATTAAGAAGTTATCATATTTAAAATAATTTACTCCTAAATATTTGCCATGTAAGTTTGGCACTACCTTAGTGAACGTGAAATAGGCGTGTGATAACGAAACCCAATCTCATGGAACATTAAAGTTGTAAGATGGAGTTAGTTGGAAGCGAGCAAACAGACATTTTAGGGGCTCTCTTAAGGCAGATGCTTGTGGGCCACGAGACATAATAGCTTTAGATGGTTTTGGCACTTTGTTGGGGGAAGTCGATTTACGTTGCTGTCACTTTGGGAGACAGCCATTTAATTTCCAAATTTTAGCTACCAAACTACAGAACAACTTATGTCTATCTGCCCAAATCTTTTTCGAAACATGAATATGTAACCATATGACACTTCTCTCTCCTGTCCATGGACATAAATGATACTTCTATACAGTGACGGAGCTAGAAAATTAAAATAGGGGTCTAAATTTTAATTTTTTTAAATTTTAAGGGGCCCAATATATCACTGACCCTTAAATAACTCCGTTTTTTATATATTTATATATATATATATATATTAAAAAAAAATTAAAAACCTTGGGGGGCCCAATGCCCTCCCAAGGCTACATGTGGCTCCGTCCCTGCTTCTATACATGGTTCCTTTACTTTTGCTTCGAACATCTTCCTGGACTTGGTTACATGATTCCTTCACTTTTGCTTCGAACATCTTCCTGGGCTTGGTTGCTGAATCAAGGAAGCGTGTGTTTAGAACATAATTGATCTAAGAAGCTCTCAAAAGCTCCCATAAAATGTTAGACGTAGTGTGAGCCTTATTATGTCTCCCGAATCTACATGAAAGGATAAAAAACGAAAGTAATGCGGAATATCTGGATTTCGATTCTATCTCTGATTCCGATGTCAATTCCGAGCTCCAAACGTCTTCGAATCTCCCGGGATCTTTAATAGAAAGTGCTCCCTGACTTACGAGCTAGGTCTTTCTACAATTTTTCAAAATATGAGCTTCTCTAACGGGTCAGGAATTCTTTATGCTCGTGAATGATATATGAGTAACTGCAAGAGATCTTAATTTTTATATAGCTTTCATATCAGGCTTTTCTATCACAAGATCGATATAAACCCGGTCTACACTAATTGGGACCTATTTTCTACCCGAACTTTGACCCATTAATCTAGATCATTTAATAGGTCACTGTATTATCTTTATCTGGATCAAATAACGGAACTTAACCGATAATTTATTTAAAAACCAAAAATGCAATTAATGTTGTCCTACTTTATGAGACATAGATAAAATTGTCCCTAAGGACAAAAAAATGTCTAACAATCTCCCTTTTGGACAAGTATTAATTGCAGTTGACTCTAATTTAAAAACAATTTAAAAACTCGGTTATGCCACGCTATTGTATTAGTCGAGTAAGTTTTAAAATCAAAACATTTGATCCAAAGATAATGAAAGTTCATCATTCTATCCCGCAAGGCTTTCGATACCGAAAAGCATCAGATACATGTGTCATGTGCGACACAATTTCAATACAATCACGAACACCTAATACCTTACTGACATGAATGGAAAAATGGAGTATGGCAAACTACGATGATACATTTATGATCTAAATTGTATCATCTTCGTTTGTAGGTCTCAATTTCTCCAACTTTATGCTAAACTGCATATGCTAAATTACATTAAAGAAATCATGTTTTCTCCCACCGAATGCTAAACAGCATTAGAGAAAACCTTTATGTTCTCCAACTGAATGCTAAATTGCATTAGAGAACCTTTGTGAGATTAAAAACTTAAATCCCCCTAAGTCATTTCAAACTTTATAGATATCTATGCTAAACTATATATATCTAAATGATATGGGCACAAGAACAATGTATATATGCCCAATGACCTTCGAATACTTAAGATTGACACAAATCTTAAGATTTTCATACATATTATGACAATGTATGATGACACGTAATACTGAGGATAAACGATGATCATCTTTATCAATGAACCATCATACTATCATAATAATTTAAAATGTACAAATGTACATGGAGCAAACATAACTATACCCTAACTAGCAGTGTCTAAGGACATCAAAGCACCCATACTGTATACTTGTGTCACAAACACAAGTGGGTGAAGTCCTTTAGCTAAAGGATCGACTCACAGTTTCTCAGTCCTTAAATGCTCTAAACCTTAATATTACCTTTTCGTATCAACACCTTTATGACCAAATAATTGATCTTTAAATGTTATGACCCTGTGATATTCTTCATTGTTATTAAACAACACTGTAAGAAGAATACCACAGTAAAACCAAATAGGTCTAGCCACTGAATGGACCACAAACCACTTAGAAATCAAATTTTTGAGTTAAATCGTCTATGAAGCAACCTCTTAACATGCACTCTGTATGCCTAATCGAGGAAGTTACGCGTGTCTCTTTGACACTTCTACGACATTGTACCATCTGCAAACTTGAACTGTAACCTTAAGTGAACTTTCGATCATTCGAACACATAGCTAAATTTTAATATGAATTCCTTATGAGGTTTAGTCTGTTGAATTTTCTATATGTCAATATATAATCCTTGATTCCTATAAGTATCTCAATGCTCACTAGACTGCATTCCAAAAATCTATAACTTGATTAACCAGATATTGACCAAACAGTCAAACAATGAATGCAATGTCCTATCTAGTATATAGTTGAGCATACATCATTTATCCACTATACTAAAATACAGAACATTCCTCATAAACTCTCTTTCACTTTATTCTTTGGGTGCTATACTAAAGATTATCTCTCACTGTGAGATACAGGTGTTACGACAGGTTTACTATCAACCGTATTAAACCTTTGTAACACATACTCAATGTATGTATTCTTTGAGAGGTCTGATGAATGTTGAGATATGTCCTGGTGAATTCGAATACCTAGGATAAAAGATGCTATACTAAGGTCCTTTATGTCAAGGTTCTTGACCAAAAGTTGCTTATCCTTATACAACATGGTCAAGTGACTCGATGTGGGCAATTTATCATCCTCATGTAGTAATAGGAAGATAACTTTGCTCCCCTCAACTTCATAGTACAAGAATCTTTTGACTTTATTTCCCATGAAACTGGAAGAGGTCATAACTTCACCAAATGTAAGGTATCACTTTCAGGAGGTTTATTGTAAACCATATATTGATCTGTATAACTCGCAAAACATGTTAGTACTGTCTGGATCCTGGGATCCTACAGATTGTACCATATAGATCACGCCATAAAGGTCTTTATTCAGGAAGGTGGTTTTGACAACCATCTGATGTAACTCTATATTATCATAAGCTACAATTGCTTTTATCACTCAAAATGTATCCTACGAGAATACGAGAGAAAATGTAACACAAAATCAACCTTTTTTCCTGAGTGAATCTTTAGGCAATTGAGCGAGCCCATAAACCATTGAACTTTATCCTGAAATCCTTTAGGTCCAAAACTTTATTTACAACTGATGAGTTTGCAATTCTTAATGCAAATCAACTAACTCCCAAACCTTACTATGCTTCATGGCTTGCATCTCGTCATTCATTGCATCCTACTACACATCCGCAGTAGGTCCAGAAACAACTTTTGCAAAAGTATCTAGATCCGTAATTTTTCTAATAACACAGTCCAATACACCTGATAGACTATGTAATCAGATGGGATAGCAGGTCGTCTAAATCTAGTGGATTTACTTAACCGTATTAGATCTTGTACCCCTAAGAGCCTCTCTGTGTACAGGTATGGGTTCTTGTTCCTGTACAAGTACGGTATAAAATTTAGATCCACTGGATTTAACTATATGAGTAGTGGATACGTGACAACTGTAATATCCACCCCGCTATCATCCAAAGGGTCAAGGGGCCCACCATCATCATGAACATGGAATTCCAGACTTAGCTATTCGTAATTTCACTATTTTGGTCCCTTCTTCTCTACAGTAAAATCTGTAGTCCTAAATGAAGTGAATCACACGTTAATACAATATTTATAAAACGATATAGAATGCACGAGAAGGGGGGGTTGAATTGTGTATTCCCCTTTTTTGTAAATCTTTCAAAAATGTTTTCTAATTAATCAAAACTTTTGAAAAACTTTCTTTACTGATTAAGTAATGATAAAACTTGAATCTAAAATAGAGATAGAGTGAGAGTAGTTGACACAGTGATTTATCCTGGTTCACCCCAAACCGTGGGCTACGTCCAGTCCTCAGAGTTCTTTCTGAGATTTCCACTATCTCTTTCAACGTTACAAGTATTCTTTGCGAGCCTCTTCAGGTCTCTACAATCAGTATTCTTTCACACTTAGCCTCTGCAGGCTATCTGCATAACTTTTTCTCAGAAAAGTATTTGAACACTTGTTACAGTAAAATAGCTCTCAGCTAAATTGAACAGAATGCTTTTACGATCACGTAGATGTAAATCTGCTAACTTTTTTTGCTTTTTTGCTAACTTTGCAATCTTCGACTTCGACTTGTATTTATAGCCTTCGTCTCCAACTGCTTCTTGATTCTTGTTTCTTGAATCTTTAAAGAAACGGTTATTGATTGAGTTACAGAACTAACTCAAACTGACTCCTTCGTCTTCGTTTCGAATTCCGCATCTTCTTTTCTTCGTCTGTATTTTTATCTTCTGTGTTTCTGCATCTGCGTCTGCTTTTACTTCGTCTGTGTCTGCTTTACTGTTTGCATCTGCGTCTGCTTTACTATTCGCATCTGCGTCTGCATCTGCTTTGTTTAGCGTCGGTGTCTGTGTTTGCATTTGTTCGCCTGTGTTCCTTCGTCTTTGTGACTTCGCTCATTTGTCGACTTGATGCATATATCGACTTAAATGCATTTTGTTTTCTTTTATTTTGCTCTTTTGTTATACATCAAAATCATATCTAAGTAAAGTCATTTGGACTTAACAATCTCCCCCTTTTTGATGATAACAAATTATATACAAAGGAAAACAAAATACAATGTTTTGAAAACAACAACAAAAACTTATCTTCAGAACTTCTTCTTTGACATCTTTCTTTCTTCGTCTGCTTCAGTCACACCTTCTTTTCTGAACATTCTGAACATCCTCTTCTCCTCTGCTCATTCTCTTCTCCCCTTGTTCATTTTCTTCTTTTTTGCTCTTTTCCCCCTATTTGTTATAATAAAAAATGATTAACGATGATGACTCTTCAGCAGTTCTGTCATCATCTTCTTCAGGTCATTCATCGTCTCCTTGATCTCGTTGACTTCACCTCGTAATTTCTTGATTTGACATGAGTCCAACGGTGAGGAGGATTGATCGACATCTGCCGAGGGAGCGATGAACGGAATTATCGTAGTGTAAGCATCAGAGGTAGGAATGTATTCATCATTGATCTCAATAGTTGGTGGACGAATAAATGTATCAGATTTAGGAAGATCTAAGTCAAGCGGAGGAGCGGCATCGACAGAATCGTCTTCCTTGCGAGGGTATGCCTTCAACTTCAATAGGCGATGTACCGGATAAAGGTCTAATATAAAAACCGTGCGAACAAGGAATTCTATAAACGTCCTGTGATAACTCTTCCCCCATGGGCGGTCTTCTTGCTTGTCGATATAAACTGCAACTCGCTTTATCTTTATTCTCATTTGAGCGCATGCATCATCAATTTCACGACTTCTTCTTTAATTTGATCTGCGGACGGATCATCACGAACTTTTCGAGGAATAGCTTGACTTCCCTTAGTCAAATCCAAAGGATATCTTGGCTGGATATCCGGTACAATCATTATTTCCGTGTTTTCTGTGATCGGAAAAATAGTACACGGCTTACAGGGAATTTTTGTAGGGTATGGCTTCGTAGCAGCATCCCTCAAAGCATAGTAGAACATCTTTTCATCTTCTTTCAGTAAGTCCCATGTGTCACTATTTATTGACATAGGTTGTACGAGAGCTACTGTCTTCTTCATTGGTTGACTACCGATGGCGATAACAGTTTTTCTGGTGACAAAATGAACCATTTTGATCTTCAGCTTATGTTTTCTCAAAAACTTATGATAGTTGTATACCATCAGACAAGGTTTATCATTATCCAAGTCTGATTCTGATGTTGCCTCTGGTTGTGCTTCAATAGGATTCTCCTGAACCAAGCTTTGCTTCACTGGTTCCTCCTGTTGAGCAATGGGGATTTCCTGAACTCTGCTTTGCTCAGTTTTTTTTTCTTTTTGAGCAGCATCAGAGGTTTCTTTCTTTCGACCAACCTCCTCAGTAGTTGACACAGTCTTCTTCCGACTAATCTTCTTAGTCTTGTCTTCTGCTTCAGTCAGTCTTGAAGATTTCTGTACTTGAGATTTTTCTCTTTCAAACTCTAATTTTCTCTTCTTGTTAGTCTCTTTGGCTTTTCTGGCTGTATCCTCTTCCAGAATAGAAACTAAAGACTTTGTCGCTTTAGGTGCACGAGATTGAGGAGTTTGTTCCTGACTCTGTTCTCTGGCATTCTTCTCTTCTTGTTGCCTTAGAGTCCGAATCCTCGATGATCTCTTCGCCTTTTTCGTAACTTCACTTAAAAGACTTTCTCCTTGTCTTTTTGGCGCACCTTCTTCTATCATTCGAGGTAGACTTACTTCGACCTGAGGACTTGCCCGTTTTATCAGCGATCTTTTTGTAAGTCTTCTTATTTCTTCTGCAGGCGATCTTATACTCACTTGAGTTCGGAGACTTGAAGCGGAAGACTTCTTCGATACACGCTCCCCCTCAGTTCTTGTTCTCCTTGAAGAGTCTGTTTCTTCTTTGATCACTGTCCTCAGACCCATTCGCCATATATTGATTGAATCAATCTTACTTTTAACTGGTACAATACTTCTATTTCCTTTGTGTAGAAGGATTCCGGATTCCTTAAAAATCCTTGTAAGAAGCATGCCGTAAGGATAGCTGTTTGTGTCCTTTATTCCCTTAATCATATAATGAAAGATTAAGAAGGATAAATCGACAAGATTACGATTCAGCAGGTAGAACAGGCGTTGTTCATCCAGGGTAGTCACCAAATGTCTGGAACCTACTCTAGGTAGAATGCAATTAAAAAGAATGGCATGGAGAACCCTAGCTTTTGGGATCAGATTCGAAGTCTTCCTCTCCGAAGGGTCATTGGCTCCATATAATTGTCTTCTGACATCTTCTTCTCTTATACCAACCTGAGACATCCAACCGGCCTTAGTAGATAGAGTCTCACCAACCGATGGACAATCGGTCACCTTCTTTATCAGCTCCTTAGTCACAACAACAGATATACCATCTACTGAAGATACCACAGTGTTGTCTACAAGCTGAGCATTCTTCCAAAAATCAAAAACCTCATTTGTGTATACTGGTTCTCGTACCTGGAAGAAATTCCTCCAACCAGCTCTTACAATCTCCGGTTCTACGTCCATACCATTATTTCTCAATGACTCGAAATCCACATGCCTTCCGAATATCATAGTTGCCTCCATTGTTTGAGCAGCATTTACGGTTAGCTTTTAAATGCAGGGTAGGATGATTGAGAGAATTTGAAAAGCAAGATGAGCAAATGCGGAGATGAGAGTAACATAATGATATCAACTTCAGCAACTTGAAGGGTCTTATCATGCGTATTCTATAATCATAGGGATTCTGAATATCGTGAGGCGTTTCCTTCCAAAACTTCCTTGTCAGAGAAGTTACCATTGTAACTCAACATTTTTTACGACGCCGTTAGTTTTGCGTCCCTTTAGCTTTATTGCTTCACTTAACATAACCATGTTAAGGTTGCGTCTGATCTTCTGGAAACGTTCTTTACTTAATGGTTTGGTGAAGATGTCTGCCCACTGAGACTCTGTTTCGATGAACTGTAGGCGCACTACCTTCCTCTGAACATAGTCTCTCAGAAAGTGATGTCTAACTTCGATGTGCTTCACTCTAGAATGTTGAATCGGATTCTTTGACAGATTGATTGCACTTGTGTAGTCGCAGTAGATTGGAATCTCCTCTTCTCGAACTGAATAGTCTTCAAGTTGATATTTGATCCATAACTTCTGTGAACAACAGCTTGCGGCAGCCATATACTCTGCTTCGGCAGTTGATAGAGCTATCGAACTTTGTCTCTTACTCGACCAGGAAACTAGGTTTGTGCCAAGAAAGTGACATCCTCCACTTGTGCTCTTTCTTTCGATTCTATCTCCGGCATAGTCCGCATCGCAATATCCGATTAACCTGAAATCTTTACCTTTCTCAAACATTAAGCAAAGATCAGTAGTACCTGCAAGATATCTCATAATTCTTTTAACAGCAATAAAATGAGACTCTCTAGAATCGGCCTGAAACCTTGCACACAAGCAAACACTGAATAAAATATCAGGTCTACTTGCTGTAAGATACAGTAAAGAACCGATCATCCCTCTATACGGGGTTTGATCCACCTTCTTACCAAGTTCATCTTTCGACAAAAGGTTTGAAGAGTGCATCGGAGTTGCCATAGGCTTCACATTATTCATATCAAACTTGAGCAACAATTCTTTCACGTACTTTTGTTGATGAATAAAGATCTTCTCTTCGGTCTGCTTAACTTGCAATCCAAGAAAGAACTTTAATTCACCCATCATGCTCATTTCAAACTCTTTCTTCATTAGACTCTCAAAATTCATGCATAGCTTGTTTGAAGTAGCACCAAAAATAATATCATCAACATAAATCTGAACTAAAATAAAATCATTCTGAAAATTCTTCCTAAAGAGCGTCTTATCAACTTGACCTCTACTAAAATCATTCTCTAAGAGAAAAGTACTCAGACGATCATACCAAGCTCTAGGAGCTTGCTTCAGGCCGTATAAGGCTTTATGAAGTCTATAGACATGGTCTGGATTCTTAACATCCTCGAAACCAGGTGGTTGCTTAACATACACCTCTTCGTCTATAAGACCATTCAGAAAGGCACTCTTAACATCCATCTGAAACAGCTTTATATTATGACAAACTGCATATGCCAGATATATCCTAATGGCTTCAAGTCTTGCTACTGGAGCATACGTCTCATTGTAGTCTATTCCTTCTTGCTGATTATAGCCTTGTGCTACTAATCTAGCCTATTTCGACTCACTCTTTCTGATTCGTCTAACTTATTCTTAAAGACCCATCTGGTTCCTATGATAGATTTCTTAGGGGGTTTCGGAACTAAGGACCACACATTATTCCTAATAAATTGATTCAGCTCCTCTTGCATGGCTAACACCCAAGCTTCGTCTCAAAGAGCTTCCTCAACCTTCTTAGGTTCTATTTCGAGATAAAAGTCACATTAGCTTCTCTTACGAATCGGACCTTGTTCAACTCCTTCGAGGTCTCTCAGATAATCAACTCTTCTGGATGTGAACTTTTATATTTCCAGTTTCTTTTCAGTCCGATAGTTTCTGGAATATCTTCAACTTTGTCTACTTGAGTTCCTGATGAAGAAGTTTCTGTTCTATCATCTAAGTTCTTTGAAGGACCTTCACTCTCCATGTCATCTTCCTTATGGGGTTGGAAACTATCATCAAACTTGACATGGATGGTCTCCTCAACTGTCTTTGAAGTAAGGTTGTACACTTGAAATTCCTTAGACGATGATGAGTAGCCTAGAAAGATTCCTGGATAGGTCTTTGAATCGAATTTATCCAACAGCTCATTTGTATTCAGAATAGAGCACTTGCACCCGAATGGATTAAAGTAAGATATGTTTGGTCTTCTTCCATTCCATAACTCATAAGGAGTCTTCTTGATATGGGTGCATATGCAATTCTATTCTGAATATAGCATGTTGTATTCACAGCTTCTGCCTAGAAGTATTTAGGAAGATTCATCTCACATAGCATGGTCCTTGCCATTTCTTGAATCGTCCTGTTCTTCCTTTCAACAACTCCATTCTGTTGTGGAGTCCTTGGAGCAGAGAAATTGTGAAAAATTCTATTCTCCTCACAGAATAACCTAAACTTCTCATTCTCAAATTCTCCACTATGGTCACTCCTGATACTGGCTATAGACACTCGTTTTTCATTCTGTAACTTTCTGGATAAGGTCCTAAAACACTTAAAAGATTCATCTTTGTGTGATAAAAATAATATCCAACAAAATCGAGTAAAGTCATCAACAATAACAAGTCCATATTTCTTTCCGCCAAGACTTATTGTCCTTATTGGACCAAATAAATCCATATGTAACAGCTCTAAAGGTCTAGATGATGTTACAAAATTTTTAGAAGAAAAGAGGTTTTAACTTGTTTTCCTTTCAAGCAGTTTTCACAGAAAAACTCTTTGTCAAAACTTATTTTTGGCAATCCTCTTACCAAATCATGTTTTGCCAACTTTGAAATATGTTTAAAAGAGACATGACCTAGCTTTTTATGCTAGATTAGTCTTTCTTCTTCGGAAGATAGAAAACATGAAATATTTTGGCTTTGAAAATCTTCTAAATCAATTTTGTAAAGATTGTTTCTTCTCTTGGCAGAGAAAAGTATAGACCCATCTTTGTTTCTGACTTCGCAAAGATTTTGATTGAATGTGACTGTGAAACCAGAATCACACAGTTGACTGACGCTAATCAAGTTATGCTTCAGACCATCAACAAGCCGTATATTATTTATGCATGCAAAGGAATCTTTACCAATTTTACCGATTCCAAAGATCTTGCCCTGCTAGTTGTCTCCGAAAGTTAATGATCCTCCCTTCTTATACTGAAGGTCTGGAAATATAGACCTTTTTTCCGTCATATGTCGCGAGCATCCACTGTCTAAATACCAATGGTGCTTGCCGTATCTTCCAAGGAAGGATATCTGCAGGAGAAACTATTTTATTTTTTGGTACCCAAATTTTCTTTGGTCCTTTATGGTTAGTAGTATGCATATGATGAGTTCTTTGATGCATATAACTAGAATGTTGATTAAAACGAGATTTATTATGGTTTCTCTTTTGAACGAAAGGTTTTTTATGAGATCGAGTCTTGTTACCTGTAAACCCTAATCCGGTTTTATCACTCGGATGTCTACATTTTCTAAGCATCTCATTCATTTTCTTAGTTCTCTCTGTGAATGTAGGTAAATCAGCTGACAGATTCTTAATTCTTAGTTTAAGCTGATTAATCTCTTCTGGTCTGTCTATGACTTTATTTTTCTCCTCTAATTGCTTCTTTAGACAGACATTTTCTTTCTCTATTACTTCAGTATGTCTAATATTTTCTGCATACTTTTTTTTAACAGTTTGTACTGTTTCAGAATAGCATGAGAATCTTCTAACAATTCTGAGTAGGCATCATGCAAATTATCGTAGTCAGATTTTACCTCCTCATCACTATCTTCCTCATTACCGAGTGCGATGTTTGCATGTTCAGATGACTCGAAACATGTATCTGATTCTGATGAATCTAGGTCCTCCCATGTTGCTATCATGCTTTTCTTGCCTTCTCTACTCTTCTTTGGTTTCTTCTTAAGAGTAGGACATTCAGACTTGTAGTGTCCAGGCTGATTGCACTTGTAGCAGATGAAAGATGACTTCTCTGGCTTAGCTTCATCTTTGACATTCTTCTTGAAAGCTTGGTTTGCTCTAGACTTCTTCTTCCACATGCGTCTTATCTTTCTAGAGATGAAAGATAACTCGTTGTCTTCATCACTTGACTCTTGTTCTGATTGGCTGGAGTCGTCATCCTTTGATTCTTCAATCTTTAATGCTTTTGATGATTTCCTCCGTCTTTGAATCTTGTGATTCTTATGTCCGGCCTTCAGCGCTATTGACTTGTCCCTTTTGGGCTTGTCTTCAGCATCGAGTTCAACTTTATGAATCTTCAAGGATCCAAGCAACTCGTCAAGTTTTAGCACACTCAAATCTTTGGCTTCTTGCACCGCAGTAACTTTAGGTCTCCACCTCTTTGGAAGACTTCTTAAGATCTTTCGAACATGGTCTTGATTGTTGTACGTTCTTCCAAGAGCTTTCAATCCATTGACAATTGTTTGAAATCTTCCAAACATTTTATCAATAGATTCTTCATCTTTCATCCTGAAAAGTTCATACTGGTGCACAAGAATACTTATATTGGATTCTTTAACTTGGCTTGTGCCTTCGTGAGCGATGGACAATGTGTCCCACATCTCCTTCGCGGTATCGCATCCGTGGACTTTATCATACTCGCTCCTGCTTAGGGCACACGTCAAGAAAAACTTCACTTTTGAGCTCAGTTGTATTCTCGCCTTTTGGTCAGCCGTCCATCTGACTCGTGGAATGGAATTGCCATCTTCATCTACTGGTGTATAAGGTCCATTCTCTATTACGTCCCAAAGGTCGACATGAGTAGATTCTATGAATAGTCGCATCCTATCTTTCCAGTAATGATAATCTTCTCCGTTGAATCTGGGAGGTCTAGTGGTGAGGCTCCTTCTGCGATGTATACATGTGATTCCGCCATTATCTTTGATCCACACTTTGCTAAAGTGATCCTTAGATACCAGGCTCTGATACCAATTGAAGTGAATCACACGTTAATACAATATTTATAAAACGATATAGAATGCACGAGAAGGGGGGTTGAATTGTGTATTCCCCTTTTTTTGTAAATCTTTCAAAAATATTTGTTAGAAATAAAATTCTTTACAGAACTTTCGATAGATTCTAATTAATCAAAACTTTTGAAAAACTTTGTTTACTGATTAAGTAATGATAAAACTTGAATCTAAAATAGAGATAGAGTGAGAGTAGTTGACACAGTGATTAATAATGGTTCACCCCAAACCCTGGGCTACGTACATTCCTCAGAGTTCTTTCTGAGATTTTCACTATCTCTTTCAACGTTACAAGTATTCTTTGCGAGCCTCTTCAGGTCTCTACAATCAATATTATTTCACACTTAGCCTCTGCAGGCTATCTGCACTACTTTTTCTCAGAAAAGTGTTTGAACACTTGTTACAGTAAAATAGCTCTCAGCTAAATTGAACATAATGCTTTTATGATCACGTAGATGTAAATCTGCTAACTTTTTCTGCTTTTTTGCTAACTTTGCAATCTTCGACTTCGACTTGTATTTATAGCCTTCGTCTCCAACTACTTCTTGATTCTTGTTTCTTGAATCTTTAAAGAAACGGTTATTGATTGAGTTACAACTTTAACTCGAATCGACTCCTTCGCCTTCTTTTAAATTCGCATCTTCTTTTTTTATGCGTATTTTTATAAATGCGTGTTTACGCATCTGCGTCGCTTTTACTTAAATGCGTATACGCTTTCTTGTTTGCATCTGCGTCTGCTTTACTATTCGCATCTGCGTCTGCGTCTGCTTTGTTTAGCGTCGGCGTCTGTGTTTGCGTTCTTTCGTCTGTATTCCTTCGTCATTTGTCGACTTGATGCGTATGTCGACTTAAATGCATTTTGTTTTTCTTTTATTTTGTTCTTTTGTTATACATCAAAATCTTATCTAAGTAAAGTCATTTGGACTTAACACTAAAGTGCTTGAGATAGTTTATTAAATAGCAATGAAGGAAACGAGCATGCAATCTTTCTTTATAAGGATTATCCTATCTCAGTAGGGCAGTCCTTTACACGAATGTGCGCAAAGCTGAGTTTTTTCAATTTTTAAATAGGTAGATTAGTCTTGCTCTATGTTGACTTATTTAAGTCATTTAGGGTGCAATTATGCCTTTCGACAGTACACCATTTTGTTCAGAACTACTTGGTATAGTGAACTAAGTCACCATTCCAACTGACTCCATATATCTAGCAAACAGACCTTTTAAAGTCCCGAAATATCATGTTTGCCATGATATTCTTTTCCACAGTCAAATATGACTATCTTGATGAATTTTCTCAACTAGTTCTCAACTTTCAGTCTTTAAGCAAGAACACATGACTTTGATGGGAATAATCATCAAGAAATGTCATAATACTTTCAGAATTGCACCATGCAATTGTATTGTATGTGGTCTGCCAAAAACGTAATGTATCAGACTCAACAAGTTATAAGCATGAGTTGACCTCAGTGTCTTTATTACTCAACTTATCCCTGCAATCGTCAGCGCAAGTTTCCAGATCATCTTAATCTAGAATTGGGAAATGTTTTCCTTGAATAATCTCTCAACCTTAGCTCTGGAAATATGGCTTAAACTTTTATGTCACACCATGTATGACTTCTCATTCGTCAGGTCCTTCATAACTTGTTTAACAAGATACGAAGAAGTATATATCTAATTCGGGGTAAGACACATTCTATACAAACCATATGACAAGGAAGTTGGACCCTTTTGTTTTGCATTAAACAACAACTGTATAACAGAAGTATTAAATGCAAAACGTCAACCTTCAGTGTCCTTAATTGATCAAAAGATCATCTATAAAATGTGTTGTGTAAAAACCAAATGAACCTTACTATAAAGTTCAGTACATGCACCCCCTATAGATATTACTTCCAGCTCTTTATTGCTGTGAACCATCAGTTCCTCCTTCCCTTTATTTGGCTTTATCCGGGATATGAACTACTGCATTGTAGAAGCACCTTAATCAGATGTTCCATTAAATAACCACCTATATTTAATGCGACTATCGTAAATTAGATTCATAATTGTCAAGCCAAAGAATGACCTGATGGTCACAGTCTTTCCTTTAAACCTTATACTACTGGTTTCTTTATGTCCTATGGACCTTTACTAAAACTGGTTTAACCAGCGTCAGCATGTGGAGAAGATTTGAACTTTCTACGTTTGAACTTAATGGGCTTCATCTTTATCTTCCCCTTAAGCTGCTTCGAGGACTATGAGAGTAGCAAAACTTGAGTTTCTCTACCTCAGCAACACAATGGGATATCAAAGCATTGAAGTCTTAATATTTTCACCTACCGTGAAAATGAATTATTCTTGATATAGACTCCATTATTCCCCTTTTACCCTGTATACTTCATGGAGAATAATACTTTCATCAAGGTATTTGTGTCAACACCAGATGAGACTGTGTACCTCTGGGAGACATTATCAAGAAACTGCTACACTATGTCTGTGTCCAGAAGTCCACTTTGCAGATGGTTAGTTATGGATTTCTTAATAGTCATCAGATATAATTTGTTAGACCGATCCTAGGCATCATAGGCTGCTTTAAGAACTATCGAGTTCGTGGATGTAAGAGGAGATGGCTTACCCATCCGTATGGCCATATCAACCATAGCTATCTCCATAACCTTTAAAACATCCTCTGTTCAATTCTTTATATTGAAACCAGCAAAGGTTTCAATGATGACACTGATTTAGTTGACTGAAAAGGTGACTTTAAGATGATAATTTTTAAATCAACACAAATGTAGGACAACAACGATACAAAAGCCATTAAATAGTATATTTTCTGAAAATTAGATCACACATATTATGAAACACCTTTGGGCTGAATATATAATATATGCAATTATACTTCCACACAAAAAAGAGATCGGAGTACAAACCATTAACTCCTTGACACTACCACCTTTGGGTGAATAGATCACTTGAGCAACAACTTTCCTCCATCTAATGCTTTTATGCACATCTCAAAATGTTATGTAAGGCCAACACCTTTGGGCAGAATAACCAAACATAAAATCAAAGACATCCCCTAACATGCAAGCAAAACAATTCAAAATACTGACTTAAAAGGCCACTTTGGTGACTACATTCTCATCAACATCAAAAAAGTCCGCAAACACAAGCAGGGACGAATCCAGAAATTATTTTGAGTGGGGGCAAAATATTTAAAGTATTCTTATATTACTAAAAAGATACAAACATTTGTATATTTGATAAACAAAAAAATTACATCATTATCATGAGCTTCTTACATATAACCTATTACAATCGTTCCCTACGAATCCTCCTATTTTGATATCGTTGTAAAATTTTCTCATTACAAGTAAGCTCTTCGTATCCTATCACAGTCATTAGGATGATAATCTGAAATTTTTTCCGCAATCCTGAATCAGACTGAATATCATCTAAATTGACTTCTAAATGAGGATGCTTTAAATGACCGGGGCTAGAATCCTTATTTATAAAAGGCCTTTTGAGAAATTTGTCCATGACTTAAATCAAAGTTAAGTAATGAGGGACAAATTGAATACAAAATAAATAAAGAATTATCTATTCACAAAAAAGTAACTAATTAAAATTATTTGAATAACACTTTACACATATGCAAATTTATGAAATTCATAAACAAAAAGTAAAATTTTCATATATACTACGATTGGACTTGATATGGAAAAAGATGTACTATACTACTTGAAAACTTTAAACTAATCATCTATTAGCAATAATAATCTATCTTTGTAAATTTTATCATCATTAAGAAGGGATGTCATTTTGTTTTGTTATTTCCACTGGGTTGTCCATTATTTCCTTCACTTTCTAAAGGGATAGATGTAACAAATTTTCATTGTGATAGGCTTAAGTTTACCAAATACATCTGTATGTATTTTCTCCATTTATCAATACGAGAACTTCTACTATTTTCAATTTAATTCATAAGGGCGTCTAAGGTATTTCTTTTATCCATATTATCACTAGTGCTAGATAGTTTGTACTGTTTTTGTTCATTTTTACGATTTTAAATGTTACTATTTTTCGTCTACAAGTTTGTATTTTCTAACAGTTTTATCTTACCTGTCAATTGTCAACCTTCAATTTGCTATCTGTTACAAGCATAAAACTTTTTATTTATGAAAAGACCAAGACTAACGAATCACTTTATTCAACTCTCCTTGATATTTTCTTCTCTCTGAGTAAAAGTTTCAATGAGAATTCTTATCTTATGTCTTCACTAAAAGTCTAAAAGAATGTAAAAATTAAAACTGTACCAACTATATTACAACTTACAAGAACCCATTTCTAAATTATACGTACTACACATTCTTTCAAAGAAAAGAAGTGAAAATTTACCTATCAATAGTAAAAATGGGTGAAGCCTGTAGGGGAATCATTTCCACAACTGCGTTCAATATAGATTATTATTTTTTGTTTTGGGTGTAGTAGTTCTTATGGAGTTAGGAGAAGAAGAAGCCAAAAAGATAAAAAGTAGTGTGATGAAGAAGCCAAAAGGGTAGAAAAAATCTAAATAAAAAAAGCCAATTAAGCATGAAGTTTTTATCTCTCTATTTGTAGGCTTTTATTTTAAAAAATCATAAGCTCAAACAATAGTAATCCTAACAAAATAGATGGGTTTAGATTTTATTTTTTATTTGATACCTTAATATTTCTATAATTTTATTATTATTTTGTCACCAATTAAATTAATAAGGGCAAAATTTTAATTTTTATGGAATTAAAATTTAAAATAATAATTTTAAATTAAAATATTTTAGAATCATTGTAGCTCCGTCCATGAACACAAGGGATACATCTTTATGTCGTCCTCACATTCTTTATGGGCATACCGTATATGACAATGTATCATTAATAAATGCAAAAATCCGAATGCACAGTCTCATTGTCACATACGCGTGCTGAAGACATTCTCCGAAAACTTCATTCGAGACTTTCATAAAAGAAAAATTTCAGTAAAGTGACTATCGTGCGTCACCAGATATTGAATCGATCTCCTGAGACACGTCAACCTCATATATCTCCCTTATGGCAAGTTCATTGCATGAAAATTCACTCAAAAATGACTTCAAAATGTCTCAATTCCTTTTTCGATTAATTATCATGCAATCCCGAACATTGAAAATGAGACCTGAGACACGAGAACCTCATATATCTCCCTCATACGATGTCCGAAGCATGAAAATTCAATCGAAATCATATCCAGAATACCTTAATTCCTTTTTCTGTAGTTAAATTTTAATTTATTACTAATGTAATAAATCCTGAAAAATGGAAAAATATTACTTTATAAATTTTCCGAACCCGAAAACTGACCCAAAACACCCCGGAGCATCTTTACGGGAAATTTCAAAGTTTGGGATTTTTTTAAACACTGTAGCCTAACGTCAGCCGTGACGTCAATGCACGTCTGCGATACGCGAGTGGCTAGACGCGAGTCAGATGCGTTTGACGCGTGAACCGTGCGTACCTTCTACCCACAGATGTGCTGACAATGCAGCGTATGCATTGCACACATTGACACATGTCGCACATCTGTCGGAGCCACGTGTGTGTGATGTGGACCGTCGCGTCGCATCCGCCAACCCGTATGCGACACCTTTCGCTACTATAGAGTCGTCGAGTGCATGCACTGCACACGCCTGATTGTTTTCCTTCCTCTGATACCTGAGGCGATTTTTGATTTCCTAGGAGCCCGTTTTTCACTCCGTTCGACCCGTTTTCAACCCGTTTTTCATAGCTAACCTCATGTATACTACTTTCATGTAATTATATATGTAAAAAAAAAACTAAAAAACAAATGAAAACCAAATGAGATGAAAAACTGAAAAACTTTCGTTTCTGGCAATCTAATCACGTAACCGCCTCGATACCACTTGTTAGACGTAGTGTGAGCCTTATTACGTCTTCCAAATCTACATGAAAGGATCAAAAACGAAGATAATGCGGAATACCTGAATTTCGATTCCATCTTTAATTCCGATGTCAATTTCAAACTCCAAACGTCTTCGAATTTCCCAGGATCTTTAGTGAAAAGTGCTCCATGACTCACAAACTAGGTCTTTCTATAGTTTTCTCAACACACGAGCTTTCCTAACAGGTCAGGAATTCCTTATGCTCGTGAATGATATATGAGTAACTGCAGGAGACCTTAACCTTTATATAGCTTCCATATCGAGCTTCCCCATTACAAGGTCGATATGGACTCGATCCATACTAATTAGGGTCCATTTTCTACCTGGACTTCGACTCATTAATCTAGATCATTTATTGGGTAACTTTATTATTTTTTTCTGGATCAAATGACACAACTTAACCGATAATTTATTTGAAAACCAAAAATGCAATTAATGTTGTCCAACTTTATGAGACATAGACAAAATTGTCCCTAAAGACAAAAAAATGTCTAACCTAAAATCCATATAATACTCTTATATTGTTCTTCATTTCAAACTTTTGAGATTGTGGTTACTAAAAAGGTAAATTAACTTATATCAACAAAGTAATCATTTTTTGTCATGTTAATAATTAAAACAAATATTTTCTGGTTTAAATCTTTATTTAAAAGGGCTAAAGTTGAGATTTAGGATGTGCCAACTAGTTAGAAAACTCAAAATTAACTTATTAAATAAAAAAGAATGTTGTTATTATCGATAATATATTCTAAATACTATAATAAGATTTATTAATAATATGACGTAAAATGTTATTTTATGAAGAGAATTAATGGTATAAAATTAAAATTTATAAGAACACAAATAATTTATTAAATTAAATTTAAAATTATATCCATCAATAATTTATTTAATCTGAACTTAAAATTAATAATTGTAATTTCTATTATAAAAATAAAAACATAGTTGTGTCCATTATTTTGTACAAATATATACTATAAGAGCTAAGACATTTAATGACAACTTTTGTGACTAACTATTATTTCGTTGTAGATATGAGGCTTTTTGTGATAAAAAATTGATTGATATTATTGTTTGGATTAACTGTGATAATTTATTTTTGTCACTAATATATTGGTAATTATGACAATTTAGTATCTTTCACAATTAAATTATCACTATTAATATATCAATAGTGTCACATTTTCTTTTATCACTAAGTTATGTCACTAAAACATATGCTATTTCACACTAAAATAACTTTGGAGGCATGAATTGTAGTTGTGATAAAACATAAGTGAGTCACTAATTTTTCTATTTATTGTGATAAAAGATAATTTGGTCACTAATATTTTTTTCCTGCTGTGACGAAATGATTTACTATCATACGATATTTTACCTTTTATGACGAAAACTTTTGTCATTAAGAATTCAATTAGTTAGTGTTTACTTAATATTGTCACAAAAGAGGAACTACCATTATGATCACTATTATTCATAATTTAGTGACAACTTTTGTGATTAACTATCATTTCGTCACAAATATGAGGTTTTCGTGACAAAACAATTGATTAAATGTGATAATTTATATTTTGTCACTAATTTAATGATTATTATATCAATTAGTATATTTCATAATTAAATTGTCATTATTAATTTTTACCTCTAAGTTTTGTCACTAAAATATATGTAATTTGGCGTTAAAATAACTTTGATGGGAATGAATTGTAATTGTGACAAACATATATTGATAACTAATATATTCTATTGGTTGTGATGAATCTAGTTTGGTCACTAATATTGTTCTCTAGACAAAACGGTTTGTTGTCAATGAATATTTTATTTTTTGTAATAAAAACTTTTATCAATAAAAATTCAATCAGTTAGTTTCTACTTAATATTGTCAAAAAAAATGGAACTATCACTATGGTCACTATTATTCGTAATTTTTGTGATAAGAAATTTTGTTATCACTTAATCATCAACTTTATGTTAAAATGGTTATTGTCACTGTTAGTAGTGTGCCCTAGGCCAATGGATAGTTGTGATTCATGTATTAACATTATGACTTGTTAATAATAGATTATGAGGTATTCCTTTCATATATGCATGTATTTCATTTATGTAATGTGATTTACATTCCATGAATGGTTTTAGACTTATGTCATCAAGTATGTGACTTGATAGTAAAACCATAAGCATTATAAGATTATTCTAGACTGTCCCTGGTCGATTATTATTGGTGGAACAATAATGAATTAAGGCTAGTATGTGTTCTTGTTGATGATCACGTTTTACTGATCATGGATATGAGATATCAAATCAGAAACATAGATATATGTTAGAGAACATATATTGGACTGACCCACATAAAGAATATTACATGGTTTCATGTCATTAGTGATGCTTAATATGATTTGACTTTAGTCCTTTGACCTGAAGTCATCATGGTTCCCTACATGAGGAATTCGGTGTTTTGATATTAGACGAAGTTATTCTTAACCGAATAACAAGTAGTCTTATGTTGGACATCAAATGAATCATGCGGAGGGATGTGAATGATGTAGATGAGATTTGTACCTCTCTTAAATGAGAGAGATATCATTTGGGCCTCTTGATAAGTGTGACTGGAGAAATGCATGGCCGTGCTCAAATGAATTGATGAAGAGTCGTCAATGTCATTTGTTATAATCAGTCAACTTGGGGATCAAGAAACTATAATTAATTAAAGGTTGACATGTACCATGCCTTGTGATTAATCTTGATATCGTGTTACAAAAGGACTGAGCTTATAACCATAGTTACAGGTTAAATCGGATTATCGACCCTCATTTGATTTGGGTAGTCATAATATCTTGCTAGAGGCCGTTTATGACTTATGGGCCTTGAAGTGTGATCAAGCCCATTGCCAACATCAAATGAGCCAACAGGGTCGCACACAAAGAGTGATGTGATATGGACTTATTCTCTTGAGCCTAATTTATTAGGTATTAAATAAATATATGTAGATATACTTATTGGGCTAGATTAAATTAAGTTGTCGGGCTTTTATTATATTAGATATAATGGGCCGAAACTTATTGGGCTTCAATGGGATTAGGGTTTCTCTATAAATAGAGAAACTTAGGTCTCATTAGAAAGAGACACCATTTGTCACACGAAACCCTAGCCACCATTAGAGAGGAAAATTGTGCGGCGTTCGGGAAGAGTTTAAGGACGTGCTAGCACACCATAGCCGCAGCCCGGATCGTGCATACTCGTGTGGATACTGGTAGAGGGCATTCGTGTTTTGCAGTGTCTTGGAATCCGAAAAAGAAGCAACCTATCCACGGCAATAAGGTATTTTCGTACATCCTTGGTATTTTCAATTATACTCCATGTTGTTGTATAGTCTTTTTTCGCAGTGTATTGTGAATACTCGGACTGTACGCGATCCAATAATCACTACAAGAGCTAAGACATTTAGTGGCAACTTTTTATGACTAACTATCATCTCATCATAGATATGAGATTTTTTGTGACAAAATAATTGATTGACACTATTGTTTGAATTAACTGTAATGATTTTTTGTAACTAATACAATAATAATTGTGACAATTTAGTATCTTTTATAATTAAATTGTCACAATCAATATATTAATAATGTCAAATTTTCTTTTAACATTAGGTTGTTACTAAAAATATCTACAATTTAGGCGCAAAAGTAATTTTGATTTGGAATAAATTGTAATTGTAACAAAACAGTTTTTTGTTACAAATATTTTATATTTGTTGTGGTAAAACATAGTTTGGTTACTAATATTTTTTCTTGTCATAACAAAATAGTTTACCATACACGACATTTTACTTTTTATTAAGAAAATTTTTTCAATAAAAATTCAATTAGTTAGTATCTACTTAATATTGTCAACATAAAAGGAACTATCACTTGTGATCACTACTACTTGTAATTTTGTTACAAGAAATTTGGTATCACGTGATCAACAACTTTTGTTACAAAGGTTAATACCAGTATAGACATAACAAATTAATGATAATTATTTCTTGTTATAATATAATATTTAAAATTAACCACTCAAATGATTAATTTTGTCATTATTATGCAATTTTAGGGACTAGAAACTACTTGTCACGTTTTTTCTTTAATATTATTATCTGCAAAAATTTAAATATTTTCTTATAAAATATTCAAACTACATATATTTATAATCCAAAATAATATTTTACATATCAATAGATATTTGCTAAACATAACTTTGAAATTTCTTCTAAATAAAATCAAAATAAGTAAATATTTAAATATAGTGAAAATTTTGTTCCAAAATATTAAACAAAATTGTTAACCTATTCAAAGTTTAAAAACAAAGTTATTGTCAATGATTAATCATTATTATCGTTGCTTTTCTCACCTTCACTTACTGAATTTGTTTCATCATCACTTATAAAATAAATAATTAAAATAATATTAATTTAATTCCAAATTTGATTATATCAAAATTAGACTATATGTTTTAAATTCATAATATCGTGTTTGAGTTTAAGTTACATTATATTGTGAGTGTATTTTCTTTATTGTAAATATAATCATAATTATAATTTTATTGTTCATAATAATGATTATTATTATTTGCAATTGGGATATAATTTTCATAATTTAAAGTCTTTCGTATGATACCAAACTAAATTATTTTTCTTTTAATATAGGAATAATTTTTATAAGAAATAAAATTGCAAGCTTTAGAGATGCTATCATTTTGGAAGGTTAAAAATGCATTAAAATTTAAAGAATTTAGATGTTGAATTTATTTTTAAGTTATTTATTTTAAATATGCAATAAATTAAATGTATATAAACAATTAACATATGATCAATAAGAAGAAGAGCGGCCACCAAGGAATCAATAGCTAAGGCCTAAATAAAAAACAGAACAAATCCGATCCTAGAAATGACATATTCATTTTTTTAAAAATTACTTATGAATGTCATATAATTTTAAAAAATCATACCACACGTAATTACTCTTTAAGCAGCTTGTGACCAATTCGATAGGAATCATAGGCATCAATGCTTGCACATTCAATCCACTCGTCACTCAGAACCATCAATTAGTTATTCATATATTTAGGTTTTTCCATATACAACCGAAGGACTTGGGAAGCGATTTGCTTCAAACTGGACCGCCTCGAGGTGAAGATGGTGGGCCAACGCAGATATATTAAGATATTTATAACTTAAATTTAATTTAATTTTAATTTTAATTTTATTTTGTAATATTTAAAATTAAACTACAATGTCATTTAAAAATAAAACATAAAAGATTGCCTTATGTAATATCACAAAAGTTAAATTATAAAGAGAATATAACGTAATTAATTTTATAATGTCTTTTCTTATATGTTGGGCCTTTACACAAAGTCAAAACGACTTGATGTTGGAGAATTAAACTATAATGTTAAGTCGAACATCTTCAATCTTCAATCTCTATCCAACGAAGTGCTATGCTCACTTAACAAAACATAACAATTAATAGTTGTGAGATTTGAATCTAAAATCATCTGGACTGTCCATGTGTTCCTTTTGAATTACCGTTTGGTCGTTGTTTAGTCCAATTCATATAAGTATTTAAATCATATTTACATTTATTTTGTATATTTATTCATTCATTTTAGTAACATTTTTATGTTAATTTCTTTATCTTCATTGAGTTTTTGTATTTATTTTATTTTTTCTTGTTTCTTCGTAGAAATTATAAAATTTAGCTTCAAATTAGACCTAATTTACGATGGAAAAGAATTTGAAATGAAGAAGTTTGCCTTACAATCTAATCGTCAAGAAGTTTGGAAATTTTTGTGCGCCTGAAGAAGCAACTTACCAACTTAATTTACGATAGAAAAGAATTTGAAATGAAGGAGTTTGCCTTACAATCTATTCGTCAAGAAGTCTGGAAATTTTTGTGAGTCTTGCAGATACATCAAGAAGCAACTTACCAACTGGGAATTAGAAAATACACAATAGCTGGCAAGCAGTCCAGAAGAAAAATAGTCCAAAACGCAGCGGACTGGGGAACGTTTGAAGACAGAAAACATTTTAACGTGCTAGGTTTTTATTTCCAGGAAAGACGTTTTCTGTGGGACATGTTTTTGGGATACAGAGGAGGTGGCTCACTTGGTAAGAGGCAGTAGCTATTGCTTTTGGAGAAACCTTTTACTTTCAAGGGAGACTTGACACACGGAGTGGGAACAGAAAAACGAAAAAGGCAGCAGATTGGGAGAAAAGAAGGAAAACACGTAGGAAAGAAAGAGAACCATTCCCAGACGATGCCGCAGCTGCTTCCAGATCTGGGTTTTTGACGTTTATGTACAAGACTCACCTGAGTGCTTCGTTCCTTACTCCTCTAATGTCTATTCTCCTGGTTTTGATATTTATTTTGTTGAACATGAACATGAGTGACCAGATTTTTTATTGGGTTTTAAAGATGGGATGTAGTTTTCGAATTTTTACATAATTTGATTATGGATTTATTTTAATAAAATTGAATCGTGGCATTTGATTCTTGTTTTTGAGCTTTATTGTGCTTGTTATAGGTTATTCCTCACATAACTTGTGTCAAAATTATCACTTGAAGAATCGAAAAGTAAAAATTGGTAGTGAAAAATCAAAATTAAGAATTTATAAGTTTAAACCTAGATATAAGCAAAAATTTGTTAAAGGAATTATCAACTCGATAAAAATATTAATGGAATTTAGTTAATATCACGAGCTACGATAGTCGTGATTGATTTTAACTACAATACTTCTTTGACATCTTGATAGAGAATCATAGATAATTTAGATTTAGGAGGCGTTTGGTTTGAGCACAAGGTTGGGTATGAATATGGGTATAATAGTAGAAGGGAATGAAAATGAGTATGAAAAATAAAAAATGATGTTTGGTTTGTAACTTGGGTTTCTATATTAATACCAATAATATTGTTTGGTTTGTTGCATTAATGGGAATGAAAGATAATATAATATCATTTTTCATATCATATTTATTATTATTATTACAAAATTTATAATAATGATAATAATAATAAGATAATTAATTTCGTATAATAATAATAATAATAGTAATAATAATAATAATAATAATAATAATAAGTTTAAAATTTATATTAAATAATAATAATAATAAGAACAATAATTATTAATAATAATACTAATAATAATATTATTATTATTAAGAAGTTTAAAATTTATAATAAATAATAATAATAATAATAACAACAACAACAATAATTATTAATAATAATAAGTTTAAAACTTAATAATAATAATTAATAATTATAATTATAATGAAGACGATGAGTGATGAGTAATATAAATAAGAATAAAAATTGCTTATGTAGAGGAGGGGTATAAATAGTAATCACTAGATTGGAATGAAAACTTGATACCCACCCGATTTGGATGGTTTAGTAGATTCTCAAACTTAATGGAATAAATCTATTTCCTTGGAATTGAAAACCTCAAAGTAAACACTATTTTTTACAATTATTTTATTCCTTTATTCCCAAACCCTCAAACCAAACACCCCCTAAGTTTCCTTCAAAGTCTATGGATCAAGATTATTGAATAAATCAGAAGAGAATAATTAGAAGTCGATCACGAAACTAGATTTGAAACCCTGCCTTTTACATATCTGATCTAATCCTTATAGACTCACACTGCATAAGCTGTGCGGTTATTCTGTTTTGCTTTAGGATTAGATTTAACAATTTGTTTATTAATTAATTCTTCAATAAGAAACACTAGCGTGATTAGCCTAAATAATTGAATTATTTTAGTCTAGTAATTATTTAGTAACTTCCTGTGAATCGATACTCTTACTAAATACCAGCGTGATTAGCCTAAATAATTGAATGATTTTAGCTTAGTAATTCTTCAGTAACTCTCCGTAAATCAATACTGTTACATCCCTATCTACTTACATGACCCGTACTTGTGGGGCTTCGGATAGTCGCCACATAAACCACAAACCCAAAATATTATAGTTGTTTAAGTCCAGTTAATAGATCTCCTAGAAAACCCCTAGAGTTAGTTCAACGTTCCACTTCATGTCGAAGAGAATCTTAAGACAGGTGCCGGGAACAAGAGAGTTGGCACCGCCTAAGCTCCTTCCCTTTCGCTGACGTGTGCACATGAGAAGGTTATAGATCATTTCAACAACCCCCACAACATCAGCTTCTTCAATAAGAATGACCCTAACGTTGGCATGGGACTCATCGGAGCATCGGCTTATGGCGATGTTATGAAGTTGCAAACCAAGGTCGATGAGAAGACCTGTGAGATCCTCGATGCTCGTTTCAAGACCTGTTAGAAAGTGTCTAACTCATCCCCAAAAGCTAGCTCAAGAGGAGGAGGTTTGCATACTATTATATATTGTTTAATGCTTTTTATAGTTGTCCGATGTGGGATTCCTGACACAACCCCCTTAGTCCAAAGCAGGACTAGACATCTTATGGATATATTGGGCAAAGGGATATAATCGGGCACCGTCCCAAAACATCGAGACAAACTGATTTGGCTCTGATACTATGTTAGAAAGTGTCTAACTCATCCCCAAAAACTAGCTCAAGAGGAGGAGGTTTGCATACTATTATATATTGTTTAATGTTTTTTATAGTTGTCCGATGTGAGATTCCTGACAAGACCTTTCAAGAGATACGTGGAGATTGGAAGGGTAACACTCGTCAACTATAGCAAGGACTAAGATAAACTTGTTGTCATCGTAGATGTCCTCGACTAGAGCAAAGTACTCTTCTTTATCCTCTCTTACTTGAGTTTTTTTTTTAGGGACTCTCTTACTTGAGTTATGTAATTTATCTATTTATTTTATTTTTATTATAAAATGTACAGCTGAGATTTTGATTTTGATCAATTTAGAGAGAGAGAGAGAGGGTAGTTGTTTATGGTGATTATATTTTCTATTAAAATCATGACAAGTTTGAGATGCTATTTTTTTTTCCTATTCTTATAGTTTAAGGTGAATCAATATTCTTGATGTTCTTCTGTGTCTACATTTCTTAGGGAATAATATTTATGCACTTTTATAAATTATTGATGATGATTTTTGCATCATATGTTTGTAGTCTGAAGTTTGTTAAACTCTGTGAGTTTCCCTCTTTTGAAGCAACATGCTCTGGTTCATACCCTAATATGGTGAGGAGTTAGATGAATTTGAAGAGACTTTCACTTATTGATATCAAGATTGCGTCAAGAGGGTTCCCAAGAAAATGAACCTCATTGAAGTGATGGGAAAAAAAAAGTCAAATTATGTTAAAGTTGAGGCTTCAAAGAAATGTCCAAGTTATTTAGACCATGGAGTTGCAAGACTTACTGTAATAAATATAATTATCTTGTATATTAACACTTTCAATTTTATATATTAGAAATTATAATTTTATATATTTAGATTATTTTATATATTTTATATATACTAATAATTTTATTTTCTTGTGTGATATATCTTGATACTAAAAATCTTTATCATTTGTGACAATTTTTATTTTATGACCACCAATGTAAAATTGTTTAACAGTTAAGCAATTAAATTGTTAAATTTAATAATATTATTTATGCAAACATAAACACATTAGTGATAAATTTATTGTAAGATATAATCTTAGTGCAACATTATTATAACTTATAACCTACATACTTGTGACCAAATCTCTTACGCAATATGGTCACTAATGTAGATTTCTTTTACCACTTATGCAATTTCATTGTTGAATTAATAGTTTTGTTGTGATATTAAACACATTAGTTACAATATTTTTTGTAAAATATATTTTTTAATTTTGTGATAAAATGATGTTGACATTTTTCTTAAAATATTAGTGATCAAGAAGTAATGAGCACTAATAAAAAAACAGGAGTGATAAATATTTTATCACTATTTTCAATTATTTTAGTGGCGATGATGTTTTCATAATAAAATGAAATACTATTATAATTTTATTTGCCACTACTTTATATTATTTATGTCGACAAATTTGTAATAAATATGTAAAATTACTGTAACCATATAGTTTGTCACACATTTCATAATTTTAGTGTTATTAAGTACAGTTACAAATTTACTTATCATAACTTTATATTATTTGTATCGATAAACTTGTTATAAATATGTAAAATTACCGTGATCATATAGTGTTGTCGGACATTGTATAATTTTAGTATTAGTACTTTTGTCACATAAGTATTTCATAATTATGACAATTTTTTAAATTAGTTACTATTTCAATAATTACGGAAGTATTTATGACAAAAATGACGACTTCAAAATTAAACACTATTAAAATAGTGACTAATACTGCTATATTTAATGATAACATTTGCTTTAACCAAAAATACAATTTCTTGTAAAGATAAACCAGGGTAGAAGTCATTTACATCCTTAGAAGCCATAACTTTTCAAATTGGCACTGTCACGTAGCAAGTCATTTAATTTGAATGTACAAAGGAAGGCAATAACGATCAGTACAAATATTTAAAATTAATTAAGTATAAAATATTATTAATTAAATTAATAATACAACATTTAAGAGACTTATTTATAGGTTTAATAAAACAATTATAATCTGACTAAAAATTAAAAAAGTTAAGAGTAAAGAAATTCAAAGAAAATGAATTAATTAAGAATTTTTATAGAAATAGAAAACTAAAACAAGTAAAAATTTACGAAAATAGAAAAACAAATCTCCGTTTCAACTTACGAAAATAAACAAAATCCGTTCCAACTTACAAGCAAGAGCTTCAATAGAAAAAGGAAGGAATACGAGCATACGACCACAAAAAATGGCGAAGTTCTTCCTCCATCCTTCACGAACTTGAGAAATAATCAAATAAAAGAAGAGACTTGAGAAGATGATTTAACATTTTATTGTGTAATTTGATAAGTCGAGACTTGTAACTTACACATGCTTAATTGTAAAAATAAATGAAGGCAAATAATTAAGTATTATTTTTATTAAATTATTGGAAGAACTTATACATCCTAGCTAACCTCTTTTAATTTAATTAATTTTTTAAAATCAATAACTTCTAATCACAAGAAATTAGTTATTATCTACGAGTAGGAACGATATCTAAATGATTTCAGCTTCTCACTTAGGGCTCTTTTTTTCAGAAGATCTTGAGTTTGAGTCACACTAAAGGAAGAGAAATAAGAAATATTCCTATTGATGATCCTTTAGCTCCCTGAACAAAACTCTTTGATCGGATCAATTACGGACGCTTCACTTTCAGCGATAGTGTGAGAGTTGGAGTTATTAGGGAACTTGGGAGTTGATGGGAACTTGATGCTGAGCAGGGGGGAGGGGAGTGATCAATCATCAGCTGAACAATCAAGTATGTGAAGATTCTTTATGCGCAGAAGTGTACAGGCTACGTAGGAACTTGAAGGATCTTGAGGTTTCAAGTTTACATCCTCTGACCTCCTGAGCAAAACTCCTTGATCGGATCAATTACGAACGCTTCACTTTCAGCTACAATGCGAGAGTTGGAGCTATTAAGAAACTTGAGGGCTGATGGGAATCTGATGCTGAGCAAGAAGAGGCCAGTGATCAATCATCAACTGAACAATCAAGTATGTGAAGATTCTTTGTGCGCAAAAGTGTACAAACTATGCAAGAACTTAAGGAATCTTAGAGTTCTAAGTTTACATCCTTTAGAGCTCTTGAGGTAAGACCTTAAGAACTTAATATTAGTCGGATTAAACTGAGATATTTAATGTAATAAAAAAATAGTTATCATCAATCACCCAATCGTACTGTCAAAATCGAATTGAGTTGACTAATGTATAAATTTAAAAATTATTTCAAATAGAGAATGGTTCAACCCATAAAAAGACGAATATAGTTTCCTACTCCCTACTCTAATACTTGTTTTAAATGCTCTATTATGACACAACAACCAAGACTCACGTAAGATGGGGTTGTCTTGTCCAAGTCAACACTCAACCCTCGTAGTTGGAATGAGTAGGGAAGTGAAGGCACTCCATTTTCAAAGCAGCTACCAAGCAATTAAGTAAAAGGTCTCTAGCGAGTACCTACATCCAAGGTCCTAATTTCGAAAATATTGAAACTCGCCACTTGTCATCGTTAGCATGCACCGTTTCAAAGCGCAACCACCCACATTAATTGGCGTTTCGATCCTCTTAATTGGTATGTTTTGACAATCTATAGTGTGAACATCCACTTAGGGGTAAGTAGACTGGATTTTTTGTTATGGCATCTAAATGCTAAAGGATAATACTACAGGTCAATATGCAATAGATGATACGTTTGAGTTTGCCTTTTTGGACTCGAGTATGTGCATACATTCAGAATGAACTATAAGCAACATCTGGATGATCTTTACAAGAAAGTTCTTACACACTTGTTCTTGCATCTCATCCTACAAAGTTGCATATGATTTACACATATTGACATATATTATCATTCTCACGAGTTTGGCAAGTTAATATTGATATAAAAAGTGGTGCATCTCTTTTTTATAGGGCTTAAACATTTTAAAGAGGTTTACATAAGTGACCTGAGTTTATACTATACGGAGAAGAGTGAAGACGAAGTCTCTAATGAATTAATCGGAACAAGATCCTCCTTTGGCATGAATCAAAACATGGTCACGAGTAATATGGATCTCCTGAATTCTACTTAGATAGAATAAAAATATAGGTATAAAAAATTATATATAAAAAAACATGTAGTAAGAACTGCATGTTAGTTATAATTTTCCGAAAAGGGTTGGATTGTTTCAGATTCATGAGAACATCGCATGGAATCAAACCCACCCGAGCATCATCACGAGCAACAACATTTGTCGGATCAGTTTCCGTTTAATGGAGAGCCCAGCACTGTTCTTCAGCTTGCAACCATCCGTCTTCCAATTCTCTCACCCTTTCGATATATATAACAATACCAGCATTCAAAAGTTGGAATGACTATATTCACCAAATTCATCTGTACATCACACTCATTTCACTACAAGGAAATAGTCAAATAGCAACGGAAATATACCGACGGGCAATATAGTATCTGTTAATTGCGATGGAAACACTAATCCGTCGATTAAAGGAAGAGGATTTCCGACGGTCAAGAAATCCGTTGCCAAAGAGGGAGGGAAAATTTCGCGTAGATTTTTAGTGACGGAAATATGCCGATAGAAACTATTCCGTCTGTAAATAGGAACGGAATTAAATTTTCGGTCGGCAAACTTGTCGGCTAGAAATGGTTCACCGACGATAACAAAACCGTCGCTATATTAAAGCAAGAACATTTCCGACGGTCAAAAAATCCGTTGCCAAGGTTGGAGGGAAAATTTCTCGGCGACGGAAATATGCCGATAGAAACCGTTCCGTCTGTAAATAGGGACGGAATTAAGTTTCGGTCGGCAAACTTGTCGGCTAGAAATGTTTCACCGACGGAACAAATCCGTCGCTATATTGGAAAACGTGGTCGGGAAACTAGGTTAGAATGCTTAAGTCTGCGACGACTTTTTTTAATCCGTCGGCAAAATTAAATTAAATCCACCTGCGGCCGCCCTCCCTCTCTTCTCTCCCCGACGCTGCTTATCTCTTATCTTTCTCTCCTCTCCTCCGGCGGCCTCGTCTTCAACCCACGTCCGACTAGCTGCTGCTACTCCGGCGACGAGAACGTGTGTCTTCTCCGACGATATAGACGGGCGTCTCTCCTCTGCTGGATCCGACGGTAAGAAAGTCGTGGGTTGGGTTTATTTGGATGTATTTCTTGAGTGATTTTTGGCATTTCGTTTGGGAACTGATGTTTGATTGATCTTGTGTGAAACTTTTGGATGCTTATGTTGGCTAGAATTCAAGGATTCGTGTGTAGATAGGGTTGAGTTGGTTTTGTCCGCAAGGTGTTTGATGAAATGCATGAAGGATGAATAAGCTTAATGCCTTGTTTGGATGAATAAGCTTAATGCCCGCAAGGTTTTTTAATTTGTTGCTTATAATGAAATATATTTATAATTATTTAAAATTAATAATTTTATAAATCATTGAAAATTATTTGGATTAATTACTTATAAATATAAAATATGTTGATAAAATTATTTATAATATAGATCATATAATAACTAAATATGAGTAAAAGTTTCTCATTATTGTTCCTAATATTTGATATCAAATACTAGCATGATTTTAACTTAATTAATCTCATTCTTAATGATTATATACTAAATAGGCATAATCAATAATTTCATTTATATTCTAATTCTTATTTTTAATTTCTATTCCTTTTTATTATGATTCTTTAATTATTATTTACCAAAAGGAGTCTGAAGAGTAAAGCTTTGTTTGGTAATAAGTAACAAAGATTTGAGAATGAGAATCCATCTTGATTTATAGGAATTGATTAAATAGGAATGGTAATATTGGATAATATTTTAAAAGCGGACATAAATTAAATCGATAAGATAAGAGATTTAAAGATCTAAAAATTTAACAGTATTGGATCATTATATAATAAGAATTGAACAAACACTACAAGGAAATCGTTAAATAGAGACGGAAATATTTTAAAAACAATATTGTTATTCAATTATATGGTTTGAATTTCCGTATGAGTTTAATTCATTGCCTCTTTGTAAGTTGAATTCACGCTGAAATTGTGTGAATTCAATTACAAACCATCCCACAAGTGCTCGCTGCTCACGCACTTGTTGGATGGTTTTAGAAAAAATTAAAATTTATTTATTAATAACAATTTATTAACAAATATGTATTAATAGATAAAATAATTTTTTAAGTTTTAGATAAAAAGTTTATTTTATTTAATTAATAATTTATTAATAAATATTATATAAGAGATTATAATAAATTAAATAAATTAAAATAATATATTTTAAGTTTATATAATATATATTATTAGTGATTCATTAACAAAATATGTATTATTAAATTATCTTCAAATTATATAAATTTAAATTATAGATATGAAATTAATTTTATTAAAATAATTTAATGAAATATTAACTTTTAGATTAAAAGTTAAATTTTAAAATGTTTTATTTTATGTAATTAATAATCTATTAATGAATATTATATTAGAGATTAAAATAAAGTTAATTAATTAATATAATTTATTTTGACATTTTATATACAAGTTTATATTATTATTATCATACCAAAGGATGATAATAATAATAATAATAATAATAATAATAATAATAATAATAATAATAATAATAATAATAATAATAATAATAATAATAATAATAATAATAATAATAATAATAATAATAATAATGTCCAATGTATAATAATAATAATAATAATAATAATAATAATAATAATAATAATAATAATAATAATAATAATAATAATAATAATAATAATAATAACCCATATATAATTTCAAAATAATAATAATAAAACTATATTATGTAAAAAATAAAAAAAGAATCGGACGTCAGGGCTCATGAGGCGAGGCGAGAGCTTGAAAATAAAGAAATAAGCCCAAATTCTTTTAGTGTATTATTTTCCATCAAAAGCAATTAATCTCTTTACAATTGATTACACTTAAGAGTAACTAATAATTTAATTATATAGCCCTCTAAAACTTTTGCCAATTATTGTTTTGATTATATTATAAGAAATCATCCCATAAGTATGTTGACATACTTTGATCTAATTCAAGAAATAATATGTCAAGAGCCAGCTTTACTCTATCTGTAGGTTTTAAAGAAATATTCAAATTAAAGAATATATTATGATAACCAATTATGTCTTTAGTCATCGAGTAGAGCAAAATCACTACTACTTATTTTATAATTGCCTTATTCCTCCTTCATTTGAATCAATCGTATGAACTTTTGTGATAAATGCTAGGACCCCTCAATATGATAAGACACAATTTGATTTTGTTGGTTGTAGGAACTCTATTCTCCCCAGTATTTATACTTTCGAGGAACGTGAACAGAAGCCTACGCAGGTATTGAAATGACAACTATACTTTAATTTCAATTGTGGTAACTTTAAGCATAATTGGTAATATAATTTGACGTAATAAGAAAATTGTGTATGGTTGTGAATTGATTTGAGTTTAATGTTTAATTCTTAATACGTAACATGAGTTGTTTACAATGCAATGTATGGACATGTAGTTTAGAGATCAGTTGTGAGTTGACTTTCCTTGCCGAATATATAAGTGTATTTTCACATGCAAGGGGCTCTCTTATGTGTAGGAGGGGGATGATTATGTGATAAGGGAAATGCTGCCAAATTTTCAGCAGGAAGTCATCGAGCTTCGGGAACTCATGTTATTCCCAATCTTCCATGTCCAGTACAGTAAGGTCTACAAGGCCATCGGACAACAATGAAGTCATCGAGCTTCGGGCCACAGTACAAACATTAATGGACAAGATAGCTCATTTGGAAGAGGGGCAGACGGAGAGGGAGGAACAACGTATGAAGGAGCAGGAGTAGCGAATCAAGGAGCAGATAGAACAACGAATCAGGGAGCAGATGGAGTCACAGATGAGAGAGCAGATGGCGAAGATGAGAGAAGAGATTATGCAGATAGCTCGATTCATGACCACCGCTTCGAGCAATAAGGAAGTTCTACAGAGGACCACCCACGATCACCACAACAATAGATAGTCGAACTCATTATTTTAAGGTACAAACATAACAATTAATGGATCCTTTGCTGTGTTTATATCCAATTGTATAACAATTGACATTATTTATACATTTGATGTGTGGATGTCTAATTATGTACATCCAATTGTATAACAATTGACATTATTTAAACCTTTGATGTACTGGTCTTTGTGTGGATGTCCAATTATGTACAACCTAATGTTTTATACCAATTTAATAACACCGACAGAGTACAGAATTTCGTCGGTATATTTACTCACCTTCACCGACAGAATTATGTATTCCGTCGGCACATTGTCCGACGGATTATATTTCTGTCGTTAAGGTTATTACTTACTTCCGACACGTTGCGACGGTGGTTCCATCCCTAATTCATACCGACAGACATATTCCGTCGGTGATATATGAATTCCACCGAAGAAATTTTTAATTAATGTCCGTCGCAAAATAACAACAACGGATAATTTTCCGTCGGTTTTCCGTTGACAATACATTGACGGTCTTGTTTCGTCGGTAAGTAATAACGACAGCGATATTTAAGACGATTTCTTCTGTCGTCGTATTCTGTCGGTAATTAGTTTTACCGACGGAATTGTTCGTTTCTCCGACGAAATATTCCGTCGGAGAACGTAACTTTTCTTGTAGTGTTTCATGTTACTTTAAGAATATGCATGCATCATAGAAACGCATGAAACGTGTAAAACTGATTTTGGGCCAGCTTTTATAAGATTCCTCAAGTCGTATATTCCGTCGGAGAACGTGACTTTTCTTGTAGTGTTTCATGTTACTTTAAGAATATACATGCATCGTAGAAACGCATGAAACGTGTAAAACTGGTTTTGGGCCAGCTTTTATAAGGTTCCTCAAGTCGTTATCATTGGACCATCGGAGGAGAAGTAAAGAAATGGACTACCAACTTATAACGCTAAACCTACAGATTGAATATCGGATATCGTTGGGTTATCATTCTTCTTGTTATTGGACGGGAAGCGTACAAAGAAGCAATCGCCAAGTTCTTTATTTATACTATAAAGTTTTATTTTTGTTTTTGTTAAGATAATTGTTCTGATATCTTTTAGTTAATTTTAGGCCTTACTTATAATTAAACATAGTTATATATATGTGGAATATTATTATTATAAGTTATCTACCTTAGATAGGTTTTTCAAGAAAAGGTTACACGAAGAATAAAATCTTAATAAATATAAGATTTATTTGAGATAATATCATTATATCTTAATAATTAGATTTTTGGTTATTTGACAGCTATAATTTCAATAATTCAAGCTATCTTTGGCAGCTGTAGTTTCGTTGATTGAAGCTATCTTTGATTCCTGTATTTCGTTGATTGTAGTTATCATTGGCAGTAGATTTTGAGTTTGGAGTTATCTATTATAGCTGTATTTCTATGTTGGGTCCATTTGGACATCTGAGCTATCGTTTCTGGAAAAGAAAAATTGGTAGAAAATTAATCAATTTGTGCAACTGTATTTCTTTACTTTTATGTGAACAATTACATACTCTATTAAATTATTCTTGACAGTTGTGTTTCTACATATGTGGGTGAATAATTAGATTGTTTATGTATCGTTTTGTGAGGGAAAAACATGTAGTAAATTTGATCAATTGTGCATTTGTGTTTTTATGATATTTTGGTGATGAAAACATATATTCGTTTAATGATTGTTGTGCAGTGGCGTAATATATTCATTTTTTATCCTGAATTTTTGCCTTCTGAGGATCCTTTCTGGATTATTTTAAGATGTGTCAGGAAATTCCAGAATGTGCTTCTCTATGAACAGGCTTTTCAAGGTCGTCCAATAAAGGAAGAGAGATTGATTACTTGGCTACCCCACCTTAAGGATGGGTAAAAGTCAATTCTGATGGTACATTTCGATCTTCACTTAATCGAGCTATAGCAGGCGGAGTGGTTAGAGATTGTGTGGTAACTGGATCCATGGGTTTGCCTACAATATTGGGATATGTTCGGTCATTTCTGCTGAGCTTTGGGGTATTTTTCAAGGCCTCCAACTTGTTTGGAATGCTGGTCATCATAAAGTAGTGGTGGAGTCTGACTCGAAATTAGCAGTTAATGCTCTCACAGGAAAGGATTATGGAGATGGCATGGATCAGCAGCTTTTGTCTGCCATTCGTTTATTCTTGGACAGAACTTGGGTTGTTCGCTTCGTTCACATCTATAGGGAAGGTAACCGTTGTGCTGATTGGTTGGCCAATCACGCTTTTCAGTTGGATCTTAGGATTCATTTTTTCTCGACGCCTCCTTTGAGTTATTCTTCCATTTGTATGAAGGACATTTGCGAGGTCTTCTTTTCGCGAATGTGTCCTATTTAACTTTTTTCTAGAGCTTTGCCCTCATTTTTCATTAAAAAAAAATGATTGTGTGGCTATTGTGCGTGAATCTTTTCAATAGTTAAGTCGATGGTTCATAACAAAATTTTTGTTGGACAACTTTTCATGATTACGGATTGATGAAGCTGCAAATTTAAGGTAGTGTTTTTATCTCAAATGTTTTTTTTATTTATGTTACTTTATCATATTTATTATCAATCATTGTTGCAAAAATTTCCTGTTAAAGTTAGCATGAATTAGTCATGTTATTGAGAGTGATTTACTTTCATGAGATATAAGTACGGGATATAATATCAACGGTTAAGTAAGTCGACTCAATAAAATTTTAAGTAAAACTATTATATTGCAAGTAAAAGTTTATCAAGCTACCTCAAAGTCCTGCAAACGTAAGTAAGATTTGTTAAACTGTTTTACCAAATCTTTGTTGTCAATTTGTTTGTTGCGCATTTATTTTTTTTGTTTGTATTTTTCTAAAATATTAACAGTTACTTTGCATTAAGCAACATGCATAAACAACTCAAACCAATTAAGGTAGAATCAGATTTTGCGAAATCACATCTTTCAGATTTTTCAAGTTTTGTTTTAAGAACCATGCCTTGTAGTCATAAGTAGACCACAAAATGCACGTGGAATGGGACCTTCATCCATCATGCTAAGGATATAAACCTTTAATCCCAAAGCACATATCAGTTGGTAAGGAACTTTTCTGGCTTAAGTGAGATCGTAGGTTCAAACCGTTCTTATGCATGCAGTCGTTTAAAATTTGAGGTCAGAGTTTTGCTTTCCTTAAGAGACCTATCCGACTCGAGCGAGGATTAGTCTAGATATGAATAATTTAAAAATGTCTTCTCATATTTGAGACCCTCTTAAAATATCTCGTAGATTAAAAAAAGTAAAAGAAGATATGAACCTTTAGCCTAACCTACCTTTATAATCAACTTTCCTTTTACTTTTCTTTTTACTTCACAGTATACTCTAGCAAAAAATAAATTATGTAGACAAATAATTGTCATAATAAGGCTTGATGTATATTAAAACACTTGATAAGATTTTGTCATGGATCCTGGCCCTTTGAACAATGATGAAGTGACTTTTAGCTCAACTGATATGACTGTCCACTGATATCAAGCATTAAAAATGCATAATGTTATGTTATTTTGATCGTTTAGGTCAATACTTAATTATCAAAATTAAACTTTTAAATTAAATTTTGAAAATATTTAAACCTCTTTTAAAAATAATACTTGCATATTTATCCTGGGGCAGAAGAAACTTATCATCTTGAAAAAATGATTTAGAAATTTGTAATCAATAACTAACATTTTTTCCTCTATTTTGTCCTTCGTAAAACTAATTTAAAACTTGATAGTTTAACCAATATACATAAATACTAAATTTAAAGGTTGATGTTATATCTCTTCAAATATGATAATTATATCAACAATTACTCAATTAAGTTGCACAACTTGATTCAAACATAAGAACATATATTAACTAGCAATATTGTGGACCATAGTTTTTAAGAACAAAGAGAAATTCAAATAGTCCATGTAAATAGTTTATTATTTTCATGTTCAACAAATGTACAATGATATAAGCACGACTAGGGTAAAATTTTCACTAACATCTCACATTTATAACTTCTTTTTTTAAGTAGAGGAAATTAAAACTCTTTTTATTGTTGAAATCCCGGCAGAAGCTTCTTTTAAGTCTTAACTCGAATTCTTGTAAACTACTAGGAAATAAACTCGCTGATTTTGAGAGTTGAGCACTTTAAAGGGATGCAAGTTTTTGTCTAAAAGAAATAGGTAAAAGGGTACGGTTTGAGCTCGTGGTCTCTGAATTTTGACACGAAGGGTCAAAGTTCTGCTGGCGTAATTCAGGACCTTAAAGTTCTGGCACAAGCAAGCTACAGATAACTTTTATTTATTTATTTTATATTAATAAAATTTATAATTATGATGTTTTTTAGTGTATATTATATAAACTAGAAAACGAACGTAGTATTTTATAGTTCTCATATAAAATATTTGCCATAAGATAAAAACCATACTAAATAATGCTTAAATATTTGCCATATATGGTTATCTAAATTGGGATAGTATTTGTTTTCCACCAACACTTTCTTTATTTTGGTGGGCTATCCTTTTGTTCTTGAATAATAAAAGTGGACTCTTCTACCTTTTAAAACGTGTACTAGATAAATAAATTAAGTGTATTAAATAAAAAAATCAATATTAGATAAAGAAATAAAGGATATATTATTTAAATATATCGTAATTAAGTAATAAATTATAATTCAAAATCAAATAATTGATTAAATAAAAATTTTAATCAAAAGAGTTATTTATACTTTAATATTTTAAAAATTAATTTCTTTCTTTTTAATATTATTTTATATTTAAAATAACACTTATTATATTGTAAATAGAGTGTTAAAATAGTAATAAAATAACGATAACAATTTATTTAAAATTTTGATAAACGTTAAATTAAAAATTTCTGATTACTGTATATTAAATTATTTTAAAGATTATAACAGTGTTTATTATAAGATAAATTAATAATTTATATATTAAAATTTTAAACATTTAGGATGATTCGAGTACAGTAGAAGACAAAGAGCATGATGCTAGGCTGATGCCTATCCTATCAAGCTGCCAAATCAGCAGGACCAGTGCAGAAGCTACGTACTACTACCGAAAGCTTTCAATTGACTATCTGAACATTTGCGACTTATCTTTTAGACTCACGTATATAACAGACATCAGAAAAAAGCCACCCCGAGAAAAATTCACTCGGTACTGCTGTCAGAGCTACAAGGGGCGTTCGATATGTATAGATATATGCTCGCGTGTTTGCCTTTAAATAAAGAAAAGTCGAAGAAGGAACAGGGTCAGGGAAGCGTAGGGTAAAATAAAAGTAGAAGTCTTTAACGGAGACAGATCCAAATGGAATGCAGGAAGAATGCCCAACCTTGCTGCTGAAACTCATTCTTTTTGTTCTAGCTTTAAAGGAACTTGCTTTGTTCAGCTAAAACAACACCTTTGAGAAGAACATTGGTTAACTAAAGTTAGATTGTAAGCTACTGAACTGTTTGGTAGACTATTGTTGAACAATACAGAAACATTTGTGACTATTGGTAAATTTCAGTTATGATGGTCAAGACAAAAAAGTTCTTCTCTGTATGTTGATTTATGTCCTTGTAGTCAATTTTAATTGTACTTTTAATTGTATAAAATTTGTTTTATTCATTAAAAGGCATTCTTTATCTTTTACATTTTAATTATTTAATTATTAATCATAAAGATAAAATCCTGGAATAATTGTTATGCAATTAGAAATTATAATGTGATTATAATTATGAGATTCAAATTGCATTTTGTATTATTCTTAAAATGTTCCTAGTTATAGTTTCATCAAGACGGGGTATTGATGAAATGGTTAGACTAGCACATATTTGTTTCTTTCTTATGAAGAAAATAATCGATCTCATAGATTGAAGTATGGAGATACTTAAACAAACATGTGGGTGCTTATTAGAGAATAAGTTCACTGAACAGACCCAATTATGAGAATCCCAAATGGAACATTACTTGTGTGTCTGTGGATTATCTCATTATGATGGTTGTATAATTGATCCTTAGACTTGAGATTACCAAAGTTATCTCATGTAGGAATTACTATGTTTTGATGCTACTTATGTTCTATTCTTGGAATAGTTCAATTCGGTAGTTATTGGATATGGTATGAACTATATGGAGATGGTTGAGTAAATCAATAAAGGATTCGTCATCCTAAAGTAATTAGGAAGAATGTTCTACTGTTCTTGATTAGTAATGATTTTGGGAATCTCTGGCCAGAGTGAATTGAAATTTGAAAAAGTTGTTTTCAAATATCAATTATAAATCATTGACTAATTAGAAAGAACAAATATGATTGGATTATTTAGAGTAAGACACGAATTCCATACTCTAATTCCAATTAGAACATTAGATGACGAAAGGATTAATTTATACAAGATAACCATGCATTGACAGGTTAAGTCAAACCACTTTGACATTTCTAATATTTGGGTGGTCATGACATGTTGCAAGACGTCAATCATGATCTATGATTATAAATTGTTTAATTAAGGAATTAAAGATAAATTAAAAGAAGTTTTAATTTATCTGATTCTAATTATGAATTAGAATTATAATTTGTGATCATGGCCAACATATTAGGAACCTAATGGGTCACACATAAAAGGTCTATAAAGGAGAAAAAGAAATGAGAATTAAGTTGGACTTAATTGAGAAGTTTTAGAAACTTTAAGATCAATATGTGATATTTGATCTTATTAGGATTTATTAATAATTATAATTAAAGTTTAACTTTAGTTGTAATTTTAATAAAATCCAAGGATATGAAAAAAATAAGTTTTTTCATATAAAAGGAAAAATTAGAAAACAAATGGAGCGAGCACTTCAAAAGATTTTTCCTCTCAAATTTGATTTGAGTTTTTCTCCGAAAGGATATGTGGATACCGTTAGAGGCCGGACGATTGAACGACTCATGGATTTGGCTATTTCGGAGAAGCAAGATATTGTATCGGGAATCAAAAAAATGTTAGTTTAACTTTATCAATTTCTTGTTTTATGTTTCGAATATAATACTGTTAAAGTTGATTCTGTGGAAAATTTTAATTTTATTCCGCTGCGCTTAGATTCGATCTTGCGTATATTTTCCAACTGTGGTATCAGAGCCAGGTTTAACAGTTTTAATTTTGATTCATAAGCTTGAATATATTTTGATTTGATCATAGTATGCAAAAGTTGCATATTGATTCGTCAAAACTGAAAAATGTTTTCAGAAAATTATTTTGATTTTCGGTGGTGATTAACGTCTACTGCATGATTCTGCATGGGTTTGTGTATATGTTACAAGGACTAATATTTCATGCATGTTCTACTTGGTTATATATTTTTCTGAAAAATATTATGTTCTTCGTGTTCATCCGAAATTGTTTCTGGAAGCTTTCCATAGACGATGTTGTGAGATTATTAGAGAACATTGTTGCTTCCATTGATCTAGTGGTTGAAACCACTGAAGAAATGTACATAACAAAAAGCTTCCATTGTTTATGTCATAGAGATGTTGATTGAACTGAAGAGGAGATATAGTGATAACACAAGCATAAAGGGCAGAGAGTGCCCAAAGATACCATAATGTGCTTTCAGAAAGAGGATTATGGAGAAAAGTCATATTAAGGTAAGATGCTTTGAGGTTGAACATTGTGGAATGTCCAAGAGAGTTATGTTTAAGAAGAAACTGAAGCAAATAATAAAACAAACTCATACGAGTAAGTAAGACAACTTCAGAAACACTAGTGGGTGTACTAATAATAAGAGGAAAAGATTTCTTTATGAAGGCAAAGAAAGGTTGACTAGCCATAAAAACATAAGAACTAAAAAATTTAAAAGATGAAAGAGTTGTAACGTTACTTGGATGAAGAGGACATTTATAATGAAAAAAGAAGGGAAAATATCTGGAGGCCAAGGTGGATGCTGTCTATCAAGAGCCCAAGGTACATTTTGTTTTAATAACTTGGATAAACATGAAGCATAAGTTGACACGTATGGTATGAACTCACGGATGTAATTAATAATCCTGAGAATTGTTGTATCTGTTTCATAATAAAATGTTCATCAGGAAAGTGTAACAACTCTTGTACAATATGTGGACCGGGTTGGTAGAATCTATCCTTGAAATGCTTACCTAAAAAATCAATTTCTTTAATGCCAATAAGGCTTTTCAAGGCTGAATGAATAATGCCATATTGTTTAGTAAGATCCAAGAATTGTTGCAATATGGCCTAATATTCTTCATGGGTCTTTGAGAACAGGAGAATGTTATCGACGTAAATGATTGTACTGTAGAGGATAGGCTCATAGGTCTTGGTCATTGTTCTTTGAAATGGGCAACTTTAAGCCCAAAAGGCATAATAATCCATTGGTGGTGAATATTCAATTGCCAAAATCCTGCTTTAAGATTAAAATTGAAAAAAAATAGCTTCTTTTAGAAATAGTATCTAAGTACTGATCTTTGGAAAAGGAAACTTGCATCTTGCAGAAATGCATTTAGAGGCTTGTATTCAATTACTAATATCTTTTTTCCATGTTTTTGCTTTGAACTTTTGTTGACATAAAATGATTGGCAAACCTAATATGATTTTTTGGGCTCAATCAATCCTTCCTTTAGAAGGATAGCACACTCATCTTGTGCAAGCTTTAGGTCATCAGGGCTCATCCATGGATGTGTGGCTTTCGTGGGATTGATATCCTCAATCTTTTTGAAAGGAAGACTTAAGAAAAAGTTAACATTTTTTCACAGAGGATATGGGTGAGAAAACTATGCATGTAATTCAGGACAATATTCCAACAATTTATCTGTTAGCAATGCATATGGTGTAGGAACTTGAGAAAGTGTAAACATATTTTTATGTCAGTGTAGGGACTGAAAAATGAGCGATACCTTAGGTTTGTGAGTAGAATCTATAAAGGTGAGGCTTTACTATATAAATCCATACCAATAAGAATATCTAGGCCAGGTAGATTGCTTCCAAGTACCTTAGTCCACATTGTAGATTGTGGAAATAATCGTATCCCAATCTTTCTTTTTGTAACAAGCCTGATGTTGAAAGAATTGCCATCTGCAGCTGTAAAATACTCATCATGTGAAGTCCATGCTTTAGAGGGTAAAATGTTGGACTTTATGATCATACGACTGGATCTAGTATCCATAAACCCAATAACTTTGATGGGTTTATCATATTTATCTTGTCTGAAGAGTTGGATATGGACGTATGGTCGTTAAACTAGAGTACGATCTAACTTCATACAGGTTTGTTGTAGCATGTATATTGAATCATCCTCTAGAGAAGCAGAGGCGTAAGAGGATTCTTCATCTTCAAAGTTCGTGACAGAAACAACAAACTTTAAGTCCTCATCTTCATGAGATTGTTCTTCAATCAGATCTTCAAAGTTATTGGAAGAATGAATAGGTAAAATTGATTGCAACTGCTTCAATGACTTTACATCCTTCTTCGTTTTATAAGGACAAGTACATACAAAGTGTCTTTGTTGTCCACAGAGAAAACAGCGACCAGCTTTCTGGCAATAAGAGGATTTCTTAAAGAATTTAACCATTCTTCTCTTCTTGCCATTCTTTCTCTCATATGTTTTTTTGAGAGGCTTGTAGCCTTCCATTTGTCTGCAAAACTTTTTTCTATGATAGACTTGTTGAAAATAAGCTTTCTTCTTGTTATGACAATGACAAGTCTTGTGGTCTTTGCACTTGATTTGAAGATAAGGCTTCTTGCAAGCATGTTTGAGTACTGGACCGCCCTTAATGACGTTTTTGAATAAGGCATGTTGATCACATAACTTATCAATAGAGGCTAAAGCAAGCTGGTAGATTTCTCTAAGAGATATATTAGCCATATCTCGTTGTAAAGAAACAATGGTCCTTTGTAACTCGAGTTGTCGTTGATTTAGAAGGGATGAGATAAAAGTATATCAAAGATTAACATCATTCCAACTATTAAGAAGATAGTACCTTTCCGTCATACGTTGATAATGCTTTTGTAGATCACGTTTGTCAAATGAACAACATTTTATTGCAAAATATTCTAGACATATCTGCTTATCAATAAGCTGAAAGTCACCAATGAATTCTTGATTAATTATTCCACGAAGAGTTTCGACTGTAGTGACTTAGATATAATGAAGTCTTTGATAGTTGTTAATACATTGTCACCATTCTCGTAAAGTATCAATAAAACGAGATATAAACTCAGACAAAATATCCTGTACTGGATTATTCGATCTAGTCATTTGTAGATATATCCATGCACCAAATTCTTACAAGCAATCTCTCCATTTCTTTGGGGGTAGATCATCAAAAGTGAACCAAGGTCCTAAAGTATGCTTGATTTGAATAGCTAGTTGAGCAGATGTTGCCTGTGGTGTTGTTTCAAGTTTGAACGGTTCAGTACTTGTGGATTGTGCTTCACTTATTTATGGTTCAACTTCAGTAAGTTTAGGCATAGTCATCAGAACTTGAGATAATTTTGATAGATCAGCTAGCTGTGTTGAGGAATTAGAAGACGGTTTAGAGATCTATTCAGATGATGACTTAAAGAATGTTACAGAGACTTCAGATGTTGGGATAGAGGCTTCATAAGAAACTTCTGTATTATCCGATTGAGCAAATGAATCTTCAGTAGTAAGTGTAGATGTAAGAGTTGCGATGAACTCTATCTGAGGTGCTTTGTCCTCCCTAGGAGATGAGGTGAAAGGTTGAAATTTTAGTGGAGAAGTAGCAGGTGTTGGACCTGTAACGATTTATTCCACTGGTTAACTAGTTCAGGTTTAGTGAACAAAGGTGATGGTTCGGGAACTGGTTCAGGCTTTGGCTTTAAACTTTGACTTCTTAGGTTTAGCTTGAACTACACGAGGGTGAATATATTGTCTAATCAAAGTATAGTTGAACTTGAAGACCTTTGAATAGTCAGCTTCTTTTGGATACGTCTGATATATAGTAGATGTGTATACTAGCTGTATATTTGGAAATATTGAAGAGGATGAGCCATATATAGTTTTAGATTGTGCAGATTGCATATCAACTTCGGTTTGTTGCACAATTCCTTATATCTTCTTAATTCCTCTAACTTTGGCATCAAAGGCAAGTCCAATATAATATGTAGCAATGTAATGTCAAAGATCAACATCAAGTTGCTGAATCTGAACTTTGTAAGACTGATACATTGTTGGATTTGCTTAGAGACGACGTCAACTTTATGTTGTGCAACATGAGTCTGTTGACTGATTCCATCCAGCTTAGAATTAATTCTTCTAAGAACTTTGTTTTGTGCAATTGCATTTGATGTTTGCCAGTTAAGTACTTCATCAGAAGGATCTGAGGCAAGTGTTCCTTGTGAAGTGATTCCTGTGGCTCAAATATAAGGGCCAGAGATAACCTTAGTTATTTCATCAGTGCTCCTGTATAAAGAAGGAAAGTCTTCCTTATATGGCTTAACCATCATGCAAGGTATGGAGTAGGAGTCATTACAGGAACTATTGGATTAGATTGACAGGTAGAAGATTTCAGCATCTCACAAAGAGATCTGGATCTGAATATTTCTTTTTGTAGACCAATAGATTTGCTAGAATCATCTAAATATGGATCATCTTTGTGTGAATGATGTTGGTGAGAAGGCATACAATGAGGTTTTGGCTTCTTCTTCTTCCTTCTTCTTCTGGTATATTGTTCATCATCATCATCACTATCTGACTCAGGATAGAGACAGACTTTACAATCAAGTTCGCACATAGAGGGATTGGCATCCCATACAAAATGTCTACGATAATGACTGACATAAACTAGATCTCCATTAGATTTGAAATAATGGATAGGAGGACTAGATTTACCTTTTGTATGAGAAAATACGAGCTGGATCATAAAGACAGATCCTGATGTAGAGGGTCCAAATGGATCCTCGTTAGGTTTTGCATAGATGGACTTCACCATTTCATCTTTTAACGTCTTCATAATCAAAGGAGTTGTTGTATAAAAAGAGTGTCGATAAGGCGTGTGGAACACCTTCTGGTAATTGGTGATCCATTTAGTAGGCATAAACTTTTCAAGCTCATGTGCTATTATTTATTTCGGATTATGGATGATAGTAATTTGTTCATTGGAATGATCATTAACCATGTAAAGAGCATCCAGAGTGGAATTTGGAAAGTTAAGATCCAAATCATGATTCTGTAGACGATAGATCATCTGGTGATGTAAAGTAGTCATCATGGTTGTAGGATCTTGATTTACTCCAGCAATCTAGATCTAAACTTGTAAATGTTCAGAAAAAGTGGGATCATCCAACCTGATATTGAAATTAGGTTCTATTAATAATGACACTTCCATTATTGAGCATTGTTAGCAAGGTACTAATCAAAACATTCTGGTATGTTGTATAGGTAGTGTCTAGAAGAGATATCTTGGTTGTAGCAGGTATTCTCTTTCTTCCATAAAGTGTGAGAACAAGGCGTGTAGTTTCAACATGAAGATGTGTATGATTGTGCTCCCTCTAGAGAGAGATCAGCTCCTTAGAGATTTCAAGTTTTATGTATTTTTCTCTGGTCGTAGATCTGAGGTCACACTGTTCCAATCTGGAGCTCTGGATGATTTCTTTTACTTTTGGTCTAGAGGTAGAAAAAATAGTACGTATACTTCTCGTCCATGAACTATCACGAGAATAAATATTGTACGGACTCAATAAAGGTAAAGAAGACTCACAAACATAATTTTCTACAAGAACATGAGTAATTTCTACTTGATTTTCTATACGATTAGATAACACATGCTTTACCCTAAAAGGTAAACTAGACATAGATAAAGTTGAAGATAAATGAACATGGTCATTGAGTAGTGTTTCCATTACTTATCTCTCTCCCTATTCACTCTTATCAAGAGACAATGTTACCACTGCACTCCACTTGCGCATACTCTGATGTCACAAGTGGGGACCACTTGATACTTAATTATGGTTCCATTCCCACTTTTTTTTTTGGATTCGAACTCGTGACGTGAGGTAACCTAGGCCAAAACTTGGTGGCTCTAATACCACTGAGCCCCCAAAAGGCCTTGTGAAGGGAAGAAGCATTAAACTCCTTATACCACCACCACGCTTCACTTGCGCATACTCTGATGTCATAGGTAGGGCCCACTTTACATATAACTACTGCTCCATTCCCACATTGTTTTTTTGGGATTCAAACTCGTGACGTGGGACGACCCAGGTTGAAACCTGGTGGCTTTGATACCACTGAGCCCCTCAAAAGGCCTTATGAAGGGTTAACATACCAAATCACTTCACAACCACCATGACTTGCATTGGTGCATACTTTGATGACTCACTGCTTAGTCATGTTGATGCAATGGCCTTCAAACTGCATCTCGTTATCTTTCGAGGATTGATATCCTCATTCTTTTTGAAAGATAGACTTATAAAAAATGTCAACATTTTTTCACAGAGGATATGAATGAAAAAACTGTGCATGTGATTCAGGACAATATTTTAACAATTTATCTCTTAGCGATGCATATGGTATAAGAACTTGAGAAAACTCAAACACATTTTTTATGGCAGTGTGGGGATTGAAAAATGATTAATACTTGAGACCTGTGGGTAGGATCTGTAAAGGTGAGACTTTATTGTATACATCCATACCAATAAGAATATCTGAGCCAGGTAGATTGCTTCTAACTAACTTAGTCCAAACTGTAGATTGTGGAAAGAATCGTATCCCGATCTTTCTTTTTGTAACAAATCTGATCTTGAATGAATTGCCGTCTATAGCTGTAAATACTCATCATGTGAGGTCCATGCTTCAGAGGGTAAAATGTTGGGTTTCATGATAGTACGACTGGATCCAGTATCCATAAACTCAATAACTTTGATGGGTCTATCATATTTATCTTGTCTAGAGAGTTGGATCTAAACATATCATCATTGAACTGGAGTATGATCTAACTTCATACTGGTCTACTGTTACATGTATAGTGAATCATCCTCTAGAGAAGCAGAGGAGTCAGAGGATTCTTCATCTTCAAAGGTCATGACAGAAACTATAAACTTTGTGTCCTCATCTTCATAAGATTGTTCTTCAATCATATCTCCAAAGTTATTAGAAGAATGAATAGGCAAATTTGATTGCAGTTGCTTCAATGACTTTACATCCTTCTTTGTTTTATGACGACAATTACGTGCAAAGTGTCCTTGTTGTCCGTGGAGAAAACAACGATCATCTTTCTAGCGATGAGAGGATTTCTTAAAAAATCTAACCATTCTTCTCTTCTTACAATTCTTTCTCTCATATGTTTTTTTAGAGGCTTGTAGCCTTCCATTTTTCTGCGAAACTTTCTTTTATGATAGACTTGTCAAAAATAAGCTTTCTTCTTATTATGACAATGACAAGTCTTGTGATCTTTGCACTTGATTTGAAGGTAAGGCTTTTTGCAAGCCTATTTGAGAATTGAACCACCCTTAATAATGTTTATGAATAAGGAATGCTGATCACATAACTTATCAAGAGAGGTTAAAGTAAGCTAGTAGATTTCTCCAAGAGATATATTAGCCATATCTCGTTGTAAAGAAACAATGGTCCTTTGTAACTCTGGTTATAGTTGATCTAGAAGGGATGAGATAAAAGTATATCGAAGATTAACATCATTCCAACCATTGAGAATATAGTACCTTTTCGTCATACGTCGATAATGCTTCTGTAGATCACGCTTGTCAAGTGAAGAACATTTCATTTCAAAATATTCTTGACAGATCTGCTTATTAATAAGTTGAAAGTCACCAATGAATTCCTTAAGAATTATTCCAATAAGAGCTCTAGCTGTAGTGACTTGGATAAACTGAAGTCTTTGATAATCGTTAATACTTTGCCACCATTCGAGCAAAGTACCAGTGAAAAGAGATGTAAACTCATAAAAAATATCCTGCAATGGATTATTTGGTCGAGTCATTTGTAGATCTGTCTATGCAACAAATTCATGCAAGCGATCTCTCCATTTTTTTAGGGGTAGATCGTCAAAAGTGAGCTAAGGCCCTGAAGTAGGCTTGGTTTGAGCAGTTGGTTGAGCAGGTGCTGCTTGTGGTGCTGGTTCAGGTGAAAGGTTCAATCCCTGTGGATTCTGCTAAATTCACATATTTTTTGTTTAACTTTAGTAGGTTTAGGCATAGTTATCAAAACTTGAGATAATTCTGATAGATTAGCTAACTGTGCTGAGGAATCAGAAGAAGGTTCAGAGATCTATTCAAATGATGACTCAGAGAATGTTGCAAAGATTTTAGATGTTGGGACAGAGGCTTCAGAATAAGCTTGTGTATTATCTGATTGAGTGGATGAATCTTCTTCAATAAGTGTTGTTATAAACTCTGTTTGAGGTGCTTTGTCCTTCCCAGTAGATGAGGTAGAAGGTTGAACTTTTAGTGGAGAAGTAGGAAGTTTATGGATCTGTAATGGTTTACTCCACTGGTTAACTAGTTCAGGTTTAGTGAATGAAGGTGATGGCTCAAGAACTAGTTCAGGCTTCAACTTTGACTTTGACTTCTTAGGTTTAGCTTGAGCTGCCTGAGAGTGAATATATTGTCTAATCAAAGGATAGTTGAATTTGAAGACCTTTGAATAATCAGCTTCTTCTGGATACGTCTGATACATAGGAGATGTGTATACTGGCTGTATATTTGGAAATACTGATGAGGATGAGTCATATACAGTTTTTGATTGTGCAGATTGAATATTAACTTCTATTTGTTGCATAATTCCTTGTATCTTTTTTATTTGTCTAACTTTGTTGTCGAAGTCGGGTCCAATATAATGTGTAACAATGTATTGTCAAAGATCATCATCAAGTTGCTAAATCTGAGCTTTGTAAGACTGATACATTTGTTAGATCTGTTTAAAGACAACAACGGCTTTATGTTACGTAGTATGAGTCTGTTGACTGATTTCATCTAACTTAGAATCAATTCTTTTAAGAACTTTGTTTTTTCTACTGCATTTGATGTTTTCCATTTATGTACTTCATCAGAACTATTTGAGGCAAGTGTTCTTTGTGAAGTGATTCATGTGGCTCGAATATAAGGGCTAGAGATAACCTTAGTTGTTTCATCAGTACTCCTGTATAAAGAAGGAAAGTCTTCCTCATATGGCTTACCCATCATGCAAGGTACAGGAGTATGAGTCATTACAGGAACTGCTGGCTTAGATTAACAGGTAGAAGATTTCAACATCTCACGAAGAGATTTGGATCTAAATCTTTCTATCTGTACACCAATAGGGTTGTTGGAAACATCTGGATTTGGATCATCCTTGTATGGATAATATTGTTGACAAGGCATACAATGAGGTTTTGTCTTTTTCTTTTTCCTTCTCCTTCTGGCATATCGTTCATCATCATCATCACTATCTGACTCAAGAATGAGATAGACTTCACAGTCGGGTTCGCAAATATATGGGTCAACATCCCATATAAGATGCCTACGATGATGATTGACAGAAACTGGATCTCTATTAGATTTGAAATAATAAATATAAGGACCAGATTTACCTTCCATATGAGAAAATACGAGTTGGATCATATAGACAAATCCTGATGTAGAGGGTGGTACAGATGGATCCTCATTAGGCTTTGCATAGATGGACTCCACCGTTCCATCTTTCAATGTCTTCATAATCGAAGGAGTTGTTGTATCAAAAGAGTGTCAATGAGGCACGTGGAACACCTTCTAGTAATTGGTGATTCATTTAATAGACATCAACTTTTCAAGCTCTTGTGTTAGTAGTTGTTTCGGAATTTGGATGATAGTAGTTTGATCATTGGAACGATCATCAATCATATAAAGGGCATTCGAAGTAGAATTTGAAAAGTTAAGATTCAAAGTATGATTATGTAGACGATAGATCATCTGGTGATGTAAAGTAGCCATGATTGTTGTAAGATCTTGATCTGCTCCATGGATCTAGATCTGAACTTGCAGATGTTCAAACAAAGTGGTATTATCCAACCTGATATTGAAATAAGGTGTTATCATCAGAATGACACTTCTATTATTGAGCGTTGTCAACAAGATACCAATCAAGGCATTCTGGTACGTTATATAGGCAATGTCTATAAGAGATATCCAAGTTGTAGCAGTATTCCCTTTCTTCCATGAAGTGTAAAAACATGTATAACTTCAATATAAAGATGTATATGATTGTGCTCCCTTTAGAGAGAGATCAGCTTCTTAGGGATTTCAAGCTTTACGTATTGTTCTGCGGTTGTAAATATGAGGCCACATTGCTCCAATCTGGAACTCTGGATGATTTCTTTTACATTTGGTCTAGAGGTAGACAAAATAGTACGTCTAATTCTCATCTATGAACAATCACGAGAATACATATTATAAGGACTCAACAAAGGTAAAGAAGACTCACAAACACGATTTTCTACAAGAACGTGGATAATTTCTACTAGATTTTCTATACGATTACATAACATATGCTTTACACTAGAAAGTGAACTAGACATAGACAAAGTTGAAGACAAATGAATAGGGTTATTAGGTAGTGTTTCCATTAATTATGGACTCTCTCTCTACTCAATCTTATCAAGAGACAATGTTACTGCTGATCAAGACACGAAAGATGACTCTGATACCGTTGAGCTACCCAAAAGATGCCTTGAAGGTAGAAGTGCACCAAATAACTTAAACAACCATCACATCGGGGCCCTGAAGGGCATACGGGGAAAGTATGACAACCAATTGGCTAAAATAACATCTTTGAGAAGATCATCAACTAACCAAGGTCAGATTGCAGGCTTACTGAAGTGTCTGGTAGACTATTGTGGAACAACACAAGAACCTTTGTGATTGTTAGTAAGTTCTAGGTATGATGGTTGAGACAACAAAACCCTTCTCTTCACGGGCACACAACTCTCAGCTTTCCTCCTAGGAACCTTACACCCTTCACAACTCTCTCTTTTTGAAACAATAGCCGCAACAATACCTACACTCTTTTTCCCGTTAAACTCTAATCTCATAGCATAATTGTTTTAAAAGCAGTCACAGACTATCTTAGACTTCCTAGTACCCAAGATCCTCACAAAACATAGTAAAATCACTCAAATTTTGAAGCTTGCAAGAGAGGAAGAACTTAGAGGGAATGAAAAACACTCAAACCAAATTTCATTAAACTAATCTTTAACGTAAGAAGAACCTACTTACAACCGAGGAGGAGCCTTGCTTTGATAGGTGAAGCAAGGGTAATAAAGTAAATCTCTGAAGAGACACACTCATTACAAATTTAAAAAAGAAAGTAACTTTAAAGTACAATTATCGCACCTTTAACAAAGCTACTTTGAAAAAGTAAACAACTTTCTAAAAAGTAAACAATATGATGATAAGAAGGAATATTGTACAGTGATTTATGGGTCACAAAAATTATCTTTTCATCACAAGACTTAAAAGCAAAAACTCCTAAAAAGATAAGTCCCATTATGAGAGTTAGGATCTAAGGCATCTAAGGCATTATTTGTCACGAATTGTTTCGTGCTACAATTCTAGATTAGATGGAGAATCTGGATCACTTCAATTATTAGTATCAACTTGATAGGTCTTTTGTCCTTTACTGGGAAGCTCACATGTGTGAAGTTTGTGTAGGAACTGATTTAACTCATCTTCATTAGGACTGTAGTTATCATCATCTGGGTCTTGAGCATCTTGAAAGAATAAGTTAAAAGGCTGAAAAGGTCCTGTAATATCTGAGATCGATTCTTCTGTGTTATATTGAGGATTATTGAAACTTGGTATGTCAACTTTTGGTGCTTCTGATTCACCAAGATATGGTCCAATAGAGGTGGAAATGACTGGAGTATTGGGGAAGTGATTTACTTCTTTGAGAAAATCTCTAAGAGAATGAAACACACTGTTTTGATATCGTGACCAGTATAATGATGTACGATAAAATTAGACATGATGTTTTGTGTAAAGGACACCAGTATGTGTTTTTCGATATAGACGATGGAGGATAAAGAAGCAATGAGTAGATTGTTGTCTAGCAGAAACTTTCCACATACATTGTTGTGAGATTATCAGAGAACATTGTTGCTTCCATTAATCTAGTGGTTGAAACCACTCAAGAAATGTCCATAACAAAGAGCTTCCATTGTTTATGTCACAGAGATGTTGACAGATTTGAAGAAGAGATATAGTGACAACATAAGCATAAAGGGTAGAGAGTGTATAAAGATACCATAATGTGTTTTCAGAAAGAGGATCATGGAGAAAAGTCATATTAAGGTAAGGTGCTTTGAGGTTGAACATTGTGGGATTTCCAAGACAGTTATGTTCATGAAGAAACTGATGCAAATAATAAAACAAACTCATACAAGCAAGTAAGGCAACTTCATTAACACTAATGGGTGTACTAGTGATAGGAGGAAAATATTTCTTTGTGAAGGTAAAGAGAAGTTGACTAGCCATAAAAACTTGAGAACTAAAAACTTTAAAAGATGAAAGAGTTGTAACGTTACTTGGTTGAAGAGGATATTTATAATGAAAAAAGTAAGGGAAAATATCAAGAGGCCAAGGTGGTTGCTGTCTATCACGAGGCCAAGGTGGATTTTGTCTTAGTAACCTGGATAAACATGAAGTACAAGCTGCCACGTATGGTATGAACTCACGGATGCAATTAACAATCTCGAGGAATTGTTTTATCTGTTTCACAGTGAAATGTTCATCAAAAAGTGTAACAGTTCTTGTGCAATATGTAGACCAGGCTGGTAGAATCCATATTTGAAATGCTTACCTAGAAATTCAATTTCTTTAGTGTCAATGATGATTTTCGAGGCTGAAAGTATAATGCCATGTTGTTTAATAAGATATAAGAATTGTTGCAGTGGGGCCTGATATTCCTCATAGGTCTTTAAAAACAGAAGAATGTCATCGATGTATATGATTGCACTGTAGAAGATAGGCTCATAAATCTTGGTCATTGTTTTTTGAAACAATGATAGGGCGACTTTAAGCCTAAATGACATAACAGTCCATTAGTACTGTGCATTGAAAATGCAGAATGTAGTCATGTATCTTTTAGTTAGGTGAATACCCAGTTGCCAAAATCTTGCTTTAAGATTAAACTTGAGAAAGATAACTTCTTTTACAAATAATACCTGAGCACTGATTTTTGGAAGAGGAAACTTGTCATCTTACAGAAATACATTCAGAAGCTTGTAGTCAATTAGTAATATCTTTGCTTTGCACATTTGTTAACAGAAAACTCCTGACAAGACCACTTTAATTTTGTGGGCTCAATCAATCTTTGCTTTGGAAGGATAACATACTCATCTTGTGCAAGCTTTAGGTAATCAGGTTCATCGTGACAACAATAGAAACTTACTAAGAATCTCTTCTTCCAACGTGGCAACATTGAAAGTAACAGTACTACATGAGGGCACGTAAAAGAAATGAAGCCCATGAGCAGAAAAGATGATCAAGGGTAAGAGCAAATGAGCAATACTAACTGGCTACGCTGGTCTCTGTCTTCTGACATGAAAATGGAGGTTTCTTCAAACCCAAATTACCATCATCAACCAGAGTCTGCTTCTGTTGCCGTTCCTACTGCTATCCCATCAAGCTTTTTCCATTCGTCACCACATGATCTCTCTTATGGCTTGTACTATGGTGTTGATGGTGAAAGTGGATGCTTGTCCTCTCCTCTGCCTCTGATGCCACTAAATTCTGGTGGCTCTCTCTGCATTATGGAAGAACTTACCAGTTCACAACCTCAAGGTTAGCTGCTAAGATTACAGATAGTTCTGTATATTATTTTCTTTTGGCCCATGTTGTTTTAGGTAAATTCTATTCTCTATCTTAGCCCGGACTGGTTTGTATTAAATTTTTATATGAAGCAACGATGGAGACAAGTTCAACAGCAAAGCGTGAGGATTTCTTCGGTGGTGCAACAATGGGGACCCATCCGTGTGATAGAGGAGCTATGGGTCTTAGCTTAGACAGTGTTTATTATAACCAAAACCCAGCTCACGGATCTGATAGCCACAAATTTCTACAGCGTCTTCATCACAACTCCATGCATCAGATTGAAGCCCAACAATACTCTTACTATATGGGCAACGAGATGCTACTCGGAGAGGACGTTAAAAAAACTCAGGTTTCTGATTGCCACCTTCGGCTCCCAACTCTGGGGGATGATAATGGTATGAAGAACTGCATCTCAAGGAACTGCCGAGCTAACCATGCAATGGACCAGAAGATCACTGGGTGCATACGCGATAATGGAAGTGAATCTAGGTCCATTAGTGCAATGACTTATGGAGACTTGCAGTCACTAAGCTTATCTATGAGCCCTGGTTCTCAACGAGTCTCGCCTTCTCTGACTGACTGTGCCTACAAAGAAACTAAGAAAAGGAGTCCTGATAAGGTGGATCGGAAGCAGATTGTCCATAGGAAATTTATGAAGACATTTGGACAGAGAACTTCCCAATACAGAGGTGTGACAAGGTTAGTGCTCCATATGTTCCCTAATTACACGAACATTCTGCTTTGTTCTGTCTTTGTTTTCATTTCTCAATGGCTTTTCTTAACTAGGCATAGATGGACTGGGAGATATGAAGCCCACTTGTGGGACAATAGTTGCAAGAAAGAAGGTCAAACCAGGAAAGGAAGGCAAGGTTAGAAAACAACAAAACCTTCTCTAATATTACTGATTTTATTTTCTGTCTTTTGGTTTTTCATTCAACTTTAAGTATTTGCGTACTGATTTCTTTTCCTTTTCTATTGTTGCTTGGTTGCTGTTACAATTACTAAAAATCATCATTCCAGTCTATCTGGGTAAGTCTCCCTCGTCGAGTGAACACTTTTGTCAGTTATCTTCTCGCTACATATTAATCAAGTGAACTTAAATTTTCAGGGGGTTATGCTAAGGAAGAAAAAGCTGCAAGAGCTTATGATCTAGCTGCTCTCAAGTACTGGGGGCCTTCTACTCAAATCAACTTCCCTGTAATGAAATTGGCTGATCAGAGTTCTATAATAGTTTGATTCTTTTACAAATATTTGTCACTGGAATGCTTGTTTTGTCACTTATCAGCTGGAAAATTATCAAAAGGAACTTGAAGATATGAAAAACATGTCTCGACAGGAATATGTTGCTCATCTAAGAAGGTGAAAACCTGTTGTGTTTATTTGCTTTTTGTACAATCAGCAAACTTTCTTCTCTTTTAAATTGCTTCTATGCAGAAAAAGCAGTGGATTCTCTCGAGGCGCTTCAATCTACAGAGGAGTGACAAGGTCCTACCATTCTATTTCTGTCACTTAGGTCAATTTTTCCCACTTGCATTTTCAATAAACAGACAAATCCTTTGCCTCTATATTTCCATTTATCGCAGGCATCATCGGCATGGAAGGTGGCAAGCTAGAATTGGCAGAGTTACTGGGAATAAGGACCTTTATATAGGAACATTCAGTGAGTCCTCTTCTCATCAAGAAGACAAGAACTGTTTCTCAGTTTGATAAAAGTTGTGTGATCATGATTTCGGGTATGCGTGTCCTATTTAATTTGATCTGGATTCTTCAACTAAAACTTCAGGAACCCAAGAGGAAGCTGCAGAAGCATATGATGTAGCAGCTATAAAATTCCGCGGAATTAACGCTGTAACCAACTTTGATATAACCAGGTATGATGTTGAACGAATCATGGCAAGCAGCACACTTCTTGCTAGAGAATTAGCCAGAAGAAACAGTGCCATAGTTTCTAGTAATGATGTCGAGAATCATGAACCTCCTGTCCATAGCAACAATGGAGAAACCATTCCCTCACAGAAGAACAATGAAAGTGCGTTGGATTGGAGAATGATCCTCGACAACTCATCCCAGCCAATGGATCACAAAGATTCTTATCTTGTCGACAACTACAAAATTCAGGGTCTCTCACTGACCACGGACAGCATAATCGGAATCGATAACATGAGCTCAGTTCATCAACAAGTAGGAGAAGATTCAGCCAAGATAAGAGCTCATTTGTCCAGTGCTTCATCACTGGTATCTAGTTTAAGCAGTTCCAGGGAATTAGGCAGTCCTGATAGAGCAGCAGGAAGCTTGCCAATGCTCCTTGCTGTGCCTTCTTCAGCAACATCCAACTTGTTTTCAAGCCCAACTAGTAATGTAAATTCTTGGATCCCATCAACCCAATTGCTTAATGTTCCAGTTTTTGCTGGTTGGACGGATGCATAGCAGGAGGCTAGCTTTTTGCAAGGAGAAAACGCGAGTTGCAGAAGATTTTGCATGGAGAAAACTCTAGTTATGTGGCATAGCTACATTGTTGATTTCTGTTATAACAATATTTTTAATCCTTCTATTAAGCGTGGCTTTCCTGTTTCAATGCCTTTGCTTTTTTTGTTTCTTAATCCTCCAACATTAGCAATATTTCTTATTTTAACTTTTCAAAAAAATATATTTCTTATTTTAATCCCTTTTATTGATTTTCTTACTGAAAATAAATAAATAAAACCAATCTGTAAAAGATTTAACCTATTAAACCATGAAAATCTTTGAACTCTATAATTTTTAATTCAATTTTAACTTTTCGATTTGATTTATTTTAAAATTTTAGTTGTTAAAAATCACTTAATTTATTAATTAATGGATCAATGTTGTAAATTGATAATTTCTTATAAACTAAAATATATCATTTAATTTTTATTTGATTTTTTAATTAAACTTCAAATTTTCTATTAACAAAGACAATATCTTTCAATTATATTTTAAAATTTTAAATTTATTTAATCTTTAATCGATTTTATAACAATTTAATATAAATTGAATCTTTTAAACGTTTTAAGTTTTCCAACTCGACTTGAAGTGAAGTCTTAAATAAATAAAATAAAATTAACATCATTTTAATTAAAATAACATTATTTTTAAATTTTAAATATAAAAATATTAATTAGACTTGATTTAGACTCCATCGAATTTCAAGCTTATTCATAACCTTTTAATTAATTTTCACTAAAAGATTATTGTATATCCTATGTTTCATCAAAACCTTTTTTATTAGTCTTTATCCTTTAAAATAATGTTATTCAAGATTTAATGACAAATATCAAAATATATAAATTTTAAATTTTTAAATGAAGTACATTTTCTAAGTAATAAAAGGATTGCATATGTGCACCCTTTATCATCAAAGTAAAATTATAATTAATAAATTTGATAAACTAAATTAAATTAAAACTTAACGAGCCATATTTAAATTAATCAAAGTTTAAATTATAATTAATTTTAATAGCTTAAATCTTCTTTGTATAGATAATATTGATTTTAAATAATACTGTTTTAATTTATAAATTTTAAATTTTAAAATAAAATCAAAATAATCTTATTTTTAAAAGGTTTGAATAATTCAGCTAACTGTTAATGAAGTCGAGTCAGGGCAGGCCCAACTTGACCACTTACTGCAAGTATACTTCCCTCTTCCTGATGACTAGAACGAAACAAAGAACAAATATGCGAAGAAGATAATGATTTATACTTAGATGCAAGTGATTTCGAATTATTAAAAAACCAATTTATTAATTATTTAATTAATTTTGTTAATTAATAAATTTTTATAAACTAAAATAAATTAATTAATTTTAATTTAACGATATTCTTTTAAATTTAATCTTTTAATCATACTTTAATTTTATTCAATTTTAATTAATTTTATGACAATTTAATACCGATTAAACCTTAAATCTCTCGTTTTATAAATTTAACTTTTATTCGGTTAAAATCATGTTAAAATATTGATACAATTAATCATATAATAATTTATGTTATAATAGACTAAAAATAAGTAAAATTATTCTTAATATTTATTTCTAATAGTTTTGAAATACAAAAATATATTTCAAAAATAAAAAATTAGTCCAAATTTAATATTAGTGCGCGGTCATCCTTACTTGGCGGTGCGATTTTTCTAGCATATACACATGCACTATTACCCATATCGATCTATTGATTTTTCTTATGTCCGGAGTCAAATTAAATTAGAGGCTCCACTTCTAGTGGTACTTTTCTGTCAACTCCTTTAAATTTCGTCCTCGCGATTAGATTCTTGTTGTAATCCATAGAGTTTGATTTTTTATATATAAGTTGGGAAGTCAACATGTGAATGCAAGGCCTATTCGAAGATCACCATCGAAGAGCAAATAACAAGAAAAAAGGTTTTGTCCACCAAATCAGAGCGAACGTGTGCTTGTCCATGTCTTTCGCTTGCATCTCTAAAAGGTGGATTATTGTTGTCTGGAATCAGGATGACCCGTGAAATAATCAAGCCTTTTGCCCTTTTATCTTATGAAACGTCCTGCCTGCCTCCACCTTGTTCAGGTTCTAACCAATCACATTTCAGGTTTTTCTCTAATATCTCTTCCTTTCCCATGATTCCCTTTTGTTTTACAAGTTGATAACCAGGTGATGGAGAAATTTAGACCACAAAATTAAGTGAAAATGGACATGAAATTTTGGAACCACAGCAACTTTGTCATGTGGAGACCTTCATTGGAAATCATTGAACGGTGACAAGCATTTGAAGATTTCAACTCTATGTACAATATAAGTTAAATTAACAGTTGGAAATAAGTTTTTTTTTTTAATGAATAGATTTAGATGATGAAAAAAAAAAACAAAGATTTGTTTCTTTGTGATCAAAAAGTCATAGGTTCGAATCAAGAAAATAATCTTTTTGTAAAAATTACAAAGGAAAAATTTTGTACATTATAACCCTCTTCAGACTTTTATAAAGCAGGAAGTCTTAATCATTGGATATGTTAATTTTAAAGTAAAATATTTTAGATTTCAATTACTGTTATAAAAAGGAAATCTAAGAATGAATATGTTGATTATAACTATTATTATTGATATAAAGGGTGATCATTTTCATGAATGAAACGGATTGAATTGAATTTAAAATTTGATTATGCTTTTGTTAACATAGTTATGCATATTTAAATAATAACAATTATAACTTTTGATTTTAAAAAACAATTATAACTTTTAAGATTGAGTCTTCTAAAGTTGAAGTCTAAGTCTAACCCTAAATTCAATTGAATTGAAATAAGAGTTTAGGTCTTATCAAATATAATTTAATTCATTGATTTTAAATTGTATCAATCTAATTTTTTACGACTAGTTGAACCTAAAATATATTTATTTATTCTAATTTTGAATTTAATGGAATTAAAATTGATAAAATAATATTTTATCTCTATTTTCTCTACAAAAATAAGATGGTTTAAAATCAAATTAATAGAACGATAAAGAAAGTACACTTTTATAACTAGCTAGGTAAATTTCTTATATGTACATACGAAGATAAATCAATTTTATATATTTACATTCCCGCAATGAATTTCCTAAAGGAGTCAGTTATATAATTATATTCCTAATTATAACGGAACTATTGTTTTAGTTAAAATCAAAGTAAACGTGGACGTAGTTTTGTGAATCCTAATACATGTCGTATAATAGATTGACTCGAGTCAAATCTGAATTAAAAAAAAAGTTAGTTAATTAGATTTTGATTTTAAATTCGACAAAAGTTTAACTAAAATAACGTTATTTTGATATAATAATTTAAATTAAATCGACTTAGGCTGGATCCATTTTGTCAAATCTAAGCATGTTAAGTCATCACCTTCAAACCTACAACATGGTGCCAACAAACTTCATAGATTGATATAGGAACACTTGTACTTCTTTCTGGCCAGAGATTAAGTCCATCATCTTTATCATTGCACATTGGGATCGGTGGACACCTACGGTGTCATCATCGAGTATAATATCAGACCCCAATTTTAAGCTTTGGGTCGCAAAGATAATGATAGTGAACTCATGGCCCAATTGTAAGTTTTGTCTGATCTTCAACATTATCATTAAAAAAATTCATATTAACTGATTGTTTATGTTGGAAGTACGGTTTTAAATACATTATTCATTTAGGGATACATGGACCAAAGATGAGGCACACGACTATACATACATATATATATTACATGATCATCTAACACCAACTATAGATTAGCTGGAGGTGACAGGAATGAGACCAAGAAGGTGTCAAACAAGGAGAGGGATTTGATGGTGTCCGCGGGACCAAAGGGGTTTAGAGTAAGCTTCTTGAGGTTGGAAGAGCGTGAAAGAAAAGGACCTCGGAACATTTTAATTTTAAGGCTTCCAAGTTCCAACAAAACACTTTGTACCACAAAACGCAATGGGTTCCATTTTGTGGACATTTCACTTTCGGTTAGCTATCTAAGCAAATGTAATAATAATACTATATCCTTTCCGCTGAACGAATAGAGCCCCAACACTGTGTTGGTTTGTCGGCACTCATGTTCTGACCGTTGTTATTTCATTCGAGAAAAGCCCTAAGGTTGTACGATTTGGACCATCTCGGTGAAAGTGAAGCCACCCTTAAAATTTTTCAAAGTATGCAAGTACAATAAAAAATTCCGACCATAAAATTTTAAATATGATTTGTATTATCAGAAATTATTATTATAAATGGAGCTCATCCATTTCAATTAGTATGTACAATTTTGAAAATAAGGTTGAAAATTAATTAAGTTGAATGTAAGCTTTTTAATAATAGGGATAACAAAGATAAAATAAGTAAATAAATTCACAAACAAACAAAGAAATAATTAAATAAATCATTATAAGAAAATATTTAGATTAGATAAAAAATATTTAAGCTAAGAGAAGTACTACATATTAAATACTTAGGCTAAATACAAGGCATAAATACTTGAAAAAATATTTAAAAAACCTATGAGAAAGAGAAGGACCTTTCTATGTGAGATCATTTAATCTTATCCTAATTCGTCAAAATTTTCTATTAAGGGTCATATTTTTATAAATTCCAACGAACTCACTCTTTTTTATCACTTTTTCCTCATTTTTTTAGGGTTTTTTTTTTACAATTTGTAATTACAATTTTTCATATCTTTTCATTAAATGTCAGAATGTTGCTTTTAATATGTTCAAACTGCTTAAGCTTTGTATCTCTCAATTTTTATTAATATTACTCACACTTAATTTGTTTCTTAAAGACTATAGTATATCGTCGAGTGAAATTGCTTATGATCAAATTTCTTATGTTTTACCATGTAAGTTGAGTGCAGTTTTACTCAGTCAGGATAACTCACTATGAAATAAAAAATTGGCTTTGACAACCCAAGTATCTCAATTAAGCATTAATCGCAGTCATTAAACATTTGTTAGCCGATCTAGCTTTTGTCATGTAGTAAGATAAGGCAGTGAGGTCAACGTTCCATGTGTAACTGCAAAGATAAAAGAGGATTAAGACAAACGAGCTTTTGCCTGAAAAAGAAAATGATCAGTGCAGTCTTTCCAAGATGTGATTCGAAATCTGAGTGACGCCACTGAAGTTCTTTGTGTTTTTTTTTCCACGCTTCTTTTTTGTGCCGACTCAAGAAACTATATCATATTTTCCGGAAAAAAAAAAAAAGAAGGAAAACTTTGACTATCGCATTCTTTTCTTTTCTTTTCTTTTCTTGATTAAAAGGAAAATACAAGAAAGTTATAACATTAGTCGAAGGAAGCAGAGCTTCGATTGATCTTCTAATAAAATACAGTAGCACCTGATAAGTAGTGTGAAATCGAAAACAGTAAGACTGACATCCAAAGGGATTGTATGAGTAGCTAGCCAGTTTGTACATCTATTACTTTCTTGATAAACATGATGATGAATAACAGATCAATTCCGTGCAAGTAATTCGTGAATACCCGTAATAATAGGGTGTGAAGCCTAGTAACAATTCAACGCTGAAGAAATGAGTGCTAAAAGAAAAACTGAACTAAAACTCTGACTATAGTAGATAAGATTGGTGGATAAGGAACACTCAATCGGATATTCGTTTAGTCCTACGAACGCCACTAAGAACATAAACAACATTTGCTGTCTTCAATTTCCCAATTCCATCTCGTTTTCAACGTTTCAATTACTTGGTATACTATTGGACTATGAACTCAGGCATGCCCATAAAGGCTTTTATATATATTATATATATTGGAAACCGACGTTGAAAACGAAAAAAGTTTAAGAAAATAAAAGTTGAAAGAATTACTTGCTTTAATTATACATCATCTTGCTGACTTTTAAACTTGAACTAGAATAATTAATTTTGCTTAAATTATTAATTAATTATAAATATATTTAATTATGAATTTAAATCAATTTAACTGATTCGAATCAAGTTTAAGTAAGTTGTACTGATATATTAGTGATATTTGATTAATTTAGATTACATGGTGTATATATCTTACTTATTTTAATTAATATTTAAAATAGTTTTAAAATTAAAATTATAAATAACTTTTAAAAATAAATAAATATATTAAATTTATTAAATTATAAAATTATATCTCTTATTCAATTTTTATTTAATCCATTAATAGGAATTAGAGTAACTACATTATTCCTTGTCAAGGATAAAGTAGAGTAAAGAGATTAAGAGCTCGTTTGATTTTATTTATGTTTTATTACAGCTTTTATTTTCTGTTTATAGTTTTGTTTTTAAATAAAACAAAAACTTGTTTTTTATTACTTATGGTAATTACATATTATTTAAAACTTAAATATAAATTATTTATATAAGATATGTAAGACTTAAATTAAAATTATTTATATAAGATATTAAAATAAATTTAATTAATTAAAATAATTATATTTAAGTTTTACATAATATGTAATTATCGTTAGTGATAAAAAACGTTACTACAAACATTAAAATCATTTAAAATTTTATTTATAAATTGATATTTATTTTAAATATATTTTAATTATTAAATCAAATTTTATTTGAAATTTATATATTTTAAAATATGAATAATTAATTTTAAATAATAAAATATATAGTATTAAACTATATTATTTATAAATTTTATTAATAATTAATATATTAAATAATTAAATAATTAGTAAATCATATTATAAAAATGAACAGAAAAATAAATTTTATTTTTGAAATTTTTATAATTTGAAAATTTAAAAATTAAAAATTAAAAGCAATTTTTTATTAAATTTAAGATATAATAAAAACAATCAAGAACTATCCTTGTAACTTCTGTTGCTCTCTCTCCTCGTGCTCATCAATCAGTCCTGCAGCCCCCCAATGACCAAACTAACCCTCTTGAGCCAAACTACGTGTTGTCACTATCTCGCACCTCATTTGTGCAGGTCACTACTCCCACGCACAGACACACACACAACACAGGAAAACACTTTCTCACTCTCCTTTCTCTCTATAATTCGTGCTTCCATGATCAGGGTTTCTTTCATTGTCACCAACCCCATAAGCTTCTTGATATTGTTATGTCCTACCATTACCATTACTGCTACTATTTGCCTCTATACAGCTCTGCCTCAGGTCAAATTCCACAGACAGGTCCAAAGCTAATGACTTTGTTAGCTTTATAAGTTGGACGTTTGTTTTGGTCTCTGGAAAACAAAAGATGGATGAGTGAGAGTTGATCAAGATGCTAAACCAGTGCTCTGTTTTCTTCATTGTGCTGGTCTTTCCTGTTCCTGTTGCTTGCAAGTTGTCTGATATCAGTGTTTTCCTTGGTGGGGTTTTCTTAATGAAACATTATAGGTTGATGACAGATAGATAGATAGATACAGTAGCTTCCACTTTCAATAATCGATCATTTCTGAACTTTTTATTTTTGCCTGGAAAAGCTTAACCTACGCAGGAATAAAAAAAAAACGAGGCCAAAGTCTTAGTCTTTCTACATGGGTGCTTGTTGGACACTGGTGTTCTTAACCCTTCTAACCTGCACAAAACCTTCACAATCAGATCCGAGCGACGAACTTTGCTTAACCCACCTAAGTCAGTACTTGAAAGATCCAACAAATTCTCTACAAAACTGGACAAAATCCAATTTTGCGAACCCATGTTCTGGTTTCACTTCCTACCTCCCTGGAGCCACGTGCAACAATGGCCGAATCTACAAGCTCTCTCTCGCCAATCTCTCCTTACAAGGGTCTATCTCTCCTTATCTATCGAACTGCACGAACCTACAAACTCTTGACCTCTCCTCTAACTCAATCTCAGGTCCCATTCCCGCAGATTTGCAGAAGTTGGTCAATCTTGCAGTTCTTAATCTCTCCTCTAATAGACTTGATGGAGAGATCCCCCCTCAGCTTGCATTGTGTGCTTACTTGAATGTTATTGATTTACATGATAATTTTCTCTCTGGTCAAATCCCACAACAACTGGGTCTTTTGGTGAGGCTTTCTGCTTTTGATGTGAGCAACAACAAGCTTTCTGGACCCATACCTTCCTTATTGGGAAATAGGAGTGCAAATTTACCAAGATTCAATGCAAGTTCTTTTGATGGAAACAAGGATCTTTATGGCTACCCTTTGCCTCCAATGAATAGTAACGGTTTGCCTATCTTGGTCATAGTTGGGATTGGCTTGGGAAGTGGGTTCGCTAGTTTGGTCCTCAGTTTCACGGGGGTGTGTATATGGTTAAAGATTACTGATCAGAAGATGGCTCTTGAAGAAGGCAAGATTAGTCATGTCATGCCTGAGTATTGAGCTTGATCATATGCAGTCAAAATATTCAAGAATTGATTCAAGGTATTTATAGAAAGTACTTGAAGATTATTGGAATTAGGATTCCAAAAGTCTAAGCTAATGCTATTCTTTCTATGGTGGACTTTCTCAGCTATCACAGAAGTTATATTTTCTCATGATTTTCTTCTTGGTTTACCCTTCATCCTTCGACCATTTCGCCCCGTTTGATTTCTTCTTCTTGTACGACATTTAGATCCTCTCTGTAGTGTTAATTAAATCAACTCAAAGCATGAAATACTGAAGTTTCTTTCAATGTAATTACTGTGTCATCTCTTCCCCTCATCGTGTTAGAGACGAGTTTTGCTTGATATTTTTAGATTGAGGCCTGGAATCATCTGCTTGCCTCTAAAAGTGCTATTTTACCTACTTGAGAGTTTATAGTGCTTTGTGAGCTGGTAGGACACCAACTGACCAAGCACCAAAATAAGAAGTGCAGGTTGTCTGGTTTTACCAAAAGCTTTTAATGAGACCTTTTGATTGTATTACGGTTTAACCAACATTGTGTTCTGTTTGGTATGGTATCCCATATAGCTCCTGAATCAAATCTGCTACTAAGAATTCTCACAGACCAGCTTAAATGTCATTTTTAGCAACTTTTTTTTTTAAATAAAGCCAACATTCTTAATCATTTCAGTGCTTATTAAATAAAATTTTGGGATTATTATGTAATAATTTGCATAGAGTTAGGCAACAAACTTAATTCAACCCTTAATTTGAAGGACTTGAGACTCTTTAGGGAAGTAGCCCCTCCAAGTTGTAGAACTCCTAAGACTTTTCTCACCAAGCTTAGACTTGTGACCTAAACTAGACAACTTGGCACATTTAATGTTGCTCCCAAATCTTCGATGGTATTGTCCAACTTGCAGCCACGACACTCGAGGGTTGATATGGATTACAAAAGTTCTGATTTCACATGGATGAGGGTGTTTCAAATTATGACAAGCGTGGTAAAAAGTCAACTGGTTATGAGCTCTAGGCGGATTAGGTTCCTTTTTCGTTTGTTTGCTTTGCTTGCCCTTCCTTTTAATTTGGGATTTCTTAAGTTCTAAGCGAACTTTCGTGGCGTTTTATGTTTCTCGAGAACTGTGGATGCATTTTTAAATGTCTCCATAGACTTGCTTTCGTTTAAAGAATTTGCACCGCATGTGTTACCGTGTAATTTCCACTAGCTTGATCAACCCTTTTTACAATTCCCCAAAAATTAAAATTACCCTTTTTTTTAATCCAATCGATACAACTTTGTTACACTTATCCCCTATTGATTAAAACATAAAAATGTTAAAGGGGTTTACAAATGTTAAGACTCAACTATTTAAACAATTAATTCTAGTTATTTAGATAATAGTTAATTCAAGTCTAATTTTTATAAGTAGATTTTACGCTTTGTCTATATTAAAAGTTCAATATGATATCAGAACAGGTTTGGTTCGGGTTATTAATTTCTCGATTGTTCGTCTGAATATCCAGTCCAAACGATCCGATCTGATTACCACTGCATATATTTCAAATAACAACTGGATGTTCAGTTCTAATTATACTTGAAAGGGAATGCTAAAATATCTCATATTGACTAAAACATAAAAATATTAAAGAATTTATAAGTGATAAATGTCAACTATCTAAACAATTAGTTCTGATTATTTGGACAACAATTAACCAAAAATTAATTTATTTAAAATAGACTTTACACCTTACCCATATTAAAAATTCAATAAACTTGAAAAGAAATTCATTCCGACCTATTTTGAATTACATTTCTTCAAGGGTCTGTAGAAATAATTGTTTGGAATCAACTGTAACTTGATGTACGGTCAGTGTTACTATTGAGATTCGAGCTTGAAACAAGAGTAGTTGTATACATTGGTTCGTCATTTTCTTTAAAACAGAAAAAGATACGTTAGGATGTGTAGATTTTGTTTTTTCTACAGTACCACACTGCCACTGTAACAAAAGTGCCAATGCCCTTTTGGACAATGCTCATGGAGCCCAGTCGTTAACGTTAGCTGCAAATTCCGATAGAATGAAAAAAAAAAACATAAAGAAAAGAAAAGAAAAGAAATCATATTCCTGAAATTATTAATCTGACCAAAAGATTAGACCTACAAATAATACAAAATGATGGAAGTGTGTATCAGAAGGTATATTTGGGATTTGATAGGCTTAACCCTACAAATATATTTCCTGTCTAATCACAACTCGATCAGACGGCAGCGGTAGCCAAGTATTCCAAGCTTGCACCGAAAGAAAAATCAGTTTTTTTTTTTTGGTTTTTTGATAAACAACTTATCAACTGTTTTTCAATTTATTAACTAAAAATTAGCTTTCTAAACATTTTAAAAAATTAATGCTGTATTTAGTTAATGACTTATTAGTTAATTTATTTAATCTCAATAAGCTGATTTATAAAATTTTATAAGATGAGCTTTTAAAGTTAGCTGTTTGTCTAATAACAATATTATCTTCCACTTTACTCTTTATTTTTGTTTTGCGTATTTTCAAATTTGATTTTTTTATAATAAATTATGTCATGAAGTTTGAAAGAATATAATAAATGGGTTAATTAAAATTTTAATCTTTATTTAATTTTATAATATTAGTTTACATTTAAAACTATAATATTAAGTTTTAATATAAAGTGTCACATCAAATTAATATTTTAATATATAAATTTTAGATATCGTATTTATGTCATACTATAATTATAGATATTTTAATTTATTAAATAATAAAATTCATATATATTATATAAAATACTAATATAATATAGCTTGCTACATCATTCATATTAATAGAGAATTTAACATTAAATTATTATTATTATTGTTATTAAAGATATTAATTTATTTTTTTAAATTAAATATTAAACTTAAATTCTTATAAAAATATTCAACGAAATATTAAAATATAATTATTATGTTCTTATAATTTTTAAAAATTATACTTTCATAAGTCATTTTATACATTGATAATTAATACTAAATAGTTAATTTTATTAAATATCTTTAATAAACAGTTTATATTATTGCTAAGAAAATCAGTCATCAAGTAGCGGTTTAAAGCAATATGCTCCTTGCTAAACATAGTCAAAATTAGTTAAATGAGCTCTCATTGAATGGGATCCTCTCTATCCATCATTTGGTTTGCATGTCGTCACTGTGAGTCGGAAACCTCAAAACCCCAATTTGATGTCGTTTAACTACAAAACAATATTTTTTAAGAGAAATATCAAAATATACAACCTTGCTCTAAATTATAAGTAAAATGTTCAACTTTAAGCTATATTTGTAATAAATTTAAAAATATTAAACCTTAATTAGGAGAATTTTTTCTGGAGAATATGAAATGTCAACATTCCAAACAACTCAATAGACTTAGAGTTTGACACTAAGATTCAAATGATGATATTCTCGAAACAGAGTTGCCAACGACAGAGAAGAACCAGTGATTGTACTCATAGCGTGAGTGAAGAGACTTTTCCGTCAAATCTACAATTTTGACAAAACGGAGATATCATTTGTTAAATAACTTATTGTATTAGCGAGTTGTAATTGGTTGATTATATAATAATATCAATTATTTATTAAAATATTTAAAAATTAACTATTTAATATTAATAGTTGATGTATAAAATAATTTATAAAGACATGATTAAAAAAAGACATAAATATTATATTTTTAGTACTTTGTTGAATATTCTTATAAAATTTAGATTTAGATATTTAATTTTACAAAATTAAGTTTATAATTTTAATAAATATAAATATAAATATAAATATAATGATAATAATAATAATAATAATAATAATAATAATAATCTAATGTTAAATTCTCTATTCATATAAAAGATGTAGCAAGTTACATCATATTAGCATTTTCCATGTAATATGCATGAATTTTATTATTTAATAAAATAAAAATTTATAATTATAATATGTCACTGATACGATACGTAAAAGTTATATACTAAACATATTAATTTGGTGTGACTTTTATATTCAAAACTTAATATTATGATATTTTAAATGTAAACTAATATTATAAAATTAAATAAATATTTAAAAAATTAATTAATCTATTTATTATATTCTTTCAAACTTCACGACATAATTGTATGATAAAAAGTTAAATTTGAAAACACGCATAACAAAAGAGAGAGTAAAGTGAAGAGTAATATTGTCATTAGGTAAATAGCTAACTCTAAAACTCCTCTTATGAAATTTTTACAAATCAGGTTATTGGGGTTAAATAAACTAACTAATAAGTTATTTATTAAATACATTAATAATTTTTAAAATGGTCAAAAATTAAATTTTAGTTAATAAACTAAAGAAAAGTTGGTAAACTGTTTGCAAAACATCCCAATAATTAAAATTTGACTTATTATTGTGAGGCCTATGTATACAATATTTAAAAAGCAGATTTGATTTATATAAGTTTTAAAAGAATTAGTAATTAATTATATTTTTTGTTACATTTTTAATTATATTTTTTGAGAACCAAATGTGCCGGAACCTACAAAATTCAGGGCAGTAGTGATGTTTTTAGGCCTTTCCTTACAGTGGCTATCGTGAGCTGCTATTGGCTATCAGTTGATTGGACCGACTCTCACCCGAGCGGTGGTCCAAGCATCACCTTAAACATAATTTCATAAACAATGTTTTACTTTCCTTCATCAAAACAAAAAAATAATCTTACCATTTATTTATTTTAAAATACTAATTTTTGTAATTTCTTGTAACATTCTTTAAATGCATACAGTATGCAAATTGTACTTGCATCATTTATTGGGTTTAGGTTTGTAATGTACGAAAGTTTTGCCATAATTGATTTACTTGTTGGAAGAGAAGATGACTTAAACCAATCAACAACGTACTGCTCAAATTGTGACTCGTTCATATCAGCCACTCGTACCTATTCCTCGACCTGTTACCGATTCTGGTTACCATGGGGCCAAAGATTTTTACATCATTTAAGAAAAAACGGATGAACATAAGCAGGGATGGATCTAGAAATTTTTTTAAGTGGAACAAAATTTTAATAGAGATAAAATTTTATTTTTAATAGGGGCAAAATTTTAATAGGAGTAAAATTTATTTTTTTTATGGGGGCAAAACTTAAAAAAGTACATTTTTTTTAAGAAATCTGTTGGAGGCAGTAGGGGCAAGTGCCCCTACTTGCCCCCGTTGTGGATCCGCCACTAAACATAAGAAACTTTTTTGACTTAAGTGAGATCACGAGTTCGAACCCTTTTTATATATGCAATTGTTTAAAATTGAGGTCAGAATTTTACCTCCTACAAGAGACCTATCTGATTCGGGTAGAGATTAGCCTGAATGTGATGACTTAAAAGTACCTTTCTATAGTTGAGATCTATCTAAGACACCAAGTGGGTGAAAAAAAAAGAACATACAAAATATACACAAAAGTAAGAAAATTGAATTGCCAGCTCACTTTTGATCGAAATCCTCTTCTCCTTTGAGAATAATAATAATAAAAAGTGTTCAATTGGAGCATGAATGGCCATGCCCGAAGTCGTTATCTTAACCACAAGGAAGGGGATACCGAAGGCAGGGCTAATGACTGGAGTGATGTCGTAACAAGGTAGCCGTACTAGAAGGTGTGACTGGATCACCTCCTTTTCAGCGAGAGGTAATACTTGTTGGGTATTTTAGTTTAACATTGCTTCACATCCAAAAAGAAGGGAGCTACATATGAATATGAGTTCAACTTGTCGACGGAAGTCTTCTTTCATTTCTCGACAGTGAAGTAAGACCACGTTCATGAGCTTATTATCTTAGGTCGGAACAAATTGATAAGATCCTTCTTTTTCTTTTCGCCCCCATATTGCCACGCAGGAAAGACATGGGGACGTAAAAAAGGAAAGAAGGGGATGACTGCCCCCCCTCTCTATCGATACAAGGGATGGAAGGGCAGAGGCCTTTGGCTATGTTTTAAAACCTAGACCGGACCGGCCGGTCCGATCGGTTCGACTGGTGACCGGTCAGTGGTCCGGTCCGGTTGATGCTTCAAAACCGGTTAGAAATTGACACAGTCTGAACCGGTCGATTGACCGGTCCGGGTCGGACCTGTTTGATAATTATTTTTTTTTTTATTTTTTATTTTTGAATTTTTTGAATTTTTGAATATTATATATAATTATTGCATAATTATTACGTCACATCGATTCGACCAGTGGTTGAACCGATCAAACCAATGACCAATAAGGTCACCGGTTCGATAACCGATCCGGATTTTAAAATATAGATGTCCCCTTCAGTCAAGAATTGAGGCCACACAATCACTAACCAATAGAATATGCCTTTTCTCTCAGCCCTTTTTTCGTTTATGCTTCGATATTCTAGTGTCCTTGGAGTAGAGGAATCACACCAATTCATCCCGAATTTAGTAGTTAAAGTCTACTATGGTAAATGAGAGCAAGGCCATGGCACAACAAACAGAATATGAATTCCATCGACTTATTACAGACAAAAACGTACATAAAATGTCTTCCTCGTTAACAATGGTTTCAAACTTACTTTGACTGTTCTGCTGCTCCAGGTCTCATCCAAATAACCATAGAGTGGGCCAAATGGGTCATGACATTGGGTCGATTTTGGTGTGACCCGATCCAACCGCGATTCACAACCCTGATTCCCATGCGTCGCTTCCCTTGCAAGAACTCTGCTTGCTGTTTCCTTTTCACAAACCCTATTTCCTCCTTTTCACTCCATAGAATCTGAAGTCAAATCACCTGATGGGCCAAACTCAAAAGAAGAGGAGAAGGAATAAAGCTTCGAAGAGCTCGGCCTCGACCCACGCTTAATTCGAGCCCTGACCAAGAAGAAAAATCCCATTTCTAACCCAACCCCAATTCAACGAATTGCTATTCCTTTGATGCTCAGTTAGTTTCTGTTCAATCCCCCAAAACTGAAATCATCCAGAGAGAGAAAAGAACATTGATTGGTATTGTTACTTAGCTGCCGTTCGTTGGTTGTTGTATGAAGGAAAAGATGTGATTGCCCAAGCAAAGATATTTCAGGCAAGACATTGGCATAGGTACTTCATCTGCTTCACAGGCTTTTTACCTATTTTGGTTCCAAGAAGAAGCTTGCTCCCTCCGCATTTTTTCTTGTCTCCTAAGTGGAGAGTTATGTCATCACTCATCAGGTAAAAATCTATACAATCCCTACATTTTGTGTTTGCCAGAAGTTCAAGAGGTTATCCCCAAAAATGTTCAACAGTTTTGGATGATAATTTCTATAATCCTGTCATAGATAGGAAGCTTGTTACTTTTTAAAATTTGATTTTTACGCTTGATGGGCATACCAGTGATTCGTCTGCATCTTCATTTTTCTTCTTTTCTTTTCCAAATTGATTTTTACTCTTGACGGGAATACCAGTGATTCATCTACATCTTCATTTTTCTTATTTTCGTTTTCCAATTTTATGATATCGTTCTTCCTAGTTAGTTTCGTGGTCTGCACAAATGAAAATTACTTCTTCCAAAAATTTTGTTTAGGGTCTTGTTTACTAGATAAAGCCTTGTTTTAGTATAATTAATGGGAACCATGATTTTTGGTTCATGATTTTGTATGTCTCAGGTTTCAATGCAGTGATCGGGACAAGTTGCTTCACATCTTAGCTTCTTTGGAAGCTGGAGCTAGTTCTAAAGAAAGTCTTGATATTTTACCAATTCCGTTGACATGAGTTTCAGATTGAAACGGTTTCTGGAGAAGGTATCTTACTATCTTGTCAGGGAATCTGCGGATTATTAAATTACCCCTTTTCTGCTGTTTGCTCATAATATGCCTGCTTTCTGCTACTTGTGTTATTTTCTGTAAATTATGGGCATTGTATAGGCAAGAGGCCCAGTTTATGGCATGACATTTTGGATGTTTTGTAGGTACATGAATTACATTTCTATACAAATGCGAACTTCTTCCACATAAGCCACATTTTGGTTGAAATTAGATTTGATGTTAGGATGGCTTGAAGTTGCTTAGTTATCTGTTACTCCAAACCCATATACGGATGAGCCTCAATATTTCTTGTGTGAGAGATATGGTCAATCGGAACCCTTTCTTAGAAGTTCTAGCATTGTCAACATTGTCATATAGTTAATTTTTATTTTTTCTTTAAGTTTCTTTGAATGTGAAGTACTGAACTTTGATACTTCTGTTATGCTTGTGCTTTGTTTGCTTCTACTTATTGCTATTTGTCTATTAATAGTTTGGTATCAAGTCTGTTGTTTCAAAAGCAGAGTTGCCCTAGAATTCTTGTCTCCATATTCTTGATTTATGTTTTGTTCTAAGTTTAAAAAATGTTGGGCCTGCTAAGATTAAAGATAATCCAAACAGAATCTTCTAATTTGAAATATCATTGAAAACAGATGTTAAAACATGTTGTTGCTTCGTCTTGACTTGCGTGGTGTCTTTTTTTCTTCAGGAATTGAATGCTGATCTCTTTGACTACTTGATAGCAATTGATGACAGTGAATCCCAAGAGAAGGAACAAGTTAATGGTGGGAGTCTTGGGGAAATCAAGAAAGTACAGAAAACATCCTGTAAAAGTTGGATATTGAATTTGGAGAATTGACTTAAAAAATTTACACACGGTAAGCTAATACTTTGGGTTTGAAATTCAACTTATGGATCTTGTCTTCTTGCTGCAATTCTACAAACGGGTAATTTATAAATTAAACTAGACTTGGGTTTTTTCTAGGATATGGTATAGCCAAGAAGATGTCAAGTCAAATGTTCCGTTTTCTCGCGCCATTACATATTGTACTTTACCTTCTCTGATTGATAATTTCATGCATAGATTGTACATTGAATTTTGTGTGCTTATTGAAAATATTATGATCTAGGTGCAATCTCATTTTCTTTAATGTTTAATTATAAACAAATGAATTATTTTTCTACCATTATTTGAGATTTTATTAGCTTTTGATTTATTATACTAAAACTTTGCTACTCCATTTGATAAATTGCTTTCTTTTGCTGCCTGTCTACCAGTGATCAAATTTTACTTAAGGTCATGTTTAAAAATAATATCTTGGTCAACTTTTTTTCTTCACTTCCATATTCAAGATATCTGATGTACCTCATAGTGACAACGATGATAAGTCGTAACGCATTGGCAAGGATGATGTATATGACAGTTTTGTGATTTGTTCAGCCAGCATGTTACACATTTTAGTGCTATTTCTTTTGTTTTTTTTTCTCCCTACCATGCAGGTGATAAATTATAACATGCTTTGAAGTCCTACAGGATATATTTTGGAAGAGCTAGAATGGATGCTTTTGTCTCTCTCGTGAGTTAGTTGCACAAAATGGAGACATAATTTTATTTTGTGTTTGCATCTTGCATCTGTTTTACTTCCTGATTGCTTCTTGATTTATTGATACTGGATATGTTCCATTTCTTACTCACGTAAGAACTAGACTAGGAAGTATGTCATTTTCTAGTCCCCGAAAAGCTATATTTTATACCCTTAAGTTCAAATTATAGAATTGTACAAGTTTTGGCGAGGCTTATCTAATGCTTGGTATGCTAGATGACATGAAGATGACATGTTTACAAGGGAATAAGGCGAATTCTAATAGGCGAGACAAATGTGTAATCTCGAAAACTTAAGATAGGCGAGAGTTGGTATACATTGATGTGGATTGGCGCCACTAAGTTGTGTGAAGTCTGGGAGTGTGTGAAGACACTTGAATTCAATGAGAAAGTCTAAAGGGTATTAAAATCTTTAAGACTTGATACAGTGGCACAAACTATTGCTTAACTTAGTCATAGAGCAATGTGATTGCACTATAAGTGGGCTTGGATATATCATGCACCAATATAGCTATGGCTAACCAAAGGCTTATTAAGACACTTGTAGGCTCAAGATGCGATGATGTGGCGACACATGACAAGAACATGTAGTGGTGAGTTACAGAAAGTGAAGCACTACCTTACTAAGTGGAGCACTTCTTCAAGTAGTGAGAAAGTTGTTTGGTGGTGTGACAACAAAGTGCTACATGTTTCGAAACCATGTTCTCCATTATCTTAGTGGAGTTAGTGACCTAAGTGGTGTAACTCTTTTTTGACTAGGTGGAATTAGTGGAAGAAGTGGTAACTCCTCACTAACTTAATGGGTTAATAGTGAAAGTGGATGATTTAATTTACTTGGCCCCTAAATTCTTGTAAGTCTATATTAAGACATTCTATGTCATTCATTTGAAGTAGGTAGTATATACAAGCATCTGCTTAGAGAGAGTATGAGAGCTTTGTAAGTAAGTCTCATCGCAGACTTTCTAGTAGAAAGGTCCTGGGTGTTTATTGTAAAAAATTTTAAGAAGTATCTCTGCTCTGACCTGGTCTTGAAGGGAATGAAACTATTGACAAAAAAGATATCATTTTATTGAATGGGTGAAACAAACGAAGCTAACAAAAAAACATCATCACTTTTTTGAATGGGTGAGATAAAACTTGATCAAACTTTTCGAGTCTGTCCAATCTCAATTGGGTTTTAGGTTTTTTGTTGAAGGAGAAAAAGGTTTGAGCTCGACCCGTTGTTATTCATACTCTTTGCTAGTCCAAACTGGTGGTAGCAATTAAAGCATTACATTCAATCATAAGATGTTACAAGGACTTTTTCAAGGAACTACAGAATTGAACAAAATAGCTTAATTCCTTGTGCGACAATGAAACTTAAGTTCTTCATGGGTTAACTCAGCCTTCTTTCATGATTGTCAACGAAATAGTTGAACTCTTTTAGTTTTTAGCACAACATCAATCTTTTATTAAACTATTTTGCTAATAAAAAATACAAAGAGGCTTAACTTCATCCTTGAAGCTCTTTACAAAGAATATTTAAGACCTTTCTATTCGAAGTTTATTATAATAAGATTTTTTAAATAAAACTCAAACTCATTCTAAGAAGATGATTGAATGTATTACTTACTACAATGAGCAAAATATAATGCCTTCATATAAACTTACAAGAACTTGGGGATCAAGTAAGCTAAATCATTCATCTTTCCTGCTAACCCACTAAGTTAGTGAAGAATTGCCACTTCTTCAACTAATTTCAATTAGTTAGTAGGGATTGCTTCACTTAGACTACTGAGTTTACTAAGATGATGGAGAGTATGGTCTGGGAAATGTTCCACCGTATTGCCAGATCATTAAGTCACTTTTCAACTACTTGAATAAGTGATCCCTCTTTTTAAAGTAATGCTTCACTTTCTTTAGCCTACTAATCCATGTTCTTGTCATTTGTTGTCACTTCTTCGTTTCTTAAATCAATAAGTGTCTTAATAAACTTTTGGTTAGCCATCCTGCACATCCTAGTGCATGGTCCATTAAAGTAGACTCATAGTATAGTTGCACTATTCTAGGAATAAGTTAAACAATAGTCCAAATTGACTATATAATAAACCTCATAGATTTTCATATTTTTGGACTTACTTGGGAAGTCACATGACTTCAAAACCTTGGATTTAGAATGAATCAGTTGTGTACATCATATTTGGTCTTACATTCGAATCATGCTCATTGTCAAAAAGTTTTGCAAATGTGAATGTCAATTTTCGCCTAGCCTCGAGTTTTCATTGACATTGTTTATTTGCCTCGAATACTCGCTTGATTCGCCTTATTCCCTCATCAACATGTAATTTTCATGTCAATCTGCATTTCGAGCATTGACTAAAGCTTGCAAACACTTGCATGATTTTGCCATTTGGACTCAAAGGTTTAATAAACTATCTTCACCAGAAGAATTTAATGCACTCATTGAAATAATCTGTAGACACTACTTCATGGTTGGTTTCCTCAAAGACTCCTTAGCAAAATTTTGAAGATAGGAGCAAGTCATGCTTTCCATTGGCGAGAGTGAGAGTGTTTCACTCACTCTCATCATACAAGTGTTTGCATAATTCAACCAAAAGATGAACAATAGAGAGATAAGGTAAGCCAATTTTGTTATCGAACTATTCTCACAAGGAACAATATAAAGAATTCTGAGATACTTTCTCCTTGAAACATTACATTCAATCATCTGCTTAGAGAGGGTTTGAGAGTTACATGAGAAAATATGTTTACGGTGCTATGTCTGCTCTCCCAAAATATGAAAGGACAATTCTTGCATGATAGAATTGCTTCTGTTGAAGAAGCAAAGACTTGATTCCAGAGTAGTGCTAGTTTGTTGTTTTAACAGGACACTGCAAAGAGTGTTACAAAAGTTGCTGTCAGGGAAGCGTGAGCTTGGGACTTGAGGAATGAGGTACTCAACTCTGAAAAGTGTGAAGGCCGTTGCTTTTATGCAGTTCTTTTGACCTCTATTATATATGCATATGGATGTTATTTTGAACGTAGTTGTTACTTGTGTTTTTCAAAATCTTAGTACCTTTCATCGCTGCTCTCATATGGTATCTTTTTTTTTCTAACGATCGCATTTCATAATTTAGGTTGAAAGCTCATTTCCGGTTGAATCCATGAGACGTAGTTATTGCCATTTATTTGTCAGTTGCGGCTTTTCTACTGAATTCTCCTCCGTAAGCTGAACACTGCGCATTTAATTGTTTATGGATCAGATCTATTGAAGCGTGACAAATTTCTGAGCAACTTCCCCTCTATCTTCGTGATGTGCCTAATCACCTGATTGATCCAAAATTAAGGAAGCAAGCAAGATGGTCAGGATTGCACGAGCTCAATGGGAAGTAATAACTGCTTGTCGACAGGGATTCAAGAGAATATCCAGGAAAAACAGAGACCCCCAACTGACTATCTCTGCTATCAGTTGGCATTCCTTGAAACTCTCATCCACAGATTTTCAGCTAATCAAAAGTTACAAGGTTAGTTGATTGCAAAAATATCCAACTTGCGCACACTAGCATGTTGGCAGGATTCAAAGAGTGCCGAGAAAGGTGGAGTGAAGAGATGGGACGAAAGAGAGAGCTTTGTAGCAATCACTTGTATTAGGAACTAATAATTTATAGTAAATGTACTGAAGTTATAGGCTAGCTAAACGTTTGATTCTTAACAACAATGTTGTGGGCTAGTTACGTCGAGCTGCTTAGTGTCACACGATGCCTGTGCTGCTTTTGTCTGGCTGTACATGGCCTCGTTTGTGTCGTGCACGCCGTCATGTTTGTACGTCAATACAATCTAAGCAAGAGTAAATTTCAGCACAAGTCAGTTTATAATTTTATCTCTAAATGTGGATCACTTATAGGTCTTTAAACTTCTATACGTGTGATTATGGTATAAGAAAAAAAATACAATAATCGGGTGAAAGTACGGATGATTAATCAAATATAGTTGGTGTGAGCGGTTCAGTATTCTCATTCCTTAATCAAAGGTTACAAGTTTTAGTCATGAGAATGGAGAATTCTATTTGACCAGTACTTTACTCTTTACGGGTTGATCCGGTGCGAACGGAGATTAGTCTAGATGTGGATGACTTAAAGACATTTTCTTAAAATTGAGATCTTCTTAAAACATCTCGTTGTTAAACCAAAAAAGAAAGTAAGGATGTCAAATTGGTCCAAATTTAGTATAATTTGATTAGAGTTAATAATCTAATTTTAAGTTGATTGTTTTCGAATGTACAAGATTAATTGAGTTTAATTAATTCTAATAAATTATTTTGAGTTTTGGTACTTTGAAATTTAGGAACTAAAATTAAGTTATTTTTTACAAACTTTAAGTTAAAGTTTGAATTTTTTAGATGCTAATAAATGATGTAAATTAATTGTTATTAACACTATCATATACAAAATAGAGTTAATTGTAAAAAATATAAACTTTATTTAATTTTTAATATTCATTTGAATTTTAAAATTGATGTTATTTTTAGTAAAATAGTCCTATTGTCAAATTCTTTGTTAACGTGAATAATAGGACGAGCCACATCAAATTTATATAACTGTCGCGTAATTATCACATGTTATATTTATATCATATATAAATTTTATTATTTAATAAATTAAAATATTAAAACCTTTAAATGATTATGAATTTAAACATTCGAAGAAGGAGTGTATAATTATTTAAAATTTTGATATTTTAATTAATTAAATAATAAAATTCATATATAAATTTATGTTAACAAAATTTCATATCATTTTCAAAAAATTAAAAGTTTAGATATTTTAATGTATTTTTTAAAGTTTAGTATTACATATTTAATAAATTTTGAGGATTTTTATAATCAACTCAAAGTTGATTATCCTTGGAATTAGTGAAACAACTTAATAATAATAAGCTTTGGTGTTTGAAATTTAGTCATGTTTCTTTGTTGGATTTTTTAAGATTGAGTTGAGTCGCATAGGCTTTTTCAAGACGAACTAGAAAAAGCCTAAGTAAAGCCGAACTAACTAGCCTTGCCAACTTTGAAAGCTTATACGAATGGAAAGCTTCGGTGTGTTGTTGACCAATTTGGCGCCTCCGTTTCACCATTTAGCTTCTCTTGTCTACAAAAACACTGCAATACCATTTCGGCCGATCTCTCTGTACTTCAATGCCTCACCTCCACCACCATGCCTGTGGAGGAGGAGGCACAGGACCAGGTCGTCATCAACGAAAAAGATGGTGGTTTTCACTGATGAAAAATTCGTTCTTGGGACGATATTGTCTTCTCTTTTCGGATTTCTTATTCTCTACACTTTATATGGAACTAACTGTGACAACAAGAGGAAGAAGAGGATCGAAACTGGCTGTAACGACTATGCCGCTGCGGCGGAACGGAAAACGGAATGCTGCTCTCCGGAGAATGCATCCGGCTCCGACGTTATCATCGTCGGAGCTGGTGTTGCCGGTGCAGCCCTTGCTTATGCACTCGGCAAGGTATTACGTTTGTTCTATTGATCACCATGTCCAGCTCTGGGTAGTATCACAGCGTCTCAGATGTCAACGTTGATGAAGAAACCTATCTGCAGACCCAACCCTTTCATCCAGAAGCTTAAAGAAGATAAAAAGTTTTGTTATAATTTCCCCAAAAACATATTGCTTTCTGATACTAAATGGTCAATTGTTTGCAAATTTGCAGGATGGAAGACAAGTTCATGTGATAGAAAGGGACATGAGAGAGCCTGATAGAATTGTTGGTGAACTTCTCCAACCTGGGGGGTATTTCAAACTGATTGAACTGGGACTTGGGGGTAATGCCTTTCAGGCTAATAAACACATTTGCTTTTGTTCTTTGGACTTTGAGGGTGATTGTTGAAATCTGGCGTCTTTGAGTTCTCATTCTCTGTTGAGTTATAGTGTGATCTGGGACAAATTGTTTTCTTCGGAATTTTGCATCTTTTGTAGAAGTGTGACACTTGCTCAATTGGCGAGCAGATTGCCTGGAGGAAATTGATGCTCAGCAAGTGCTTGGATATGCTTTGTTCAAGGATGGGAAAAGTACAAGATTGTCCTATCCTCTTGAGAAATTTCATTCAGATGTTGCTGGGAGAAGCTTTCATAATGGGCGTTTCATTCAGAGGATGAGAGGAAAAGTTGCAAGGCTTCCCAAGTATCGTCTCTTGATCCCTTACTCCTCCAAAAATGAAAATTACATGGTAGTGATGAATACCTTTTACTTCCGTCATCGATGTCAATCTGGGACTAGTTCTTGTACGGTATGAAGATTGTAGTTTGCTCTTTGTTCACTTTAGTTGTGTCTTGTAGTTCATCAAAAACTTGTTGTTCCTAATGTCTATTCCACATTGTCCATTTACTTCATTTCCAGGTTTTACTTTACTAAGTGGTTATTAGGCTCTTTCCATGTTTTCACTTTCAATTTCATGTTTAGTGTACTGTTAGAGCAAGGTACAGTAACATGCCTGCTTGAAGAGAATGGAACTGTTAAGGGGGTTCAGTATAAGATTAAGGATGGCAAAGAAATTAGAGCTTATGCTCCTCTTACAATTGTCTGTGATGGATGTTTTTCCAAAATGCGCCAAAATCTTTGCAATTCAAAGGTAACATTACACCAATCCTTGACAAACATTAATGCAGTCATGGTTAGTTCTAATATCTAGTTACATAGAGATCACCCCGACATTATTTTACTTTGGTAGGTAGACGTCCCTTCTTGTTGCGTGGGTTTATTACTTGACAATTGTCAACTTCCATTCCCCAATCATGGGCACGTTATTCTAGCTGATCCATCCCCGATCTTGATTTATCCAATCAGTAGCACACAGGTTCGCTGTTTGGTCGATATTCCTGGTCAAAAACTTCCTCCTATAGCTAATGGTAAAATGGCAAAGTATTTGAAGAACATGGTGGCATCGCAGGTATCTGTTTAGTACTAACTCTATAAAATGGTTCTGTTCTGTTAGGAAAACAATGAGTTATTATATACTAAAACATGATCTTGGATTTCAATCAGTGATCTATAACATCCCCAACAACTATTAATACCTGGTTTCTGTATAATTTGTCCTCTCTGTTGACTTATGTTAGATGAATCGTCGGTTGAGGTTGTAACAAGTATATGTTTCAGATTCCATTCGAGCTTCATGACTCCTTCATATCTGCAATAGATAAAGGCAATATCAAGACAATGCCGAATAGAGGAATGCGAGCTGATCCCCGTTACACTCCTGGGGCTTTTCTTCTGGGTGATGCTTTCAACATGCGTCATCCATTAACTGGTGGTGGCATGACTGTGACACTTTCTGACATTGTTATCCTCCGGGATCTTTTGAAACCACTGCATGATCTTAATAATACAGCTGCTGTGACTGAATGCCTTAAATCCTTCTATACATTGCGCAAGGTAAGCTAAACCTTAATCCTGTGTTAAATCCTTCTACTCTGCACAATGCTATTGTAAGTCAAATTTCAAATGTCTGAGAACGCAAGTGAGCTTAAAAGGGTCATTTCTAGGGGCAGATTGTACATTGTGTGATATCATACACTGCTAATTTACAATAGATTTGTTATAACATTGAAAACATAGTTTGGTATGATTTGCTTACCAAAAGATTTAGATAAGACAAGTTTAAAGGGGAAAACATGAAATTGGCTAATGAAATTAACATCTTCAACTTATTATCTCTTAATGTTGTGTCTTGCAGCCTGTGGCATCTACAATAAATATCCTAGCAGGTGCATTGTACATGGTGTTCTCTGTTCACCATGATCAAGCAAGGAAGGAAATGCGTCAAGCATGCTTTGATTATCTAAGTCTTAGGGGTGAATTTTCATCTGGACCTATGGGTTTACTCTCTGGACTAAGCCCATGTCCATTGAATTTGGTCTTCCATTTCTTTGGTGTAGCAATATATGCTGCTGGTCGTCTGCTACTTCCTCTTCCTTCCCTCCAAGGAATATGTACTGGAGGTAGAATAATTTCGGTAGGAAGTTCTTATTCCTCTTCAATTCGATGCTTACGAAAGCAGAGATGAGCTCTAGTTATCTTTCCATTCCTCCTCTCACTATGCATGGCCTTCATTGAAGATTGTTATATCGGTTCTAAAAACAATTTTCTCCACAGCGATTACCATGATCTGCTATTCGAAACTTATACGTATATGTAAATCACTGAATCTGGCTGGTTAGGTACAGGATATAACTTCAGGCACAACAGAAAATGCATAGCAATCCAGTTTCTCCTATTGTGAACATTCATGCATTTTTAAAGTCCAAGAATTTGACACAAAGTTTGATCCGTTTGCTTGAATGCAACTATTCTATTTCATTTAAACTAGAAATGGAAGTAAAATAAAGGGAGGGAAATTCTAGTTCCTTGTAGTTATGACATTGAAAATTGTCTTTTCACTTAGTGGATGTACTTTCATATGAGATGTCCTTTGTGGAACAATTTAGCTAACCATCTACAGACTTAACTAATAATTCCTGTAGAAATTTGTTCGAAGCTAGTGCTATTGGCCTTTGTATTCTAGCATATTATAGTGTTTGAAAGTTTGAGTTGGGCTCTTGAGATTTGAAAGGAATCAAGTCTGCAAATGAAGTTTGAGTACTATCCTGGTCCTGATTGCACGAAATCCTCTTGTACAGAATGCGTTGCGTATTATTTTCCCAATTATCAGAGCAGAAGGAGTTAGCCAGACGTTCTTCCCACTTATGGTTCTGGCTCTTCAAAGAATTACTGTTAATGAGTATCTCAAATGGTGAGGTGCTGTAGGTGCTTTAGAATATCTGAGATTAGAAGAAATTGATCCAGAAAACAGGGAATATACTGAAATGGATGAAGATCATACAGAGAGTACTATAACAGGTAAGGTCTTCATTGCTTCCCTTGTGTTTCCAGTAATATTCAATGATTTCTTCTACGCACTGATGTATTATTAGTTCAATGAATGGCTTAAAGGGCATTTACCAACTTCTAACTAGCTTTGCTTTGAAACAGAATCAGCTTCTACAGCCTATATTGAGAGCCTAGGACTGATGGTTGATCTGCCTTTATGATTCACCACGTCTGTGTTTCATCAACCAACTACTTGCCGACCACCTGTCGTCCTCACCTGATTTAGATAGTTCTTTGCTTGCCTGTACCAAAAACATTTAAATTTTAAACACTTGTATCAGTTGATTTGTCATAGTGAAATTCTATTACGTCTTTAGCAGTTTCTGAGTGGCCTACCTGAATCACCATGATTCTTATAGGGCAACCATTGTTTAATTAATTTTTCAGGGAAAGAAAGAACCAGAATTGCTGTCACTTTGATCAAGTAAACGACAGGTACGACCGGCCGTGACGACGACAGCCATTAACGAGTTTGGCAACATCATCCCCAAGTCTTTATGCTCTTAACAATTTTAATGGATATCCAGTGATAAGTTTCAAGTTAAAGTTTGCTGTCTGTTATCTCAAACTTGAGCTTATTTCTCTTATCCTGTGTTATAATTTTATTTTATAAATATTAATTAATCTTATCAAACTATAATCAAGTAATTGGTGCAAAAACTATGAACTATGAGTCTGTTTCTATAATCTAGTGATTGATGTCGCGAGATCTGAAGAAGCTTATCCTTAATTAGTAAAGAGGATGTTTTCAAATGACCAAAAGTATTTATATATTAAGTGATTAGAAATTACAATTTTATGACTATTAATTAAATTTATCGAATTAAAAAAGTAATAATTAGTTTACCTTATCAAATTAGTAATCACAGGAAAATCAAAAGTGATAATTAGTTAATCTGCAAACTAATATCAAACTCTTATCATCTGCAAAACTTATTTATTCTTTAACATCAATTTATGTAACAATTAGATATTGACTAATCTTAATTTAAACCCATGGAATATATAAGAATTCTATCTAATCTTATGGATCTTAACACTTTCCTTACATTTTGTATATATCTCTCAACATATTTACTAATCTTAATTTAAACACATGGAATATATAAGAATTCTATCTAATCTTATGAATCTTTCCACTTTCCTTGCATTTTTGTATATATCTCTCAACTTCTTCTCCAACTGCTTCTTTGGCTCCAAATAAACAACTGGAATACGTTATGTGATTAGCATAGCCATAGCAAGATATATGCATTTCATATCATGATGTAGAAATTTGCCAACTTTGCTAAATGTCTATTGTAAAAGGGAGAAGGGATGATGTTTAGAAAAAGCAAATGATCTCTATCATGTTTGGATGATTGCCATAATCTCTATTTGGGAGAAGAAGTGAAAGGGTCTGATAAATGTCTCAAGCATATCGAACTGGTTGGTATAATCAGAGATCAAATTCACATTAAGCTACTTAAGTTTTATGAATATGTATTCGAGATATAATCACATTTCTATGCATGAACACAATCGAAAAAAGATCACAGCCGTAAATTTCCTTGATATGAGTTGGCTTCTTAAATCTGGGAAGGAAAAGAGGATCATCACCTCTTCTTTTTAAAATTTCAATCGCATTGAGCCTTTTTTTTTTTTTTTTTGGGTTCCCGTACAATATGATTGTCTTTCACATCAGAGACAAATGGAAACTAAAGACCAGTAAGTCTGGCGTGGGACTTGTAGCAGCCACGCTCTTCGCACGCCATGAGAGAATTAGGTTTCAGTTTCTTTCAAGACATTTAAATATATAGTGGTCCTTCTTCCTTTTAAAACTTCAGTAGTTTCATAGTGACATTGAGAATTTCTTTATTGCATAAAGAAATTCAAATATGTATAGAGATGTCTTATTCTATACACCAATTAATCATAACAAGTAATGAAAAACAAAGTTTTCTTTTTCTGGTGGGTCGATAAATCTTTATCAGGCTCTACAGTGAATATTTTTCCTTAATTTCACAGTGAATACTTCTTCCACTCACTGAACCTTGCCTTGATATTATATGTATTGATTTTCACATGATTTCCTACAGTCTGGAAGTTCATTGTAATAAAAACAGAAATATATAAATGAAAGTTTCTTCAAACTTTTGTTCATAAACTCTATGAGAAAGATCGGTGGAGAAACTGAGATTGCGGTACCGATCACCTGTGTCAATGTCAAAGAAGAATATCCAAAGGATTTCGAGTAACCCTTTTGTCAACAAACAGATGCTATGCTAGTGTAAAGCCCCAATTCCTTGTATCTTCTGTGGAACCATATCCATGTCGATTGTAAGTGAAACTGCGTTATTTTTTTTAATCAATAAGGTGCTTGCAATATTATGCTCCATTGTACTATAGTTTTGTTTAATCTCAGTAGTGCATGGAAAGTTTTCACTAACAATCAATGTTGACTTTTACCTTTTGTCACTTTTATGACCTCTAGTCTATAATGACTTGAAATTAGGGGACTAGAAGCCATAATCTTTTTTTTTTTTTTTGGGTTTAATAATCAAAATCTTGACTTTAATTAAGCTTTAAGGATGTACAACTTTAGTTAAATTATAAATAATTGTCTCCAATGTTTTAGTGCTTCAATTAAATTCAGACCACTTAAATTGAAATAAGTTCAACTGATCAAGGATGATATTTATAGTCATTAAACTCAGGCTGATCAGAAAGTGCAACGTGCACACTTGCATTAAATGAATATAATGTCCTTATTGTTGACTGTTTGTTCCCTACTTCTGCTCAACAAACAAACAAGATACGTGATCATTTTTACCAGTTTTGGTGTTCCAACCTTGTTTCAATCTATCTTATTCACAGCAGGACCATTTGAACAATCAAAGACATTTGGCATTGTTAAGAGTCTTCCTAGAAAGGTGAGGGACGGACTTGGGGTAGTGCAGACACAGAGGTGCGAAGTATGTATACTCGTAGACAAGAGTTATGAAGTATACTCGTAGATGAAACGCAAAGGTTAGGTGAGGTTTAGAACTACAAATTTATGAAACTTTGAAAGCGAATCTTGTGCTGGACCACTTTTTGGTTTATTCCTTATAACTACTCGGATGATTGTACATTTATGCAATTTATTAAAAAATTATTTTATAAATGTATATATACATGTTTGTTTAACTAAAATATAAAATAAATATATTTTATAAATAAGGTTATGATGAGATTCATATTAGAATTACATATTATTTCTAAATTGTTTCCAATAACTACAATATCGTAAATTACAATATATAAACATCTAAATAAACATGTGGGTGTTAGTTAAGAGAATATGTTTACTAAGTTAATTTGATACGAGAATTACATAAATAATATTAATCGTGTGTTTATAAAATTACTCATTATAATAATTTTATAAATAATCATTTGACTTGAAACTTTTAAAATATATTATACTGATATTGTTATATTTTCATACTATTTAGAATTTTTAATCCAGAGTAACTCGAGTGGTATTTAGATATAACATGAAATATGTGGAGATATTTAAATGATTAATATATGATCTGTTAATCTTAAGTAATTAATGAGAGTATTCTACTATTCTTAATTAGTATTGATTTGAAACATCTTTATCTTAAGGGAAAGAAAGTAAAAATAGTTCTCAAATATTTGTAAATGATTCAACTACTATTGATGAAAAACTAATATGATTAAATTTAAACATGATAAACTTAATTCTATATGTCATGTTTGACTGTAATATTATATGATGAAAGAATTAAATTATAAAAAACATATACTAAAGGTAGGTCAACATTGCCTTCATATTCCTAATATTTGATTTGCTATAGTACAATGTTAGATGCATATGAAAGTAATAAGATAAAAATTAAGTATAATTTATAATTTGTAATTTATATTTATTTTCAACACATTCAAAAGTTTATAGGTCAAGGATTGGAGAAAGAAAATAGTTTAATCAAGTTAAATTTAATTGTAAAATTTAAGACACTTTAAAGTCTAATATTAAATATTTAAAAGATATGCTTCGATATTAGATATTATGTATTGTTGTAACCTTTGTATTTAATTAGAGTCAATTTTATTTTAATTAAGTTAAATTAGAATTAAAATTATATTTTAAATTAAATTATTGGAAATTCTAACTCTATTATAAATAAGGATGAACTCTACAAAAGTTAGCAATCTTGACATATTCCTCTCTATATTGCTTACAAGATTCTCTCAATTTGTTTATGTGAATATTGTTCAAAATATTCACATAAATAATTATATATCTTTTAAATTAGAAACACTCTTCTTTCGAATAAAGAAGTTAATTTAACACTAGTACCAAGGGATACAAGGCCGAATTGGAGTTTAATCACTGTAATAATTACCATCTCAACTTATTACCTTGCTATAGATATGAAAGGCTATCACTTTTATATTTACTTGGACCTTTCTATCTTTGCTATTGGGTTTATATATAGTTTGTTACCATAACCAGGTTTTGGGTTAATTAACTTACTAGTTAAGAAAAGAAGAGAGGAGGTGAGGACACATCGACAACCTAATACGGTCACTATTAACATCATTAATTACTGTCATAATTAAAAAGCTAAGTGAGAGAGACTAAGCTTTTTGATAATAGCTTTGCAAGTTTACAAGTAGCAAATGGGATGTTGACATTTAAGAGTTTTAATTGGAGTATAAGAGATATTGATGGTTGCATTTGATTAAACTAATTTAAAGGAGAGGAATATCCACAGGCACCTTAATTTTTGCTTTATGTTCTCTCAGTTGCAAACTACAAATTGAATACTACCGTCGTGACAAAAGACAAAAGCAATTGAGAGCTAAAAATTTAATTTATCTATGCTTGTTTACATGTTTGGAGATCAAAATTGGGAGTGACGAAGGCAACCTTTTTGTTATATGGTGATTGGGTTACGTCCTTGATAACAACTTCTTGAATAAACACCAAATCTAGAGCACTAGTTAATGAACAACTATATAATATTAAAGCAATAGCGCTCTTCATCATCAAAATTAAAATTTATAAAGTTTGGTAAAGAAAAAGTGTGGAGCATGCCTTAGGAATATATATATAAACCGAAGGTATTATTATGCTACTTGTGATAGATTCTTGTCCAACATTTCAATTTTAGAATTTAGTAGGCTATATGTTCTATATTCTTTGAATGGAAAGTTGGCATTTGGCAATTAATTAAATAAAGTATAAATTGTATTACCAATATAACATAAGCATTTATTCCGCTAACCCTTGCCAATATAAATTACTATCTTTTAATTATAAAAATAAATAATAAAATAATCACTCATTAGTTACTACAAAACTCTAAAATTTCAATTAACGTAATATAATACTTATTAGAATTTTATGAATTATTTGAAGAAAGTGAGTCTATTCCATATGACAGTTTATGCCAACAAAATTAATTGTAAAACATTTATGATAAAATTATATTCACAATAAATTACTTTTGCATTTAATTAATATTTCATATTTTATCAGTATTATAAAATTAGATAAAATATCAAATTTATAGTTTAATTTACCTTTATATTAAAGTTGATTAAGTAATTTGATTTCACTTTTTGTGGCTTGCTACTTTTTAATCCTATTTAATAGGATTTGATAGACTTTACCTTGTCCTGACTTTTGTAGGATGAAGACTAAATTTGTGTTAATGTGTTGGTGCAGTGCTTTGATCCTAACTGTACAATTTCTCAATAACAATAATAGTGAATTGATATATCACAACATTTTCATGTTTTATGCACATTTTACTTGATTTTATTCACACGAGGAAGGTGAAATCGCAACACCCCAAAGCAGTAATCAATGTCCATAATTATCAAACATATACATAAGTTGGGATTTCTAAAGATGGTTATCCATTGATATTGAAGTGGTTCTTAGTGCTATATCCATTGGCATATTCTAAGGTCCAGAAAGAGGGAAATCATTGGTGAATAGACACAAAACAAAAGTTAATGAATGAATGGAAAGATCAATATCCCAACACCTGAAATGGGTTGAAAGTCATGTGGAAAACAATGGTAATGTAATGACAATATTTCCATATCATGCTTTGTTGACATCATATATATATATATTTGGATCAAACCTATCAGTCAAACGAGGATTGATCTCAACCTTCCATTTGGCCAATTTCAGAAAGGACAAGATTCAAAAACCAGCCAGAAATAAACAAACTATATATATATATATATATATAAAATCCCATCAACTATAGATCGATCAGGTTGTCAAGACAAGATTCTTGAAACTATCGATCGACTTTACCATCGTTCGGTCGGGTTGTCAAGACAAGATCCTTTCATTGTTTTAGTTTATTTTCAAGTGAGGGTTTTGTTTTGGTCCAACAAAAAAGAAAAAGAAAAGAACTTGGAATGGTTAAAATATATAAACATGCCCATCGAGTGTGTAAAATCTGAAAGCACCATATATAATTAAAAGAGACAAATTGGAAGTTAGTTGGGCGGCAAAATTTTTTGTAGTAGGGTTCAGTGATTCAATAGCGGGTACCACTATACAGGGACCACATTTGGGTACCATTCGTCTCTACTACTTTCAAACATCTAAGTGTAAGACATGGATTTGGACACGAAGACAAGATCAGAACAACACAAGTTGCTTTAACACGAGTTAAACGACTAAGCTTTTTACAATAACATATGCTGCCGGTTTCACAAGAACCTTCCGAGTTTCTAAAGCACCCTTTTCCAAAATCTTCAGAACCCCATCATAAATCTATGACACTCCTTGCTTTTGCAGCCTTTTGACATTAATTTACACAGACTCTAGAGACAGAAAGAGGGAGATATGTTGCTCTTAGTTCCAGTTTTTATATATATATATATATATAACTTTAATGAGATTGATCTTTTATTTATGTAGATCAAAGTTTATGAAGCGATTAAAGATGGAGTTGGTTCGGTCGTAATAATATTGCACGGCCATGCAGACGTGAATTGTTGCTGCAGTTGCCGGAACATCAAAACTTGGCGTATGTTCAACAGCTTTCGTCGGAGCACACTGTGTTCAGACTGGAGCCGATCGTTTTCTGTCTGTACACTGTGGCAGTGGAGCAGAACGTAACGCAACTTGTTCGTAAGTTCTCGGTTCTCTATCTTTAGCCGGTGCACCTGGTTCCTTAGGTTTTCTAAGTGCCTCTGTTTTCTCATCCGTGAACGCCTAGCCGATTCCCGGTTCGAGATCATGCGCCTCCGCTTCCGCTCGTCTATATCGGAAACCGCCCGGCTCGGATCATCAGAGCAAGAGTTCGAGTTGGCAGGGTATTGATCGGACTGGTTCGGTTCATCCGAACCCAAGTTGGAACCAACAGGTTTAGTTGGTGAATGAGGAACACTTGAGAAGAGTTCACAGGAGTCCCACGGTGTGAACTCATTTTCAAATGAGGAAAAAGGGCTTTCCGGCACCGGAACATCGGAGAAGATGGCTGGAGTATTGGACAGCATGACCATAGAAATGATTAATTAGAAACTTAGGGAAGGAGGAGGAGGAAAGGGAAGAAACGTAGCGTTGGAGTTCAGTATTTATGGACAAATTCTAGGGATAATTGGTGGGACCCACTGAGGGTATTTTTGTCTAAACTCGTATTTCTTTTTTGATTAGACCGTATTTGTACATGATTGGCTTTTTCAGTGGTGGGCTTAAGTGTTAAACTCAGCTTTTAAAAGGGGCATGAGGTGACATCAGCAGGTGGGCCCCGCGAAAGATTGGTTTAATTAGCTTAGTCACGAAGCAACAAATGACAATGGGCTCCACGTAAGACACGTGGCCTCTCCCAGTTTGATCAGCGTGTGAGGAGCCAATCGTTTTGGAAAGTGCTGACGAGGATCCACGTGCATGGCTCGGCTAAGACTAGGCTAGGCTAGACTGAGCTTGAGGGACATGGCTCATGGCTAGGCTAATCAGATAATCACATCTTGGTGGTCTCACTACAACATATGATAAGAAGAGAAAACCCTAGAATGTGATAAATTACAATGATTAAAATTTTGAAACTGGTTGTCAATTTTTTTGGTTTAGTTTAATTTAATAACTATTATTATCCATTAATTAATCAAATAGTTTTAGTTAATTAATCAATTTTTATAAACTAAAATAAACTATTTGATTTTATTTATTTTTAACATTAAAATTTAAATTCTTTGATGTAAAAATAGTTTCCTTCTTTAATTTTATTTAAAAATTTATTCAATTTTTACTGTATATCAATTTAATGATGGTTTAATACTGACTAAATCTTTAAACTTTAGGCTTTTAATGTTACTTTAATATGGGCAAAGTGTAGAGTCCACTTATAAGAATTGAGCTTGGATCAACTATTGTCCAAATAATTAGAACTAGTTGTTTGGATAGTTGATCCTTACCACTTATAAACCCTTTACCATTTTCATGTTTAGTCAATATGGGACATTCTAACACTCCCCCTCAAGTGCAATTAGGAATGGACATCCAACAGAATTTGAAATATCTGCAGATGGTAACCCATCTGCTTCGAATGGACATCCGCATTTTGACAACCGGAAAATTCATAATTTGGACCAAACCTGCTCTGATACTATATTGAATTTTTTAATATGAGTAGAGTGTAGAGTCCACTTGAGGGAGAGTGTTAGAGTGTCTCATATTGACTAAACATGAAAATGGTAAAAGATTTATAAGTGGTAAGGATCAACTATCCAAACAACTAGTTCTAATTATTTGGACAATAGTTGATCCAAGCTCAATTCTTATAAGTGGACTCTACACTCTATCCATATTAAAAATTCAATACACAGCTTTATGTCTTTAATAAAAGATGCTAATGTGATATTAACTGCTTATCAATATTCAAGAATCAATTTAATACAAAACTTAAAGAGTAATATACAAAGCTTTTTTATTGTATAAAAAAAGTGATGTTTGATTGTTTCTTTGATTAAAAAGGATAAAGTAAACTCTCTTAACTAAAGTTGATCTATGGGCTATCGCTTTAAAGTGACGTCTGATTCACCTTGTTGTATGGATTTTAATAGTTTGTGTGGGGGGGAAATTTAGAGAATGACAGTAAATTGACTAAAGAAACCTAATCATTCACTATAGCGAACTCCAAGGTAATACAGAAAGCCGGCTCAGCTTTTCCAGTAACTCGTGAAGGAAAAGTAAGAAAGTCTTTTAAATGTAAACCAATTTATTTCACCACATGTTTGGATAAGTGGATTGTCTGCAGGAACGTTCCCGTACAGATTGCTGGACTTATTTGACAATTTGGGTGTGCTGGGAGCTTGATTACTTGAAAGAGACAGTGACATTACGCCAACTTGTGATTATTGTTTCATTTTTTCTTTGACGAATATAATAATTCCCCTTCTTGATTATGTTTTGAACTACATGGCTGCACTCCAAATTAAACTTGTCAAAGTGGATGTTCTCGCCGAAAGGCCTTGAAAAAGGAAGGTACTTACAAGTCCTCAAGAGGCTGCTGCTGAATCATATTGATAGGTGTGTAGAATCCAAAAGCTTCAAGGATGTTTAATTTATTTTTTCTTGGTTCTGGTGTCAGATGAATTATCACGAGTACAAATTAAGGCCAAAGTTTTTGGGGAAAAGGGAATCTAATAGCTCACTAGAATCATCATTGAAGTAAGAAAAAGCGGCTCAGAAAAGAAAAAGGATGAACGCTATTAAATCTTTTGATCGGGTTGTGCACAACAAATGGCGAGCATGAGGCCGACATTAGAATGTATAATATGCTCTAATTGTAATCATAAGTCATGGCCAAAAGAGCTCATGATATGCTCATAGACATTTTATAACATGGAGCCACATATATATATATTTGTGGAAGAACATGGAGCCATATTTATTCTGTGCTCAGAACTGCAACGACCATACAACTGCCTTTGTTAAAAGCTGGAATTGGTTGGGAGCAGGATTCCCATCTTTGCTTTGTATAGTTAATAAGTGCTGAAACTTGGGAGATTGAAGCTAATCAGCTGGCCTCATGTGAAAGACACCAACATGATAAAAGAGTACTCTGATCACCACCATTTTGGTGGGGGACTGAACACAAAAGAAGTAAAAAGCGACAATCCTGTACTGCTCAATTTTCCATAACTAGTCATTTCTTTGGACAGGGGTTTTGTATAATTGCAAAAGATTGGGTACAAAGAACGTGCATGCAATTCATGGAGGCTAATAGGACAAAACGTAAAGGACCAGCACAATGTCTTCTTTTATCTCTCTTTGAGTTTTCAACACTGAACCAGAATGTTTATACATTGTAAAGAATCTTAAAGGACTAACTTTTACTTTTGGTTAGAGGTCCTTTTAATGGCGGGACACCTGCTTTCAATGCTTGACCCATAACTACAGCACGTGTAAAGACTTAACGAAAAAGAATCGTCAGCTCAAACTTGCAGAACTGGAACCATTAACAAGCTAAGCTCGATCTGAGTCATTTTCATTTCATTTCTGGAAAAAAGCAGCCTGGAAACATCAACCATCTAGACCTATTAGTATAAGAAAAAAGCAACTAACCGTGTGTGATCGTTGACATTGATAATAGTTGATAATGTATTTGTAGAATTAAGATGTAGAATTTTTTTCTAGGAGATTCAAGTGATAAGGATTATTAAGATTTAAAAATTATTTTAAATATTCCATTACAGAATATTATTATTATTATGACATATATTCCATAGTTTAAAGCAGATTTAATAAATCATTTCCAAATAAGATGTAAATATTTCATACGTTGCTCTCCAATACAAAGTAGTGATGCAAGTGAAAGATTGAGCCTCGTATATATGCATGCCACCTCCACCGGCAGCAGTAGTCTGGAGACCCTACTTTTTATCTGTCTCTACATTCTTTATAACACTGGCTAAAAGAAATTTGGATAATCCATATTACATAATTGCACAACTTTTTCAAACTGACCATACCTGTGTGCTTCTTGTTCATTGGCCGGCCTCCAAGTGGTTCTACTGTGCACGTATCAGCGTAGTTTTACAGAGCGCATTTTGGAGTTCTCTAGCTGCTTTAACATCTTTCGTGCCCTTCTATTTTCTACGATAATTTTTCTTCCATTTATATTTTTCAGATATTTTTAATTAGGGCTATCACGTGTAACTTTTTGTTTACAGTAGATATTCTTAACCCTTCTCTTTTTAATTAATTAGATATCTCTTTTATGAAGGTGGATTTACATAGATATGATATGCTTTTATGAAGGTGGATTTACATACATAGATATGATATGCTTTATTTCTCCCACGAAAATCATAAGGTAGTGAAAATTTTTCGAAACTTTCATTTTCAAACTGGGTGAAAAAATAAAATAATAAATAACTATGAATCTAACAATAATATTGTCAATATAATTATAATGACATACTATCACGAGGTACTATTAAATTTTTTCAAACTCTTATGTCGTTAGCAAATGTAGTTGTTAATTTTCACGCGCACAATCACACAATCAAAGCATCGAAAATAAAGAAAGGATGATACAAAGATTTAACAAGGTTTAGCTAACGATGTCTACATCTTCGGGTAAGAGCAGAAAGAGTATTTTCACTATAAAGAAAAGCACTATAGATAGATCCCTTTTATAACCAGGTTTTTATTTTCTTATCGAAACAGATCATACAATAAATAAATAACTACGAATCTAACAATAATACTGTCAATATAATTATAATGACATACTAGATCACGAGGTATTATTAAATTTGTCCAGACTCTTATGTTATCAATAAATGTAGCTGTTAATTTTTACGCACACAATCAAAGCATAGAAAATAAAGAAAGGATGATACAAAGATTTAACAAGGTTTAGCCAATGATGTCTACATCTTCGGGTAAGAGCAGAAAGAGTATTTTCACTATGAAAAAAAGCGATACAAATAGATCCCTTTTACAACCAGTTTTTATTTTCTTAGTGAAACAGATCATACAATAAATAAATAACTATGAATCTAACAATAATACTGTCAATATAATTATAATGACATACTAGATCGCGAGGTGTTATTAAATTTGTCCAGACTCTTATGTTATCAGTAAATGTAGCTGTTAATTTTTAAGCACACAATCACAAAATCAAAGAACCGAAAACAAAGAAAGGATGACACAAAGATTTAACGAGGTTTAGTCAATGATGGCTAGGTCGGCCCAAGCCTTTCGCTTCCAACACAGATTTCTGTTTTTATTCAATTCGGGTTACACCGCGAGCTTATCAGATCAGGTCAGCATTCGGATCCACCAAAATTTAAAGACAAAATAACAACAGTAGCTATGAGTATTTGTTAGAATTTGAATTGTTGTTAAATTTGGATCTTTATTAATTCCATGTTTTCTATCTGTCTCGTCACTTCCTTATCTTGATGTCGAACTCGCAAGCGTAGCTTCTTCTACGGTTGAAAATTAAGTAATGCTTCCAAATTTTAAATTGCGTGGAAGAAAATGAACTTATGGTTAAGTGGAATTTTACAAGTGCTTCAAGGCTCAAAATCTGTCAATTTATTAGGAAAGTGGCATAGCCCCGTTATCATCAAGGCTGCTAATTATTAATTGGATACTTCTGCAAACAGATTATGAGCTGAAACTTATCTAATTCTCTATTTTTCTTAATCATTGAACTTTCAAGAACTTGACTGTGATCTTGGCATCATAGTATTCGACTTACCAAAGATGACACGGAATACATGTAAAGTCAAGCAATGGAAGAACTAACACAACGCAAAACAAGTTCATTGAAGAAATGTAAAAGAAAACCAACCATTTGTTGAAATATAAAGAGTGGGACTTTATCCCAGATTAGGGAAAGAGAGGAAAGAAAACTAATTTATAAATCTAGTGAGTTACTCCACCTATCACTAATTGGTTTTAGGATGGAACCTCACTTAGACTTGCATGTGGTATAACTTTCCTTTTTGTATGAGCCTGTAGGCTCATTGTAAATTCTAACATGGTATCAAAACAGGTTGCTCTTATGTTAGTCATTAACACCTCAAAATGATAGATTATGTTATGTGTTAGACCTACACGTGAGAGGGGGGTGTTGAAATATAAAGAGTGGAAGTTTGCCCTATATTAAAGAAAGAGAGGAAAGATAACTAATATCAGGGTCGTTCCTATAGTTTTATAGGCCATGGGCGAAATTAACAAAAAGGGTCCCAAAAAATTGACAATATGCTTAAGTTTACATATTTGTATGAAACATAAATGATTCAATCTATAAGTTTACATAATCAACTAAATATTAAATGATCATAACACTAACAAATACACAAAGGATCATGATTTATGAAAAACAATTTCTCCGTGCATTTATAGATGCAAAATCATTAATAATATTATCAAGATCAATATTGTCCAACATATCCTTCTCAATACATAACATAACTAAATCATTCAACTTTTCTTGTGACATTGATGACCTTAAGTAGGTTTTCAATAATTTTAACTTTGAAAAACTTCTCTCAGTTGATGCTACAGTCACAGGTATAGTCAATAGAATTCGATAAGCAATTGAAACATTTGGATAACAATCTGCAGCTTGAACAAATTTTAATATTTCAACTGATGACATTAACTCATTTGGCAAAGTCATTTGTAATACTTTTAATTCAGAAAAAAAAGATAATCTAAATCCACATCAGACACATTATTATGAGAAAAAGTCGTCGTAAAATTAATACAACATTCTCTTAATTCGTTATCATTTAATGACCCCAACTTCTTTGAATCAAATAAAAATTCAAAAATATTATCAAATGTCGTTAATTGTTCAAATCTATTCTTTAACGAAGTAATTGCCATATCCACAACAACTAGAAAGTAATTAACCCTGAAAGAATCATCCGCTGATTGTATTTCTTCATTATGGTTAATTTCATCAAATTGTAGTTTCCTAATAACACAACGTCTAGTTAGAAATGTAGGCTCTATATTCATCTCAAGCGCAAGATTTTTGACAATATTTATACTAGAGCTAAATCCTTCATCTCTATATTTCTCAAAAAATACCATCACACCTTCTAATTGCTTTATCGTAGCATTAATGCACATTGATTTAGATTGCAACTTTTTACTCACCATGTTAATAGTGAATAAAATATCATACCAAATAATCATACCAAGTAAAAATTCAAAAATCTCAAGTACACTAACCAAACTTTCTGCTTCACTATTTGACTTGGCATCATCACAAGATCTAGATAATTCCATCAAAGCCAATCTTATTTGAGGAACTTGAAATCTAATAGCTTTAACACTTTTTATTCGACTCTCCCAACGAGTGTTGGACAATGATTTTATAGTTAAGCTTAAAACATTATCAAGCAAAACCTTCCACCTTTTAGGAAAACTTGAAAATAATGCATATATACGTTGCATGTAACATCCCATCTCCGATGGGAAGGGTATTTTAGTAAATTGGGACGGGGACGGGTTAGGAGTATTAAATTATAACGCGGCATGAACATATGTCATGCAGCCTCTATAAATGATGAGTTTTGCACAGGCACATAGTCATACATGCATTCATGACATTTCCCGGCCTAAGTGTCTAATTGTGATCTTTCGTGAAATTGGTGTGATAATGGGATTTGGAAAAATTATTTAGAGTGCACCATAGAGTGTTTTACATTTTTACGGATTTATGAAAATTTTTCTGGAATTATCCGGAGAAAATTTCAGGCCGCAAAATCGCTTATACATGGCCTAAAAGTGTTTTTGTTGTAGAAAGTGTGGTTTTCGTGTTTGAAAAATTATTTGGAGTGGACTATCTTATGTTTTACAATTTTGGGCAATTTAGGTAATTTTCAAAAAAATGATTCGGGGGAAATTCCCGAAAATTTCCAGACCGGATAAATCGCTAAGTGGCGAACCGGTTGATTTTCGGTGTCGAAAATTTTATCCAATGGCACTATAATATTGGATACATTATTTTGGGATTGAAATAAGGGTCATTGGAGTTGATTGGGGTAAATTTTTGATCTGAATTATAAAAAATGAATATTTTGACTTTTCTTTACAAATGTGGACTAATGAAAATTTGCCACCAAAAAGCTACATTTAATGCTCACTTCCTTCCTCCCACGGTTTTGCCTTAATAAAAGAATGAAAAAGAGGATTTTTACCTCTTCAAGCCTTCTCATCCGAAACTACTCCTATTCTCCATATCCATTTATTTTCTTCTTCTTTTTTTTCATCTTTCTCCAAACACTCAAGAGTTCTCTTACTTGTCACTAAGCTATTGTTTTCCCATGATGATGAAATATATATGTATGGTGGTAGAAGAAGTGATTAGTGAAGGTAGGAAGTAAAGAAGTGAAAGGAAGTCAAGGTTGGAAAAGCTAATAGGTAAGTTTTGTTGTTAAGCTTTCCTTATGTTTTGATTTAGAAATTGAATGTCATGGTGATTAGAAGCATGTAATGGAAATTATGGTACAATTATGATGTTGATTGATGCTTTAATTTGATGATAATTATTGCTTGACTTAATGGGTATAAGGCTAGGTTAAGTATGGGTTGATAAAGTGAACATGAATGATATGGTTTAGAAGTGTTTTAGCTTGATTTTGATTGAATAGTGATGATTAATCTTGAATGGAAATGGAGAGATGAGGGCTGCCAACTTAAGATGGTAGTTCCTAGTAAATGTATGAATATTGTAGGTACTGATTTTGTGTTTAAATGAGATGCCTATGGTAGTAGAAATTGAATTGGTATGATAGGAAGTGAATAGAGAAGTAAAGCTGAAAAATTGATATTTGACCTACTGTACTGTTTTGATCATAACTAATTGTATAGATGAGTAAATGAGGTGAGGTTTGTGCCCAATTAAACTTTGGGATGCTAGCTACATTTTTGTGTGAAATAGATGTGGTCAAATTGTAACTCTAATAGGTTGAAATTTGGCATGGAAAGTTACTGTTTTATTGCCTGTGAACAGTAACCGAAACCATACCCTATGAGCTTTGCTGATTTTTCTAAATTAATTGGTAGGGAACTAGGAAAAATGGTCTTCATGGAAGTTGAGTCATATTGAGTTAGCTTTCCATTGCCACTGATCTTGCTAATTTTCGAGTTGTATATTGGGAGATATGAGCTGATTCCTATGGACTGGTTTTGGGCATGTTGATGAAACCTAGCTTAAGTGTTGATTTTGTGAGCTTTCTGCTTGAGAGCAATTTTAGCAATTTTTGTGGACTGAATTGGTGTGAGTGATCTTCTTCAAAGTTGAAGAGGAAGAAATTATCTTGAAAATGAGATATGGCATATAATTTTTAGAGGTCAGAGTTGGGAGTTATGATTTTGCAAAAAACTGATCCTGCATTAGGTTAGGAATTGCTGATCATGGCAGTAACTTGCATGACAGTTTTGAAATAGTTAGAAATTAAATTGGAAATTGAGTTCTTCATGAAAATTGAAGTTTGAGGATTTATCTTTTCAGGGGTATAAAGTTCAGATTTTTCTGACTTGTGTACAGGGAGTTATGCTTGTTATAAGTTTACTGCTCAAATTGAATGATTTCAGGGACAGCAACATTGAGTGAATTAATTGACTTGTTTAGCAATGGAATTTGATTTTGGGTTGTTCATGAAAGTTGTAGATGACATTGTGAAATTATTGAGCATATTTATGTGGTAATTTTTGGCTGAAGAATCTGAGAGTTATGGAAATTTCAATGTACTGTTCTGTTTTAATGGGATTTGAGTAGGCAGTAGCTTTGAAGGGATTTTTGACACCCTTAAGGGTGAAATTGATGTTTATGGTCTTCATGAGAATGGTAGAGCTTTTCCTTATCTTTCCAACAAGCTATGGTTTGTATTTTTCCGATTTGTGTGCTAAGAATTATTGTTGTTGGAAATTCGGATGGGAAATAGAAAAAAAAAGGAGGGGAAATGGAATCAGGCCCGGTCACTAGGGCGACGCGTCGCCCTAGCGACGAAGCCATTTTGGTCAACCCCGCTGGGGCGAGGCGTCGCCCCCAGCGAGGCTGAACCTTTTTATTTTTATTTTTATTTTTATTTTATTATTATGATGTTCTTATTATTTGGTCATTTGTGATTTCATTTTGTCAATTTCTTTTTCGTCCGACATCCGATTGACCTGATTCTTGAGGCATCGGATTCGTAGAATATTTAATTTCATTTTGTGAGAAATTGGGAATTTTTGGACGGGAAATTGACGTGGCCCCGGGTAGTGGAGCCTTTAATCACTGTTTTGTTTAATTGGGGACCTATAGAGGTCCGAATTGCGCACCGTCAGCGCCAATAGGTTTCTAATTTTTAGACGGATTTTATTATGGGGAAATTTGGATTTAGGGCCGGAAAATTCATGAACATGCATATTTCACCTACATGTGCACAAATTGCATCATGATCAGTAGTGACTCGTTCTTTCTCTGTTGCTTATAGAGGCCCAGTGGGCGTCGTCGGATCGACGGGCGAAACTTCCCAAAGATTAGCTTCGGAGTAATAGGTGAGTAACCTAGTTGGTTCCTCAACCTTTATGTGTTTAAGATTTTGCAATTATGCCATGTGGAGATAATGGGGGGTTTATGTGTGTTTGATTTTGATTGATTTCGGACCATAGGTGTCTGAAATATTTGAAAACTTGTTATTGAAGTGCTATTTGTGTGTAACTGTTTGTGAATAAGTACATTGGAGATCTTGGACCAAAGGTCCGAGGGAATGGGAAATAAATATTGAAGTGTTAAAATTGTCTGCTTTGATACATTGGATGTGACTTTTAATATGATATGGTAGGATGCAATAAATTGTAAATGTATAGATCAAACACGGACGAAGGTCCAAGAAACGAAAATTGGTCATCGAACTATAATCGATCGTAAATGGGAATTAGAGCATATGCATTCATGCATAATGGCATGATCAGATAAAGGCAGTTGTGACCGGAGCAGCACCGTATCAGGGCATATCACGCCCAACGTATATGAGAGCTTTCACCAACGCATGTGACCTCGTGTCCAACGTATTGAGCCTCGTGCTCGATGTATCGAGCTTCAAGCCCATGTTTTCGAGCCACTGGCTCAACGCAATGTGCCCATCACTGGGACAGTTTCAGGCGCACGGTCACAACAACGTAATGAAAATGGAAAGGGTCTCATGTGCATTGCATATATGGTATGATTAAATGTGGACTGTATGAAAGGCGATACGCCTTACATTTGTGAATTGTGATTGTATGTGATAATTGGTAAATTGTGTGTTTATGCATGAATTGGGTGAACCATCGATGATGGTTTCTCACTGAGTTCGCAAACTCACCCAACATTGCATCTATTTTTCAGGAAATGGAGAGTACCCCGTTGGAAACACGGGAGTACGTATACTGCTAGCAAGACAGAGTATCGGGTCGGGATCAGTGTCGCCTGTATCTGCATTAGTGTATTAATTTAGTATTTGGTAGGCCCAATTGTTTACATGTAATTGTATAGAGTGACTGAGCACTAATGAGTGCTAATAATGAGTGAAATTGTTTTATCAGTAAAATGGTTAAAATGTTTTGTTATAATTGGGCCAAGTCAATGATTGCTTTGCGCACTCTACTGTTTTTGAAAGAAAAAGATAATATCATGCGCACTCTAATGTTTTTTAAAGAAAAAAAATGTCATACGATTTTTGGTTAACAAGGTAAATGAATGTTCTAATCGCCACCCTCATGGGTCACGGCCTCGGATATCACCATGGATATCGGGTTCGGTCTCGTCGGGAGTGGGTGCTACATTAATGTATCGAGCCAAGTACAATCTTACATGGGCTTTCGAAAAAAAATGGGTGTGTCTAGTTATGCGCATTTAAGATGTGTCACGGCAGATAGTGACAACTGATCCCCAGTGTAGTATATGAGTCGTATGTATAAATATGTCTCAGTCGTTTAAGCGGTTAGAAAAAGGGAGAAAAAGGATAATGTGTTAGAGTGTGAAAAAAAGGAAGAAATGGATATCGCAAAATAGGAAAAAGTGTATGGTTCGACCGACATGCATTTAATATTCGTCTTTGGTATTGACGGGTATATTGTGAAGTACAATATTGGAGTTAGATTGGGTATATCCTTGAATATGAATTTGAATAAAGATTATAGTTGGGAATGAATAATAAAAAAAAAACAATAGAGTTAATGGGAAGATTTCGATTAAATAGGTGAATGAAAATCAAGTGTTCTATGATATAGCGAGGTCACAATTGGGAATGATTACCGTGATAAGAATTATATATAAGGATTGGTGATTTGGAGTCAAAATATATTAAGGGCAAAATCAAGAATGATTTCACATCTGTGATCTTGATTTGAGTGTGGAAATATATGGGTAGAATGCCATAATGAAAAGATTGAAATGTAAGACAATGAAATTGATAGATGAAAAAGTTGTTCGGGTTTAATTGATCTCCTTAAGTAAATGCACACCTGCTTATGGGAGCCCTATGATAAGTGAAAATGTTAAGTTGCAATTGCTGAGTTAATGGATAATTGCTAGCCAGAATTCATGTAAAATAATAATTTCTTTATGAGTTAGAATAAGAAACGAAAGTGCTTATACTAGGAATAGAGATTGTATATGATCCTCACGAGCGAGGACGGGTGTAAACAGGAAGGTTGCTGAGTTCAGAATATATTGTCACTGTAAGTGTATATCTGATAGTGGGATTACTATCACGGGTGAAATGATTAAGCATAAATGAATAATTTGCGTGAATATGATATAGGAAGAAATCGGTGGCCTATTACATAAGCTCCGATTATAATGCCGGTAGCTCAAGTTTAAAATGAGTGAGAGTAAGACATGAGAATGCTCAGAATGATCAATTGAGAAAGAAGTGATACAGTTAAAGATGTTAGCATCGGTAATGAGCTTGAGAGACCCCATGATCGAGAATTGGTATCAAAAAGAAAATGGTTATTGAGAATTAAATGCAATTAAGATATTCTTAGCAGTATGATCTATTAATGGGCAAATTGATGGGACTATGGAGATATATTGTCAGATAGGATGTGATGATTATGGTGATGTATGGCGAGATAGTAGAGGAAAAGAAATTGTTTTAGTGCTCTTCAGAGATTTATCTTCGTGATGTATCAAGAGTAACTGATTTGTATTACATCTGGCAGAGACTCTAGTGTAAGAGCTAAACTAAGTTACTGGAAGAGTGTACATTATGTTAATGAGATGATTCTGATTATGTAAGAGAGGTACTGCATATTAAGGAAATATTTATTTGTGAATTTGAGGGGATTAAAAAAAAAAAATTCGTGTATATTTTGTGTAATTATGTTTTGAAAGCACGAGATCGATATAACGATTGTTCATTCAAGTCAATGAGTGATCTATCGTGAATAAATTAAGTTATGTGTGGAGAAATGACGGTAAGGAACATGTGCAGAATATGTTATGATGAGATAGATTATACGAAAATTGTTCCTCATTGGAGACGTTCGATAATTAAAAAGTTACATGAATCAACTATAGGTACGGAAAAAGAACATGTCTCAATTGTGTTGCAGTGGATAATGGATATAAACATAAGAAATAGATACATTGGTATAGGTGAGGAGATTGGTTATCATGCAAGTTTCATAAGAGTGAAATAAGGGATGAATTAGGATGCGAACATGGGATATTGGGAGAATTAATTAAGATATAGGTATTGATAAAATGTGAAAGTTCAAAAGATATGTGTAGGCGGAATTTGAAATTAATGGGAACTAATGGAATGCTGGATGCGTTCATAAATTGTCAAAGATTTTCTGATTTTAGCAAATCGACAAGAATAATTGAGGAAAACATGTGAATGTTATGACTAATGATCATAAAGGAGACATTGGAAGAATTTATTCTGAGTGTGGCCTAATACATAAATCGTACAGAAATAGTTTGGAGATGTCTATGAATATGCAAATCGATAACTATTGAGTTATGTCGTGCAGTTGAATGATTTGAAAAGGATTCAGTGGCTGATTACTCCAAACTACGTTAATGGTGCAATTCAAGGAATTGAACAAAGAAATAAATAAATTCAATTGCAGAAGATCCAAATTTGGGTAATAAGGTTATCAAATCTAATGTATTATTGAGTATTAATAGTCGAACTGACAAAAAGGGGCAAAAGAAAGTATTATTAGCTATGGGAATTTCAAAGGTGGTGTGCATCAAAACGGATTGGCAAAACCCGAAGTGAGGAAGTAGAAATTGTAAACCGTATCAAAGAACTGTAGATAATTCCACTTGTTGAGGAAAGTGATAGGTATAGTTCGAATTAAGAAATATGGGTGATATTCATTACAGGAACTGTTAGTGAAAACGTAAGGAATGATCGAAGCTTTATGTTTTAGTAAGAGCGTATTGAAAGAGTGATTGAAAGGTTAGAATGGGAAAATCAAATGATCATAAGTAAATGGTTCGAGAAAGCATAAGAAACAATCGAAGTGTTATGTTCTAGTAAAAGTATTGTGGAAAAGCAATTGATGGTTAAACGATGACATGTGTGATTAACCAATAGGTGTTTTTGGATTTCATAGGGATATGAGATTGATCTGTAGTGCAAAGTGATTGTGGTATGACAATCATTATATTGGTGTCACCATTCGAAAAGTGTACAAGGGGTCTTTATTATGTGATCAGGGCAATAAAGGGATAGGTTAAGTAATTTACGATGGTGACATTAAGTTGAATTGATTCACACCGAGGTTATAAATCTCATGCGATTTGTGTTTTGATAATAACGGAATCTGATAAGCGATAAAGAAAATATTTTGAAAGTTATGGCCTCGGCTAAAATGTACTTAGATGGAAATAAAGGTGTAATGAAGGGAAATTGAATTCGTGAGGAGTGGCCTCCATGCGTTTGTGGTGTGAATAGAATTATGGATTGACAAGTTAGGCTAAAACTTAAAAGATGATTCGGATGCACAAAGTGTTTCATAGATAGAATTGAAAATATTGTTGGGATCACGAATTGTGCGTAATCATGGAAAGAAGTTTGAGAAAGGAAAGGAGTCATTGATTGTTTTGATTTCCGTCATGGACAGAATTTGGTTGTGTAGTGAAATCAGTGGAAAACAGAGAGTATTAATCGAAAAGACTCCCCTGCCTTCCTGATAAATCGTATATGAAATTTCGAGGACGAAATTTTTATTAGGAGGGGAGAATTGTAACATCCCATCTCCGATGGGAAGGGTATTTTAGTAAATTGGGATGGGGACGGGTTAGGAGTATTAAATTATAACGCGGCATGAACATATGTCATGCAGCCTCTATAAATGATGAGTTTTGCACAGGCACATAGTCATACATGCATTCATGACATTTCCCGGCCTAAGTGTCTAATTGTGATCTTTCGTGAAATTGGTGTGATAATGGGATTTGGAAAAATTATTTGGAGTGCGCCATAGAGTGTTTTACATTTTTACGGATTTATGAAAATTTTTCTGGAATTATCCGGAGAAAATTCCCAGACCGGCAAAATCGCCGGTACATGGCTTAAAAGTGTTTTTGTTGTAGAAAGTGTGGTTTTCGTGTTTGAAAAATTATTTGGAGTGGACTATCTTATGTTTTACAATTTTGGGCAATTTAGGTAATTTTCAAAAAAATGATTCGGGAGAAATTCCCGAAAATTTCCGGACCGGATAAATCGCTAAGTGGCGAACCGGTTGATTTTTGGTATCGAAAATTTTTATCCAATGGCACTATAATATTGGATACATTATTTTGGGATTGAAATAAGGGTCATTGGAGTTGATTGGGGTAAATTTTTGATCTGAATTATAAAAAATGAATATTTTGACTTTTCTTTACAAATGTGGACTAATGAAAATTTGCCACCAAAAAGCTACATTTAATGCTCACTTCCTTCCTCCCACGGTTTTGCCTTAATAAAAGAATGAAAAAGAGGATTTTTACCTCTTCAAGCCTTCTCATCCGAAACTACTCCTATTCTCCATATCCATTTATTTTCTTCTTCTTTTTTTTCATCTTTCTCCAAACACTCAAGAGTTCTCTTACTTGTCACTAAGCTATTGTTTTCCCATGATGATGAAATATATATGTATGGTGGTAGAAGAAGTGATTAGTGAAGGTAGGAAGTAAAGAAGTGAAAGGAAGTCAAGGTTGGAAAAGCTAATAGGTAAGTTTTGTTGTTAAGCTTTCCTTATGTTTTGATTTAGAAATTGAATGTCATGGTGATTAGAAGCATGTAATGGGAATTATGGTACAATTATGATGTTGATTGATGCTTTAATTTGATGATAATTATTGCTTGACTTAATGGGTATAAGGCTAGGTTAAGTATGGTTTGATAAAGTGAACATGAATGATATGGTTTAGAAGTGTTTTAGCTTGATTTTGATTGAATAGTGATGATTAATCTTGCATGGAAATGGAGAGATGAGGGCTGCCAACTTAAGATGGTAGTTCCTAGTAAATGTATGAATATTGTAGGTACTGATTTTGTGTTTAAATGAGATGCCTATGGTAGTAGAAATTGAATTGGTATGATAGGAAGTGAATAGAGAAGTAAAGCTGAAAAATTGATACTTGACCTACTGTACTGTTTTGATCATAACTAATTGTATAGGTGAGTAAATGAGGTGAGGTTTGTGCCCAATTAAACTTTGGGATGTTAGCTACATTTTTGTGTGAAATAGGTGTAGTCAAATTGTAACTCTAATAGGTTGAAATTTGGCATGGAAAGTTACTGTTTTATTGCCTGTGAACAGTAACCGAAACCATACCCTATGAGCTTTGCTGATTTTTCTAAATTAATTGGTAGGGAAATAGGAAAAATGGTCTTCACGGAAGTTGAGTCATATTGAGTTAGCTTTCCATTGCCACTGATCTTGCTAATTTTCGAGTTGTATATTGGGAGATATGAACTGATTCCTATGGACTGGTTTTGGGCATGTTGATGAAACCTAGCTTAAGTGTTGATTTTGTGAGCTTTCTGCTTGGGAGAAATTTTAGCAATTTTTGTGGACTGAATTGGTGTGAGTGATCTTCTTCAAAGTTGAAGAGGAAGAAATTATCTTGAAAATGAGATATGGCATATAATTTTTAGAGGTCAGAGTTGGGAGTTATGATTTTGCAAAAAACTGATCCTGCATTAGGTTAGGAATTGCTGATCATGGCAGTAACTTGCATGACAGTTTTGAAATAGTTAGAAATTAAATTGGAAATTGAGTTCTTCATGAAAATTGAAGTTTGAGGATTTATCTTTTCAGGGGTATAAAGTTCAGATTTTTCTGACTTGTGTACAGGGAGTTATGCTTGTTATAAGTTTACTGCTCAAATTGAATGATTTCAGGGACAACAACATTGAGTGAATTAATTGACTTGTTTAGTAATGGAATTTGATTTTGGGTTGTTCATGAAAGTTGTAGATGACATTGTGAACTTATTGAGCATATTTATGTGGTAATTTTTGGCTAAAGAATCTGAGAGTTATGGAAATTTCAATGTACTGTTCTGTTTTAATGGGATTTGAGTAGGCAGTAGCTTTGAAGGGATTTTTGACACCCTTAAGGGTGAAATTGATGTTTATGGTCTTCATGAGAATGGTAGAGCTTTTCCTTATCTTTCCAACAAGCTATGGTTTGTATTTTTCCGATTTGTGTGCTAAGAATTATTGTTGTTGGAAATTCGGATGGGAAATAGAAAAAAAAGGAGGAAATGGAATCGGGCGGTCACTATGGCGACGCTGTCGCCTAGTGACGGGCCGATATGTCAAGTCGCTAGGCGACGCGTCGCCTAGCGACGAAGCCATTTTGGTCAGTCCCGCTGGGCGTGGCGTCGCCCAATGAGGCTGAACCTTTATTTTATTTTTATTTTATTTTATTATTATGATGTTCTTATTATTTGGTCATTTGTGATTTCATTTTGTCAATTTCTTTTCCGTCCGACATCCGATTGACCTGATTCTTGAGGCATCGGATTAGTAGAATATTTAATTTCATTTTGTGAGAAATTAGGAATTTTGGACGGAAATTGACGTGGCCCCGTAGTGGAGCCTTTAATCACTTTTTGTTTAATTGGGGACCTATAGAGGTCCGAATTGCGCACCGTCGGCGTAATAGGTTTCTAATTTTAGACGGATTTTATTATGGGAAATTTGGATTTAGGGCGGAAAATTCATGAACATGCATATTTCACCTACATGTGCACAAATTGCATCATGTATCAGTAGTGACTCGTTCTTTCTCTGTTGCTTATAGAGGCCCAAGTGGGCGTCGTCGGACCGACGGGCGGAAACTTCCGGCATTAGCTTCGGAAGTAATAGGTGAGTAACCTAGTTGGTTCCTCAACCTTTATGTGTTTAAGATTTTGCAATTATGCCATATGGAGATAATGGGGGTTTATGTGTGTTTGATTTTGATTGATTTGGACCATAGGTGTAAAATATTTGAAAACTTGTTATTGAAGTGCTATTTGTGTGTAGCTGTTTGTGAATAAGTACATTGGAGATCTCGGACTAAAGGTCCGAGGAATGGGAAATAAATATTGAAGTGTTAAAATTATGCATTTTGATACATTGGATGTGACTTTTAATATGATATGGTAGGATGCAATAAATTGTAAATGTATAGATCAAACACGGACGAAGGTCCGAAGAAACGCAAAATTGGTCACTGAACTATAACTGATCAAATGGAAATTAGAGCATATGCATTCATGCATAATGGCATGATCGAGATAAAACGAACAGGACCGCCGGGAGCAAGACGTATCGGGGCATATCACGCCTAACGTATATGAGAGCTTTACCAACGCACGAGACCTCGGGTCCAACGTATTGAGCCTCGAGCTCAATGTATCGAGGCTTCAAGCCCATATTTTCGAGCCAGCGCTCAACGCAATGTGCCAATCAACATTGGGACGATTTGAGCGCAGTCCACAACAACGTAATGAAAATGGAAAGGGTCTCATGTGCATTGCATATATGGTATGATTAAATGTGGATCGTATGAAAGCGTCGCCTTACATTTGTGAATTGTGATTGTATGTGATAATTGGTAAATTGTGTGTTTATGCATGAATTGGGTGAACCATCGATGATGGTTTCTCACCGAGTTCGCAAACTCACCCAACATTGCATCTATTTTTCAGAAATGGAGAGTACCCGTTGGACACACGGAGTGCGATATCTTGCTAGCAAGAGCAGTATCGGGTCGGGATCGATGTCGCTTTATATCGCATTAGTGTATTAATTTAGTATTTGGTAGGCCCAATTGTTTACATGTAATTGTATAGAGTGACTGAGCACTAATGAGTGCTAATAATGAGTGAAATTGTTTTATCAGTAAAATGGTTAAAATGTTTTGTTATAATTGGGCCAAGTCAATGATTGCTTTGCGCACTCTACTGTTTTTGAAAGAAAAAGATAATATCATGCGCACTCTAATGTTTTTGAAAGAAAAAAAATGTCATACGATTTTTGGTTAACAAGGTAAATGAATGTTCTAGTACGCCACCCTCGCGGGTCACGGGCTCGGATATCACCATGGATATCGGGTTCGGGTCTCGTCGGGAGTGAAGTGCTACATTAATGTATCGAGCCAAAGTACAATCTTACATGGGCTTTACGAAAAAAAAATGGGTGTGTCTAGTTATCGCATTTAAGATGTGTCACGGCGAGATAGTGACAAGCGATCCCCAGTGTAGTATATGAGTCGTATGTATAAATATGTCTCGATCGTTTAAGCGGTTAGAAAAAGGAGAAAAGGATAATGTGTTAGAGTGTGAAAAAAGGAAGAAATGGATATCGCAAAATAGGAAAAAGTGTATGGTTCGACCAGACATGATTTAATATTCGTCTTTGGTATTGACGGGTATATTGTGAAGTACAATATTGGAGTTAGATTGGGTATATCCTTGAATATGAATTTGAATAAAGATTATAGTTGGGAATGAATAAAAAAACAATAGAGTTAATGGGAAGATTTCCGATGTAATAGGTGAATGAAAATCAGTGTTCTATGATATAGCGAGGTCACAATTGGGAATGATTACCGTGATAAGAATTATATATAAGGATTGGTGATTTGGAGTCAAAATATATTAAGGGCAAAATCAAGAATGATTTCACATCTGTGATATTGATTTGAGTGTGGAAATATATGGGTAGAATGCCATAATGAAAAGATTGAAATGTAAGACAATGAAATTGATAGATGAAAAAGTTGTTCGGGTTTAATTGATCCTTAAGTAAATGCACACCGCTATGGGAGCCCTATGGTAAGTGAAAATGTTAAGTTGCAATTCTTTGAGTTAATGGATAATTGCTAGCGAAATTCATGTAAAATAATAATAATTCTTTATGAGTTAGAATAAGAAACGAAAGTGCTTATACTAGGAATAGAGATTGTATATGATCCTCACGAAGCGGGACGGTGTAAGCAGGAAGGTTCTTTGAGTTCGAATATATTGTCCTTTGTAAGTGTATATCTGATAGTGGGATTACTATCACGGGTGAAATGATTAAGCATAAATGAATAATTTGCGTGAATATGATATAGGAAGAAATCGGTGGCCTATTACATAAGCTCCGATTATAATGCCGGTAGCTCAAGTTTAAAATGAGTGAGAGTAAGACATGAGAATGCTCAGAATGATCAATTGAGAAAGAAGTGATACAGTTAAAGATGTTAGCATCGGTAATGAGCTTGAGAGACCCCATGATCGAGAATTGGTATCAAAAAGAAAATGGTTATCGAGAATTAAATGCAATTAAGATATTCTTAGCAGTATGATCTATTAATAGGCAAATTGATGGGACTATGGAGATATATTGTCAGATAGGATGTGATGATTATGGTGATGTATGGCGAGATAGTAGAGGAAAAGAAATTGTTTTAGTGCTCTTCAGAGATTTATCTTCGTGATGTATCAAGAGTAACTGATTTGTATTACATCTGGCAGAGACTCTAGTGTAAGAGCTAAACTAAGTTACTGGAAGAGTGTACATTATGTTAATGAGATGATTCTGATTATGTAAGAGAGGTACTGCATATTAAGGAAATATTTATTTGTCTCCAACGTTCTTTCTCCTTTGCAATTTTTTGTTGCAAATCTTTATCAACTATTTGATTTTTGTTTAATCTTACTCTTAATTCATTCCATGTTCTCATATTAGTCATATGCTCAATGCAATTCTCATGTTCTTTGAGTCTCTCACTAAGATGCTTCCAATCTCTAAATCCGTCATTTGCTAATTCACTTTGTTTATTAGTAGATTTGAACAATTTACAACAAAAACAATATACTTTATCTACATGTTTAGAATAAACCAACCATTTTCTATCGCTAATCTCTCCATTACTCAAATTTATATAATAATAAGAATATGAAAAATGATGAGAGGTATTATCTAAAGGAAACATAAGATTCAACTCTCTTACAGGCCATTTTTCAACTAAAATATCCCTTATTTTATTATCAAGATTATCCCAATTTCTAGGATCATAAATGTCCAATATAGGGCTTACTTGCTCAATATACTTTAAATTTTCTGAAGTGGATGCATTTGGTACATGATTATCCTTACTCAGATTTCTAATATCCTCATGAATATGAATCTCATCACTTAAGTTTTCTTTATGTTGTTCAAAACTACCTTCACCTAATTCCTCAGAACTCTCATTAGAGGAGTCTACTCTTTTAATAAATTTATTTATTGCTCCTTTTTGAGATTCTATCAACTATGCTACTTATTTTCTTTTTTTTTTTCTTTTTTCACTTCCAGACAAATGTTGTTTATGCAACATAATATAAATTAATTATAACACAGTTAGAATAGAAAAAGAACAGAAGCACATGTATAGAGTTGGAAGAAGTATGCAGGCACAACCAAACTCCAACAACTTCACAATATATCACAAAGATATATAAATGATATTATATATGTGATCTGAGACAAAATAAATAGCAAAATTTAATATCTAATATTAAAAATAAAAACAAAGAGTAAAAATATATTAAAAATTTGAAACTTTACCTTTAAATTATACTCGAACTCGTAAGACAAAATCGGAAAATTTTTGCTACTAATTTTTGAGTTGAGTACTTTAAATACATATATTGATGAAAATAAAGTAATTAGAAGGTAAGAATACACTTAAATATTTCAAGACTATTTATAAACATGGGACCACAAAGTTACCTTTACATTAAAAAACAATATTAACTTATAAGGTTAAAGTCATTTAATGACTTTAAGTCATTAAATGAATGACTTTAACCTTATTTTATCGATGACTTTAACGTTATTATAGTAATAACGTTATTATACTAAGATCATATGAGAGGGGGCTGTTGAAGAGGGGCCCCCTCTCATAGTAAACCTGGCAGGTGCCTCTGCCTTTGCCTGTAGCTCTCGACCGATATATAAATTTAGTGAAATTCTCAAATCTATCACCAATTGATTTTAAGATAGAACCTCATTTAAACTTGTATGTGGTTTAATTTTCCTTCTTATATAAGCCCGTGGGTTCATTGTAAATTCTAACACTATTTTACTGGATGAGAAGTAGTATTTTTGAGAGAGAGAAAGAGGATATAACTTACCAATGGTGTCTATTACGTATAAAGTTGGAATTTTGAGAGAGAGAAAGAAGAGATAACTTACCAATGGTAGCTTCAATGGTGTCCATTACGTATAGAGCTGGATTTTTGGACAAGGAAAGCTGCATTGCACGAACTTGACTAGTAGGCATATGAGCATATATAAATAAGTGGCCATAGACTTTGGATTCATGATGCTCATAAGCTATGGAGAATATTTTACATCATCTTATATTGATCATGAAGTCGCATTCATATTTAATTATTGATTTTTTCATTATTTTTATTAATTTAAAATAAATTTCACCAATTAGAACTTAATTCATGTTAATTGCAATGATTAGATAATTTGAAAGTGAGATACGAGACTATGAAGGTTCCGTCTATATTCAATTAATGTTTCGGTACACTATATTCACAGGCTTTTGATACAACAAAAGATAACTATAAATATGAATGAGTTTATAAAGTATTAAATGGATAACTATGGAGAAGCTGTAATTAGTTTCTAAGTAACAAATGGATAAATATAATATAACCAGTTAATATAATTATAATTTGTTAAGAAAATGAATTAGCTAACACTTCCCACATCTCATTTGACACTTCATGATATGAAACTTATCACATAAGAACTTGAATCGAGTCGTGGACAGCGACTTAGTGAAAATATAACCTAATTGATTGATCGAAAAGGTGATCTAAACCTAATCAAGATTGTCCAAAGCAATTTGTTCCTTTATAAAGTAATATTCCAGTTTAATGTATTTTGTACATGCATGAAACACAGGATTGGGTGTGAGATAGATGGTGTCAATATTATAACACCAAAGAACAACCTTTATTGGACATGAACAAATAAGTTTCATGAGCAAAGAGTCGATCTATGGTAGTCCTACTGTAGAATTAGCGATGGCTTTATATTCACTCTCACTCTCAGTTAAAGAATATGTTATTGTAGGTTGTTTCTTTGACATCCAAGATATTAAGAAATTACCTAAATAAATTCCATAGCCATTCATAGATCATCTTACTAGGTCATATTAACGAATTCATCATTGATTGATAGGATGAAGAGGTTCTACCATCTAAGACTATCCACTACAAGAAAAATTAGTTTCAGCAACTATTATTAATGGTAGCTAAAATTCAGAAATGGTTGTTAAAAGTTATAGCAACCAAAATCGGGTTGGTCACAGGTGGCCACTATAGGGTTGTTACTAAAAGTGCTCAGTGACGAGTTATTACGTTGGTCGCTAAAAATGCATTATTAACAACCATTTAAAATTGGTCACTAAAGGTAGAATTATTAGCGACCAAATTTATACTTGCTAATGTAAAATTTCATGGTCGTTGTAATGTTAGAATGGTTGCTATAGTTATGTATACTGCGACCAAATTATTTTTGTTGCTAAAAAAAATCTTATAGCAACTAAGTCAATGGTTACTATAGCTATTCATACTGCGACCAAATTATTTTTGTTGCTAAAAAATAATCTTATAGCAACCAAGTCAATGGTTACTATAACTATTTATACTGCGACCAAATTATTTTTGTTGATAAAAAATAATCTTATAGCAACCAAGTCATTGGTTGCAGTTACTTTTATCTGGTTGCAACAAATGGTGTATCAAATTTCTTTTAGTAACCATGTTGTGACAACATGATGATGTTGCTAAAAATTTACTTTTAGCAACCAAATAATTTGTTGCTATAATTTTAATATCGTCACAAATTGTATTATATTTACTATAATTTAGCAACAAAAAATTAATTGTTGGTTACTAGAGTGTATGTGTTAGCCACCAAAACTTAGTCACAAAAATAATTTGGATGGTTCCTAATGTATACCTGCCAGTAACCAAAATTGATTGCAAAAATAATTTAAATTGGTCGCTAAAATTTTTGCAATAGAAACCAAATAAATACGTTGTTGGAGAAAATTATTTCAATTAGGCCATAATACTCATTCCAAGTGAATTCCAAATATTCCAGCACGATACCTTAACAACCCAACAAATTGATATCAATTTTGTATTGACCAAAATGATCACCTCTGGGTCACTCATAATAACTATCAGGCATATTTGATAGACATAAGAAAAGATTAAAGTGCCAAACAAATCTACTTAAATAACATTTTCTAAACCAAGAGTAAATACATTGACAATAAATTCTCACATTCCGATCATAGTAGGCCTCTCTGTTGAGACATCCCATGCCAAATGTGTACCACGTCTATCACCAACAAAAATCCATTCCAATGTGGGGTGAAAAGCAATTGCGCCAGCATCAAGGAGCTTAATGGTATTATCAACTAAAATACAAAACAAACAGATGGTGTAAGTAAAACACTATCAATCAATTGGTTCAAGCAAAATGCCACATCTGAGTGAAGTTTGAATCAACTAGAGTTGACAATTCAAAATTCGGAAGAAAGGTTTTATCAAGCAATCTTCCTCAAATTCAAAAACATAACTACTAATCAATGGCAGTCATAAGTGATTTGCATGACCACCTTGCGGGAATAAACAATTCTTTGTTCAGTCCTTTTACCTTTAACTTTCAATTTTTAACTTCTACAGTTGAGATAAAATCAAATAATTCATTATGTCAAACTACATCAGGAATTAAAAAAAAATAGCTTGTCAAGCCTATCACTTTTTCATATTTCTTTATTTCTTTTCTCTTAGTTAATGATTTTTCCAATGAATTCCTATCACTAAAACTCTGATGACAAAGTTTGTTACACTGAACACTTTGTTGTTATATTTTAAAACAACTACAAATACATAAGAAAAAAATCACACATACAGACATGTATGCTACAAAATGTGCATATGAATAAGAACCTGTAAAAGAATTACGTTACTATCAATTTCAATAAACTCAAGCAATAATATTAAAAATAAAAACTGAAAAACTATAGATAATTGAATTTGGTGGAAGAAAAAAAATATTCAATCTTACCCATTACACATCAATCCAAGTCATTATCATCATAAGCTTGAGATGCAGCTTCATCTTAGCTACTCCAATACTCATCAAAAGTGTCATCTTCTTCATCCTGATCTTCTTCAGCATCATCATTGTCATCAACACGTGAGTGTACTATTTTTTCAACAATTTCGATCTCTAATAGAGCTTCATCATTTTGGGCTACTAACCCAACCTCTTGAGCACTATCTAGAACTTCTATATCAATACAATTTTCTTGTTGATATGCATCATTGACATTAGGTTCATTTCCATCAGTAAGATGTCGGTGTTGAGCACTTTGAACTACTTTCCAATTTTCCCCTAGTTTTGTATCATTCACATAGAATACTTGAGTCACTTGATTAGCTAACACATAAGGTTCATTCTCATACCATAATCTACTCACGTTTATGCTTGTAAACTCACTGTCTATCTTTTCTGGTTATTCCGATCTAAGTCAAACCATTTACAATTGAATAACACACAGCGAAAGCCACTAACATAACTCAACTCAATTATGTCTTCTAGCATTCCGTAAAACTTAACCATTTTTCCCTTATGTATAGATTCTGTACACACCCCACTATTTTGTGTTACACGTCGACAATCTCCTTTTTTGTTAGGTACTTAACTCCTTCTACTATGCACCCACTACATTTACTAATACGATAGTCAGGTCCTGATGCAAGCGCAAGAAGCTCATCCGTAGCTTCAACAAATTTTATACGTCGATGTTCTTGAATCTAATTTTAATACAACAATACAAATTATAAAATATTACAATTAAGAAAATAATTTCCAATAAAACAACATTTCAAAGAAGATTAGAAATCTTACTCGACTCTCGAACCATGAAGCGAATTCTTTCTTGTGAATTGCCATCCAACCAATAGGGTTTTCACGTTGAAGTATTTCTTCATGCTCTATGAACAACAAAAATTATAAATTAGTATTACATTAATAATGATATTATAATAAATAAAAAAATAACCATTGTTACCTCACTAGGAATAGACCCACTCAATTTATTGAAGCTGAGATCCACTTCATAAAATGCGAAACCAGCCCCAAAACTTGGAGACAAGCTACCTTCTAGGGAATTGTTGTGAAGATTTAGCATAGCCATTTTCCCAAACTTGGACAAATCTGGTAAACTTCCCAACAACTTGTTTGAACTCAAATCAAGAATTTTCAAATTGGCTTCCCAGTGTTGCATATCAGACATGTTACCAGAGACCATATTCCTACTGAAATCCACACTTGAACACCCTTTAATAACGCTGGGAAGAGTGCAAGATAAACTATTTGAAGAAAGATTCAAAACATTTAGCGTTACTGAGTTGACTGCTTGAATAGAACCTATAGACATAAGATGCACAGCATCAGATATAACTGTCAAAGAATTAACCTACTAAAGAAAAAAGTACCATCTGCTACAAATATTTACTTTCAACTGCATCAGATATCAAATTTCAATAATCTCTTTCTATTTAGTTTTTCCAACATTTCAAACTCTTGACTTGTTTTCTGTAGAAATCATTTGATCTTCAATTAATGTGAGTGCAAGTCAACCTTAATTCCAAATAAAAAGTTCAAATAAACTTCCCCAGCCATTTGGATCTTGCTTTAGCATGCTTAGAAAGCTTAATATGCAAATCCTTTGTCAAAAGGATTCATTCCTCATTTCACAAGAGAAAGTGTGTTGTGCAATAACCTTTGATTTCCAAACTTGTGAAATATCCATGATTACGAGAATTTCTAAAGGTGAAAAGTTAGACAAATCAGATTATTAATTACCTACATGACATTTCAACCGTATAAGAATCAAATTCCAAGTTCTACCGTAATGAAATCAGGAATCCTAAAGGTAAAGTTGTATTGCAAGTGGTCATCATAGATATAGTCTTAACTCTTAAAATTGACTAATTTTTATCATAGATTTGCTTTCAATTCATTAACATCAACTGATCACGAATCAAAATCATTACAAGAGCAAAAACATAACTAAGTACCTGTGTAACGGCCCAAATTAGGGGTTAGAATATTAAAGGAATTTAGTACGAATTATGAGTGTTATTTGCTTATTAACTTATTAACTATTGGCTTAAATTGTGCATAAGTATTTTGGCATGCATTCATGGCATTTTCCGGGTTAATTGGTTTAATGAAACTTCGGAATGATTTGGACAGTATTATTATAATTTTCGTAATTTTTGTATACTTGAAATATTTTTAGAAATTAATGGAGGATTAGTTTTGAGTTGCCAATTTATTTTGAGAGTCATTATTTTCTGACAAAATTTTGGTAAATTTTCGGAAGTTTTTTGGAATTGTTGGGTAATTATTACAACTAAGAATTCATAACAATGTTTTTGGTTATTTAGTACTATTTGGACCTATTAGCTGTTTATTAGTTGTATCGCATCCAAACCTAAACGCAACGATATAAATCGAACATTATCATTTATTCCTCACCGAATGCCTCCTTTACCTATCCATCAGTAGAGATAGCGAAATCATTCACTCACCACCACCTGCTATTGGCATTTTCTTTGGAAAGCTGGTAAGTAGAAATTGACGGTTAGTTTATCATACGCGAGTTATATCTTTGTTTTTATTTTTATTTAGATTTATCATGTTTGAAGATTAGGATAATTATGATAGGTTAGAATTACTAAATAGGTTAGTTGTAAAGTGAAGAAATTAAAGGAAGGTGAAAAAAAAAAAGTTTCAGAGTCGGAAGTCGAAGGTTGAAGACGGTGAATAGTGCAGAATAGTGAATTGTGAACAGTGTCGATTAATCGGTGAGCGATGTCTTGCTACAAGATATCAGACGTATTTGTAAACGATGGCTATGCGTATTTGTGAGCGATGGCTCGTATGCGTATTTATAACAAAGATAACCGTATGTACTTGTGAACAGTAGTCATACGTATTTTTCACCCAAAAATGTCTAACGGCTAGTTAACGGTACAAAAATGGCTAGTTTACAAAAATGCTCTATAAATAGATACCACTCCTCCATCATTTACTTCATCCCTTACCTCACAAGTGATTCTTGACGAAAACCAAATTTCAAATGTTATCCGCTATTTCATTTTTTTGTCTACTTCTTATTATTATGTATCTTTGTTTCATTCTTAGTGTAGAGCTAAATGATTCAGCTCGCACTCTTTTCTCTTTTTAGCATGTCCTATGATCTTTATGTTACTTATTGGCATAGCATTTGAGAATTAATGTAATTTGTACATTTTCAACTTTAATTGGTAAAGACTTGCTTTCATTTGAATACTCATGATGTCGTGATTTCTGAAACTTCATGGATCATTTGGTACTATGAGTTGTTGATTAATCCCAAAATTTGTCATGAACATGCATCATACTTAGTTATCATACAGTAATTAAGCACAATAATAATTTGTGTCCGTGTTCCTATGATAGAGGAAAGACCACCGCCGGATATTATCGGGACAATAAACACTAAGGCGATTTAGGTAAATGTCTGGTCGATAATTTCATCGTAATATAGGTAGAAAATTTCAGTGTAAGTACTTTAGGTACACCTAGATGATGTCTAGGATTGATTTATTGGAAGTGTTATTTGCCTGCACATGAAATGACTGAAATGACCTTGTTACATTTTTACAACCTATTAAGTCTAGTTGTGGGTAAATAGGCATGCCTAGAAGGGTCTGCAGCTGCTCCTGTTATTTTACACTTTGGTGTCTCGATATCGAGACATATGTCTCTCCTGCCGATACTAATTATGGTATCTCTGTATAAGTCCGTTACCCACTTCATTCATGGATTTATAGTTTGATTTGTTACGTATTCGATATCGATTGATTATTACGATTACGAAGGATCTCACGTGTTCTGCCGCTACATTTAGTATAAAAATCTGTTCTGAAATGCATTCTTTATGTTTTCTAAAGTCGGTTAATATAGATTAGTTATTACTCACTAAGCTATATGCTTAGCATGGTGGATTTGCCCCGTGTAGGTTCGGAGCTAAGAGATTAAGGACTGGGACAAGTCAACCGCAGTGGCCAAAAGAGTCTGAGTTTTGTGTTGCGCAAAAATGTATTTTGTTTGGTTTGTTTGGGCCTGTAAATATTCTTTCGATTTGTTTTTGAAATTATGAGATGTATTATATGTGTGTTACGTTTAGTTTTTAAAAATGCATGTGTGAAACATTTTGATTTGTTTGTCCTGTCTTGGGTGGCATCCATTTATCCTCCCAGGGGGTATTTGGGTGTTACATTTTTGGTATCAGATCGCCTAGTTTAGACGATTCTGGTTTAACAAATACTTGCCTATTGTTTGCTGTTGAGTGTTTACGTTGTGTTATGGCCTAATGCGGTGTCCCATGTTTTGTCTATAGTAAGCACGATGGAAGGATCTCACGAGATTGTTGTGACGAAGTCTTTGAGAGTAATCAAATAGAGCAAACACGTTCGAAACACCAGGACCATCAAGGTCAATCGAGGAGAAGGCGAGGTTCCACCTCCTCCTCTAGCTCGAGGAGAAGCTTTGATTAAGCTATCGAGGATATGATGACCTTGTTGCATCGAATGACAACACCTAAGGCTCCGATTGATCAACTGAGGAAGTATGGGGCTGAAGAATTTTCGAGGACATCTCTGGAAGAATCTGAAGGGGCCGAGTTCTGGATTGAGAAGGTAAAGAGGGTACTGGATGAGATTAGTTGTCCAGCAGAGCGGATGGTTCATTGTCTATTTCCTTCTTCGTGAGGCTGCTTATGAATGGTGGAAATTTGTTTCTGAGTCCTCGATTCGGTGCCTCGACTTGGGAATTCTTTGCCCAAGAATTTAGAACTAAGTATGTGATGAAGCTTCGAAAGGATCGGTGGAAGCAATTCCTGAATCTTAAGCGAGAGGAGTTTGTCATTCTTCGAGTATGATCGGGAGTTTAATCGGCTCAGTAAATATGCCCCTGAATCTGTACTGACTGAAGAGTTTCGATGTCATCAATTTGAGGAGGGATTGCATGATTCGATCAAGGAGCATCTGGCAATGTTTTCTATGTTACAACACGTTACTTACCATCAGTTGGTATAGGCTGCAATAAAAGTAGAAAGACAAGAGACGATCAGGAAAGAAAGAAGTCAGAGAAGAGGCTTTAATAGAGGTCGGTCTTGAGGAAGCGAAGTCGGAAAGTAGTTCATCCGCACCGAGAGTTGCTCAGAGATCTGTGATGAGGGGAAAGCAACAAAACTTTCCTACACCGACTGCCTCTAGTAGGGGTTCCTCTGGGGGTCGAGGTTCTAGTGCTCCAGAGTGCCCACACTACTCTATTCACCATTGGGGTATCTGCTGGAGAGCTACAGGTGCATGTTTTTGTTGTGGCAGTACGGAGCATATGATTGCAAATTGTCATCTGAGACAGTCTGGGATGGCACAAGCTAGTGGAGAGGTTTCGCATGCTTCAGTTGGGAACAGAGGTCGAGGAAGAGGCCGAGGTGATATAATCAGAACAGGGCTAATCCGAGCTCGCACTCAGAAACTGTGAATCGACCAGCTGTGCCTTCTACTTCAGCTCGAGCTTATGCACTGAAAGCTCGTGAGGATCATGATGCACCAGATGTCATTACTGGTATGGTTTCTCTCTTTGGTTCTGAATTGTATGCATTAATTAATCCTGGATCTTCACATTCATATATCTGTGCTGGAGAAATGTTTGATAAGGAGATACTTATAGATCAGTTAGAATATGACATGCATGTAACTAGTCCTCTGGGCAGTAGTGTGTTGGTGAATCAGGTGGTTAGAAATTGTCCAGTTATGATTCAAGGCAGTGAGTATGCAGCAGATCTGATTAGATTACCGTTTCACGAATTCGATTTGATTCTGGGTATGGATTGGCTGTCTAAACATCAGGCAGTAATTGACTGTAAGGCTAAGATAGTTTTCTTGAGGAGGCCCGTCCATTCTGAGATTGTATTTCATGGTGGTTGCACAAGTGCTTTAACTAATGTAGTATCTGCTATGTAAGCTCAAAAGCTTCTAAGAAAGGGGTGTGAAGCTTATCTAGCGTTTGTACTTGATTCCCAGAAGGAAGGTGGTAAGGATAAACTGCTTGATATTCCTGTAGTGAATGAGTTTCGGATGTTTTCCCGAGGAACTACCGGGCTTCCTCCAGAGAGAAGTGGAGTTATCTATCGAAGTTATGCACGTCTTGCTCCGATATCTAGAGCACCGTATAGAATGGCTCCTACTGAGTTGAAGGAGTTGAAGTTACAGTTACAAGAACTTCTGGATATGGGGTTTATTAGACCCAGTGTATCACCGTGGGGTGCGCCAGTGTTGCTCGTAAAGAAGAAGGATGGTACACTGGGCATGTGCATCGATTATCGACAGTTAAATAGGGTCACAGTGAAGAATAGGTATCCACTGCCAAGGATTGACGATCTATTTGATCGGTTGAGAGATGCAGAGTGTTTTGAAGATAGATCTGCGATCGGGTATTATCGACTTGGTAAAGGATGTGGATATCTTGAAGACGCATTTAGGACCCGTTATAGACATTACGAATTCCTAGTAATGCCGTTTGGGTTAACTAATGCTCCAACAAAGATTTATGGATTTGATGAATAGAGTATTCAGGGCCTTATCTGGACCCGGTTTGTTGTGGTGTTTATTGATGATATCTGGTCTATTCCAAGAATGAACATGAGCATATTGACCATCTCCGAATTGTATTCAGACCTGCGGAAAGGCGGTTGTATCGAAGTTGAGTAAATGTGATTTACGGCTTCAGGAGGTATCATTCTTAGGGCATGTTGTCTCATCTGAAGGAATTAGAGTTGATCTAGTAAGATAGAGGCGGTTGTTAATTGGAAGCCACCAAGGAACGTGTGAGGTGAGAAGTTTTACGGGTGCATTTGGTTATTACCGTCGGTTTGTTAAGGGTTTTCGGTGATAACATCCCTTTAACTAAACTGTTAAGGAAAGGAGTGAAGTATGAATGGTCTGATAGATGTCAGAGTAGCTTTGATCGGTTGAAATGTATGCTTACTGAAGCTCCTGTATTAGTTCAACCTACTTCTGGTAAGGAGTATGTCACATATCTTGATGCATCTGGGATTGGGTTAGGTTGTGTTTTGATGCAGGAAGGGAAGGTAGTTGCTTATGCTTCTCGGCAACTAAATACTCATGAATATAATTACCCTACTCATGATCTGGAGCTTGCAGCAGTAGTGTTTGCCTTAAAAATTAGGCGACACTATCTGTATGGTAAAAGGTGTAGAATTTTTACAGATCATAAAAGTCCAAGTATCTAACTTTTCTCGGAAGGAACTTAATTTGAGACAACGGCGTTGGTTGGAATTATTTAAAGACTATGATTGTATTGTAGACTACCATCCGGGTAAGGCTAATGTTGTAGCAGATGCCTTAAGTCGAAAGACTACCTCGGCTTTATCACTGAAGCAGATTGGATGGCAGTTGGGATCTGATGGAGCCTTGATGGCTCAATTGATAGCAAGGCCCACGTTGAGACAGGAGATTTGTCATGCTCAAAGAGCTGATGATAAGTTACAACAACTTATCTTGGCTACTCAGGAAGGTAAACAGACTGATTTTTCTGTGCAGGGTGATGGTGAATTGTATTATAAGGACCAATTGTGTGTGCCGACTAATGATGAATCAAGAAGAAGATATTGTTTGAGGCTCATGTCTGATCTTTACTATGCATCCGGGTGGAAACAAGATGTATCAGGATTTGAAGCAGTATTACTGGTGGTCAGGTATGAAACGAGATGTTGTGGATTATGTAGCAAAATGTCTGACATGCCAACAGGTTAAGGCTGAACACCAGGTTCCATCGGGTTTGTTAAATCCTATTCCTATTCCTCAATGGAAATGGGATAACATTACCATGGACTTTGTCACTGGACTTCCTCTTACTCAAAGGAAACATGATGCGGAATGGGTTATTGTGGATAAGTTCACCAAATCTGCTCATTTTCTACCTGTTCGTCCTGACTATTCATTGGATAGGCTTGCAGATTTGTATGTGAATGAGATTGTAAGACTGCATGGAGTACCATTATCAATTATTTCTGATCGTGATCCTTGATTTACTTCGAGATTTTGGAAAAGTTTATAAGAAGCATTGGGTACTCAACTTAAGTTTAGTACTGCTTTTCATCCCCAGACAGATGGACAGTCAGAACGAGTTATACAGATTTTGGAAGATATGTTGAGGGGTTATGTGTTAGAGTTTCCCGGGAGTTGGGATAATTATCTGACTTTGATGGAGTTTGCTTATAACAATAGTTATCAGACGAGCATTGGCATGGCACCTTATGAAGCGTTATATGGTAGGAAGTGTAGAACTCCGGTATGTTGGACGGAGTTGAGTGAAAACAAGATGATCGGGCCAGACATTGTGAAAGAAACAGAAGAAAAGATTCAGATAATTCAATAGAGATTAAAAGCTGCTAGTGATCGGCGAAATCTTATGCTGATCTAAAAAGGAAGGATATTGAGTTTCAAGTGGGTGATAAGGTGTTTACGAAAGTGTCACCATGGAAGCATATACTTGGTTTGGAAAGAAGGGTAAGCTTAGTTCGCGATTCATTGGTCCTTATGAAATTACGAAGAGGTTGGACTGTAGCTTATCGATTAGCTCTTCTGGAGAATTGGCCGATTGCATGATGTGTTTCATGTTTCTATGTTGAGGAGATACCGATCGGCGCCTCACATAAGATTCCTGCAAGAGATTCAGTACAATAGGTTTGTCATATAAAGAAGGGCCATTTCCATATTAGCGAGAAGTAAAACAATTGCGAACAAGACAAGACCATTGGTAAAAGTCCTCCGCAACATCATGGAATTGAGGAAGCAACACAGGAACCAGAGGAAATCATGAAGGCCCGAGATCCGCAATTATTCGGATCGGTATGAATTTCGAGGACGAAATTTCTTAAGGAGGGAAGAGTTATAGCGCCCAAATTAGGGGTTAGAATATTAAAATAATTTAGTACAATTATGAGTGTTATTTGCTTATTAACTTATTAACTATTGGCTTAAATTGTGCATAAGTATTTTGGCATGCATTCATGGCATTTTCCAAGTTAATTGGTTTAATGAAACTTGAGTGATTTGGACAATATTATTATAATTTTCGTAATTTTGTATACTTGAAATATTTTAGAAATTAATGGAGGATTAGTTTTGAGTTGCCAATTTATTTTGAGAGTCATTATTTTCATTGAAATTTTGGTAAATTTTGAAAGTTTTCGGAATTGTTGGGTAATTATTACAACTAAGAATTCATAACAATGTTTTTGGTTATTTAGTACTATTTGGACCTATTAGTCGTTTATTAGTTGTATCGCATCCAAACATAAACGCATACGATATAAATCGAACATTATCGTTTATTCCTCACCGAATGCCTCCTTTACCCATCCATCAGTAGAGATAGCGAAGTCATTCACTCACCACCACCTGCTATTGGCGTTTTCTTTGGAAAGCTGGTAAGTAGAAATTGACGGTTAGTTTATCATACGCGAGTTATATCTTTGTTTTTGTTTTTATTTAGATTTATCATGTTTGAAGATTAGGATAATTCTGATATGTTAGAATTACTAAATAGGTTAGTTGTAAAGTGAAGAAATTAAAGGAAGGTGAAAAAAAAAGAAGTTTCAGAGTCGAAAGTCGAGGGTTGAAGACGATGAATAGTGCAGAATAGTGAATTGTGAGCGATTATCGATTGTCGGTGAGCGATTGTCTTGCTACAATGGCAAACGTATTTATGAGCGATAACAGTATGTACTTGTGAGCAGTGAGTCATACGTATTTTTCACCCAAAAATGTCTAACGGCTAGGTAATAACGGCTAGTTAACGGTACAAAAACGGCTAGTTTACAAAAATGTTCTATAAATAGATACCACTCCTCCATCATTTACTTCATCCCTTACCTCACAAGTGATTCTTGGCGAAAACCAAATTTCAAATGTTGTCCGCTATTTTATTTTTTATACTTCTTATTATTATGTATCTTTGTTTCATTCTTAGTGTAGAGCTAAATGATTCATTTCGCACTCTTTTCTCTTTTAGCATGTCCTATGATCTTTATGTTACTTATTGGCATAACATTTGAGAATTAATGTAATTTGTACATTTTCAGCTTTAATTGGTAAAGACTTGCTTTCATTTGAATACTGCATGATATCTAATTTCCTAAAACTTCATGGATCATTTGGTACTATGAGTTGTTGATTAATCCCAAAATTTGTCATGAACATGCATCATACTCGGTTATCATATAGTAATTAAGCCTGATAATAATTTGTATCCGTGTTCCTATGATAGAGGAAAGACCACCGCCGGATATTATCGGGACAATAAACACTAAGGCGATTTAGGTAAATGTCTGGTCGATAATTTGATACATAATATAGGTAGAAAATTTCAGTGTAAGTACTTTAGGTACACCTAGATGATGTCTATGATTGATTTATTGGAAGTGCTATTTGCCTGCACATGAAATGACTGAAATGACCTTGTTTTGTTTTACAACTGTTAAGTCCTAGTTGTGGGTAAATAGGCATGCCTAGAAGGGTCTGCAGCTGCTCCTGTTATTTGACACTTTGGTGTCTCGATATCGAGACATATGTCTCTCCTGCTGATACTAATTATGGTATCTCTGTATAAGTCCGTTACCCACTTACATTCATGGATTTATAGTTTGATTTGTTACGTATTACGATATCCGATTGATTATTACGATTACAAGGATCTCCGTGTTCTGCCGCTTACATTTAGTACAAAAATCTATTACAAATGCATTCTTTCATTTTACGAAATCGGTTAATATAGATTAGTTATTACTCACTAAGCTATATGCTTATACGATAGATTAGCCCGTGTAGGTTGAACTAAGAGATTAAAGATCGGGACAAGTTAACCGCAGTGGCCAAAAGAGTCTGAGTTTTGTGTTGCGCGAAAATGTATTTTGTTTGGTTTGTTTGGGCCTGTAAATATTCTTTCGATTTGTTTTTGAAATTATGAGATGTATTATATGTGTGTTACGTTTAGTTTTTAAAAATGCATGTGTGAAACGTTTTGATTTGTTTGTCCTGTCTTGGGTGGCATCTATTTATCCTCCCAGGGGGTATTTGGGTGTTACAACCTGTAAATCCATTGCCACTAAGATCCAGTTCTTCAATCGGCAGTGAGCCATTGAGCAATTCCTCAGGAACAACCCCATAAAGCTGATTCATTCCCAGCCTCAAAACCCTTAAATTCAACAAATTCCCAAATGAAGGTAACTCCCCAGTAATGCCTGTATCACCAAAATCCAAACTGTGCAAGTTTCTAAACAATCCCATCACATATGTCTTGAAAATTCCGCCATTGAAACTGTTACCGTTCATGTTGACAAACTGCACAGTGTTAGCCAAACCCGAAACGTTCTCCACACTAAGATCACCGAGCGAACCAGAGAACTGATTGTTACTCAAATCCAGATGCTCCAAGTTAATTAACTCACTCAATATAGGACCAACATCAGCAGAAAAGCCGTTAGAATGCAAATCCAAAACCTTCAGCTGCTGCAAATTCCTAAAACTAACCACTAACCCCACCGGGAATCTGCCTTGGAAGGTATTCATCGACAAATTCACATACTTCAAGTTCCACAACTCAGGGGATCGGCCCGGTAAAATTGTTATCCGACAGATCCATGTGCTGCAGTGAGCTAATGGAACCCAATGTAGGTACTAGCCGACCCGTAAAACGGTTCCCAGAAACAGAAAGATTCTGAAGCAACTTGAGATTTGACAAAGTTTGGAACTTTAGGTCTCCGGTGAGGTCAAGGCGGTCGAGGGTGATTCCGACGACGAACTTGGTAATCGGGTCGCAAGTGATACCGGGCCAAGACTCGTGGCACAAAGTCAGGTCAGAAAGAGAAGAGTAAACCCATGTGGGAACAATCTTGTTAAGCGGGTCGTTTTGCATACCCTTCTTGAACTCCAACAAAGCCACGACCTCGCATCGAAAGAAGACGAAGCGGATAGAGAGTGCGAAGAGAGAAGAAACGAGAAACATAGTGAACGGTTAAGACTCATTGAAGAAACTCAAATCAGAAAAGACTATTGTCGATGACGAAAAAAAAGAGAATTCATTTGATACACAAAACCGAACGCAAACAGGAACAGAACTCGAAACCCTAGAAATGTAATCAAATCAGAGAAAGAGAGCAGAACACAAGACAAGACAGTATTGTACGTGCGTGTGTGCTCTTGTTCTCTCTCTTTTAATGTAAGTAAGGACCAACAGAGATGGATGGGCGTTAAGAGAAGGCTAGAGCCGTAAAAGTGGCGGTTCGCGACGACGAAGAAGGCGGAAGAGAGAGCATAAAGGGACGGACCGGTCGAGCTGTCTTGAACATTTTTCTACTGCTGCTCACTATAGTAGTATCAATGTTATCAATATCGTATCGAGTTTGGTATCATATTAGGTTTTAGAATAAAACTGTACCGATACTGATCAGTATCGGGTACCATTTTGGAAAATTTTTAAAATTTATAAAATATCCCTAAAATTTTTAAAAATTGCAAAATAGTCCATATTAGTATATTATATAGTTGTATTGTATACTCTACTAGTTTACTGTTTACATCAACCATGCTTTCAAAAATCTTAATAGTAAATAATAATGACAATTAATATGAAATAAGTCAATAACAATAATTTTAAATATTTTACATATAAATAATAACCACAATTAATATAAACAAAGACAATCATCATCATTTCATCATACACACATCAAATTAAGAATAATACAAAGTATTTAAAATATTACAAATTACAATCACACAATTTTATCATTTTAATAACAAGTTTGTTTGAAACTTTTGAATTGAATTCAATTACATTAATGAGATTGAATTGAATTCAATTTATATTGTTTAGAACAAATCAGAATATTATAATTGAATTCAATTACACCGCTTGGAACAAATCCAATAAGATTAGAATTGAATTCAATTAGTTCATATGACACATTATTAAATTCGATATTATTATTAACTCGTTGTTATTTATGTATTTATTTATTTATTTATAGATTTATAATAATAATAATAATAATACTTATTATTATTATTATTATTATTATTATTATTATGAAATAAGTCAATAACAATAATTTTAAATATTTTACATATAAATAATAACCACAATTAATATAAACAAAGACAATCTTCATCATATCATACACACATCAAATTAAGAATAATACAAAGTATTTAAAATACTACAATAATATAATTTCATCATTTTATAATTTATACACCATTTCATATTTTACAAAAACTTTCATAATTTTGTTTTCATTTCCTTTCATTTACAACAATTCTCAATTCTAACAATCTCAAAATAATCATAATTCCACTTCTATTTCCATTCATAATATCATCTGAATTTTCATAATTGGCAAATAATGCATGGAATATCTTATACAATTGTTCATACACATATATTCATAACACAATCATCAAGTTTAAAGATTTATTCATAACATGAGATCAAGTTTAATGATATAATTTTTTGAAAATTTCCTTTTTAAACCTTTGATCTTCTTTTCATTTTAACAAATCATAATATTATATACACCATTTCATATTTCATTCTTAAATATATATGTTGCTTTAACAATTTATAATTGACATTAATAAATGTAAATATAAATAACATTGATGAGTTGATCAAAAGTAATAATGACTACTCTCATATCAAAGGTAATAATAATTTTCCTATAGTGATTTAGATATGATTGAAAGTAATATGTCTATATTTACATACTAAATAAAAGTTCACTAATTTAATTAACTAAAGGTAAATGAAATATTAAATTACCAAACAATAAATTTTTATTAGATAACTTCTTTCCTCAAATGAAAATATATTTTGAATTATAAAATTAATATAAATTAAATTATAATGATTAATTATTATAAAATGAATCTTTAAACTAATTTAAACTATATGTACCAATCTAAAGAACTATTTTCATCTTTTCTAAAATACTTAGCGATAAATTATTTTGTTGCTATAAATACTTCTTTAACAATCATATAATGTGGTTGCTGTAAAGAATTGTTAATAATAATTTTCTATAGCGACCATTAAAGTTGTCGCTAAAATTGTTAAGTTTGGTCGTTATATTATTATCCATGAATTGTAAGTTTTAGTGACCATCTATAGCCACCAAGTATTGATTGGTGGGTAAAAAATATACGTAACTTATATATTGCAACCAAGTAATTTTTGGTTGCAAAATGTATATAATTAGCAACCATTTTACTATGGTTGCTGAGAATTTGGTCATGTAAATTTAGCAACCAAATTTATTGGTTGCTAATGGAAAATTTGAAATACTTGTAGTGACCACTCAATAGTTGGTTGTTAATTTGGTTGTTAAAAATAATTTTCTATAGCGACCATTAAAGTTGTCGCTAAAAGTGTTAAGTTTGGTCGTTATATTATTATCCATGAATTGTAAGTTTTAGTGACCATTTATAGCCACCAAGTATTGATTGGTGGTTAAAAAATATACGTAACTTATATATTGCAACCAAGTAATTATTGGTTGCAAAATGTATATAATTAGCAACCATTTTACTATGGTTGCTGAGAATTTGGTTGCTGAAACCAAATTTTCTTGTAGTGATCATACTAAGCCATGTTGATTTGTGGGTTTGAAAATTGATGATTATATATTTATATCAATGTCCATATCGATATCAATCGATTGTATGATTTTTGTGACCACAAATCTGACATAGTCCCTTGTTTTTTGTAATTTTCAAAATTATTATTGTAGTTTTGATGTTGATTAACGTTGAGTAGATTGGGTAGTGTTTATTGTTGGAGGAAGGCATACAAGCAATGATGGCAAGTAGCCCATATTTTGTGCCGTTAAGGAGAATCTCGTGTGCAAGTAATTGTCCATGCAATTCATGAAAAGATATAAGATCGGATCAAAAATTTAAAGCATTGATAACGAGTGAAAAGTTAAAGCAAATATTACAATATATTTTCGCCTTAAATTCTACAGGAGAAATAATGCTTCCAATAATATCGGCAAGAGCCTTTGAACATTGAAGATATTATGACACAGTTAAGTCATTTTTCAACTCATGCAATTCAATGTTAGAGTTATAATTGACAATTCTAAAATACATAACCAATAACTTTTCAAGTTTGGTAAGAACTTCTTCACTCGATGAAGAACAAATCCAAGATAAAAGTAATTGATCTTTATGAAATCATTTGTCATAGGTCGTATGAGATGATTTCAATATTGGGTAAGATAATGATTCCAGAGGGGATAGGTAATATTTCATCAATAAGATCAATTAACTTTGGTATTTCAAGAGAGGAAGGAATTGGGTCTAAGTTAAGTAATTGTGGGAAGACAATTTGAAAATAAAAAAAGAATGTTATGTCAAAGTTTGAGCCTTTGACAAAGTCGCTATTATAAGGTAATTTTTATGTTGTTTGTGGTAGAAGAACTATTTAATGAAGTTTGTCCTGAGAATAAATCTGATTGAATTTTGGGTAGCCAAATTCAGATCAAGCTCGGTCAACATGAACTAAATGTAAAACAAATTATACTTTAGTTATGATAAAACTCAATTAAGTCAAGTTAGAAATAAAAGTCCAATCCTTTCAAAAATATTAAATAACTTAAAGTATATTTAGGTTGGATTAAGCTAAAAAACTCAAATCTTTTTTAAAATATTTATGTTTCAAAACGCTAGAATAGGTGAAGTAAAAAAATAGAAAATCTTAATTCTATGAATGTGTGATTGAGACAAAGGCCCAAATACTTTATTTATAGAGTCACTTTCTTCTAATTGGAGCTTAAGTTCGATTGAAAGCTTGAAAATTTTTATAAACAAAAGATCAAACTCAACTCAAACCTTAATCAACTCAAACAAAATTCGTTAACTTTAGACCAAATCAATCTTAGTTTGGCGCAGATTGTTTTTCCATCCCTAGATACCATGTTAAATATGAGATTATGAAAGTTTCATATACATTCAATTAATGTTTTGGCATAACATATTTATAACCTTTTGATACATTAAAGGATATCTACAAAGAGGCGATACATATATGAATGGGTTTTTAAACTAACAAATAACTAACCGTTTAGAAACTATATAAATATAAAAAATTATAAGCTAACAAATGTATAAATATAACCAACTATATAGTTATATTATGTTAAGGAAATTAATTTGTTAACAATCAAAACCACAAGTCAATTCTTAAATGCCATGCAACTAACCAATTTTTCCCCTTATATATTAGCTTTTGAATTGGATTCCTACTTATGATGATTAATGTAGCCAAATTTATTGATTTGATAATATTTGAAATAATTTGTCAAATTGCTCATCCAATCTCATACTAGAAAGCCTAATTGGGAAGTCAAAAGTAGCACCCAGAAAAATCACTACCAAACTTGTCGTCTCTCTTCATTGTCCCATTATTCAAAAATGGAAAAACATAGTTTGTCCTTAAATTGCTAAATAACTAAAAAGAAGAAATTACATTTCAACTGGAATAGAAACATATGTAATTAATTAGAAAAACATGTATTTTTTGTCCCTTGAGTCAAGTGCGTTAATGGCTACCATGTTGCATAAAAATGACAAAAAGCAACGAACTCAATTTGCTATACTTCTCATAATTTTCAATATCTCAATGTATCATTTAACATATTTCTTTAAAATAGATTTTCAGTGAAAGATGATGTTAGAGAATTAAGTCAAGAATAGGAGGGTATTTAGAGCCAAAAACCTTTGTTTTTGTTTAGTTTTACTTCACTTTCTTGCTTCGATACAATGATTTACTTAGCTATTTGTAGCTACAATACAAGATTATATAATTCATTGGAATACTAAATGACTTATCTTCTTCAACTAATAGCTTAACTTGACTCATGAAAATACTAAAAGACATTCTAGAATGACTAACAAGACTTTGACTAATTTAATACATTCACATACATTATTAATAAATTCCCCCTTTAATATGTTGTTCTTGAACTCCAAGCATGTTTATGAAATTAATGAATTTGTCTCTTGAGAGGGCTTTTGTTAAAATGTCAACTACTTGGTCTTCACTTTTGCAGAACTTCAATTCAACCTCACTATCTTCAACAACATCTTTTATAAAGTGGCGTTTGATAATAACGTGGCAGGTTTTGAAATGATATACTAGATTTCTTATAATGTCAATGATTGATTTGTTATCATAAAACATCACAGTAGCATCCTTTTGCTTCTTATCAACATCTTCAATAATTCTCATTAGCTAAATGACTTGTGAATTTGCAAAATTAGTTGTAACATATTCAGCTTCGGTTTATAATTATGCCACACTTTGTTGTTTCTTTGGATGCCCAAGAAAAAAAACTCTAAAAGAAAGTGAAAAATAATAGCCTCGTGTACTTTTCATATCATCAAGACAACCACCTTAATCACTATAACAATAATGTTGCATAAACTCCTTTACTAAATTTTATGTAAAATTTGGTTGTTCCTTTGATGTACCCCATCACTCTTCTGCTGCTCCAAATTGTATTTGACTAGGATTATGAATAAATCTTGATAATTAACTAAAGCATACATAATATCAACTCTTGTGGTTGAACGATAAAGTAAATTTTCAACCAAACTTCTAAACAAAATAGGGTCAGCTCTTTTTACTCTATCTTCTTTGACAAGTTTTTCATTCACAATAAAAGGTGTGGATAAGGACTTACAATCTATAATGCCAAACTTTGCAAGAACATTTTTAACATACTTCTTTTGACAAATAAACATCCCATCATCTTGTTGATAAATCTCCATAGTAAGGAAATGATGCAACAATCTCATATCATTTATTTCATATCTTTTCATCATGTCTTCCTTAAAATAAACATATCATTCATTGTCATATCTTTTCATCATGTCTTCCTTAAATTAACAATCATTTTTCATTGTTCCTAGTATAAAGCAAGTTATTAACATATAATTAATAGCCTTTAGACTTAGAGCTACAACTAAGAAAAATAGATTTTCACTTACTTCATCAACTTTGGTTTTTTTCTCCTTTAAAATTTAAACATAACAAAACACTACTAAAAAAATTCAAGTGTTTCACCAATGGCTTCCTTCCACTCCATGCGTCAATTAGAGTTTGATTCCGAACAACTTTTTTAGGACGTCTATTTAGCAAACATATAGATGTATATACTACTTTAGCCCAAAAAATTTTAAGTAGTCCTTTGCCATGAATCATTAATTTTGTCATCTCCATCACGATTTGTTTATTTCTTTTAACTATGCCATTTTATTGTGGTGCATATCTAACTGTGAGTTGTCTTTCTATGCCTTTATTTTCACAAAATTCTTGAAATGCATTTGAAGTATTCTCTTTTCCCCCCATTACTCATAAGAGTTTTTATTTTATAGTCACTTTAATTTTCAACAAAACCTTTGAACTTTTTAAACATTAAGAACACTTCAGACTTTTCTTTCATAAAATAAACCAAGTCATTCTTGAAAAATCATCAATGAAGACAACAAAATACTTGTTACCTCCATACAATGATGTTCTCATAAGTCCACAAACATCCATATGAATAAGCTCAAAAAAATTTATTAACTCTCCATGCAACTCCTTTAAGAAATGTTTATCGATGTTGCTTACACATCCTTCACAAAATTTAAGTTTCTCCTCAATTCTTGGCAATTCATAAGCCATCCTTTTTTTGTTGAGGATTTTAAAGCTGCAAATATTTAAGTGCCCAAGTTCTTTGTGCCATAGTCATGCGTCTTTAATTACTGGAGTTTTCAATGTTTGGTCTCCACCATAATTGAAATTTATTGAAAAGCTTTCGTCCTTATTTATTGGAGTCTTAGCAATTAGCTGTCAACCATCCTTGCTATCATAAATAAAGCACTGATTGTTCTCAAAATTAACTATATATTTATGCTCCAAAATTCATCCAAGACAACAAATTTTGATCTAAATATGGAACATACAATAATACATCATGAATCATCTTCTTACAATTCTTTGTCTGAAGGGGTTCACAAGCAGTCCCACTTCAAACCTAATCCCCTTAGATAAAATTTTGCTAGACATGTAATTTAATAGCACAATAATTCACTACAACTATATCTGACAATAGCTATTAAATAAACAAATAAAGAACACCAAAATTTAACGAGGTTTGGCTAAATATGCCTTTATCCTTGGACACTACTAAATTAATATTTTATTATTTTAAGGAAATAATATAAGTGAACTATTACAAAGAGAGAGAGAGAGAGAGAGAGAAATTTTCCATAAAAGAAAGATAGGCAATTTTGAGATAATTAAAACTAAAGGAGGAGGGTTTAATTTATAAGGGAAGCAACCTCGCACAAATCCATGTTTACCTAATGTGGAATTTGCAATTATGGGATGAGCCACAATTTTTGACAATTCAACAAATCTCCACCTTAACGAATTTCACATCTTCAAATATCTCACAAAACTCATTTTTAGTAGTGTCTTCAAATACATTTCAAAGGGCCCATCTTTAATTTTTACTAATATTGATCAAGTCTAAACAATGTTGGAACTTAATTGCAATCACCATCTTTGTCAACATATCATCAGAATTCTCAGTGATCTTAATTTTCTGAATTACTACTCCACCTTCGTCCAGATCCTCTCGTACAAAGTGATAACAGACATCGACATGCTTCATTCTTGCATGGTAAACATGGTTCTTTGCTAAAAAGATAACACTCTGACTATCACAATCTATTTGGATGTGTTTCTATTGAACCCTTAATTTACCAAGCAATCTTGAAGTCAAATTACCTCCTTCACAATCTATGTAATTGTCATATACTCTACCTCCGTAGTCGACAAAGCAACTATTGACTATAAGGTAGACCTTCAACTGACTGGTGCCTTTACAAGAGTAAACATATAGCTAACAATTGATCAACATCTGTCCAAATCACCGACATAATTGAAATTACAATATCCAACTATACGTTGACCATTTTGATTACCTCGCTGAAATACCACACCAATATCTACGATGTTCAGAATGTACCATAGAATCTATTTCACAGCTTACCAATATTTCTTTCTAGGATCACGCATATACCAGCTCATAACCTCAACTGCCTGTGAAATGTCAAGTCTTATACACATCATAGTATATATTAAGCTACCAATAACATTTGCATACGATACTTTTGACATGTATTCCCTTTCTGCATCATTCTTTAGAGACAAAGATGCACTGAGCTTGAAATGAGAAGCGAGCAAAGTACTGACAAGCTTTGAATTTTCATTTAAGAACAAAGTCTCTTCAATTCTCTATCTTTACTTATCTCCATGTCGAGAATCTTTTTGAGTTCACCGAGATCCTTTATTTCAAACTCCTGATTCAACTGAATCTTCAATCTTGATTGAGACATATATGATGACTGCATCTTGGATCAAGCAGTTATGCACTAGAAGAGCTAGTTCATGACGTAACAATAAGTGAAAAATCTAGGCTTCATCATTACAATCAACGATATTTAAATCTAAAACAACCTTTCCTTTATTAGTTTTGCCTTTATGATTGACCCTATTAAAATTCTTTTTTTTAGTGTCTTTTGTCTTGACAAAAGATGCATTCATCTTTACTCAATTTGGGCCTCGACTTCAATCTCCCTTTCTTTCCTTTATTATGGCTCTGCGAACAGATTCTGACCACCAAAGCTTCAACTACTTCATTTCTACGTTCTTCCTTTATCTTCCTTCTCAATTCATAATTATATAAAGCAGTTGTAACTTCACTAAGAGACATAATAGCCTTCCCATGAAGTAAAGTAATTTCAAGAAACTCAAACTCCTCAGGAAGGGATCCCAACAATATCAAAGCCAGATCTTCATCTTCAAATGTCACATCCAAATTTATCAAATCAATAACTAATTGATTAAAACAGCTGATGTAATCATTTATAGTGGTACCTAGAATATAAGAACAAGGAAACATTATCTTCTTCATATGGAGCTTATTCTAGCTGTTTTTCTTCAAAAAAAATTCCTTCAACACGTTCTACAATTTATATGCAGAATTTTTTTTTCAACAAAGCATGCTTTTGTTCTTTGGAAAGACACAATCAAATTGTATCACATGTCAAATGATTTATAGTCTTCTAATCTTTCTCCTGAATATCATCTAGTTTCTTTTCTTCAATGACAATATCAAGACCTTGCTGAAAAAAACATCTTGAACCTTACTTTGTCACATACCAAAATGACCTGTACCGTTAAAAATCTCCACCGCAAATATTGCATTTGTCACTGTAGTTCTTGTCATAATAGACGAGGAAAAAGCAGTCAATGTGGATGGCATGAAAATTTTTCTATCTATTGTCATCTCTATTACAATTTATATTCAATAGTTGTCGATATGGAATGCCAAAAGCCCAAAGAAACATTTTTTGATGTGAAAGATCAGACTACATTGTAACCACATAGCATACTAAGAAGAAACCTTGGATTTGATACTAATTGTTGCGAAAATTCAAGTTAATTTTCACCAATAATAATAAATTCACCTCGAACACTATTGCATAGGTAAATAGAGTGTGAATGATTATACTTAAATATTACATCATGTAAATTTTTAAGAAAAGCTGGAGGGATCACAAACAATTCCACTTATAACTCAATCTCCTTAGACAGAAATTTCTTAGACGTGTAATTTAATAACACAATAATTCACTACAATTATAACTGACAATAGCTATTAAATAGACAAATAAAGAACACCAAAATTTAACGAGATTTAGTAAATTATGCCTACATCATCGAACACTACTAAATTAATATTTCATTATTTCAAGGAAATAATACAAATGAATTATTACAAAGAGAGAGAGAGAGAATTTTTAGCTTAAGAAAAGATAGGCAATTAATTTTAAGATGATTACAACTAAAGGAGAAGGGTTTATTTTATAAGGGAAGCAACCTTCCCAAATCCATATTTTCTGGATGTGAGATTTGCAATAGTGAGATAAGCCATATTTGTTAACAATTCAACAATTTGTGTGGGAGACTCAAGAAGTAAACCTTGTCTAGTTGCTTTCCACGGTAAAGTAGTCTACCAACATCCTTAGAGATAGGTTAATTTGGAGGGTTGTTAAGGGTTAATTAGTAATTAACAATCAATAATACAGTACAATATAAATTCTTTTAGGGTTTTGTCAAATCTATTAAAAACCGAGTTAGTGTTCTAGAATGAGGAAGTGATGTAAATACTCACTTTGTCATTAAGAAATCCTAGTAATCTAGAAATCAGCGTGATTCTTAGCTGGAAGGTGAAGGATATGCTGATGGAAAAGGACATAATCACGTATAATAATTGTTAATACATGTAGTTTTAGTGTGGTAGTTGAGATCCATTTCTTGAAGTTTGGTTTTTTCAATCATAGGATGCTACCAGATAGACCTTGAATGTCGTAATCAAAAGAAAAGCAGGTTTTACTTTTTATATTGCTGTCTTTTTGTGGTGTGTCAATTGATTTTCCTAAAAGTTACACAAGTAGCACAAAATTATTAGGTTTAATGAGACGAATACTCAACTTTATATTAGCAATCTTTGGTCTTATTGAATTGTATATCTAGTTCATATTGATGTCATAGTAACGTATGCGTATCGAATAGTCACAATTTGCTAATCTCTGATGTTTGATTACATAAGATGGGAAACATTATTTCTAATTTCAGGAAGCAATCGACACCAACACTTCAAAAAATAGAAGAAAAGAACTGTTTAAAGAGAAAAAGCAAATCATACTGTGGAATACAGAACATTTTTAATGTGAGAGAGCCTGTTACAGAACTAAACTAGAATCGAATACTATAAATTTGAGGAAAGGTGGAAGGTTAGAAGCTATTCTTTACCCCGAGTTCACTTTAAGCACCAGGCAACTACACAGTATAAAGTTGAATTAGCATAGACTATGCCCATCTTTATACCCCTTTTTCCTAAACTATAATCACTAATTTAATGCCTCAACGGGAATAAAACTCTCTTTATTCTTAAGAGTTATTGTTTGGTATTTCTAGGTTTTCTCCCTTTGCTCCTTAAACTTTTCTCATTTGGTTCTCTTTGTGCAACTTCCAATAAAAATAACGGAATAATCTCTCTTTTCCATCGCTTGTTCAACTCATTTATAGGATTCGAATACAATGATAAAAGGGGGTTATGTATCCTCATTACTGGAATAGTTATTAAGACTCCTTTTGGTCTAAAGGATTTGAGTGTAAAACCTGTCATTAAAAGAGGAACCCTCTTCCAGAGAAATGGAGAATTGATTCTGGTTGGTTTGTAGTATTATCCAGTTACGAGATAGGACTGGAGCCCAAAAGGGTTATCAACAAAGTTGTAGAAGATCGAGAAAAGTATAGGGTTCAGGGGCTAAGAAAATTCGAGTTGGTAGTTGCCTCCAGGTCCAAGTCCTGCTAAAAATCAACTCGAAAAACAGCTAAGAAAATTCGAGTTGGTAGTTGCCTCCAGGTCCAAGTCCTGCTAATAAAAATCAAGTCGAAAAACATCTCGTGATAAAATAACTTGGCAATTAACTTTGTTATTGATCCTTTTTCTTATGCAACGCTTGTCTTTATTTGGTCAAGCTGATCAAGCCGAAAGACCTGTTTACATGGTGAAGTGGTAAATTAGTTGGGCCATTCATTCATATTGCAGGTACTTTGACCTATAAATGGATACGAATTTGAATCTCATATCCATAGATCTCGTCTTCTTGTGTAGGGAAAGTCCTTAATGCAAGCGTAGACTTCGATCATCAGAGCTTTTCTTTTGTTTATCGAAAGACCATTTCATCATCAGCTACTTAAAACATGTTTAAGTGGCTAAAGGTAGGGTTATCGTTTGTGCTTCGAGCCTTTGTGTAAATTACAGAGAGCAATCAAACTCACGCATTTATTTTTTGCAACTTTTTGACCAATCTTTTTCTAAAGTTAGGCATCCATCTCATTTCTAGACAATCATTCATGACACATAACAAAAAATTATTGGTTGTTGATTTGGCCTGACCCGCACCTTCCTGAATATATATCCCATCTTTGACAAGTTTCTCCTCGTTTCCAAGATATATGGCTCTTGTTTGTTGAAACCCTGTTCTAATCCACGACAATCTGATTGATGTGTACTCACCGACTGTTGCAGGCTTGAAGAGCATGTCCATGGAAGTGAAAGCAAACTAAAGAAACATGACCAACACATATAACTAGAACTGTACAACATGGGTATGGGTTTGGCTCGTATAGTAATGACATATGGATGAGGACATCATTAGAAGCCTTACTCTTCATGTTCCTGATAAGTACAAGCACTCAAGATGTATCTATTATGGACTTCTAGCCCTTTTCGTTTGTGTTTACATGCTCTGGTCAAATCTTGTTTTGGTTTCATATAGCTCGAATTCTGAAAAACATAGCAAAGTTCAACCATTGATAAAACATGTTGTACACACAATTTCTCCCACCGAGCCCACCACAAAGAAAGCAATTAGACATAAAGGTTGGTGTCTAATTTTAAGAAATAATTACATTAAACTTTTTAAAAATTATTTTTATTTTTGTTTATTATTTCGAAAAATTTATAATGTTATTTAATTATTATATACCTTCTTCGATATTGCTGATGCTAGAGCCTAGAAGAGGCAAGGATCAATCATTTTGTGACATTTAGAGCCCAAAGTTTGAGAAATAGCGAGATCCACTAACAGACATGAATACGGTTCGTCCTCGAGAAAAACATTTGAGGTGGGAGGACGTCATATAATATTAAAAAAAGCCTTGAATGTTTCTAAACATAGATTTGATTCCTCTGCAATCCCAGTCTAGATGTTGGACCCCTCATGTTGCATTATTGCTAGAATGTCAATCCAAACGCTTTAGGTCTTGAACAGAATCTCACGATTTTCCATAATATAATATGTTTCAGACTTACATCAAAATGCTGAACTTTTAGCAATAATTCATCCGACAACTGCTCATGCCACCCTTCTAAGTCATGTATTGCCTCACCAATTAATATATATCTTTTGATGTGCAAGCCTAAATCCGAGGGGGATTGGGCATCAAACGCCTTCGGTCTATGAATGATGCGCTTCTGGCCAAATTAGGTTGGGGCCTGCTCACGAACCCTACGGCTCTTTAGGTTCAGGTCCTTAGGGCTAAATATCGACTTGATCACAATCATATTCATCTCACACTCCATCGAGCAGGAGTGTCGTCAGTTTGGCGAGGGATCTCGGCGACTTGGCAAGGGGTCCGGAACGGTCTCACCTGGCGGGTGGGCAACAGGAGGAGGGTGTTATTCTAGTTGGATCAGTGGCTGGAGGGGTGGGGCCCTCTTATTCATGTGGCCTCCTCCCCAATACCGGAGCACCTTAGGATGGTGACGATCGCGGACCTCCTTACAGACGGCAGTGACTGGTGATGGCCCGAGTTTCAACAGTATCTCCCGTCTTTGGTTTGTTTGGCGATCGCGCATTTTGGCCCTATTGACTGGCATAGGGAGGAGGATAGGCTGATTTGGGGACCTTCGCCCCACGGGGGGTTCATTGTGGCTTCCGCATATGAGATTATAGAGAACCGCGCTCCCCACAATCATTACAGGTTGTGGGACATCATCTGAAAATGGGGAGGCCCTCAGCTTATTCGATCATTTCTGTGGCTTGTTGCTAAACGTCGGCTTCTGATAAATCATCAACGAACAGCAAGGCATCTTGCCTCCAGTAGTAGCTGCCATTTCTGTGGTCAGGAGGAGACTACGGTGCACGTGGTCCGGGATTGTTCGCTAGCTCGTGCTCTCTGGAGTCATTTCCCTAGGGAGGTGGTGCATGAGACTTTTTTCCGCCAGGAGGTGGAACCTTGGTTGGAGTGTACCTCTCTCAGCAGGCTCCGGTGCAGCAGAAAGCGTAGGCTACAGTCTTTGGGGTCGCTTGCTGGTTCCTCTGAAAATGGAGAAACAGTAGCATTTTCGACCCGACTTTTGTCTGACCCAATGAGGGGTACCGAGTTATCATGGATTACGTGAGATGGATTGCCCGAGCCCGGATGTTGGAGCAGGTTGTGTTTCCAGCGCAGGCCTTACCAGTGGGTACCCGCGTCGGGTGGCAGACGTCTAAGGCAGGCTGGGTGAAAGTTAACACCGATGGCGCTACGACCCCCACTTCCCCCAGGGTTTACTCTGGGGGTCTGATCAGAGATTGTTATAGAAAGTGGCGAGGCGGCTTCCAGCAACACCTTGACTAGGGCTCACTGCTTACAGCAGAGTTATGAGGCGTCCTCTCGGGCTCCACCTGGCTTGGGACTTGGAATTTCGCCGTGTTATTCTCGAAGTCGACTCCCTTGAGGTTATTAATCTGCTATCTGCTCCCAATGGGGTACTGACTGAGATTTCTGTTTTGATGATAGGTATATACCAGTTGTTGCAGCGAGAGTGGACCGTTTAAATGCAGCACGTATTCCCGGAAGGAAACCAGTGCGCAGACAGTCTCGCTCGCCTCACTGGGGTGCACAGTCCGAGTCTTTATGTTCTTCATAAGCCCCCTTTGGGCATTCAGGAGATCCTCCGACGCGATGCACAGGACACTATGTACCCAAGAGCGTTAATTTAGTGTTGTAGCTCCCTTGTGTAATCAAAATATATATCTTTTGGCTTGGTTTATATTCCTAATCGTATAGTTCACTGACAACTTCTAATTATGACTTATTATCCTATTACTGTTTAACTATCTCCTGTAATTTAAGAAATCTTTACAAAAATTTTGATCTTTTAATTTTATGTTTTTAGAAAATTAATATTTGAAAAACTAAACCAAAATTTAAAGTTAAAATGATTTAATTAGTATTAGATAGTTATAAAATAGTTAAAATTTGAAAAAAAATTGAAATATGATTAAAGAAAATTGTCCTTAGTCGTAGGAGAATTTAAAATTTAAATAAAAAATTTTTAAGTAAAAATTAATTAATTTATTTTAGTTTATAAAATCCATTATTTTACAAAAAATTATTAATTAAAAATTAAAATTTTAATTGTAAAGCTTATTAAAATAAATCGAACTGAAAAGTTCAAAATTGAATCAAAAGTTGGTTGATTCAAGATTTTTATGTTGAATCGACCAAACCAGTTCGTTTTTATTATTTAGAAAAAATTCTTAGACTTCAACTAAAACTAAAGATAAAACACATGTACTATGAATATTAAACGTACATTAATCAAATGATATTTATATATATGATGATTCAATTCACTTCTTAAATTCAAACTGAATCAATTAAATTTGACTTAATAATTCAACTTAAATTAATAATTTATTATAATTCAACTTAAATATCTGATATTTATACTGCATATGTTCTATTATTATTATTTAAATAAAGTATAAAATAAGACATCTTTCTACAACAATTGAAAATTAAAAAGATATTCGAGAATTTTAAATATGATAGATTTTCTAAAGTTTTAAAATTATATAAGAGCTATATATCTTTTTCCCTTTCTTAAAAAGGTTAATATTTCTCTTAAACTGTGAGATATATACACAATAAACATATAAAAGTCTTGTGTTCTTTGGTTCTTTTTTTTGGTATAGAAATATGCAACGCTTGTTTATTCATGAAGTAATTAAAGCTAGGTACCTCTAAATACATAAAACCTTTAGACTTTGCACTTCAGCTAAATTTCAATTAGACGATGATGCTGATCGTAATCTCTAAATATAAAGCATTACTTTAATTAAAAAAGAAAAAACCTCGGCAGCAGACAGTGTGAAGTAGTTTCGTGTGAAATCATTTCCAAGATAAAAGGATGGTGAAAGTGAGACATTAAGGAATACCGTTAGCTTCAAAGAACAAATATAAAGAAATAAGGAAAAGCATATTTTATAATCAATTTGATCTAATATTTGACCATGAAAAGAAGTTATTGAGACTTTCGTAATCTTTATTCACGAAAACAATCTCTCAATTAAGTATACATAAAATTATGTACTATCGGACTTGTTTAGACTCGTAATTTAATATAATTCAACTAGATGATGTTGCTGTTGGTTTATGTCCTACAGCTAACTACTTTGGTTATAGTTTAGTGACAAATTATTTAAAAGGTATTTTTTGTCTTGTATATATTTAGATACATATGATAAAGTCTATGGGATAATTTTACATTGCAAATGAAATTATAATTATGAGATTCATATTGCATTTACGTATTATTCTTAAATATTCCTAGTCATTGTTTTATTAAGATTGGATATTAATAGAACGTAAAAAGACTAACACACGTTTTGTTTTTCCTTATAAAGGAAGTAATCAATCTCATAGGCTAAAGTATAGAGATATTTAAACAAACGTGTGGGTGCTTGTTAGAGAACAAGTTTACTGAACAAACCCGATATGAAAAATCTATTTGAAACATTATTTGTATGTCTATGAAATTCTCATTGTGATGATTGTATAAGTGAACCTTTAACTTGAGGTCATCAAAGTTATCTTGTATGTGGATTGCTATATTTTGATACTACTTATAATCCATTTTATCAGAGGTCGTTAAATGAGTAGTCAATGGATATAACATGAACTATATGGAGATAGTTGAATGATCAAGATATGATTCATCACCCTAAAGTGATTAGAGAGAATGTTCCTTTGTTCCCGATTAATATTGATTCGGGAAATTCTTGATAAAGGGGGAATGATATTTTGTAAACAATTTACAAATATCATTATTACAAAGTATCATTAATTGAATCAATAGCTAATGGCGGAGAACTAATATAATTGGACTTAAAATAGAGTAGACATTAATTTCATGTTCTATGTCTAATTGGAATATTGGTTGATGAAATGATTGAATTATATGGAAAAATTAATCACGGAAAGGTTAGTCAAAACTACTTTGACATTCCTAAATATTTGAGTAGTCATGTTGCGTTATTAGGCGTCAATCTTGATATATAATTATAAATTGTTTAATTGAAGAATTAAAGATAAATTAAAAAGTTTTAATTTATCTAATTCTAATTATGAATTAAAATTAAAATTTATAATTATTACCAACATATTTGAAAATCTAACTAATCTCATATATAGAATGAGTTGGAGATAGCAAAATTGATTTAAACAAGTTGGACTTGATTATAAAGTTTGAGAAACTTTATGATTAAATAATAAATAAGGATCAATATAAGATATTGAATCTTATTTTGGCATAATTGGTATTTAATTAGAATTATTTGTAATTTTAATTAAAGTTTAATTGAAATTAATATTTAATTTCAATTAAATTACTAAAATATCCAAAATTTATTATAAATAGGTTTGAGATCTATGGAGCTAGCATTTCATACGTAACCTTCTGTAAAAGATTAAAAGTCACAAAGTTCTCTCAACTTGTTCTGTGAATACCATTAGAGACTGGATACTTGTGCGATTACGATAGTTGAGACGAATCGGTTTTAAAAACGATTTGAGGGATATAACATGATAAAAATTAAGCTTTGGAATAAGATACAAATTAAATTTTCGCTTTATTATGATTCGTGTTAATCATTTTATAGAATTAAATAGATTTTAATTTTTAAAAAATTAAAAATCACGAAAAAAATTTGTAATTATTACGCTGCCGGTTGAATCAGATCCCAACCTAATTTTCCAATCTGCTGTTCTAAAAAAAAGGGGTATGCATTTTATATTTCGGTGTAAGGCTATATGTAATTTGCTTTACTCAACGCTCTTAACAGTTGCTTTACTTTACCTACCGAAAGGATTGTACCTGGAAATGCTTTTGACTCTTTAAAGCTCAACCATTGGTCCATTTCCTTTTTCTCTTATGGGATTTTGAATCCCTAAAAATAAGGGATTTCATTGTTTTAAATATTATTTCTAAAACATTCCTTTGCTTTTTTGACTATCCATATTAAATAAAGATTTATACGAGTAGAAGAACCTCTTCTCTAACAACCTCCAAGCTGTTCTTTATTCTCTCGTTCAACTAATTGGCTTACTTATTCAACCTTTATGAAATTTATTTTTGTTTGCCGCTCAGATTGTCTTTTGGTCAACTTATTAATCAATGCACGATCTTTTGTGTCTCTAGATTCGGGGCTCATCGCCTACTTATGTGACTATTTAACATGATTCTCATTATCTTGACCTCAAGTGTTTCATAATTTCTTAATGAATGTGATGGAAAGTTCACTGTTCTTCGCAGTGTTTATCAATGCCGTAATGTTTTTGGATACCAATCAAGATCATGAATCATCATAGTTAGTTTGAACTATAGTCTTATCCAAGCTAAAGTTAAACATAGCGAAAAATGGATTGTTACGTAATATCATAACTTTGTACCAAGCCCTGAAAATTGAATCTTGTTGCATTTTTAGTACATCTAGACTGTGTACAATCTTTGAACTTTTAGTGAAGTCAGTTTGAAAAATCTATGATCTTTTAATGTTTATTTAAAAATTAGAATCGGTTTAGTATTATATATTTCTTCATTGACTTAATTATAATTTTTATTTGATAGATTGTTCATACACTTAATTATGATCTTCATTTGACTTTATAGAAGGTGGACGTATATGATATTTGATATCATATATACATTGACAAGGCATATCTGGGATCATATCTTTCTATTAATTAATTTTTCCTACTTTCTTTTTGTTTCTTTCCTCATCAATAAAGGCTTGACGAATGAGAGTGTACAAGCAAACCCTACTTAAAAAACATGAATGTTACTTAAGAACTGGATCACGATATGGTCAAAATATAATATCTACTGCATTAGAATTGTTTTTCTCTATTCACATTATCACTCACCAACTTGAGTAAGAGCTTCACATTATGTGATTGTCTTAATCACGTGATTCCAAATTCAGTTTATTTAAGGATTAAATATTATTAAAAAAAATGGATTCTAGTACACAGAATTACTTAAGAGCATTAGATCGATGTGGAATCTTCACCAACTTCCATCACCAACCCACTTTGGCCAGGTCAATGATATAAGTTTGCACTTTGCACCCATTTGACAAATAGTGGGTAGGTAAAAGAAGTGGATATTGTCTATTGTTTAATTCGTTTTAAAGTATCTTTATTCTGTTAAAAATATTTAAAAATGTATTGTAGTGTTATAAATTTTAAAATAAAAGTTTTATTAAATATTTTTCAAATTAATTTTATTAAATTTGTAATGATATGATTAAATTACGATAGTTATATAAATGCTTTTATGTGAGTAACAATTAATTTATATTGAATAAATTGACAGAAAAATAAAAATATAAATATAAAAAATTTACATATTTTATTTTTGCTGGGATGATGGGTGAAAGAAAACCCTTAAGGCAGTGTATGTGTCTATCTAATCAATGCAAATTATGAATTCAATACAAACTGCCATCATTGGGTGGCTAGCCATCCACATTCCACAAGCTCATCCGTTATTCTGGCACTAACTGGTTACGAATGGATGCAAGAGATTGTTGAATGGTCCATATGAACACGCATATCTGCAGATCTCGAGAATCAAAGTCAATTGGTGATTTATCTAATACTAGTCGTATATGCACATATGTCATCTGTGACCTAATCAGATCAGGCCTCAATAGCACAATATCGAGACAAGTGAGAGAATGCTAAAGACCTTCTTCTAGTGCATTCTAGACTATAATAAATGTTTCCAAATTCATCAGGCGGATTTAGACAACATTCTGTGGGAAAAGAGAGAAACTAACACGGAGTTAATTAATGAAATGGGTTTTAGTCAATATATATTCTAGTAGCATCGTATTAATTGAAACCTACTTGCCCTATTAATAGTATTAGGGATGACTTTTCATTCGATACATATGATGATGATTGCACCAAGGGGCACCCTGTTTAAAAACTGTGCCTTTACGAGAGTACTAGTTAACACAGAAGTCGATTCGACGATTTCGTACATGTTCGAGCTTGACTTGACCTATCAATTATCACCCAAAGATAAGGATTCAGTGGTTATTACATAGCGTTGGGTTTGGAGCTTTCCGTGGTAACGTTTCCAACTTTGTTTTCATTTAATTTTGTCTGCATTTTTGTGGAAGCATGTATTTGGGTTTGGAGCTTTCCGTGGTAACGTTTCTGACTTTGTTTCATTTAATTTTGCAGTGGAAGTACATACAAATAAATAGATAAAATTTAATGAAACAAAATAGAAATTGATTAATTGAAACAGAGAATATGGAGGTGTAAAGTTTACTTGTATATAGAGTTTCAAATTGTTACAAAATGATTTAGACTTCTATGTGCTGAAAATATCGATGCTTTTTCAAGATTATTTTGATTATGGTCATTCAACTGAGTGTTACTAATAAAATTTAATTTAATAAATCACAATTATGTATTTAAAATAAATTATTTATTTAAATATATATATATATATATTAAATTAATTTAAATAATATTAATAAATTCATATATTTTTATATTATGTGTCAATAATTTTAAAAATTTTAAAAGTATTCACTCTATTCTTGTTTCAACATTCTTTAAAAGCGGTTGGTTGACATGAGAGAATGGTAATAAAAGGAAGATGAATATAGTGAAGAATGAGAGTAGATTTTTCATTATAATTATGACAATTTGTTAAGAGAAATGGATGATTATCGCTATTATTGATAGTAATTGGTTTGTAAAAGTATTAAGGAATAAAAATTTAATATATTTTAATTGATTATAATGTAATTAATTAAAACATTTTAATTAATTGTATCGTAATTAATTACATTTTAATTAATTATATCGTAATTAATTATATTTTAATTAATTAATTTTAATATTTTAATTAATAAATGAATTATATTTTAATTAATTATATTGTAATTAATTATATTTTAATCAATTAATTAATTAAAATATTTTAATTAATGATTACTTATATTTTAATTAGTTATATTTTAATTAATTATAATGTTTTAATTAATTAATGAATTATATTTTAATTAATTAATGAATTATATTGTAATTAATTATTAATTATTTTAATTAATTATAATGTAATTAATAATATTATTATCTTAATTAATTATATTTTAATTAATTAATTGTATTTAAGTAATTTACATTAAAAATATTTTTAAAAATAATCACTAATTATGAATGAGTTTTATTCTTCTACTAAATGAAAGATATGGAGGGTTCCTCAAAAGTGAAATATCAAACCATTGCTTTTATAATAATAATGAACAACCAATCGCTTACTTTTATTTCCTTACTCATTAACCCCTTCCTAAACTCATCAACAAGCACCTTTAGTATTTCAATATTCCTTTGTGTAGTGGCTCAATGGAGAAGAAGTGTTCGTTTAGGTTACATTTGGTTGAGGTTTATTAATAATTTAATATAGTAAAATTGAATTGTAATATTATTCTATCGTTTGAGAAGAAAATTTATAATAGAATGAAATGAAAGATGAAGGTTTCATATTACATCTTATTCTATAATAAATAATAAAATGAAAATCTCCGATTTAGAGAGTTTAGGATGGAATATAAAATAATAAATAAGTTTACATTATATTACATTATAAACTCTTCATCCAAACAATATTTCAATATGTTACATTTTAAACTCTTCATCCAAACAATATTTCATAATATTATATTATGAACTCTTTTGTCCTTCCTAACAATAATTTTCTAATATTACATCCATTTACATTTTATTACATCATAAATCATTCCATTCTATTACATTATATTTCATTAAAAGCTTTATGCCTAATCAAACATAACCTTGCTCAAAACGATATAGAATTGATTTTCACATAAGATATAGGTTGTTAAAGCAAGACATAAATAAATTTTAATGACCCCTCCAAAATCTTATATTTAAAGCGTTCATAAATAATTAAAATTAGAATTGATATCTTAGTAGTTTGCAAGGAGGGGACTGAAATGGTTACTCTATTATGCAACCCAATATTATTCCAACCAATCTTTATACATAAAATAAATTAATATACTCATAAAAATATTCCTTTGTTTTCTACTTGTATTAGGTTATTAAAAGCATAAATTCTTAAAATAATTAGGATTTAAAAATAAAGACTACAAGTCCATTTTAATATATAATTCTCCTTTTCGGGAATAGAAGCTAAAAATTAATGTCACACGAGAACTACTACTTAGATGATAAGTCTTTTAGTTTTCCAAGATGTCCAATTTTATGCAAGAATATATTTTAAACTTAATTTTAATTTAAAATGTGAAGTTTTCTCTTATACATTAAATACTCTTTTCAAAATAAAGATTATTCTCCTTAATTCTTGCTGTTAATTGATGTAAGAATATATATATATACTCAAAAGAAGTAAATTTCAGATAACAAACTTGGACTTAATTTCACTTAGATGTGAAATTCACTATATTATAATTAAGCTTCAATCATTGTTTAGAATATCGTTCTGCATTAGTCGGGCACTTGCTCTTGAATAAAAACTAGTAGCAAATAAAAAGTTTTATACCAAACTATCATACAAGTTGGTATAGATTCTTTTGATTGGTATCATCCTGTACAGATCAGTACCTAGAATAACGATAAAATACACTTAGAATTGTAAATTTTAAAAAATTAGAACTAAATTAAAAGTTAAATTTCTCCTATATAAAATAATAATTACTCATACATAATAATTACCAAACTCTCATACAGGTTGATATCGACTCTTTTGATTGGTATCGTCTGGTACCATCAATACTTAGAATAACGATAAAATATAGGTAGAATTATAACTTTTAAAAATTTAGGACTAAATTAAAAATTAAATTTCTCCCATATAAAATAATAATTACTCATACATAAAGAGAAATATTATAAAATTGTCTATAATTTATTTAATGAATAATAAAATACAAATAAGAATGTATTAAATAAATTTTATATCATTTGACCTATACATAGCGATTATAGATCGCATGATTAAATATATTAATTTAATATAATCATATTTAATAAAATTTTAAATATATATATTATATATTGATAATAAATATTTTAATATATATACATATAATAACAATTAAAATAGGCCAAGATAATATTTGAAATTAAAAATTTTAATTTATTAAAATCATTTGAAATAATATTAATAAAAATAAAGAAGTATTTTCTATTATTACGATATCTTAAGTTATGATTATGGCATAGATTATTTCAAAAAATTTAAAATTGAGAAATTATTTTATAATTTTAAAATTATCTAAAATAATATCCAATATTTATCGGTATCATTATCATATTATACTAAAACTAAATTAAATATTATTCTGAGTTTGGCATTTATATCGAGACATAATCTTTTGTCTAATTTTATGATATTTTATCCTATCTTATGAATTTCGACTATTCATTTATGCAGGTTTCGAAAGGTCCCGCATAAATGAACGCAGGATTCACATAAATAAATAACTAAAATTTATAGAACAGAATAAGACCTATAAAATTAGATTGTCACGACATTAGCTTAAGTACGGCAAAGTCAATAAATATTATTTCCCTTTTTTGTGTACAAATTTCGCTTATTATTTTTATGTAGCTTTTACCCAGATTAGAATCTAGAAGTCTTGTGTCAGCCGGTCAAGTTCACACGGATACACGCATGATGTCCCGCAATAAATTCCTATATATGCACACGACAAACTCCACTCCCCAAACTCCAAACGGCTCTTGCGCTTTCTTTAAAAAAAAAACTTACTGAAGTGTACCTTATCTCCGCTATTGTCCGACCAATCAAAAATGTCAAGGCTTAGCTTCAACGCCTGCTTCTGCATAGCCCTCCTCCTCTGCTTTACGCTATCTCAAGCTGCCCGTCCCGAGCCAGCCTTTTACAGTGACTCCAACGCCAAAGACCAAAACCAGGTTGGAATTTTTGATTATATGAGTTTCTGTTGATCGCAAGAACTTGGTTAAATTTAATATCGTATTGCTTATGATTTTAATTTATGTGGGCTTTTGTGTGTTTATATGATCAGGGTGTTGCAGAGACAGAAGTGGACGAAAGCTGCGAAGGGGTTGGAGAAGAAGAGTGCTTGATGATGAGAAGAACTTTAGCAGCTCATCTAGACTATGTGTACACAAAGGGGCATAATAGAAGACCCTGAAACTTTCTGAAACAGGTCACTTACGTAGTTATGGACTATCAACTATGTAAGATGTAATACTCAGCCGTAACAGGTTACAGGTTTCTTCTCTGAATATAGGATTGAACAGTACTATATGTTCTATTTCTCATACGCGTACTTCTGGAAGGAGAGGACTGTCTTGATTATACTATAAGCAAAGCTTTAGCCAACACGGATTTGACTACTCCATTATTCTATATTCAACTGGCACAGAAAAGAGAAATGAACCTTTCCTTAATCAGGAGATACTTTGAATGGTTATAAACTTTGCATCCACATAATTAAATTTTAATATTTGCAAAATAAATTAAACTTGCAAATCGAGTTATTATAGAATTTCAATTTAATATTTTATCTAAATTTGCAAATGGTCTTTTTGTAAATCAGTAATTATTATTTTGTTTTTTTGTAATTCATTAAACAGAATCATTCATGGTTATAATAATCAGCAACCAGTCACTCTAAGTTCTGGTTTTTGGAACCTTAATAATGATTATTATAAATCTCTCTCATTATTAACCAAAACATTTATTTTAGAAAAGCCACCGAAAGCAATTAGAACACATTCTTCCCACATGATATGCGTGGTCGCTTGCTTCTAGCATCAGTTTTATCACTTTGCTTATTCTACCATTCGTGACATAGGTCTAGCAGATTCTTTGCTTGCTAACAAAAACAAAAACAAGAAGGCCGACATCAATAATCATTCAGTAAAAAAATTTGTTAAATAAAAACCTGCAGTTGTCTGTCTATCCTGTGTTAGAAGATATTTTGAGTATCTTTTTTCCGATTGGTAAATTAAAGTTTCGTATATATCTTTTATAATAAAAATTTTAAATACGAAATTTGAAAATATTAATATACACAAATTTATAATAAGAAAAGTGTTTTTTAAACATATTTTGCTTGTCTAATGCCCTCTTAATTTGTTAATTTTAATAATTTATTGCATTTTATGAAATTTATCATTTTACAAAACTGTAATTATTATTATTTAGATATAGATTGAATAAAGTTTTAAGAATTTATAAATATGTATACCTCAATAAAGTAAAGTTAAATAATAATTTTAATTTAATTGATTGACAATAAATTACAATATAAAATGGATTGACGTGAGATGATATAAATAAGTTGAAATTTGGCTAAGTTTTGAATGCAGTACCTTACAATAATTGTACGTTTCAGCTTTACTGTTTTCTCCTTTATCTTTTTTTCTGCAACTGCAAAGAATCATTGACTTAAAAAAACATGATCGGACACTGACATTACAGGATTGACAATAACATAACTCATTCGAAGGGTCTGTTCCTGCGCTTGGGTCACGCATGTACAGTCTACAGTAATAGGGAATCAACTGTTACTAATCTTCAAACGTGCAACGAGGAAATCTTCGGTTACATATTAATTACCTAATCATTTTTTTTTAAAAATATTAATTACCTGAATAATGAATTTAATATAATTAATTATCAAAATCTTTCATATAACATAAAATTATTTAAAATTTAAAATTCAAAATTTCTAATGTGAAATACTTAAATAATTCTCATGAATCAGTTCGATTTAAAAGTGATAAAATAATTTAAATATAATTAGATTTGATTTTGAATTAATAAATACATTTTATTTAATTTAAATCCCATATTTATAATCTCTTCTTACTAAAATGCAACAGTTTTAACTAATGATTAAAAATTCAACTGTTTCGATCAATTCAATCGTAAATTTTTTAATTTTTAATTTTTAATTAAGTTTTAACTTTTTGGTTCGATTTATTTTCATAATTCTTTTTGTTAAAACTAATTAATTTATTAATTAATATGTTCTTATAAATTAAAATTAATTAATTAATTTTTATTTAAAATTTTTCAATTAAACTTCAAATTCTTATATAGAATAAAATAATCTCTTTCAATTATATTGTAAAATTTTTAATTTTATTTTATCTTTGATCAATTTTTGATGGTTTAATATAGTTTGTTTTATCACTGATTTGGTTGTTAAAACATTTGTTTTAACAAAAAAAAAAACCTAAATTCTAAAATTTCAAAAAAAAAACTCAACCAAACTTCGTGTTTGATCATTATAACTTAGATATCAAAAAATTTGGACACCCCACCTGAAGCACATTTTGAAAACAATTAAGGAAAATTTTTGTTGACTTCATGTTTTGTGACGTTGACATCAACGGTGGTGACGGCCATTGGTACCCATGCTCTGGCGCTATAAAAGCAACGTCACGCGTGTTTCGGTCGTTGCTGTTACAAACTTTGGTGTTCTTTCTTTTTCTTTTTCCCACAGAATAAATGAGTTCACACATAAAATATGTTGATAAAAGATGTAAATATTATTATAATTTTAAAAACTTGTGGAAATTTTTTAATTTTTAAAATTTTCAAAAACATCTTAATTTTCTAATTAATATACAGACTTAGGTCAACTTAAGGTTTGATCAATCCGAACTTAACCTATTAAACTCATGCTGATGGGGTCAATTGGGCTGAATTTAAATGTTATATGTAAGAATTATATTAAATTATCATATAAATAATATTTGATTAGATTATGTTGATACTTGTACTTTTTTTTTGATTACAAAGGAAAGACTACAAAATATGATCACATATAACAGGAGTACAAAGCCCCGCATGTATCGTGGTGAAGAAACTTTTGGACGGCCACTGGAGGCACTCGAAGATTGTGCAGGCCAGAACTAAGAAAATGTCATAAGTCGCCAACCTGTTGATACTTGTACTTTATCACTATTTTTGTAACCAAAATTTAATAAATTTTTTTTATTAAACTAAAAATTAAAAATATTTTCCTAAAAATTTTAAAATTTTTAATAAAGAAGTTATTTCCATACCTTAAATATGTGATCTTATAATTATAAAATAACAACTTTACCGTTCATAAAAATCCATGTGGATTTAACTAGTAGAAAATAGGTCACTAATTCTCTACGTAAAACTTTTCATGAAATCTATTAATAATGGAACTCACAGCCAATGTGTATAGCAGATTCTCGTTATCTCAAGCCCATTACCTATTTTATCAGCTTGATGCAAGAAAAGCCTAGTTCCCTTGATCTTAATAGTCAGAATGGAGACAGTATGGGTTTCGGTGGATCCTGAAACTCAAGTTCCAGCTCAGACTTCTTCAACTTTACATTCTCTGCTAATGAAACCATCAACAATGATTAGTTCAATTTGCGGGATAGATCAAAGAAACGAATGATTTGGTAATACATATCACACAAAAGAATTTGTATATCTCAAATGTCTGAGAAAGACAAATCGAAATATATACATCAATCAGATCTTGAATGACTCTTTTCAATCCAATGGCAGTGATACTCAACTAGAAACTCCAAGTGCCTTCAGTTGGCACCAAAATCCACGGCCCATCTAGTATCTGCAACCACAAAGAACCACATGTAATAGTGTTAAAATATTATATATTGACTAAATATGAAAATATTAAAGATTTATAAGTAGTAGAGTCAACCATTTAAATGATTAGTTTTAATCATTTTGACAGTGATTGACCAAAGCTCAATTCTTGTTAGTGGACTTAACATTCTGCCTATATTTAAAAAATCTATCATGGTGTCAGAACAAGTTTGGTTCGGATTATTAATTTTCCAATTGTTCGTTTAGATGTCTACTCCCAACGACCCGATTCGATTACCATTGTGTTTATTTTAAGTGACAACTGAATGTTCAGTCCTACTTATATTTGAGGGGGAGTGTTAGAGTATCTTTTATTGACTAAACATGAAAATGTTAAAGGGTTTAAGTGATAAAGGTCAACTATCCAAATGACTAGTTCTAGTCATTTTGACAATAGTTGACTCAAGCATAATCAATTTTATTAGTGGATTCCACATTCCCCATATTAAAAAATTCTAATAAATAGTATTAACAAAGGATTTGGCTGTCACTAATCTCACAGCCTCAAGCCCACCATCTACAATAGTATCGTGAATCACACAAACACGATTGTGAATAACATAATATAATTTTTCCACCAGAAATTCTAGGAAAGATCAAATGTTACCCTTTCAATAACATCAATAGCAAGTCTCTTATTGCTTGGCACTGCCAAAGTCGATGGCACTTTGTCGATCCACCCACTCTCCTTGACCTCCGAAACTAATTTCCTTGGTTTCATTTCAGTATAAAAAGTTTTGCTATCCACTTGGTCAATGTCTTCCTGATGAATGGTCAGGGAAAGAGAACACAGACTCGAATCCCAATCCACTTTAGAATCACATCTTGTCAATACCTTATGAGATGTCTTAACGAGAGTCTCTGTTGCCCCATTGCAGATAGATATCAACAAATCTCTTACTTTCACTTTGTGTTTGGGATTAGTCAGTCCAACGAAGATTTCATCATAATTGTTGATATGTATTATCAACCCAAGCCTATCAGCTACTAATCCAGCCCACTCATTTATCACAGCTCAGAAACTTCTTCATTCCAGAATCTTTGTGTAATTGTCTTAGCAGTCATTTTATCTCTTGTATTCTTCCTTTATATTGATATTGCGCACTTTCACTGCTAATATAAATATAACTCGTCTTCGTCCTTGTATGGGAAGGTGAATTGCATTATGTTTCTTTTCATCTTCATTTTCATCTCTTTCTCTTTATTTTAGCTTTATGGTATCAGAGCCAATGGATCAATCATCAGCCTCTGGTTCCAGTAACCCTTAAATAATTTCAGCACCATATGTTCCCAAAAGTTCATCTGCAACACCTATTACTACAACACTTTCTTTTGTTTTACTCACTAAATTAAACAAAACAAATTACCTTAATTGGAGATCTTACGTCATCCCAGTTATACGTGGGCACGATCTAATTCATTTCACTAATGGTTCACAAAATTATCCACTGCAATTTATCACTGGAAATGGTAGTGAAACAATCGGGCAGTCTCCAAATCCATCATATATAGCTTGGCAATGCTAGGATTGCTAGCCTCCATATCCGAGAGTGTACTCAGCCATGTCATATGCACTCAGCCATGTCATATGCTGTGCGACCTCTCGTGATGTGTGACTCACATTATGTTGGACCCCGATTTTTAAGTAAAAATAAAAAATATACAAAAGTAGATGAGTTGATTGAAATAAAGTTAAATGGCAAGAACTAAAAAGAAAAAGTGTGAAAATATGAAAAGTTTAACTTTTTGGCCATTAATAGTTGACTTTTGATTTAGGCATAATTTGAGAAAATGATCTACATGAAACTTGTAGATTATGTTAAGAGCTTTCTGTAGTCATAAAATTTGCAATTTTTCGATATCGGAAGTGGAAGTGATGATCGGTCAAAGTTTATGTGTGATAGGGTTGACTTTTGACTTATATTATAGATGAAGCTTTGACTGGAAAATTTGTCTAGTTAGAGGTTAATTTAGCCTTGGAGTTATTCATGAAAGTTGAAGGATTTGATTTGATCTTTATTTTGGTATAAAGTATGGAATTTTTCGATCAAGGAATAATAAGTTATGATTTTTTACAAGTTTCTGTTATGGTTTTTAGCATGATTAATAGAGGATAGAAAGTTTGACTGAAAAATTAACTTCCTTAGAGGTCAAATTGAGTTTCAGGTCCTTCATGAAAGTTGTAGAGGACTTTCCAAGCTTTGCATCGATATAAAATATGAGGTGTTCGGAATTTGGAGTTGAAAGATATAAATTTTCAAAGTTTAATATTGTTTAGGGATATATTAAATTGGGGCAGTACCTTTGACTGAATTTTTGACCCCTTTAGAGACAAAATTGATTTTTGAGTTCTACATAGAAGTTGTAGAGCTTCCTTCAAGCTTTCCATAGAGACTAAATTTATCAAATTTGAAATTCGGAAACAAGAGCTACGATTTTTGAAAAAAAAATCGGATATATATATATAATCATATATATATATTTTTTGCAAAAACAAAAAAGGTGTTTCGTAAGCCCTCTCACTAGGGCGACGAATTGCCCTAGTGAGAAGGGCTTTGCATAAAATTTTTTTTATTAATTTTTATTTTTTTATAATTATTTAATTATTATTTTCAAATTATTTAATTATTATTTTCAGATTTTAAGAAATATGACCCCTCTTCAATCTTTCGCTTATATCTTTTTCGTCCGACATCCGATTGATTCGGTTTTCGAAGCGTTGGATTCCTAAGACAATGAATTTCATTTTTACGGAAAATTTGTAAATTTTTTAGATTAAATTAAGGGTGATTAATTTAATCAAAGCGAGTTGACTAATTTTCTGAACATAGTTCAGTATTTTGAGAAATTCGAGATCTGTGGTGATCCGATTGAAGTGATTCTTGAGCTAAAATAAAATTAAGACAAGGGGCTACAAGTCATATGAAGAAAGAAAATTTCAATTTTGCCTCTAAGAGTTTTAAATTATGAAATGAAGTCCGGATTAGTGTGCAGTTTTTGGATTAGGAATATCTGAAAGTATTTTGAGCATAACTTTTGCTCTGGAAATCGAAATGAGGCGATTCTTGATTTGAATCAAACTAGAGACATAAGGCTACAATTTTTATGAAGACTTTGAGTTTCAATTTTGGGATTAAGAATGTCAATTTCTGGATGGAAATAACGTGCTGAAAAATGTGTTAGAATATGAACATGTCGGAAATGTTTTGAGCATAGCTTTTGACGTAGTGCTCTGAATTGGATGATTCTTGTGACGTTATGAAATTAAGACATAGAGGAACATTTCTCTAGAAGGAAATTTTGACAAATTCCTTCAAATTGATAGTGCGAATCAAACCTGCAAGTGAGCATGACATAAAGTAAAGTATAGGGGCAAATTTGGAAATTAGGCATATATGAAAGGGCATTTAGGTCTTTGATCCTTCATTTAATGACATGGCCCCTTTAAAACATAAGGAGTTGTCGTTTTTGGAGGAAAGGCACGACATTTAGGAAGAAAGGAAAGAAGAATAAGGAGAAATGAAATGGAGGAGAAGAGTCGGTCATGGAGGAAGAAGAGAGGGAAAGAAAATTTTCGAATTTTTGGGAGCTTCTAAGAAGGATTTCAAGTTGTTTTTAAAGAGAAAGGATGGAAAAGAAGGAAAGTTTCCCTTGGGCTTTGCAAAAATTTGAAAATGAAGGGAGAATGAGGTAAGAGGAAATTTTGAACTTTGAGATTTTCTTGAGTTTTTGGTTGCTTTAGCATGATAATAATATGTGTTTGTTAATGCCATGATCAATTTTGGAAATTTCATGTTGAAGTGGATGTAATTTTGGATGGAAAATTAAATAGGTTTATGCCCAATTTTAGAAGTTGGGGTTTTTGAAGATTTATGGCTTAGAATCATGGAAAGTATGATGAATTGGTGAAATATGATACCAATTTTGAAGAATTTGTATTTTATGATGTTGAATTTGTGTAAATTGGTTTAGGCCAATTTTGAAAATTAGGAGTTTTGAAAATTGATGATTTAGATAGCTTGATTTTATATGGAATTGGTGTTTTCTAAGTTTAATTTGAGTAATTAAGTGATTTATGATATTGAATTTGAGTGAATCGGTTTAGGTCAATTTCGAAAATTGGAGATTTTCAAAATTGTTGAATTGGATAGCTTGGAAATATGATCAATTGGTGAATTCCTAAGTGAAATTTGAGGATTATGATTTTTATGATGTTGACTTTGGGTATTTGTGGTTTAGGAAAATTTTAATGTCGAAGAAAGAAGGAGGCTTTGGAGCAATTGAGGCACAAAGCAAGTTTCTAGCATCAATTCGAGGTGGGTAATGTATTTATATTTTGAATTATGAGTAAATTATGTGAATTTGAAAAATTAAGAAAGGAAAAATATTTCTGAAATTGTGTTTTCAAAGGATTTGAAAGGAATCGTTACAAAGGTTTACGTTAAAATGTTTGTAAATGATTTGTGAAATTTATTGAAAAATTTAGAATACAAGACTTATGAAAATTATGTTTTCGCATTTTTGAAAGAAAAGTGTGAACAATGCTGCTTTACGTGTGAAAGAAATAATTGCATTCATTTTTATGCATTTGATTTATATGTGATTAATTGATTAATTGAATATGATTGTTATATAGATTGATGTGAATATGTGGAATGTGCATGTGTCAAGCATTTTGACACGATTTGACGTTATGATATGAAAACTTTGAAAATCAAGATTTCGAAACGTGCCTTCGGGCAATCTGAAATGTCGTTTTCAATTATGTGTTATTTGGGTTTGGTCAGGTCCCATCTGTGGGACGAGTGCGCACTTGTCTATTTTATAGCCTTCTCCCGGCTGCCCGCTAGTGGCATGAAGCTCGAATTTTGGACTTCTTTCACGGCTACACTGGACCGCTATGCGAAAAAGTGTAGTACGTTCTGTTTTGGACCGAGCCAGACCATTTGATGTGTTATGTGCTTTTGTTTCCTTTCTAAGTGTGATGCATTCATGTTTTTAAATTTGATTTTGAAATAAGAAAGAATTGAGAATTTTGAGAAATGAGAAGATAAGATTTACAAATGTAAGATTTTGGAAATGTTTTATGAATGGTTTGAAAAGTGAAAGATTTGAAAGATAAGCTGTGATAGGTTTCTACCGTGAAATGTTTAAAAATGACAAACTTCTTGAAAATGTGCTTTTCGCTTATTGTTCAATTTATAAATATATTATCCATGAGCTTCCGAGCTCAACCTCCTTTCATCCCCATCTCCAGGTTTTGAGCAGGAGATCGGATGAAAGATTATCAAGACGTTTGGTTCGATTTTGTATCGTTTGGATTTTTGTGTAAATTGGGTTTTGGTATTAATTCTGTATATGGCTTGAATTGCCATATGTGTATATGATTCTGTATGTGATTGGATATGAAGGATATGAATTCGGGATTTAAGTTATGATTTGCATATGATTGTAATTAGTGTAATGAGATTGTTTATGGAATTAAGATATGATTGTTGATTTGGCTATGGCTATGATGAGTAATCAAATTGTTTGTAATTCTGAAGATTGTGGATTTGAGATGGATGATTTCGATATGTAAAGTACTAGATATAGGATTGCGTTTGTTATGTTGGATTCCGGATGGGGAGTCCGATGATACTGGATATTTGTGAAAATATAGAAGTGTTGTTTGAACACTTTGCGTTTTCGGTTAGTCATAAAGCGCATCGTTATCTTCAAATTTTGATAAAATGGGTATAAAGATGAATTTTTGGGACTTGGTTGTATGCATAAGCAGTTTGTATGATTTGAGGATTTGATTGAAGATAACTTCTAAGAAAAATGAAATTGTATGCTTTGATTGAGTTCGAGGAAAAAGGAATATAAGAAAAGGAATAAGGAAGAAAGAAAAAAAAATTTATACTGGATTTTGGGATAGTTTGAGTCTAAGGAATTCCAACGCGACGCTTTTCTCTGTTCTTTGTTTCCGGATGTCGGATTTGTTTGTTTTGGTTCGATCTGTTTCGTATCCGTTTTCAATTCGTATCCGATTCGCTTATTTGATTCGTTTCGCTATTTTCGCTTCTGCTTTTGTCTCCGCTTTGTACCTTGTTTCTATCTTTGGTTATTCGTTTTCGCTATCTGCCATTTCGTTTGTCGTATCCGTTCGTTCTCGAATTCAATTTATCCTATTTGAATTCGCCTAGGTCTTCGTCTCCGTTCCTTTATGATTCGATTTCCTCTTCGTTTGTGATTCGTCCCGCCTCCTTTGTTCTCCGTCTTCCGTTCTTTGTGTTTCGGTTGGGATCCGGTTCCCGGATCGGGTCCCAACACATTAGAATGATCATTTCTTCTCATTCAAAAACCAGAATTCTGCAACTTAAATTTTAGATCCAACAAACCCATAAAGGCTCCCAATCTATTGCTGATTATATTATAAAATGAAGTTCCTAGTTGATACTCTGACATGTGCTGTGCTCCTTTATTTGAGGATGATTTAATCATGAGCATCCTAACTGGTGTGGGTATATAATATGATCCAATTGTTGTCACCATTACATCATGTCCTGATCAATTCTCCTTTCAAAATGTTTATGCTGCTCTTCTCAATCAAGAAGCACGTTTTGAGCAACACTAGTCACTTAATTCACTTGAAGTTTCTCAACCCACAACTCATTTTTCTCACTAATTTAAATCACATAGTGGTTGAGCATCCCAGCAATTCATAGTCTTAACACTAGCAACCTTAACCGTGGCAGTCGACAAAACAATCAAAGGAGTTGTTGTGGAAGGGGACATTATAATAACAACAATAAACCTACTTGCTAAGTGTGCAATCGTCTTGGACATATTGCCTTGAATTGTTTTTATCGGTTTGATGCTATTTTTCATTAGCAGGGCACTCCATCTCCCTCTTCTCATGCTTCTATGATAGCTTACATTGCCACCCCTTAGATAGTGGCTAATTCTCAATGGTACTTTCATAGCGGGGTTACCAACCATGTCACTCACAATCTTGCTAATCTCCACCTACATTCTGATTATCATGGCCTAAACAAATTCGTAGTTGGCAATAGAGGTCTCCCAATTACTCACCTTGGGTCCTCTTCCTTACATTCACTTTGTCTCAACTCTGTTTTGTGTGTTTTTGTAGTAACTTCTAATTTGTTGAGTATTTCTAAACTTACTCATGATAATAATGTTTATGTTGTTTTTGATAAGGACAATTGCTGGGTGAGAATGGCCTGTATCAGTTGAAGTCAAAATCTCCTTCCCTTTCAGCCTTTACCTCCACCTTATTGTCTCACGACCCTTTCCTTTATGTCCAGTCTATATCACCTAAGACTGTATCTTCAAATACATAGCACATGCGCCTTGGTCACCCCTCTATATCTGTCTTACATACAATTTCAAATGCTTGTAATCATTTTCTTCCATCTAAAACAAATCATGTTATATGCACTACTTGTCATTATTGCAAAATTCAGAATATACAATTTCCTTTTTCATCTACTAAGTCTTCTAAACCTTTTCAATTAATACACTGTGATTTATGGGGGCCCTCCCCTTATCAATCTAAAGAAGGATATTCTTATTACATTTTGTTTGTTGATGATTTTACTCGTTTTACTTGGATATATCCCTTTAAACGTAAATTTCAAGCTATCTCAACATTTATTCTTTTTATGAAAATGGTCTTAACATAGTTCTATGCTCACATCAAACAAGTCTAAGCTGAATGGGGAGGTGAATTCGAACCATTTAAACCTTTACTTAAGTCTCATGGCATCCTTTTTCGCCACCCTTATCCTCATATTCATGAAAAAAATGGGCGTATTGAATGCAAACATTGACGTATCATAGAGTGCGGTCTTACCTTACCAGCCCAAGCATCCGTGCCTCTGCATTTTTTGTGGGAGGTTTTTCATATTGTGGTTCATATCATAAACCATCTTCCCACTCCTATTCTTAACCAATCCACTCCCTACATTGCATTATATAATTGACCTACTGATTTTTCCCAATTAAGAGTTTTTAGGTACACTTGCTTTCCTAATTTGAGGCCTTATAATCACCATTAACTTGCCTTTCGTAGCACTCTATGCTTGTTTTTGGGTTATAGTGTGACCGCGCTTCGTTACACTAATCAAAATAAAATAACTAGACTACTACTATATCAGTGCCAAATCTTAGTCGATATCACAAAGAGCATGCGTAAAGTTTAAGAAATGAAATTAACTGGTGTTTAGGTTTAATTGGGGGGTTTTGGATTTTGAAAGAAGAAAATAAAATAAAACTAACTAATAAAAACAAATTAAAGAGAACATGCAAAAAATGATAAAAATGGTAAATTCAGTAGGGACTCAGTTCTTTGGTTCAGTCTCGACCTATACCCTAATCAAGTATATTTTATTAATTTGTTGTTCTTTAACATCTCCTAGCAACTATTAATCGTGGGTTACAAACTAACTCGAGTTTTCCCTTAGGTTTTGTTTAATCAAGATATGATCGTTAATTAAACCTAACCATCAAATAACCTAGGATACGATCTTTAGATTTAATTAGGCAGTAGCATTACCAGTTAGGAAAACTGATTAATCAAGGCAACAACCACATACAATGCGTCATTTAACCTAGGTCATGTTATCCCTAATGATTACAAATCATTAGTCGCTACATATGAATTTCAACATAACAATTACGGATTATATCGAAATTCTAGCAATGGGTTTGAAATTAACGATTCAATAAACGCATTAAAATCATCAATTCACAATACCCAACAGGTTCATACATAAATAACCAAACAATAATGAAAATTCGATTATTCGTACACAATACCCAAATCAATTAAAATATGATAACACAATCAATTTCTAATGAGAGAAATAAATAACAAAATAATAAAAAATATTTAACCAGAGTCGTCACCGTCGATGTTACCTCCGAACCGACGTCGGAGTGTTTAACCCTTCATAGGTATTTTTCGAAAATGCTTTAGCCCAAAATTGACCATACCAAAGGCCCTTATCACTGTGCTACCTTCTCATTTCACTGTTGATTGGTTAGACGAATAAGGTTGCTGGTTCTTTTAAAATCCTCTCTTCTCCCGCGGTTGCTCAATCTTGCAAGATTCTCTTCACGCCTGAGCCAGTAAATCACAACAGTCGCACTAGCCTTGCGCCTGCACCCCAGCTGCGCTTCTCCTCCTTGTTCCTCATTCCTGTAGCGTTGATCTTCTTTCGAATTCAGAAGTCCCCTGTTTTTATCCACGCCTCCCCTTTTTTTTTAAACCCTCAGCCTTTTTCTTGTTATTTTACGCCCTAGCCAACTCCTTATTTATTTTGCCAATTAAAAAGTTCAGCTTTTTTATTGTCCACGCAAGCCACTTACACACCTACCTTCTTGCCTTCCCCAACGTCAATGTTTTGGCTGTTTATTTTATATTTTTTTGCCTCCCACTTCTGCCACTTGATACGACAATTTAAGATGTATTTTTGGCCTCATGTGTTGTGTTTCATGCTTTTGGTCTCCACGTCTTGCAAGGTGATTGTGCTCCAATCTGTCTAATCTACGCTCCATACACTGTAGGAGTGCTAAAATTGTCGGGTCACTTTCAGAAGGATGGGTTATGGTAGGAGCTGATTGTTGTGATGTTGCACCCGTCGAAATGTTTGTAGATGCATTTCTTCTTCTTCGCTTATGCGGACAAGGAGCAGGTTGTATAGCTGGTCCAGGTGGGGTAAATCTGTATCCATTACGACAATTTAAGATGTATTTTTGGCCTCATGTGTTGTGTTTCATGCTTTTGGTCTCCACGTCTTGCAAGCTGATTGTGCTCCAATCTGTTTAATCTACGCTCCATGCACTGTAGGAGTGCTAAAATAGTCGGGTCACTTTCAGAAGGATGGGTTATGGTAGGAGCTGATTGTTGTGATGTTGCACCCGTCGAAATGTTTGTAGATGCATTTCTTCTTCTTCGCCTATGCGGACAAGGAGCAGGTTGTATAGCTGGTCCAGGTGGGGTAAATGTGTATCCATCAACTTCATCAACAATTACAAGTCCCATCCTGTACAAACACTCACAATCCAATGGTTCCATCTCACAAGCAACTGTGAGATTATTGTTACCAACATCTAAAACTCCAATATTAACAGAAAGTTGAGTGATATATGAACCTAAGATTAAAGCTGGATTTTGTTTTTTCAATATGAAATGCATTTGAGTGAGTATCCAAAAACCCAAATTAATTGGGACATCATTTTCCATGCACCATAGAAAGAAAAATTCAGCTTTTGATAAGATACCAGTAGTTTGTCTACGACCATAAAAATTGTAAACCAGAAAACGATGTATGTATTTCAAAGCTGGTTTGCGAAGAAAATAACTTTTTAAACTGCAAAGGTTATACTTATCAGAATCAACAGACCATTCTGACTACAGTGTATATGGATCAAATTCCGGCACATAATCACAACAACCCTTTAAAAATGCATCACTTTTAGCCACAAATTTTGACACAAATTTCATTGTTGCACAAAATGAAGCAACAAAAAATGAATGCCATTGATTCATAAGCCTACACTCGATCATACCAGGTGCAAACAAGTTGAAATTTGGATCATCTAATTTAAAATTAAAAGTGGCATAAAACTCCCTAATCAATTCCAAATATGCAGGATATTGAACATTAGTGTAATACATCCAACCCATTCTGTCCACATAATTTTTAATTTCTGAACGAATATTCAGAGTTTCCAATGTTTCATCATGTATAAACTTACAAGGATTTATAGGCCTATCGCAGACAATTTCAAATCGATCATTGTCACTTTTTCGATGAAACAAATTACAAGTATCAACTGTCAATTTCAGTCTACTTTGGAAAATAACATTTTTATCTTTTTTGCTGCGGCTGCGTGTTGTAAGAAGAATTTTGCCATTATCTGTGTCGACAGTTTGTTCTTCCTTCGCCATTTCTGCTTGTTGCTGGTCTGCATTTGTGTCGTAATCGAAATTTTCTGAAATTGTAGGTGGTTATATATTTGTTGATAAAGGTGGAGGATCTGCAGAAGATGGTGATGCTAGACTATCATCAACATTAATGGGATTAGCTGAAGAACAATGTTGATGGGATTAGCTGAAATAATTTTCTGCACTCATCATTCTAGTTTCATTTAACCATACCCATGATATTTAAGACATAACTTACTTGATTTAGCTTCAAAATTCTTCAAATCACCGTGAAACCTAGCTCCTCCAACATACACACGATCATCATCTTCCAAAGGTGGAAAAGGTTAGGTCTTTTAGCAATAAAAAGGAGACCATAATTCTTGAAGAAGCAAGGTGAAATAGTTGAACAAACATCAACATGATGAGGGTGAGAGTGAGGTGTCGTGAGTGAGGAAGAGAACACATGAAGAAGAAGAAGAAAAGAAGAAGAAGATAGAGAAATGGAGCATGTCTCGTAAAAGACGAGAGAAAGAACCTAAATATAGGTCTTTCACTTAAGAATTTTTTGGCCTAAACAAGTGGGGTGGCAAGTGACACTTGTCACTTGCCACAAGTCACTCTCTCAAGGTCTCTTTTTTTGGACTTTTAACTGATAATCGATTTTGTCTCCAATTTCTAATTCAATTGTCTCCTAATTTTCAATGGCACTTGTCAATAAATTTCATAGTCAATTATCAAATTTTACTTTGCCATTTGACAGTAAATTCTAATACCATTTATCATTTGTTTTACCAATTGACATTTTTCCCAGTTCAGGAATTATCCCAATTCTTTTCAGAAAATTTCTCCAAAAATTCCAAAAATCCTAAATCAAGAATTCTAATCTCCAAATCAAATTTTCAATACAATCAAACCACAATTTCCAATAAAATCACATTTACAAATAATTATACTCGAAAATGTCAATGAATGCATGTACAGTTATTTTGATGTGTGCAAAATTCACTATTCACATGTATGTGCATATCATGAAATGCATGAGCATGAAATGTGTTTCCTAATTTCTCCATAATCTCTCACATTTTACAATTTTAGCCTTAACGTGAGTAACAGGATGTTACATTTTATCTCTTGTATTCTTCCTCTGTATTGATACTATCACCTTCATTACCAATATAAATATAAGTCATCTTCATCCTTGTATGGGAAGGTGAATTACATTATCTTTCTTTTCATCTTCATCTCTCTCTTTACTTTAACTTTATGCATAGTCTTGTCAAAAAACATAGTGACTGCAGTGCTCGCGAATAGTTGGATACAACCACCGATTAGGGCTTTAGGCTTATCATCACAAACCAATGCACCCACTTTGCCAAAGAACTTATCTCCGAACCAACATGATAATTAATATTGCCATTGTTGTGAGCTGCATCTGAATTCATTTCTTTGCTAGACTCAATAATTTGATAAATGCATATCAACATGTTGCTTGCAAAGTTGCCAGCAATAACAAAAACAAAACCTGAACCAACAGGAGTCGATAGGTTATGAAAAACTTTATCCAAGAAACTCGCATTGTCACTAATGTTGCCACCTTGATCAATTCTCAAACTTGATTGGTAACTGCGTAAAATTCCCACAGTTAAAGCTTATGCACGACTAACTACATATTTGAAAAACTCATTTGATCTTGCCATTATAGAGATTTGTTTTAGGATTATAGGAATTTGATCAGAGTTTGACTGTAGAAAAGCTTTAAGATCATTGGAGACTATTACAATGGCTTCAACAAATCAAGGATAACTTCAGCCAATGAAACAAAAGCCCCTAAAAGCTTTGAAATTCTTTACCTCTTTTAAATAATTGAAGGAAGATGATAGACCTTATAAGCACTATAACTAGAGAAACCAAGAGTTAACAATAGAAGAACCCACCTTTTGTTTTTCCTGGAATAGTCAATAACACTCTTTTTCACCAATCGTAAGTCCATGGGAAACAACAAAAAATGACAGGAACATTGAAGCATAGAAGAACTTAGAAAAAAACTAAGAAACTGATGCTTATCACAAAGTATTTAAATAGAGGGTGGAGTGATGGGTCTCATCACTGTTCTTCATCACTTCTTTTTTTTGACACATCAACATTACTTTCCTAATAAACAAATGAAAAAATTGGGTTCTTGATGGAGTAATAAGTTGAGCATTAACATAGAAGAATGGGAAGAAATAAGTATTGTACAGAGACAAGAAGAAACATGCGAGACAGAGAGAGAAGCAATGGCATTACGGCGGTTTCATAGGAAAAGTGTCGTCTCGTACAAGCTACTGAGTAGGAGAAGAGAAGCAATCTGCTCGAATTAGATAATCTATTTTGGTTAACAATTACTACATGTTTTATTAAATCTTATCCACACGTTTACGTAGGGCCTATACAAATGTGAGGATAAAATTAAATCACACGGTTGGAACATCCTAATGAGAACATGGTGCTCCAACCATAATTAGCTTCAATGCTCAAATACCTGGGTTAGAGCACCCTATTCCCGTTAGGATGTTCCAGCTCTGTGCTACTTGATCTGGTCCATATATTTGTATGAATCTGACATAAATGTAAGGATAAGATTTAATAAAATAGGATAAGAACTAGTTAACCAAAACAGAAGATCAAATGCCCAAACAACCACTTTAAATCTCTTATTCAACGCCCCATCACGGCTTAGTTTCATCCAGACTTGTGGGTCAATTCCTGGTCAAGATTGAATATATTAGTGTTATTTTAGAAAAAGATAAAAATCGTTCCCTAAATAGCCAAAAAATTGTTCAGTAGCTATTAAATTCATCCCTTAACTTGAATTTGTCCATTTATTGAAATATTAAATGAGAATGATTTCTTTATATTTCATAAAATTATATATACAAAGGTTTTGATTTTGTAAGAAATATGAACAAATCGTAAATTTGTAGAAGACAACCCAAACTTGTTTTACATAAGTTTTCTATATAAATCTAGAATAATTATTTAAAATTACAAATAACATGAACTATTTATTAAAATATGAAGAGCACGAGGTGTGGAGGTGTAATATTTTGAATTTAAGGACCAATTCAACAAAAATCAAGTTCAAAGATTTAATTATTCTAAAACATTAAATTCAAAAATTAAAATATTTTTAAATGTTTATTTATTAATATGTGATTTTCTAAATACAGAATTAGATATAAATAAGGTCATAATCTTAACAAATTTATATTAAGATTTACTTATATTAGTAGAATCCATATTGGTTATCATTACATATTTATTAGGTAAACTTTTGAGTGCACATAATAATATACAAATCATGTGTTTTAAGCAAACCACTTCATAAACTAGTAATTTGCAGTAAAATAATAAACTCAACTAAAATGACATTTACAAATTTTAATGTTTTTTATTATTTTTATTAGTATAATTTTAACATAGAAATAAATTATAATTCCTCTCATTGTTGCTAAAATCTTAATTTCTTTTATACCTTAAGACTCTTAAAAGAATGGGATTACTACTTAATTCGCCATTTAAAGGCAAGGTTAAAATTAGACAAAAGGAAAAAATAATCCTAACATTTACAATGAATACAAGTTATCTCTTAATATTATATTTTGTTTAAATAAAACTCTATTTAAACATTCAAATTGAACTTTATGTCGTTATTTGCTATATCACAATTGATGTGATAAAATAACAATATCTTATTATTAAAATTGATCTACAATGTCATATATGTGTCATGTAATATAGTGAGACTCAACTATAATTTTTTAAAATATATAATATTATAATTAATAAATTCTTAATTTTAAATAATTAAATTATTATATTTAACAAAATCTCTAACCCTAATTTTACAATTCTCATCTCTATTTTCTTCAGATTTTCTAAAATAATCGACCTCATGACTGCAATTGAAGCTGCGACCTTGAAAGACATGGACACTATTACAAAGTGACTTTTGAGGTTAATAAATTCACCAATTCGTGCCCTATATTTGCAACCAAGTGTCCTCACTTGATTCAATAAAATGAACTTAAGAACATAAGCAAGAGATCACGTTATGCAAGCTATCCAAGTTTTGCAAAATAATTGAAATACTTAAAAATAAACAAGAAATTAACCAACAAAATTTACCAAAATAAGGGACTTGTATTGCAGAAGTATGAAGTACATAATGCATAACAGGTCTAAAGATTTACATGGCTTTATGTCTTGCAGACTATGTAGAATAACTACTATAAATAAGCCAAAAGTGGACAGTTGCACAGTTGGATAAGCAGATGAACAATTTCATAACTCCAGATAACTAACTACGTTGATCTATATTGTCTTAGTTTGGATCAGCCACAAAATATAACTTGACTAACATCCTTAGGAATGCATGCAAACCATGCAAAGCTTACCCTTCATATACAATTACCATGATACCAAGTAGCCAACCGAAACTGACGCTGAGTCATTTTCCAACATACATAATATAGTGTTTTTACAATTACTACAATACTAAGTAGCCAACTAAAACAGAAGCTGTCTCATTTTCCAACATATATAACATAGTGTTTTGTGGCTACATATCATCAAAGGGATAAAGGACCTTACAAACCTCCCCTACTAAAGGGAGTCGATGTCCTCATCGGAATGCCCTCCAAGTATTTTTTGATCTTGTCTTCAAATTTTCATAGAGAAGAGTTCTTCTCCTAAGTTGCATCTGCTACTTCTTTGCCTTTCCACTTTATAAGAAATTCCAGTCATCGAATCTTTTTGTGTTGTCCTAATAGCCTATAAATAAGAATCTTATCAATATCATCATCATAGTGACTTGCACATTTAGAGGTACAGGGATTTGTTTGTTCCCCTTTGGATACTCAACATCATGATAAAGCCTATGCAAATAACTCACATTGAAAGTAAGATGAACTTTCATCCTTTAGGGTAAGTTAAGTCGATAAGCCACCTTATTAACTTTCTTGATAACCTTGGATGGGCCATCATATTTAGGAATTAGCCCTTAATGTGTCATCTTTCCGGTGATTTTCTTCCATATTTGAGGTGTAAGCTTCAATAGCATCTTATCACCTACTACAAAATCCAAAGGACACCTATACTAATTGACTTATTTCTACATTCTATGCATAACTTTCCAAAGGCTGTCTTTTACTTCAACCAAAAGTTCCTACCTATCTCTCAAGAATTTGTAGGTAACAAGACCCTTGCCACTAAGATGTTAGTTGATTATTTCTAAAGGAATCAAAGGCTAAAGGCCTAAAATCAACTTAAAGCGCCTTTTTCTAGTTGTAGAAGATCGATGAAGATTATAAACAAATTGTACACTATCCAATAGTCTTAGCCAATTTTTCTGACTTGCATTCACATAGTGTCTTAAGTAGTCTTCTAACAATGCATTAATCCTTTTCGTTTCTTCATTAGTTTGAGGTTGATTGGCAGTAGAGAGCTTAAGTAGCTCCCCTCATATTGTCCAAAACAGACTAGTTAATCATGGATCCTTATTGCTCACCACATCTATTGGAATACCAAAGTGTTTGACAACATTTTGGTAGAATAAATTAGCTGCTATCTTTGTTGTACAAGAGGATGACGTAGCTTGGAAGAAAACATATTTAGAAAAATGATCAACTATAACCAACACTAAAGTTTTGTCATCTATCTTTGGAAATCCCATAATAAAATTCATAGACACTGACATCCATTGTTTTTTTTTTTTGAAACAGAGAGGGGTTGGAGTAATCATGCCTCCTTCTTCCTCTCCATTTTATTTTTTTGACACACCAAGCATGTTTTGTAATAATTTTCAACATCTTGCTCCATTTGTGGCCATGTGTAGGATCAGGATTGGAGTGCCAACATCTTTTCTTTGCCAAGACGTCCTGCCTATAGAGAATAATGAGATTCCTTCATCAGTTATCTCCACAATCTACTAAACCAAGGCATATATAACCTGCCTCCCTTTGCCACAAGAAACCCATCTTCCAACCAATATTGTTTAGTGACTCCATTATACACTTCTTTCATAATCAACAATACGTAGTATTACGCTTCCCATCTTTTCAGATTTTATCTATAAAATTTGCCTCGATTATGGACAAATTATATAGTGTAGCTACAATTGCTTTTCGACTAAGTGTATCCACCACTTGATTACATCGTCTAGGTTTGTCTTCCCAAAAGAAATCATATTCCACTAACAATTCTTGCCATCTTATTTGCTTGGCCGACAACTTCTTCTACACCTTGAAGAAGGTATTTGCTAAATTATTCATTTATACTATGAACTTAGGACCTTATAGATAGTCACGCCCCACCCTTCAACATTAAACTACCATAACCATTTCCTTCTCATATGCTAAATATTTTTTGTTTTATCTCATTCAATTTTCTAATTTCAAAGGCCACAGGATGTTCTTTTTAAACCAACACACCCACAATAGCCTTATTAGATGTTTCGGTTTGAACTTGGAACGAAAGCTTGAAATTAGGAAATCGTAAAATTGGTTTTGAGGCTCACCTATTTAAACTTCTCAAAGGAAACAACACAATGATTGGACCAGTCCCATTTTCTCTCCCTTTTGAGTGGATTTGTTAGTGGTGTCACATTCTTTGCATATTCTTCTACAAACTGTCGATATTAGTTTGCTAAACTAAGGAAAGACTGCAACTCTTGAACTTTACATAGCGTTGGCCAATCCACGATTGCTTGCCTTACTAAAGTCCATCCTCATCTGATTGTAAAAACTTGATTTCAACTTATCAAACTCACATTTTCTATCTTGACGTATAACTTATGTTTTCTTAAGCGATCCAACACCTGCCGTAAATGAGAAATATGCTTCACCAAGCTATCGTTGTACACTACTATATCATCCAAGTAAACCACAATGAAATCATCCAAGAACTTATATAAAACATTATTCATTAGATTGCAAAAAATTACAAGAGTATTTGTCAAACTGAAAGGCATAAAAAAATTCATAAGCTCCATACCTTATGAACACACGTGATTTTCGCTTCATCACCATCCACGATTTTGACCTGCCAATAACCATATCACAAATCCAACTTAGAGAATATAAATGCCTTACTTAACCTGCCCATTAGATCTTACACCAACAAAATTTGACATTTATTCTTTATTGTGACTTTGTTCGATCCCCTATAATCCACACACATTCGTAAAGATTCATCTGCTTGCTTATGGAATAAGACTAGAGCTCCATGGGGTGCTTTGAAGGGTTGAATGTATTCTGCCTTTAAAAGTTCTCCCATTTGTTTTCACAATTCTTTCAGCTCTATAGAAGTCATTTAATATAGGACTTGGGTAGAAAGTTTAGCACTAGTTCCAATTCAATTAAATGATCAATCACCCTTCTCGGTGGAAGTTTTTTAGAAACTCGAAAGGCATTACGTCTTTGCAGTGATCCAACAAATCAACCACTACATTAGGGACTTTTATAGTCCGTCCTTCTTTGAATATCATCATGTTTGGGCCATTTCTTTATAACCATAGCAGAAGTGAACGAAGATTTCTGCTTGCCCTTTCCTTATGTACCAATCTGTCCATAAATGATAAATCAAGGATTTTGTTCTTCCATTAACATAATCCCATCCAAACAGTAGCCTTATATTGCCATATGAAATTAATTTTGAGAATAATATCAAAATCATCCGAAGGAATTACCATTATTTTGCATTTTCCAATCCATCCTTCTATCGTCAAAGAGACGTAGCATGTCATTCCAGGCACATCTCTATCTTTGACATTCACTATCTTCAATTTGATGAAATTTCTAGTCACTTTTAATATGAATTTTGTAGCTATTCAATATGTAATAAAGGTGTCAGAAGCACCTGTATCCACCATTACAACCATAATCACCCCACTAATCTGCAACAGCAACAACAAATGCATCAATGCAACATGTGTGTTGCTTTTCTCTTTCGTTAGAGTGTTTAACAACTAGAGATGATTAAAGTTGTAACTTCACCCTCAGATTCATCTTCAATCACCATTGCATTGAGTTTTTCATGCTTAAGACATTCTTTTGCATAGTAAGGACAATGACAAATGTAATAACCATTATTCTTAATTTTCTACCTACTAGTTGAAACACCATTATTTACATTCACTTTGGCCTTCCCTTTATCATTATGAAAATATTTTGCTTTCCCATTTGACTTGCCACATCCCCACTTTGTGTTCTCTTTTTTGTTGAATTTCTCTTTATGATGACACGACTTGGAGGTTGCCCCTAGCTCCTTATCATTACTTAGATGCAAGTCAATTAATTTGTCCACAAAAACAAGTACATTAGGTAAGTAAAATACTCCTTGCCTCCTTAACTCAATATGCACCCAGGTTTGAAGACTAGATAGAAAATTGAAAAGTTTATCTTCTTCAGCCATGTTCTTGATGTCCAACATCAAAGAATTAAAGGTCCTCACACAGTTCTAAATATAAACATTCTTTTTCAACTCTCGCAAATTCTCTTGTGCCAATCACGAAGTGTTGTAAGGGAAAAATTGTTCCTTTAATTTATGTGTAAATGCTCCCCATATATCAATTATAAGCAATCCAACGTTTAGCTCACCATCAAGTCTTACACGCCACCACAAATTTTCATCCCTAACTAGATACATGTTTTTTAGCCTGACCTTGTCACATTCCTACACCCTTGTAGTATCAAAGTATTGCTACATGTCCCAAAGAAAATTCTAATTTTTTTTTGCATCCCTCACACCATTAAACTGCTTAGGCTAAGGGACTTTTATCCTTATCTAGGTACCACCATCATCCATGGCACTATGGTTCCTGATGAGAGCCAAGGTATCTTCGAAAACTCCCATTCTCTTGTTTGCTTATGTCAACATTTCATCTATTCATTGATGCATTACCTACATTGCCTCGTCTAGGTGATCTAATTGTGAAGAAAAATTCAATTTTTCATTCTCCGAAATGGCCCTAATGCCATGTTCTAACCTATCTAGCCTTTTCATAATGGCTTCGAGGTTTTGATGCCTAACAATTGTCATAGAATAGTCTGGCCAGTGTAGAAAATGAACTCAGCGATTTCTAAATGAAGCTTTGATACCAACTTGTTACAGGGAGAAGTTTAAGGTTAGGAAATTCACCAATTTGTGCCCTGTAATTGCAACTAAGTCTCTTTACTTGATTTAGCAAAATACACCTAAAAACATGAATAAGAGATCATGTTATACAAGTTATCTAAGTTGTGCAGAATAATTGAAACACTTAAAAATAAAAAAAAATAAAAAAACCAATAAAATTTAGTAGAATAAAAGAATTGTATTGTAGAAATATGAAGTATATAATGTATAACAGGTCTGAGAATTTACATGACATTATATCCTGCAAAGAAAAACTATTATAGATAAGCCAAAAGTGGACACTTTGATAGTTAGGTAGTTTGACAAACAGTCGAATAGTTTCATAAAACTGTTTATGTCCATATAATTAACTAGGCTAATCCATGTTGTCTTAGTTTGTATCAACCATGAAATATAACTTGAGTAACATCTTTAAGAGGGCATGCAAGCCACGCAAAGCTTAACATTCATGTACAACTACTGTAGTACCAAGTAGTTAACCAAAATCGAAGTGTCCAATTTTCCAACATACATAACATAGTGTTTTGTAGTTGCATATCATCAAAGGGACAAAGGGACCTTATGGACACCCACTTCACTTTATGTATCACTACCAATAACTTCTTCAAAAATTTTCTTCAGAGGGCATGATGCTAATAAGAAAAATGACAATGCCTAGAGATAGAAAAAACACCACAATGTTGCACACCATGAAGACTTTGAAAGAAGTATCTGCTGGCATTATGCCATTATGATTTATTGGTTCTCTAGGTCCTTTTCTAGTTCCTGTGGTGGCTACAATAATTGTTATGTCAACTTGAAAGTTATGTTATTTGCTTTGGAGATAATGATGGTCGGTATGACGTTTCTTGTTATAGAAAAATTATAGAGAAATAAAGATGAGATTGTGAAATTAGGGTTAGGGATTTTATTATATAAAATAATTTAATTAATTTAAATATATAAAATTAAATTAAAATAAATTATTAATTGTAATATTTAAAAATTTAAAATTATGATTGGACTCTATATTTATTTTAAAAATCAATTGTTTTGAAACATTTGTTGATTGTAAAAACTATGTCTCTTCGTTGTGAGGTTGATAGAGTTATTCAATCGAGTATGCATGTCTTCAAATTTGAGTTCTTTATATCGTTTGATTTAACTTTTTTAGGATTTAATTTTCCAAAGGATTGTGAAGAAAATAAGGTGATTGTTCTATACTTATTATTACTTAGGTGAAACACATGGTGTGTGCGGTTCATCTAAAATTTACTATTTCATACTGCATTTGAAAAATCATTCAATTTATCTTCTACTAATTTGGTTAAAGTGAAGAAGTTGATAAAAGAGGGTGTTAATAAACCAACTATTAGGGGAAGATCTTTGTTTGTTTCAATTAATATTTTGCAACGTGTAAGGAGCCTTCTTGTTAATCTAGACATATAAAATTCCTTTATCTTATCTGTCGAGACTCATGTCACTTAAAATCTAGAAAATAATTATATTTTTTCTTTTTAATGGAATAGGCATGAATTTCATTATCTTTTTTTTTTTACTATTTTATCTATAAGAATTGTTAATGTTCTAATTAAAATCTTGTATTACTTACTGTGTATCACTATATTATATTACTTATTATATATCATTATTTATTGCTTTTCTATAAGAATTATATATATCATTATATTACAAACTTCACATTACAACTATTTTAAAATTTTGTGACATTATATAAAATTTTCAAATCATAAAATTTAAAAGAGAAAACTAAAAATATGGATCTATATAATATTAATTAATTTTGAGTTTACATTTTCAAAATTTATTGAAAAGATTTGACATTGTTGTTGGTTAAATTTATTTTAAACTTAGAATTATTGTCAATAATATTAAATATGAATTTTATCAATATAATGTTCAGTCACAAATCATCTAGCAAAAGACATAATTATAAATAAGAGGGTTATTTACCAATTTAATCCTAACCTGACCAGCCGTGGAGCCTAAACAGAATAGGCTCGAAGCCCTCATGTTTGTCACGTTACTCTCTGGACAATTTTGTATTACTTGTTGGCATCTTCCATGTGGCCAAAGTGTGCGCTAAAACATCAAAATTCACCCAACTTTAACAGGATACAACTAATTGAGAACACACCCACTTGCAGGTTTTTCAATTCAGACACGTTCCGTTGCCAAATCAGCACTTATGTATCATCTAACTACAGTTAATGCAACCCTTCAAGCCGGTTCAACTGGTGTTGATTCTTGATTCAGCAAAACCCCCCCAATTAGTAATGGTGCTTCTCTTTATCATAATTCCAACAATGAGTTAAAATTAATTGATATAAACACGTCCAGCTGATTCCAAGACCGAGCCGCCGCAAATCGACTGCCACGTGTAATCAGTCACTTGACGTGGCAAACACCCAGTGAAAGTCACAATCCTCTTACGAGGTTGTCACATGACACTGTACAAACACGTTGTAAATGGAATGCACAGAAAAAGAGAGAATTTCGCAAAGAACTTGAGTTCAGTGTAATATACGCAAAAACATTTTTTTAAAATATAAAAATTATATTATTAGCCAAGTAAATAAAAATATATATATATATAAAAACACACAACAAAACCAGAAGTGGGGTCTGGGGTTTCCAAGTTTGGGTAGAGTTTCTGTTATATTGACTCTCCTTCTGTTTCGGCCCTATATAATTCTCTGTACCAAGAAAATGTTCTATAATTAGCCAAAACACACTTTGAGCCTCCCCTCTGACTGTGAGGTCCCTCATGCCTTTGCCACAATTTCTCACACACACCATCAATCTTCTTTTGCGCCATCGCAGCTTCGTTTTGGGAACAATATAGTGATATTCATATACTCCTCACACCACACCACACCAGGTATTTTCATCTTTCATTGGTGATCATCTACTTGCTTCTAACCCACTAGTAGCCTACGTGGGTATCCCTGAATTGTTTGTTTCAATTTCTCTACTTTTGTGTATTTTGAATGATCATTTGTTTTTCTATCGAGAGCATTGAGTGTTCTTGTTTGATTTCTACTCAAATATTGTTAGCTTTCTTTACGATCATTCTCCTGGTTAGATTACTCTCTTAAACCAATCTGTTTATGTAGCAGTTTTACAGGCCAACAACACGTTTCTTTGTCTCATCTCAACCAAAAGACTGATTCAAGAACTTGTTTTTTCGTTTATCTTCATATAAACTCAATTCAAGATCGTTTATATTCTTCATTGAATCCACAAGAATGATTCTGCTCGCTTACCCTCTTCCTATGTTCAGCAAAATAACGCGTAGCTTCCTTCCATTCAATGTTTGAGTAAATTCTAAAGGAAAGATCATATCTTCGGGGATGATCCTGATGAATCAGAACTTGAAGAACAACTGATAAAGATGACGGAGATGGCGTACCAGCCGTATATTGATCCTGAATACGAATCACTCATTGAAAGAATTTATCCTCCCAGGTGATAATTCGTATACTTTAAATCTTAAGCTATAGCTAGCGATTCATAGCTTAACAGTGCTTCTGACAATGGTCTGTGTTGATGGAATTTATGAACTAGATGTTTAGCTTTTTGCTGGTTTTGGTTTTGCAGAGTTTGTATTGATAATGACGTATGCCAAGACTGCACACTTGTGAAGGTGAGATCTAATATTATATGATATAGTGGACATAATTATTAATTATATTGGAACCAAATTCCAATGAAACCCTGTTTGCAGATGATAAACATGGTTTAAAAAGCTTTTTGCTTTTCTACTTTTGGGTTTAAATAATCTCAGAAGACAGTACGTCTCCATATGTTGGAGATTCCACCCACAACAGCTATGATTATTGACCTATTATCCAATCCAAGGTTATCTATACTGGAAGATATTAAGGATTCTGCAATTCTAATGTGCAGTGGCGTTCCATAATATATGATGTGTTAATTCCATAATGATGTGTTAACTATCTATTAGTAGCACATAATTTAGTAATTAGGATGGTTCCTTTCAATCTAGAGAAAAAGATGAGAGGTTGAGGTAGGCGGTATCTCTGACCCACCGAGTGGAGAGCCACTAGAATTGAATATAGGGAAAGGCAAGGGAAAGATGAAGCAAAAGGAAGAAGAAGAAGAAGAAGACTTTTAATGTCATCATCCAAGTTTCCTTTTGCTTTAAAGCAGTTTTGTGCATGACAAAAGACAATCAAACATGTGTAAGTTAGAAGACTTGAGTTCCCCATCCATGTATGTTTCTCCATAACTTAAGTTAGTTCGCTTTTTGGGATCAATTCCTTTGCTGCAACCCAAAACAATGAATGATGTAATCTAGTTGAACCGGTAAAACCCCTAGAAACCAGAAGGGTCGAGCTAAAGTAGACCTAATATTCAGGGAAATACACATGCAAAGTTGGTCTTATTATCAGTGCTTTTCCGTGACCAGAATCCAGAACGATGAAATCTTTTGAATGGTCTACACCTAATGCAAATTTGGTTCTCGTGGTGATGGCAGGTTGATAGTGCAAACAAGCACGGGATTTTACTAGCCATGGTTCAAGTTTTGACAGATCTCGACCTTGTCATATCAAAATCATATATTTCCTCTGATGGAGGATGGTTCATGGATGGTAAGTCTCCACGTCATGCTTGCATCATCCTCCATATCGAACTCATTCTTCTTTTTTCAATATGAACGGGACCTGCTTTCATCTGGGTTGTGTTCTGTTCTTTATAATAATTTGAGTAACTTTTATGAGTCATCCATTAGAATTGCTGCTGTGCCTTATTCATGTGGGTTTGTTCTTATGGCAGTGTTCCACGTGACAGATCAACTTGGCAACAAGCTTACTGACGAAAGCCTCATACTTTACATTCAACAGGTCTCTCTCTCTCTCTCTCCTTGCATATCCATTTACTGGACATATAACTGAATTAGACTTCTGAGAGTATGCACGTAGGCAAAGAGGAAGGAGATTGATCATTATTCAGTTCAATGGTTGGCAATTAATTGTTCCAAAAAGTTTGATTTAATAATTGAGTTACTTTTAACTAATTCTAAATTATACCTTTACAAGGTGAATAGATAAAGATAAGGTGAATGTAATGTTTATTTTAAGAATAGAATAAACGAGAAATAAAATAGAATGAATATTAATTAGTTTGGTTTATTCCTAAGAATTTTTATATATGTTATTGTTTGATTTGAAAACATAGATTTGAGATGACAAAGGAATAACTAACAAAAATACCAAAATATCTGTTATAATCTCCACTATTATTATTAATTTCTTTATTATTAATATTAATATTTTATTTTATTTTATTATCATTAATTTTCTTATTATTATTATTATTAATTTTTTCTTCTTCTTTTTCTTATTATTTTATTATTAATTTTCTTATAATAATAATAATAATAATAATAATAATAATAATAATAATAATAAATAAATAATTATTGATAATAACCATAACAAGAATAACAATAATAACAACAATAATAATAATAGAGAAAAGATTATCTTTATCTATTCTATGTTTCACGGAATAAGTAAAAATATGGGAGGTATCTTTAATTATTTTGAAAATGTAATTAAACTTAAGATTAGTTATTTTGTATGTTATTTTTAACCAAACAAAGGAATAACAATTCATTAAAAATATCAATAATTAAATAGTTATTCTATTTTGACACTATTATTTTAAATTATTACAAAAAATATTTTATGATTTTTTAAAATTTTTATTTACAGGCACTGTGTGCAAATAGAAGAGGAGGGGCATCAAAGGAAATAGAAACGTGTGGCATCAAGAGACAAGTGAAGCCAAGGCATGTGTCGACCGAGCACACGGGCTTGGAGATAACAGGGACAGACAGACCAGGCCTTCTCTCGGAGATATCGGCGGTGCTCGCTGAGTTGCAGTGCCACGTCACGGCGGCGGCAGCGTGGACCCACAACACCCGAACGGCAGGCATTATCTACGTGGAGGATGGTTTCCGTGGTGGCCCAATTTCTGACCCTAAAAGACTTGCCCAAGTGCAAGAACAGTTGGAGCATGTGGTTCAGGCCCATCATGCCATTGGAGAACGGAAGAGCGTGAGGCTCACTGCACCAGCCGCTGGCAGGACTCACACCGAACGCCGGCTTCACCAGCTGATGTATTCCGCCGTCGACTACGAGCCCTGTCAGGGATGCACAGGTCGCGGTGTTTCACACCGGAGCAGTTGCACCAAAATTCATGTGTCCATAGAGTCTTGCAAGGAAAAAGGTTACTCGGTGGTTAATATGAGGAGCAGAGACCGACCAAAGCTCTTGTTCGATACTTTGTGTGTTCTGACCGATATGCAGTACGTTGTTTTCCATGCAGCTGTCAGTTCCAAAGGCGCCATGGCTGATCAGGTAAGCTCTTAAATAGTAAGATTCTGGTGGAGTTTCATTCTTCTCTAAATGACTGGTGCTGCAGGAATATTTCATTCGGCAGAAAGATGGATGTACCTTGGAGACAGAGTGCGAGAGAAGGAAGTTAACTCAGTGTTTGATTGCAGCTATTCAAAGAAGAGTATCCCATGTGGGTACACATTCAATCCTTTAGTGTTTGTCACCATTAAATGTGTTAGCTGATGCATATATTTTTGCAGGGATTGAGGTTGGATGTTTGCACAAGGAATCGAATAGGACTTCTCTCCGACGTCACTCGTGTGTTTCGGGAAAATGGGTTATCGATATCCAGAGCTGAGATTGGTAGTCATGGTGATAAGGCAGTTGGTTCATTCTATGTTACAGATGCTTCAGGGTACGAAGTTAGTCCACAAACGGTGGAATTGGTAAGGAAGGAGATCGGGGGATCTGTTCTTGTAGTGAACAGATCACCTGGATGGACACCTAAAACTCCCAAAATGAGTACTAGCATTAGCAGTGTAGATGAAGATAAGCCTAGATTCTGGATTGGAACACTTCTGTGGTCTAAATTGGAGAGGCTTTCTAGCAATTTCGGCTCCATTAGATCATAAAATTCCCAACTCACGAACAGTTCACTGAACTTGACCCTTGCTGTAAATAGGTGCTTCAGGGAAGTAAAATCAGTAGTTTACGTTTTATTGGCTGGTTAGGCTGTACACTTGCAAGATCATCAATCTACTCAGCCTGTTGTTTAGCGTTAAAATCTCCAATCAACAAAAGTAATATTCCCCAGAAACTAGGTTCACTAGATTAAGTCAAAATTGGTGACAAAAATTAGAACCGAGTAAGGGCACTAAGGAGATACCATCCAATGAGTAAACACCTACTGTGAATCGTGTATTACCAACGACCCCCATTGACGTTTGACTTCACGCCCTGCTTAAATTGCATATCAAACCTAAGCCAACAGGGCTAAGAGTACTAGACTGTCAGGAAAACTTAAAATGCCAAACTACATAAAGTTCTCCTCACTGCAATTTTCTTGGCATTAGCAACTTTTCAACATACAGTATCTTCAGCATTCTGCCTTAAGAAGTGAAATATGTTCCTATTTGTATAATGGGAATTCAAAAAACATTAAAGCAAGCATGTAAGCTCTTAAGTTTCTGTTGTATATGTATCATGCTAGAGAGGTGCAAAAACTTATCACTAAACTGAGTGTTAAATTACAGGCAATAATCACAATCCTCCAATACATAGTTAGATTCTCAATTTTTTTGTTGTTGGTTGTGTCAAACTTTTGACTGTTAATAACTAATAGTAATTAAATGTATAACGTGCATAAGTTGATATAATAACTCACAGATTACATGAAAACAGCACATTAATGGTATGGTGATGAAGTCGTTACACTGTTGTACGCATACACTATCATCCAATTTACAAACAGATTTATGTACAAACATAAGGCTCCCAAGCCTAAATCTGACTAAAGAGACCATATGCAACATATTTACAATAAGGTAGAAGTAAGATCGGATTAAGCTCTTACACTTTTATGACATCATCAAATCACACCAACCTCATGAACATCAAGCCAATCATTAGATTCCTTGGAATCAGAGTAGCGAGCACTTACCTGCTCAGACCCAACATGTTTGATGCTAACAGGTTTAATGTCCTTAACTAAGTCATCAGAACTTCTGCCCAGTTGAACCCAATCACGGGAATCTTTTATGGAGGTATCAGAACTAGAACTCACTTTCTTGTAAGTAACAGGCACATCACCATCATCATCTTCATCTTCAAGATCACTGAATGAGACATCCTCATCATTGTTGAGTGATACCATAGTATCATTGGCACCAACAGTTTCTGAAATTTCATCTTTCAACCAATCATCACCATCATCCTCAATTTTCTCATTCAAAATCCTAGAAGAGGAAGATGATGGAAATTGTTGCTGCGAAGCCTGATTACATCGCTGTTCCTCAACCACTGCCTTGTCAATAATTTGTATTTCCATACTTTGGACAGGATGCTTATCAGTTTCTATTTCCTTAGTAGCATTGGAAGAGACTGCTTCACTGCCAGTTGCCTTAGTCACAATGACAGAAGGTATTACTTCACTGCAAACTGCCCTGAGTGGCAGAGATTCAGAATCAACACAACTGGGCACGGACACAGACTCTTCAGGGTATAAATCAGAAACTTTTTTCGACGTGGAAGTATCAGTAACTGACAAGTCAGGTTCAGACTTTGCTTTAGCTCGTTTCTGCAGTTCATGTGACAACATTGCTCTTGCTTCCATTATCTGCATCACAAGATCATGATCAGACTGCTGCTTAGCAACTTAATCAATCAAAATAAAGGGGCAGCTTCTTTTATAAACATGGCTTATGACTCCATTATTAAAGAGTTCCATACATTGGACATATAGAACAATATGTACCTAAGGTAGTCAAAGTTTCTAAATTCAAAAAATTTCCTGAAAGCAAAGTACAATAAACAGTATGAAATGACTATCATATGGCTTTGAACTTTAGCTCTTACATTACACAATAACACAATTTCCCAACCCACTCAAGTTCGGTAAAGAGATGGATATAAGCATGAGGCCAAACAGAAAATGACCCAAACCATAGAGCAGATAAAGATTAGATGTTATCAGCAGTTTAAAACCTATAATACAAGAATTCCCAGGCTAAACTATTCTAACGATCAGAATTAGAATCTCATTCCATTTAAAGCCTTCCACTCATTTTATAAACCTCAAATACTAAGCAGCAAGCAATGTAATGTCACCATAGCGAAAGAGACACTTAATTTGTGCAAATTCAGACTACGTAATGGAAGTCTCTGTCTTTACTTAAAAAGGATGTCTTTGGCTGATAATTATATCTGTTTCTCCTGTGCCCGTGTGAGGATTGAGGAATGCTAAACCTAATTGCTAGTTACTGATTGTTTCATCAACAGTCCCAACAATAGAATACCCATCTGAAGAGGATTCAACAATTGGTAACTACACAAAAAAATCTGAGATGACTAAGTAATGCAACATACTTGGGGAGTTGACAATAGTAAGGCATCCTCTTTGCTGAGCCTGGGGTGCAAAAGTACAAAGTAAATCTTCCAAAAGCCGCTTTCACTCATGTAGCCCGGGCAAAGCTCAATCCTCAGGGCACCTAGTCTAGGTGCGAGACGTTCAACAGCCAAAGCGTGTTCTTGTTGCGCGTCGGACATATCAAGATCTGAAATGGGAACATTAATTCACCAATATAAACAAACTCTATAATAATACAAACGTACGACATTGAAGTAAAATTCAACTCATTCAAGGTCTTTTCTAAAATTTACCCTCAAAATCAAGGTCGTCGGGGAGAGGAAAATCGAGCCAGGTTTCTGGATGCGTCGAAATATCATTAGCGAAGGCAACCACCTCCTCGGTCACACCGACTACACTTCCAATCAAATCCTCGTCGGCTTCCGACCCAAACTGCAGCAAGTTCGACGCGATCTTAGTGATCTCCGACACAGTCTTGTTACTCGAAAGCTTCGTGATTTCGGATTTGAATTTTCCTCCAATCTCCGCGAAATCGCTGCGCATTCCTGCAATCAGATCATCATCAACATCCTCATTGGAATCCTCAGGGAGCTTGTGACCCTGGGGCGGAGGAGCGAGGAAGGAAGCAACGTCCCAGAATTGGCGCGTTAGGGTTTTGGAGAGCTCGGAAAGGTCTTCCTTGACGCCACGCGGAGTCGTAGACGACGAATCAGAATGCTGATCACATTCTGATTTTGACGGCGATTGGACGGTGTCAACATTAACAGGGACCGCGTCGCCGTCGCCGTCCCCATCATCGTCGTCGAGTTTGAGAGAGTTGGCAATTGACCTGGCTAGCCATGACATGGCTTCCTTCCTTTCCTATCCGGCTTCTCCGTCTCTTTTAAGCAAGTTATACATAGCGTATACGATGTCGTTTGCTCACACTCGTGCGGACATCAAATGGCTTGTCGTTTGGCTTCCTCTGGAAACCTGCCTCAACTAGGCTTATCTTTCAGGCTGAGCCACCATCAGGCAGCTATGCTACTTCGGAGCCGCCTATTCTCGTTGTTGTCGTCACCTCCTTTGTCCCAGCCTTTCAAAACTCGTCTTCCGTTTACTATCTCCCATCAGTTTTCTACTCTCGAGTTTTCTAAGCCCAACTCGAGCCGGACCCGCCATGTCTCGGCCTCGAATACGACCAAACCAGCGACGACTCCAGTTTTCCGGACTCCGCCTTTTGTGCCTCCGGGGATTGAAGCGGAGGAGGTGACGGAGGAGATGTTACTGCCCGGGTCGAACATTGTTTTGGGGCCTTATGCGGGTCATGTTCAGATTAAGGAAGTGGAGTTTGTGAAGAGCAGTGCGAGAGCCAAGGACTGTCCCAGAGATGAAAGACCCGAGTTTGCTATTCTGGGTCGCTCTAACGTGGGCAAGTCTTCACTTATCAATGCTCTGGTTCGAAAGAAAGAAGTTGCTCTTACGTCTAAGAAACCAGGTCTTTACTGATTCAGTTCTTGAGTTATTAGAAAGTTGCACCCTTTGTTTTTTTTCATTTATTTGATTTAGTATTTTTTTGGGGTGCAAATGACTAACACTGTTGTGTTGTTATGGCAGGTAAGACTCAGTTGATAAATCATTTTTTGATCAATAAAAGCTGGTATATTGTGGATTTGCCTGGTTATGGGTAAGTATGCCATTGCCTTTTCCTTTTTAATATAAATTGTAGTACACGATGGCTTAGCTTTCTCGCCTGCCTATTTGGAGTTCTTAATTGGTCTGTTAACATGCCTGAAATTTTGGAGCTTGCTTGTAATTGTTGGGGGTTTCGTCTGGATGTACAGCCTAAAGAAGTATCCTGTTTTCATAGTTTACTTCAGTGGAGTTAGTTAGTTTGTATTTCTAGTTAACATCTAAGCATTTTCTATTAATCATTATCGAAGTTCAGAACTTAATGAAACATTACTTGTCTTTAGAGTGGTGATCTGATTCTAGGGAAATCCCTTGATAAAGGATTGACATCTTTATGTTTGCATCCAGATGTAGGGTTTATTGCCAACGTCCCCTGTATAGTGATATGTAAATTTTCAGCAAAATTTCATTGGTTCTCCCCAAATGTATAACCAAATGGCAAAGACCTCAGAATTGAGATTAATTAAAAGAGAAGAAAGAGGAAAAATTATAAGCATGTTGCGTGCATGTCAGGGATGATTTAGGACTCCAAAGATGTGATCCTGGGCCATATCCGTATCTGTTTCCTTGAAAGACAAGAGGTTATTGGTTATAGCTGAAATTAAAAGAAATGCATTAATTAAATGTTGCTTTTGTTTACTCATGTACAATAAGTTTGAAAGGCTGGAGTGAGTTAGACAGTACAAAATGAAGTACAAAACTTCATATTTGTTTTTGCAGTCACCAGTTCTCCAGCATTTGTGTTTGAATTGGAATAAGTTGGTACTATTAAGTTCATGTCTCCAGGCTTTTTATCTGTCAACCATCATCCACTTTCAAGTTGATGATCCGAGATGCATGAATTGTCTTCTTCAACAAGCTGATGATCACATAAAATTGTCCTAGTGAATAATGCCTGTGTTTAATCTGCATGGTTATGTTTGATATCGTTTGAAACATTGGATGTTAGTTGTATTTACAGAGATCTCTCTTCACGCCATACACGAGGTTGTAGAAAACCATTTCCTTCCAAAAAATTGCCAGTTTTGTTTAAAATATGAAAGAGAATGGTAGCCAATACACTATGTTGCACATGATTGTTTTTTATCAAGCAGCCGCTTTGGTTGGAGTTTGCGTACCTACTTATGTTTGTGTAGGATCATTCTTGTTCTAACATTATGAGAACCATTCCCAAAAGCTAGCTATCAATCTTTGAGAATTTGAGACGATATTGCCCAATATTGGAATATACATACTTCCTATACTGAACTCGAGGCTATACCTTAGATTAGGTCATTACGCATTAAGTATACTAGATGCTTATACAACTAGAAGTAACTCTGATTAATTTATGGAATGGTTGATGCCATGTGAGTATCTGATTTGAGTTTGTTAACCACATATTTCCAAGTTAGAAGGATAGACTATATTCCATGTGATAATTCTAAATGGCTCTGTGTACAGTTTTGCTAAGGCCTCAGATTCTGCTCGAATGGATTGGTCCTCATTTACAAAAGGTTTCTTTTTAAACAGAGAAACCTTGGTTGCTGTCCTACTTCTTATTGATGCTAGTGTTCCTCCCCAAAAGATTGACCTAGATTGTGCAAATTGGCTTGGACGCAACAATGTATATTACTCTCTTTTTGGATTTTTTCCTCGGATAATGCCTGTGCTCTCATTTAAACGTCTTTGGTGCTAGTCTTGATTCCGCATTTTCCAACTTTTTTTTCAGATACCAATGACTTTTGTGTTTACGAAATGCGACAAAATGAAGGGAGGAAAAGGGAAAAGACCGGACGAGAATATCAGGAACTTTCAGGAGTTAGTCGGACAACACTATCGAGTGTATCCCCCGTGGATAATGACTAGCAGTATCACCGGCTTGGGCAGAGATGAGCTTCTCCTACATATATCTCAACTAAGGAACTACTGGGATCAATGAGTTCTTTATCAATGCGAATGGCCGATGATTTTCATGTTGTAAAAGGGTACCTCAGCGTCTGAACTGTGATGCTAACAGGATTTTGTATTACTCTATTCCTGGCTCTTTTTATACCTGCCTGGGCACAGTGTTAATCGTGATGCAGAACGCTTCGTTGAAATATAAGACATGCCACTCTCCATGTGTATAATATATAAGATCTTGGTCGCCTGTAAAAGTTCATCTTAAATTTTGACTCTGTTCCACTTTCGGTAGCTTTTGCTTATATGCTTTACAGTACTCTTAGGCTTCTAATTGCATGGTCAAATGAAAGTAACGATCTTTGTTTTCTTTTAATATTTTAGTTTGTCACTTGAAACATTACTTGTTACTAACAAGCTTATTTTTTATATCAAATATAGAACAATGAGCAAAGTCATTCATATTATTCTAACAAACTCGAAGCTAATAGGGCCACGTTGGGATTTATTAGTATTAGATTTTAATCCTATGACTGTTTACGGCTTAACCGGAGATCAGTTGATGCTTGACTGTAGTGTTCTACGAGACAAAACCAGGCCATATTTGGAGAACAGAAATTATTTATAAAAAAAAAAAAGTTGGTATAAGCATAAACTAAAGAGTTGTGCTTTGCTCCAAACTGGAAAGAGTTCCAGGACTCAGCAAAGTAAAAGAACACCAATCACGGGAGGACGGTGACGGCTTCAACTCGAATGAACTCGACCCAATTCCGTTACCCGATGCCTTGTAATCAACTACATTTTCAGACAGGACCAAGTCCTGATTCAATGCAACGAACGGTGATGATTTTGCCATGGAGGTCTTGACAAGCTGAAGTTGCTCAGCCCGAGTGACGCTGTCGGACAATGCAACTGTGCCGGCGATATCCAGTGGCGGCGGAGCTACGTTGCGGAGCCGCTGGGACCCCTGTGGTCCTGTGAGTTTCTGGACAAGGTCCCGGAAGTTCACAGGGTCCACCTGGTACACTCTAGGTGGTGTTGGCGGCAACGGAGCAATCGGTTTCTTCCAGGGTTTAACCTGTGGTTTACGGATCGAATGCAGTGAGGACATGAAAGACTTTGCTGTCTCTTCTGGGTATTCTGTTAAGTGCAATGAAGAGGAAGACGATGAGAAATAGATAGAGCTAGAAGAATGAGCCTTCATTGTCAAAAGACTCACAACCTGGACTTGTTTATTTAGTTGCAGATAAAAAAGACTGCTACTTTTCATTTATATGGAGAGAAGATCTGAACACGACAAGAAAAAGTATGCTAATCAACCAAGCGGTGAGGTTGTTGAAGAAGAGAACAGGAACAAATTCAAATAGTTCTGTTTGATGATAGCCGTCGGACGACGTTTGTGCTTACATCTACAATTTTTGACCACTCGTTTTGGTTGCGGACGGATCTATCCATTATGGGGATTAGTTTATTTTCCAAGTTTTGGTGCTATTTGTCATTATTTAATATAAGTGACGTGTTACAACGTAGTCTGCCATTGAACGGACCAGAACAAGGTTCCAACTCGTGGGGTTGAAGACATCTGCATTTAGCAAGCAAGAGGTTACGTATGCACTCGTCATGCTCAACCATATCTGACGTCTTCCGAAACTTTGGTGTCAGCAATTCCGACCGAGCAAAAATGTTACGCAAATGGATGTCTGAGATCCTCTACCAGGTAGGGCCAGAGTATCTGAGTCAGAGAATCTCATGCGAATTTATGGGTTTCAGATCTTCTATTCTACTAAACCTATACCTACTCTGTCCCACTAAAAAAACGTCCACATTTTCTGTCATTTTAACCAACGTCTACTGCTACTTTTTTTTCACCCAAGCCGAGCCGAGTCATACCTTATCTTCTTGACTTTTTTTCCCGCCTTTCTCTGTGAATGGACGGTATGTTTTTACTTGAGTTACAAAGAAAACAGAGCTGACGATCTGCTCCCGTGGTTGATGGCATCGTTTTACACAACATGGCTCCTTTCTCTCTCTCTCTTAAGGACAGAAGATCTCATGCCGTCTCTGAAAGCTTGTCGAAGCTCTCTCTTTCTGTTGTTAACTCGTCGCGTGGAAAGGTATCCACCTCTCACTCTTTTCAAAGTTTTTACAACACTCTCGCTAGTAGATACAATACTATTAAAAGCTCTTTTGTTGTTTTCATCGGTCAATTACAAAGCCATTAGAACTCTGTTCAACGTTTTTGCCTGGTTTTGTGCCTCTCACCATCAACTCTCGGTTTGGTCCTGGAAGGAAACACGTATTTTTTTCTCCCTTTTAATTTAGTTAACGTCGATTTTTGTTTATCTCTTAAGGATCTCAAGCTTAGACAACTACTGAAACCTCAGAGCTTTGGAAGAAACTTAAGGTAAGTTGGAGACAGATTTCGTACAAAGTTAACTTGGTTGTGTTATGAGCTAACATGGATTCTGATAATCTTTGAATCGATGGGTGTTTCTGGTTTTTGTGCATTGGTCTGGTGTGGTATGTACCAAGTTTGATTTCTTTGCTTATTTTACTTTTGTAAGAACATGGGTAAGTGTTAAAATCAAATTTAAGTGCAATTTCTTGCTCTGTTTAAGTTTTTTAAGATCAATTATTGAAGAAAGTTGAAGTCTTTAGTTGTTTTCCGTTTGTGAAACCGGGGTGTTCAGCTAAAAATCACGGATTTTTACCTTGAAAAACAAAAAGATGGGTTTGTTTATTTTTGTTATTTATTGTGCTCGGTGATTAGTGTTGATGTTCTTGATTCATAGATAGATTTAGTTTGTTTCAGGTAGAACTTATTTATAATCAGTATCTCCTGAAACTTTTTGACTATTAACTTTAAAACCTAGTTCCTTTGTTCTCTCTCTTAAACAATCTGAACTTTATTATTCTTTCTACTCCACCTGGTAACAATGCTCATGCCCGTGTTTATGCTTTATGCAACACTAGGCGTAAAAGCAGTGCTTGTAAGCTTAATTTAATGTGGCATCTTGATGCGGCCATGGCATCTGATGATAGTTGGTCGATTATCTATTATTAGTGGGCTTATGCCCATATTTTTAATGCTTATCGCAACACTAGACACAAAAATGACGCTCGTAGGCTTTTTTAATGTAGCATCTGATGATTGTCGTTTGATTGTCTAGTAGTGGACCTTGGAATTGTGAACTTGTGTGATCATTCCTCATGTTTGGATGTCAACAGCAATGCAGTGATCTTTTGGTTGTTGTTGTTGCTTACATATTTGCTGCTGTATTTAATATAATGATGTCACTAACCTCTAATGGCCTCTCTTCCTATTCTTTCAGAAGGATTTGAGCAACAACCATCAAACCACTGGCACAGAGTTTTTAGTGTCTCATCATACACACAGTACTTCGATGTAGATTCAGATGTTGTCCTAAACAGAATGATGAGCTCTTTCTACCCTATTGGTGGAAATTTTTTCAACAAGATTGATGCAAACCCTGATTTGTGAGTTTGAAATCACTCTTCGCCCTCGCCTTCAAATCATTTTGCTTGCTTTTTTGTTTCTCCCGTCTCTCATTTCCTTTGCTTCTACCAATTTAGATAAAATATATTAGTTTGAGATATTCCTTTCCTAAGTATACTAATGCACTGCGATAACTATCTTGAAGTATCATTTCTGTATTGTTCCCATGCTTGTGTCTATCTTCCAGATGAAAAGATATTGATTGGTAGAACAAACCATGTGAAATGATGTGATTCAGCATCCTAAGAATTTAATATTCCTTGGAGAACTAGATGAATGGCATTGATTTCGTTTAACCAAGTATACAAAGTCCACAAGAGGGGCTTAATATTCACCAAATACCTAATGTGCTATTTTTGTTAAACTCTGAAATCCTAGATACGGGCTTGTATGGATCTCGACATTTATGCTTTTTGTCGATTCCTGATAACATTCTTGCCTCCCTTGTTTGCCTTATGTATACTTTTATGCTTTAGTTGAACGGTGAATATATCAGAGAAGTTGATCAAGTTGTTTCCAAAGTTAGATAGTTACTTTTCATTTGGTCTACCTAAATTTAAGCTTAAGTTCAGTTTTTGTTCAATGCCTATGAATGGTTCAAATGTGGTTTATCCTTGATTGATTATGCTTGTTCATGAGTCCTAACTCATGTTTCAAGCTTTTAGCTGCGTAAATATTAAGTTAGCATGCTTGTACATTTGTCACATCCAGGGAAAATAAATTTGACATTACAGTTGCATAACTTCATTGCTTCTCAATAGGCAATTACTTTCATGCTAATCTGATTCATTTTTCGTTTTCATGACATAAGCTACTTCATTAATATGGTCAGTTGCGAAAGCTATGTGTGATAAAAGGCCTAAAACAATTCTTACAGACCAAGAATTGTGTATAAAGTATGCGGTATGCGGTATAAAGAATTGTGTGGGCTATATGTTCAATTGGTTTCAAAAGTATCTGAGAGTGAAGAAACTTACAAAATTGTTAAAGATTGTATTTTGAAGATGTTGGAAGTTGTTGATGCTCGACTACAAGGTAATGGATCAATTATCCAACAGTCGGTTCAATCTTCGAGTGTTATAACAAATTATTCACAATTCACTAATGATACTATTGTTTTTTATTCTTATAGGCACAACGACCACAAGGTGTGAGCGATGTGATGATAAATAACTCACAACAAAACTGTACCGTTAACTATGATGGCGCAGATATAGGTGGTTTTGTTAAGACATGTGATTGTCTAACTCCATGTGCAGGAGGCATATTTTGTTAATACAAAGTGAAAAAAAAGTAGAGTATTTAAGTTAATTTGTACATCTTTATCAACAAGGTGCATATTTTTTTTGTACTAACAATTGACAATTTCTGTCTTATACTCTTATTATTATGTAATTTTTATATATTTTGTTGATTATGTATTGTTTATAAATGACAAATCCTTATGTTAAAAGATGTGCTAAAATGCGAAATGTTTAATTCGTGAAGTTGTCATGGAACTTCTTATAATGGTATTGAACTTTTTTTTAGGGATGACATTATGGAGGAAAATATTAGTAGAAGTAAAAATGTAAATGAAGCTACAATTTAAATGAAGCTGTGAGAAAGTCATGGTGGAATGGACAAAAAAAACACAGCTTTTATATAAATGTATATTCATAGGTTACAATCTTGAAAGTAACATTCTTGAAAACAAATCAACACTAGTCAACTTTCAGAATAAATCATAATCTACAAGTATAATTGTCACAAAAGATCATAAGTTAAACAATTATAATGCAAGTATTGGCCTTAACTCTAGCTTTCCTTCAATATGCACCAAAGAGAGCAAGAAAAGCAAGAAGTTGAACCAATTGCATCTGGAAAAATGACCTCTGTATAATGTGGAAAGCATAAAAAATTACATTGACTATTTAATGCAACTCTGCATGATTGCTGAGAACTTTCCACATTATACAGATTTAATTTTCCAATTATTTTTCTCAGTAATGCTACTAGCTTCAGGTCTCTCATTGTGACTCAAAGACCGCTGCTTCTAGTCAGGAGTTATTGTTGCAGTTGTAGCCTGATTCTCTATTTTGTTTGGAGCCAACTTTGCCCAATCCATGAATATGATGCATGCCGATGCACAACCCAGAAGAGCACAATCAAAATCCAGACATACCAACTTGGCATGAAATAGTACAGTAGCACTAAAAAAGTGGAAACTGATATAACAAAAATCACAGCAATCATTGAACTTCCCTTTGTGTGATTTCATTCCTTGCCATCTATATTTGATTTGGAGTGTTCATTACCTTTTGTACTGCCTTCCATATCTGATTTAGAGGTCATTCCAAGCCCTCTGTCATAATATGTACTTCATGTCATGAATCAGGTAGACATTGCCCTGAAAGCATCTTCATCTATATCCCAGTAAGTATAGTTACATATATTGCAGTAATAGGCCCATCCTTAAAAACACAACATCAATATCCCAGTAACTATAGTTATTCATACTGCAGTAATAGACCTAACCTTTCCACCTTCAAATGGTGTATTTTCATATGTGGTATTGAGTGCTATGAGACCTATAGTTCCTTTTCTAGTAACGTAAATAAATACTAACTAAAACTTTTCAAGCTGAAAAACCAACACCAAGTACTTCATTGAACATGAGCTTCATCTAAAAGAGAACGTATGTACCTCTGACGGGTCCCTAGGAGGAGGAATTCTGGAGGCTGTCTTTGTGTTGTTGAAGTAAGCTCTTACCTGGATAGGCAAATCTGATATAAATCCAACAATATCACTGAAAAGCACCTTCCTCCTGAATATCATTTCTTAATCAGGTCCGCAAAGCCCAAAAAGTGATCATTTTGATTAAGTGAGACATTCAATTATGGTCCGAAATTTCAATTCCTAGATTATGAAATTATAATAGGGTTATTGAAGAGCTAACATCTTACCCAAAATGAAGAATCACACTTTTTAACCTAGGATCCAGTGTTGCGAACAACCTACATAATCCGGAATCCAAGAAACAGAACAATTGAAATTAGAGTTCCATAACTTCATCATTTGTACTAAGTAAAAGGCTTAGATCCATATCATGTGATTAAGGTTATATACATTACCGAGAATCGACATAAAGATTACCCTCTGACAGGATACTAACCAATGTAGATTTTCCCTTTGACATATAAAAGCACAAAATAAGCCTAAGGATGCAGAATCATTTAGAGTTATAGAAGTTGAGTAATTCACTATTAATGTACATACGACATTTGTGTACCCGACAACAGCAATAGTAGCTAAGCCTTGACCATCTACTCCACCCAGCCTCCTACGAGCAAAACATTGCAAAGCTCAGGTTCAGCGAACCTCTTCAATTTGAGTCAACAAACGGTTGCGCCGTGCTGATATTCTGAGATAAAGATTCCAAAGATGAGCACATCACCTGGTGAAATTTAGTTATATGACATAGAAGAACAACATAAGAATATCCAGCTAACAGTCTCTCCCTTGGGAACATTCCAAAAGAGCTAGTTTCAAATAATTAGATAAAATAATCTGCCAAAGAAACAACCCAAAGGCTTTGTTTACTGAAGCAATTATCAGCTCTTGTGCACATTGAAGTTCATCCGCGGTGGAAGATGTGGAGTTCAATGCTACTAAAAGTACCTTTGGTGATCAAAGTAATTAAGTTGAAAAGTTATAAATTTTCTTACATGATTTTGGATACAATGAATGATGTTAACAATTTTGATAAAACGCTATGTTAGTTTATTATAAGGGAACTTTCTCAGATAATATACATAGACTTGTACAACCAAATTGGAGTAACAGAAAGGATAGAGCATCCAGACACTATCAATCTCATATAACAAGAACAAGATTCAAGAGATCTTAATTCTTTCAGGGTTCCTTAAAGAAGACAACTTATTATCATAATAACATGGATCTTGCACAAACATATTGACAAGATACTTATCAATTTAGTACCAACAATCTCTAACTTTATCCCTTACACATATCAAGTTAAAAGTATAAGAAGTCAAAATCATTCAAAAGTCAAAGAGAAAGTTTAAGCACATGATAAAATAATGAGCACAAAAAAACAACAAATGAACCTTCTCCTTTGAAGTCAAGTTCGGTTTCACCAAAGACCACTGATAAAGCCACGACCTCCACTTGCTCTCCTGTTAATGTTCATAGAAATCGAATCTATTCCAGAATAATTCATATGATAGAAATTGTTTGCAACTACACAATTACATTCAAAGAGAGCGGTAACACTCTCCGTGCCAAGCATGTAATCTCTATAATTGAATTATGCAGCACTCAAATTAACATGAATTAATAATATAAAAATTTTAATCTGAAAATAGCAATCAAGCTAACGTCTGGAGACGACATAAACCAAACTAAAAGGGTTAGAAGAATATGAATAAACTACAACAGTGCATAAGATATAGAATCAGCAGGATCAAATATAAAAGAGAATCGAATCCTACGCTTTCCAAGATGAAGTGAAATCATCATTCTCAGAAGAAATTATCCAAAGGTTTTCCATTAAGCACTCACCATAAATTAAAAGAAAGTCGGGCAGCGATGAACTTACCCTCGAGCACTAACAACTTCCGCTTCTCCAAGTCCAGTTGCTCCAAAAGTATTGCGCCTGAAAGAATTAAATCGTTAATCTATTCGCAGGCTATTCACAATTTCTTCTATGCGCAAGTGAATAATAAATCACAACTGCAAAATAACGAAGACTCCAACGTTTGGTAACGCAGTTCGGCACACTTTGCCTACGTCTGCGGGGCCCTCACCCAGATTAATAACTTTCACTGTAGTTCACAAAAATTACACAAGATTGATTTACTCCGTAAGATACAATCTATGTAATCAGCCCACAACCTAACTACCCGTGAAAGATTTTCACGCCCAATAACACGACTGACTCATGTTAACCTCGTCAGAGGATTTTTCAAACTATTTCTACTCAAAGACAAAGAACAAATAAAATCAAGAACGCAACAATCTTCAGTTCTGAACTTTGTCACCAATAGAGAAAATAATCGCAACAATAGTTTTTATACTGAACTGTGACAAAGTCTTCTCTTTATTGAAAAACTGCAAACACTTAACTCACAGACTGATGGCTGTTTACTGCTACACCCTAAAGACACCTTACCAACGGACAACTTCAACAAAAGAACCAGTGCAGAAACGCAGCAGCCACTACATCGCAGTCGACGCTATCTTTTCTCACTAAAAAAACCTAGCAAGAATCGACAAATCAAAAGATGCAAAAGATTCACACGTGAACTGTTCCACATAAGCAAAGAAGCAATTGAGCCATACTCAATTATTTACGCAACCTCCCAAAATTACCGTGGAAGAGTCCTTATCAAAATAGAATTGCATTGGACAACCAATTGATATCCTAAAAGTATATCAATTAAGATTTTACTTTCAATTCTAATTCTAAGCACTATCCAATTACCAATGTAGGCACATCTTCAAGTATTATGAAAATTCTCATGTCCAATTTAAATGCCAAAAATAAAAATAGGATATATTAAAATAAATCCTAACAGCGCCCTTTAGGTCCCCGCACTCGTACTAGCCGACTCTTCTTGTATATAAGAGCCGCCAATTCAGCCTACCAAAATTTTGAGAGCACCAAAACACAGAATATTATCACACAAGACGATATCAGAAACAATATGAACTTACAAGAAACTCCTGACTAAAGCTCTCCAATTCACCTGTACTTTTGCCTCCTTTGTATGAGCATGTGCATTGAAAATCTCTATTATGAGTCCCACACGGTCCAACACCGGTTTACTCCATGCACGCTGCAGAAAGACAGAAAGATAAAGAAATTCCAGTTATAGAAGAGCACTAGCATTGTAATCAACCTCCAGATAATCAAAAGTCGAGAAAAATAAAACAGAACGTGCTTCCAAATTTCTCTGTTGAATACCATTTAGAATTGCATTTACAAACACAGCATCCACACCTTCCTGTTCCTGTTCAAATCACAAGTACACTATCACACGCCAATGCAAGAACTGATTTTGGTTAGTTAACCAAAACTCTTATCTAACAAAACCAATCCTTGCTTCAGTCTCCAGGATGCTCATATGGCATCTACGGTTCCAGGCCCAAAAAATGTGTCTATGAATCCCAATATACCAAATCAGACCCGTCAACTATCAGCTCAAAATATATAATTGGAAAATGATGAACATATAAGAAAGCTCCTCGATGGACCTACACGAGCTCTAGAGGATCGAAGAATTGGATTTTGGACCACCATGTGATGAGGCAAGTTCTTTTCGGAGAATTCAGGTCTCGGTAACTGTCATATGTTGTTCTTGAGAGAGTTGGCGAGAGACAGAGCCTCGTTGAGCTTGATCTGAAGCAGGCTATCGGGTCGGAGCCGCGGTTGGACAACGAAAAGTCGGGGCGAGCCATTCGGGTCTCTATCGAAGAGCGATACAACGTGGTTAGCGTCATCTCCGTCATCTTTCTTTTGTTGCTTCGATGAAAACGGTGAAGAGAGAAAGGAAAACAGAGATGGAGTTAGAGACCTGTAGAGGCTCTCTTGGGATTTGTTCCAGAAGGGTTTTGGCTATGGATTTCAGGGATTTGTTCCAGAAGGGTTTTGAAAGGTAGGTGTGCAACAGAGTGGAAGGTAGATGACATGATTCAGTGGTGAAGTGGCGGAAGCCATGGTGATAGCCAAAATGAGTACTGACTTGAGGTTCAGTGAGTGAGAAACCTCTGATTACTAACTTAACCAGACGAACCATCTACCTATTTTAGGGAAGAACAGGAATTTAGTAAATTTCCTCAATATATAGTTAGAAAAAATAGGAACATATCTCATCTAACCCCAAACGAATATATCTATAGTAGAATCTCATGAAACTATTCCAATCTAACATATTAGATCATTCAAATAATAACAATTGCTTAAACAATCTTCTTAATTCAAAAACAACATCTCATCTGATGAAAATACTTGATAGCTCAAAAAGAGAGAGAGAGAGTGATCCTTCATGACACATCCACGTTAAATGGTAAGACTTCAAGCATTCGAGTGGATATATATAAATGAACGATCTTTATGCCCGAGTACCATTTTAGTTGATGACAAGGAGTATAAAATTCAAGAGAGATCCGGTCTCAAAGAATAGCAAGTGTTTTAAATGAAATATCAAACGAAACAAAAATTACAACAGTTGTAAAGAATGGCAATAGCAAGTGTTTACGCAGTATGTACAATGTTTAAGGAACTTATTTCATTTCTTCGATTAATCTTTTAATTAATCGAGTACACTTGAGTAGAATGGCTCACAAGTGACGCGTATACTCCTCATCGCGCAGAACCTAAAAGGAGTTTATCGTAGCATCCGAACAAGAGCTTAGCCTCATATAGTTCAATATTAGGTCAAACATTAACGAAAGAAACAAAAAAGTTAAACAATGAAAAGCAGCCAATTCAACAACCGTAAACAAAATCGACGTTAACTAAATTAAAAGGAGAAAAAATACGTGTTTCCTTCCGGACCAAACCGAGAGTTGATGGTGAGAGGCACAAAACCAGGCAAAAACGTTGAACAGAGTTCTAATGGCTTTGTAATTGACCAATGAAAACAACAAAAGAGCTTTTAATAGGATTGTATCTACTAGCGAGAGTGTTGTAAAAACTTTGAAAAGAGTGAGAGGTGGATACCTTTCCACGCAACGAGTTAACTTAACAACTGAGAGAGAGAGCTTCGACAAGCTTTCAGAGACGGCATGAGATCTTCTGTCCTTAAGAGAGAGAGAGAAAGGAGCTATGTTGTGTAAAACGATGCATCAACCACGGGAGCAGATTGTCAGCTATGTTTTCTTTGTAACCCAAGTAAAAACATACCGTCCATTCACAGAGAAAGGCGGGAAAAAAAGTCAAGAAGATGAGGCATGACTCAGCTCGACTTGGGTGAAAAAAAAGTAGCAGCAGACGTTGGTTAAAATGACAGAAAACGTCGACGTTTTTTAGTGGGACAGAGTAGGTACAGGTTTAGTGGGACAGAAGATCTGAACCCCAATTTATGTAAACCAACAATGTAGTGGGTTTTCCGGGCTCCAGGTTACATAGAAAAACTTCCAAGATTGATGGATAATGTCTTAAGATTCCTTACAGATTTGCCCTAACTATTGATGAGTAATTTTAGCAGTTTTTTTTAGACATAATAAAAGTACGCAGAATTTTTGTAGAAATTTTTCGGCAAAATTCAAATCGAAGTAGTCATGATCATATGCACGATCGGAGTTTAAAACATTGTCCAATTGAGATGAAATTTTAACTGGAGATAGTTGGCATCTTAATCTACATTTTGAACGGTAGAAAACGAATTTTGACAATTAGATATAATAATAAATTTCGTAAGGTTGTTATTATTTTTGGTTAAGTTTTTCACATGCTTTATTATCTATTTTGGGATTTAGTATTTTTGTTGATTGTTAAAGGTCATATCTTAATTGTGTACTCGCTGAATATTACACTCTACTTTTGATTGGTGATAGTGGAGTTTTAGAGCTGAACTTACGAGTCCCGTAGTTTTTCCTCTTCGCATTGGAGGGGTTTTCTAGGTAAAAATCATTGGTGTTCTTTTGTTTGCATTTTGTGTGTTTTGTTGCTTGCTTTATCTTTTGTTGGTTGTTGGATTAATCTTATTTTAACGCCCCTAATAGATCCTAGCAAATTGGGCGGGGGGGATTCCGTTGTGTGTTGTGTTTCTTAGGAAACCTCGTTTCCTCCTATCAGAGTGACATGAGAGCAATTTTTTGATTTGTTAGAATTATGGAGGTTAATACAAGTAGGATGATATCTTTAAATGACATGAATTATCACAAATGTAAGGGTGTGATGAAAGACCTATTATTAATGAAAAGTATGCAACTACCTTTGTTTGCTTCGGAGAAGTTGAATTCTAAATTTGATGAAGATTAGCAATTTGAACGTAAACAAGTTTGTGGTTATATTAGACAATGGGCGGAAGATAATGTTTTAAATCATGTCGCTAATGAAACACATGCTAGAACACTATGGAATAAACTTGAACAGTTGTATGCTTCTAAAATCGGGAATAATAAGTTGTTTTTACTCAAGCTAATGATGCAATTGAGATACACTGAAGGTACACCTATCTTTGAACATGCGAATGAGTTTCGAGGTATTTTTGATCAACTATCTAATGTGGGAGTCAGATTTGATGACGAGATTATTGGATTGTGGTTGTTGAATACTTTGCCTAATTCATGGTAGATATTTTGGGTCTCACACACTAATTTTGCCCCTAATGGTGTTATGTCTATGGACTATGTGAAGAGTAGAATTCTCAACGAGGAAGTGAGAAGAAAAAGTCAGGGTTCATCGTCATTGCAGACTGAGGTTTTGGTTGCAGAGCAAAGGGGGAGATAGAAAAATAGAAGTCATCGTGATAAAGGCAAAAGTATAAGCAAGTCCAAGTCAAAATATAAGGATGTTGAGTGTCATCATTGTCACAAAAAAGGTCACATTAAAAGGAACTGTTACAAGTGTAAGAATGAGAATAAGAGCAATGGTAACAAATTAAGAAAGTATGAAGATGTTAGTGTTGATCGAGTTGCCACCACTACAAATGAAGATCTAGTTATTGTTTTTGATGATTGCGACATTAATCTAGTTTCTTCTGATACTAGTTGGGTGGTTGATACTGGTGCTACAGTTCATGTTACTTCCAGGAAGGAACTCTTTACTACCTACACTGTGAGTGAGCTTGGTTTACTGAGGATAGGTAATAATGGTGTGTACAATGTAGTTAGCATGGGTGATGTTTGTTTGAAGATAAGCAATAACTTTAAACTACTCATTAGAGATATCAAACATGTTTTGGATGTTCTTTTAAATTTGATTTCCATTAGAAAACTTGATGATGACGGTTACAATAACTTCTTTGGTGATGGTGGTTGGAAGCTTGGCAAAGGGTCCCTAGTTATAGATCGAGGAAAGAAGTTGAAGACAAATTTGTATTTGATACAACTTTAATTTCAAATGGCACTATGAATTTGGTGGAGAAATATAATTCATTTGAGTTATGCCACAAAAGGTTAAGTTATATTAGTGCAAAGGGACTTGAAAATTTTGCGAAGAAGAATGTTCTTCTAGTGTTGAAGAGTGCTTGTTTAGATAAGTGCTCTCAGTGTTTTGAAGGAAAGCATAATTGAGTGTCTTTCAAGACTAATACTCCCCACCAAATGCTAAATATGTTAGATTTGGTGCATTTAGATGTTTGTAGTCCATTAAAGGTAAATTCAATTTCCAGTGCATATTATTTTGTCACTTTTATTGATGACCATTTCAAGAAATTGTGGACTTATACCTTAAAGACAATGGATTAAGTGCTTGATAAGTTTAAGGAGTTTCAAGCTTTGGTTGAAGGGCAGACTGGGAAGAAGTTGAAGTGTATATGGATTGATAATAGAGGTGAGTATTGAGGACCATTTGAAGAGTATTATAGGCAATAGGGAATTCAACATCAGAAGATACCTATAAAGATCCCTTCGTTGAATGGGTTGGTTGAGAGAATGAACAGAACATTGATGGAGAGAGGAAGATGTTTGCATGCAGATTTGAAGCTACTAAAATCTTTTTGGGTTAAGGCTTTGTACACTGCCACTTGTGTGGTTAATCTAACTCCTACTATTACTTTGTAGGGTGATGTTCCAGAAAATGTCTAGACTAGTAAAAATATCTCTTATGATCATTTAAGGATATTTGGTTGCAAGGCTCATGTTCATGTTATAAAAGATGAGAGGTTAAAGTTGGATGCTAAAGCTAAACAATGCATCTTTATTGGCTATAGCAAGGATGAGTATGGTTACAGACTTTATGATCATGTTACGAAAAAGTTTGTGAAAAGTCATGATGTTATGTTTCACAAAGACCAAACCATTGATGATATTAAGAAGGTAAAGAAGAGTGATTCTCATATTCAGAGTGACCTTACAGTTTCTAATCCATCTCCTGTGTCACAGTTGCCTATTAGAGTTAGTGGAGTAGTTGAGATTAATATGTAGCTTGATGACCTTGTTGATGACCAATATGATGGCTACTTGCATAATCCTATATATGATACTGATAATGGTAAACCTACTACAACAGATCCACAAAAAGCCACACTTAGAACGTCTACAAGAGTTAAACAACAGTTTACCTAATATCCCCCAGATGAGTGCGTTCTCTTGACAGGCGGGGGAGAGCTTGAATGCTTTGAGGAAGCTACAGAAAGTGTAGACAAGCAGCAATGGGTTTATGCTATAGAGGATGAGATGAAGTCCTTGCACGATAACAACACCTTTGAGTTAGTGAAGTTACCAAAGGGTAAAACGGCTTTGAAGAATAGGTGGACTTACAGAATGAAGCAAGAGGAAGGGTCCTTAAAATCAAGATACAAAGCAAGGTTGGTTGTTAAGGGTTAGTAAAAAAAGAGGAGTTGAGTTTGAAGTGATCTTTTTGCTCGTGGTTAAAATGTCTTCATTCCTTACCATGTTGGGGTTAGCTGCCAGCCTTGACTTAGAGATTGAGCAAATGGATGTGAAGACTCTTTTTCTTCATAGTGATTTAGATGAAGAAATTTATATTGACCAACTTGAAGGGTTTGGGTGAAAGGTAAAGAGGATTATGTGTGCAATTTGAAGAAGAACTTGTACAATTTGAAACAAGTTCCGAGACAGTGATATAAGAAATTTGAGTCTTTTATGCAACAATAAGGCTACAAAAAGACCACTGCTGATCATTGTGTGTTTGTATAAAGGTTTGCACATAATGATTTCATTATTTTTGTTGCTTTATATTGATGACATGCTTATTGTTGATCAAAGTGCTTTTAGAATTGCCAAATTAAAATAGGAATTGAACAAGTCATTTGTTATGAAGGATTTGGGACTAGTAAAGCAAATTCTTGGTATCAAAAGTTTGCAAGACAAAAAAACAATGAAACTTTGGATATCACAAGAGAAGTAAATTGAAAAGGTGCTTCAAAGATTTCGGATGGAGAAGGGTAAAAAGGTTAACACTCCTCTCGCAACGCATATGAAGTTGACTATCAAGCAGAGTTCCTTTACTGATGAAGAGAAGAAAGAGATGATGAAGGTTCCTTATTCATCTGTTGTTGGTAGTCTGATGTACGCAATGGTGTGCACGAGACCTGATATAGCTAATGCGGATGATACTATGAGTTGGTTTCTCTCAAAACCTGGGAGAGAACATTAGAATGCAGTGAAGTGTGTTTTGAGATATCTCCTTGGTACTTCGAGCTTGAAGCTTTGTTTTGGAGGTGGGAAGTCGGTTCTCATTAGTTATATTGATGTTAATATGGATGTAGATGTTGATATAATGAGATCTAATTATAGTTACTTGGTTACCTTTATAAGGGGAGTTATTTTATGACAATTTAAGTTGCAACAATATGTTGCATTGTCAACTATTGAAGTAGAGTATATTGCAACTACTAAAGCATGTAAGGAGTTGTTGTGGTTGAGGAAGTTTCTAAGGGAACTTGGTTTCTCTCAAGAGAGGTATATATTGCTTTATGACAGTCAAAGTGTGATTCATCTTGGAAAACATCTGACCTTTTATTCCAAGTTTAAACATATTGGTGTGAGGTATTATTGGATATATGATGTGTTGGATGAGAAGTTGATTGAATTTGAGAAGGTTCATATAGATGATAATGGTGCTGATAAGTGGACCAAGTCACTACCAAGATGGAATTTTTCTCAATTGTCGGGATGGCAAGCTCCTCCATATAGTCGAGATGGGGTAGATTTGTTGAGTTTTTTAGGCTCCTAACTTATGTAAAAAAAATCCAATACTAATGTGTAATGTCTTAAGGCCCATTAGGGATTTGCCATAACTATTGTATCAATGTTAAAGGGTAATTTTCGTAACTATTTTTGGGTGACAAAAGTGGGCAGAATTTTTGCAGGAATTTTTCAGCAAGATTCAACATAGAGCAATCGTGATCAAACTCACAATTGGACATCAAAAGTTTGTCCGATAGGCCTGAAATTTTAACTGGAGGTTGGTGACATCCTAATCTACATTCTGAACGGTGAAGATTGAATTTTGATTGTTAGATATTTAGTAATATTTTTATAAAACTGCAAATATTTTTGATGAAGTTTTTCACAGACTTTGTTATCTGTTTTGGGATTTGGTGCTTTTATTGATTGTGAAAGGCTATATCTCAAATGTATACTTGTTAAATATTATACTCTACTTTTGATTAATGATAATGGAGATTTAGAGCTAGACTTATGAGTCTTGTGGTTTTTTCTCTTCTCATTGGAGGGGCTTTCTACATAAAAATCGTTGGTGTTCTTTTACTTGCGTTTTGTGTGTTTTGTTACTTGTTTTATCTTCTGTTGGTTGCTGAATTAATCTTATTTTAATGCTTATAATATATTCTAGAAAATTGGGGAGGATTATGTTGTATTGTGTTTCTTAGGGAACTCCATTTCCTCCTATCACAATGATGATCAAAGGTATGTTTGACTACTCGGAAAGTAGATGAAATTAGAGAAATCAATATAGCAAGAAGGAAAGACTGTAGAAGTTCCAATGAGGACACATCATCAAAGGTTCTTATAGTCCATGAGTACAGTACAAGCCTATAAGGGCAAGATTTTGATGGCATAATCCTTAAATGTTGTAAAATTACTATATGGTATTGACATTTGTTATGGATTCTTTCTTTTGTATAAATTACTATTAATAGTTATTTTAAGTTGATAGGAATTTCACATAATAATTATAGTTATCAAGTAAAATTTACCTGACAACCACGTCACTATTAGTTGATCTTAATGACCCTTTGATTTCACTTCTACTTTTTTGTTGTAGTTTTATTTTTTAATTTTTGTTATTTTGTTGTGTGCTTATGAACTTTAAGTAGGTTTGGATGAACAACTTAAATGCTAATTCTGGAAAGAGAAAGAAGAGGTGATTCAGCAGATTCCCCTGACGAGAAAGTTATTCTAGGAGGAGACTTTAATGGTCATATAAAAGCAACTTCAAACAGAAATCTATGGACATATGGAAGTTCTGAAATGGTGGATAGGAATGATAGCGCTTTGGATCTTACGGTAGTATTTGAGTTAATGATAGCTAATATTTTAAAAAAAACAACAATCACCTAGTGACTTTTAAGAACAAAATCATGAAAACTCAAATTGAATACTTCAATATAAGGTTAAGCAATGAACCTAGGTATAGTGATACAGAACTCTTGCTTGTCAACTCAACATAGACTGCCAGTTTTTAATCTTATAAGTAAAGAATGGAAGAAGAAGAAGAGAAGTCCTAGAAGGTGTATCATAGTTAAATGGTGAAATTTGAAAGGGGACACGATGAAACAACTTAAGGATAAAGTAATTTATGGAGATGAATGGAAAGTAGAAAGTATTGCTAACCAGATGTGAGAGAGAGTAACATCTCTTTTAATGAATACAACTAAAGTGATCTTGGGGGTTTTAAATGGCTTAGAGGTAGTAAGATGGAGTCTTGGTAGTAAAATGAAGATGTACAAAAAAAAGGTTAAGATCAAGAAGGGTGCCTATAAAGCTCTATTGGATAACATCATAGAGATGAGTAACATACAAACTGGCTAAGAAAGAGGCACATAAGACAATCTCTGCAGGTAAAAGCAGAGCTTACGAGAAATTGTACCAAAGATTGTAAATTAAAGATAGAGAAAAGGACATTTTTAAGTCAACGAGAGTTAGGGAAAGGAAAACCATAAACTTAGATCAAGTTTGTTATATAAGAGATGAAGCAAGATAGGTGTTTGTGACTGAAAATGACATCTCTTTTTAATGAAAGTATTAAGAACAACATATCTTTTTAATGAAAGTATTAAGAACAACATCTCTTCAAGTGATCTTAGTACATTTGATAGGTTTCGTAACTTGACTCGTTGCAGGCAAATTACAATTGAAGAAATAAAAAGAGCTTTGATGGAGATGAACAGCAAAAAGGCAGTAAGGCTTAATGAGATGCCCATACAAATTTGGAAGAGCTTAAGTAAATAGCTAGTCAAGCTTTTTAATGTGATCCTTTAAGTCTATTAAAATATTGGATGATTGGAGACTTAGTATGTTAACTCATGTATACAAGAACAAATGGGACATCCAAAATTATAACAAATACAGAAGTATCAAACTACTCAATCACCACTATGAAGTTGTGAGATAAAGTAATTAAGAAGAGAGTAAGAAATGATACTCCTATCTCAAAGAACCAATTTGGCTTCATAATAGGAAGGTCCATGACAAAAATTTTACATTTCTTAAGAAGATGGAATATTATAGGGGAAGAAAAAGTAATCTACACTTGGTTTTATTGAGGTGTTTAGAGGTTAAGGGAGTTCCTTTAACCTACTATAGTAAGGATAATAAAAGGAGATACATAAAATTTTCTATCAATATTGGGTTATATCAAAACTCCTCATTAAGCTCTTTTTTAATTGCAGTAGTGATGGATACGCTCACTAAGCATATTCAAAGGGATGTGTCTTGGTGTATATTATTTGTTGACGGCATTGTCTTAATGGATGAGACAAAAGATGATGTTAATGTTAAGCTAAAACATTGGAGGAATATGTTCGAGTCGAGAGCATGACTAAGACTAAATATTTGAGTGTAATTTTTTAGGCCATAGGGTGGCTTCTGATATGGAGGTAAAGATTGATTTAGAAGTTATACTATGAAAATAATACTTAAAATATCTAGAATTTATTGTCTAAAGCAATAGAGAGATCAACGAAGATATAGTCTACTGTATCAAATTAGGGTGGCTTAGATGGAGAAGTACTTCACGAGTTTTATGTGACAAGAATATATCACTCAAGCTCAAAGGTAAAATTTATTGTTTAGCAATTACGCCGACTATGCTATATGTGGTGGGATATTAACCCATCAAACAAGTACATAGTCATAGGCTAATAGTGGCGAAGATGAGGATGCTTAGTTAGACACATAACCTTATTAGAAGAGATAAGGTCAAGAATGTATTGGTGAGAAATAAATTAAAGGTGACTAGTATTAATGAAAGATTAAGAGAAATGAGGCTTAGATAGTTTGGACATGTTAAAAAAAGACACCCTGACACTTCAGTGAGAAGATGGGAGAAAAGAATAGTTAGAGATTATAAGAGGAAAAAAAAAGGCCTAAGAAAAACTTAGGGGAGGTGATCAAGAATGATATGACTATACTGTAACTTATCAAGAATATGACCCGTAATAAAAAAACTTTGGCATACTATGATATAGATAAAGGATCTCACACAAAGAGGTCTGTCTCATTCTCTTAAGTCTTTAAACATCTTCTTTCGAGTCTTTCATTTTATAATTAGTCTTAGTTTTTTTAATTACGTAATATTTCCCTCCTAGTTATTTAGCCTAATCGATTTCTTACTTAGTACAATTACTTTCTTGTAATTGCTAATTTGATTTATTCTTATACTTGTCTTTTTTCTAGTTTGTATATTTATTTACTTATTTTATATTTTATTGTTAATCTTGATTGTGTTCTATACGTCTTGTACTATATATTGCATTACATATTTTATATTTTCATTTATATGCATTTATTTATATTTTGTATTATCATTATTTTACATTACATGTGAGTCTATCGAAAACAATCTCTCTATCGTAAGGGTAAGATTGTGTACTACTGAATTTCCTCAAATCCTATATTTTAGTGGGACTCTTATTGAATATTATTGTTGTAGTAGTAGTATTTGTCTTTATTTCATATAAAACGAAAACCTATTTAGTTGTTAATGTTAATGTAGTTATATTTTTATTACTTATGGTAAATACATATTAGATAAAATTAAAAATAATTTATTTTATTTTTAATTAGTAAATTATCAATAAAATTATTTATTATATTAAAATAAATAATTTAAAATTAAATGTTATTTAAAAATTAAAATTAATTATATATATTTTAATTGTTAAATCAAAATTTTATTTTAAATTAATATAATTTAAGATATCTTAATTTTAATTATATTTATTAACAATTATTAAATTAAATAAATTAATTGAATTTCATATTTAAGTAAATTATTTGTAATTTTATTAATTAAATATATTATTAAATTATATTATTCATAATTTTATTAATATATTAATATATTAAATAATTAAATAATATATATTTAGTTGATAGTAAATTATATTATAAAAACAAAAACAAAAAACAAAACCATTATTTTTGGTTTTCATAAATTTTGTAAACTAGAAGAAACAAAACAAAAATTCAAACAAACATATTATAAGGAAGTGTTTGGTTCACATGGGACGATGATAATAAGAATAAGAATGAATATAATCATTATAATTATGATGATTAGTTAGACGAATGAATTATTACCATTGTCATTGATTATGGTTGATTTGTTAAAACTCTTGAAAATAAAATTTGTTAAATTTTGATTTACATCAAATCTTAATATATTTTAATTAATTATATTTAAATTATGTACCCATTTATAATGACATAATGTTTAAAATTAAGTATATTGCGATATTTTCTTTCTAATAGATCTTGAAGAAAGAATGCTCTAGCATTTACTTGCATCAACATATCATCAACCAAATAATATCTTCAAAATATCGTTTAATCATAATATTGTCTTGCTAAAAAATTTGTTAAAATTTTGTTTTACATCAAATTTTAATATATTTTAATAAATTATATTTAATTACTAAAATAAAAAATTATAATTTAACTAATTACGTTGTAATTAATTAATTATATTTAATTGCTAGAAAAGAAAAAGAAAAAGAAAGTGTCACCGGCGTGACATTCTTCTCACAGGCATGACAACGATTTGTGACGTATATGACACTTGTGTGTAATATTATAATAACTTTCATTCCTCTTACATTGGGGTACAGATTCATGTCTCAAATTGAAATACAAAAACATAGTTTATTTAATGATAACATATTCACAAGCAGCTATTTTTCATTCCTTACTTATCGGTATCTTCTGAAATTCATTAAGAATGCATTTCCTAATTTTAGTTAGGGATGATTATAGAATTGGACTGTTTAAGAACCCAAACCTTAAGATGCAAACATAAATTTTAAAAAAATTATTAAAGTTGCTCAAAAGTTTGAGTTTCAACTCAATTGAAAATTGGATTAACGGATTGAAAGTTGAAACTCATTTGTTTATTAAGTACAATCTAAAAATTCAAATTTATTTGAAATATAAATTTTAAGTTTGAATTTTGAGTTAAATATTCTTATGTTTGAGTTTCGATTTAAGTCTAATTTTTTAAATACAATCCAAGTCTAATTTCAACTAGATCATAATTTAATTAATTGATTAGATATAATCCAAGTCTAATTTCGATTAAATCATAATTTAACTCATTGGTGGCTACTTTTATCAAGAGTTCTAGGAAGTTTATTGCATGCGACTAATAAGTAGAAGTTCAACTTTCTGGCAGTCACCCCAGTCAGCGAACTGCTAAGGGCCCATTTCCCATCATCAACCTTGGAAATATTGTTCATGTATCATTGTTTACAGATGAGAATCATTATGTCCAGTGTTACATTAAAATTAGGAAAAAATCTACGGCGTTGCCTTCTACTTTTTATGAAAAAGGAAGCCTTTTTTAGGTTAACTTTGAATGGCCAAAAGACGGTACCAGAATCGTTTTGGATTACGTGATTGGATAACACAAGCAAGCACTATGAAAAAATGAATGTTTCCGGCATAAGGCTTGTCTGTGGATAAATTAGTGGGTTGGACTAAATCGATGGAGGTTTGGGTTAAATTAAATACGAATGGTGCAATTAAACAAGAGTCCAACATGGCTACCGCTAGAGAATTACTTAGGGATTGTTATAGGAAGTGATATGGTGGTTTTCAACAACATATTGGAAGGAATTCGCTTTTAACTGCCAAACTCTGGAGTATTTTTTCAAGACTTACACTGGCCTGGGAGCTTAGATATGGACGCTTTGTCGTTAAAGTGGACTCCTTAAAAGTGATTAATATTCTTTTTTCTCTCAAATAGTTCTGTCTGCGGATAATTTTTTAGTGGCAGATACCTGTGGACTATTACACCGAGCATGGGAGATGCAAATTTTGCATGTCTATCATGAAAGAAATCAATGTGTTGACAGCCTAATAATTCTAGTAATCTTATTAAATCCAGGTCTGCATATCTTATAGGAGCTTCGGATGGTCGTTATGAAGTTAATCCACAAAAATGCGCATAGCGCATGTTACAAAACATTGCCATAATGTTTTTTTTCCTTCTTTTCTTTGTAATAAAAAAAGGGGACATGTTTTAGCTGCCGTAACTAGATTATGGTAATAATGGGGTTGAAAGTTGAAACTCTTGCCTGCAACCCTGTTAAACCTTTTTTTTTTTGGGTCCCTGTTAAACTTTTAACATTGTATCCTAATTAATAACATGGTCCCAGTGAAACTGGATGGTCAAGCATACTTTCCAGTTCATGTTTGACACAATTTAAGGAATACCAATCACAGAACATGCCGCAGACAAAATGTTCTGTCGAGGCTCGAGCTTTTTCCATGTCTTTAGGCAGCCATACGTTCAAAGATGCCATTTTAATATGCTTTTTAGGTTAAATATACCAAGATTATATAAGAGTAAGGTTGCGTGCCATCAAATCTTCTCAAATCTCACTTCACTGCAAGACTTTGAACTGAGTATGATATAATGATACCAAGACTCCTCTTGGTTTTTTCACTTTATTCTTTAAATTTTAAAATTTATCAAATACGTTTATGTATTTGTCTGTTGATTTCAAAGAGTTTCCTCAGTCAGCATAAAATATTTTTCGTATGAAACATAAAACACATTATATTTAACTCAACTAGTATTATTAAGGTTTTGCTGATCGGTAAACTATTACCAGACCTCAAATTCATGTCGTCGGAGCTAGAGAGAGTTGCTTAAAACGCAATTATCTGTAGAGTATTTAGTCAGGTTAATGGATGCAGTTGGGAAAGGGTTATTGTTGATACCAGAGAGCAATTCAACTCTCATTCCTTTTGAGTTCATTTTATCAGTTCATTAGAGAGGTGAGGATTGGTCCTATCCCCGGGCAAGTACACAGGGCACCTGGATAACAAAGTCCCATATCTTCAATTTCAACCATTGCTGAAGTTACATAAAAGAGTAACAAATACTGGTAATAAAAGAACATTGCAAGGCAAAATCAGGGTAAATAAATACAAAATGGTTGATTTCTTTCTACAAATATAAATAAACATTCCGAGTACCTTGAAAATTAGACGAATCTGAATTCTGAACCTCTACATGTTTCCACAAGTTTTTCTCTGATTCAAGTAATCATTTATCCAACAATGGTACCTTAATCTAACTTCATCACCTTGTTCACAGACATTTATTGATCCTCATTATTCATCATTCTTCCAGTTTGTTGAATCAATTGCTGGTACTGAAATGCCTGATTATATACAAGTGAGCAGATCTTTACTCGGACTTCTTTCTGTGAGATGTTCAACCTTGAAAAACCTAACATCTGGTGTCCTGTCAGCCCCTGAATGATCTTAGCTGCAACGGCAAATAGGTTGTGTATATCTTTTCCTGTCATTGCATTGTTCTTGTCAGTTTGCACTTGGAAATGAAGATGGTATCTGTGTAGTTTAGACGACAAAGCTTCAATAGCTCTGCTGACTGTTGTTTCAAGACAGGATTACAACCACTCTGAATAACAAGTAGCAGTTTTGTGGCGAGACCGGCATTCACAGCAACTGCCGAACATTCCTCAGGAGCAAGATTGCACACAGACCACAAAATTGACAAAGCATATTGTGTGCAAGTCTCAGAAACTCTCATCAGTAGCCTCACCATATTCGGTATTGTGTTTGAAGTATTCTTCAAGGCTAATATTCCCTCAGCAGTAGAAGACAAACTATCCAATATGAATAGTGTCAATTCCAAGCAATCAGGATCAAGTGAAGGTATCAGTTCCACCAATTGAGGAACAGATCCAACAGTCACCATCAAGCTCCTAACTTCTTTGAGTAAGCATATTGATCTGAGAAGGCTTAGACCTAGCAGAACACCATTGGTGTGTCTCTTATCCTTCACCAGCCTCATCAACCCAACCACTAGACTATGACTTGAGAAAAGTTCAGCTCGAAAATCCTTTGCTTTCACCAATTTATCTATCAACTTGGCGCAATTGATCTTTGTCTCAATGGAACCTTCGTTCAATATATCCACCACTAGCGAAATTTTAGGAGGTTGCATCAAATTGGATTCGGATTCCGAATCTAGAGTCAAATTTGCAAGAATTCCAATTGCCTCAGACCCAACAGCGTGGGTTGTGAATGGACCTAGTAAAGATGAAATTACTGCAACCCCGCCTTCATCAATCACTGCCTTCCTAGCAGTGACATGAGCTGCTACAACCCGTTGCAGCTCCTTCAGGGCATGGACTCTAGCTTGACCCTTCACTTTCTTCAGTGTCTCAATAAGTTCAGTTGCCCTGCCCTGTACATCTTCAGCTTTCTTCTTCATGAGCAAATACTTTTGAGAAAACCATGTATAAATCAAATGGTAGAGGGTCCTATTTGGAGTAACTGAATCATCCCAGAGCTCTTGCATTGTGGTGGGGCAAGTATAATGCCCCAAGCTGAACCATTTGAGAATATTGGACCTCTCATAGGTTTGACCAGTACAAAGGGTTACAGGATCTTCCATGGGCTCCAAGGAGATGGGACAGATAAACACTGAAGGAATTTCTGACAATTCGAGCTCCTCAATCATGTTCTTCAGATCCAATTTCTCAACCACACCAGCACCAACAACTCCACCACCAACACCACCCAAGATTCCATCTTTCACAGCTGTTTCCAGATCTAGAACTTGCCCATTAGCCCCATCCCCCTTAGAGGGCTGAAACATTGGCATCTTGGGAACCTCTTCAAAGTAGAACCAAAACCCAGTAACAAACAAGCACTATAACAAAAACCCTTCTCCCCACAATCACTGCACAGACAAACACTCCTCAAGGCACATTACATCTAGGTGGCACACGAGAGATGTTAAAAGAGGACAAGATAAAGATAAAGAGAAAATGAATCTTTCTCACTCACTCATTGACAATCGCAAGCAACAAACAATTCCCTCTTTTTATTGCAGCACACACATCCACATCTCCCCCCTGTTACTTTCCCTTTGCTTTATCTGATCCCTTTCTGTGGTCAAAAGACTCAATGCTCTCATAATAACACACAACATAACCATATAATCAAGCTCCTCACACTTCTTGTTGAAGCCTCAAAAATGGGTCAAATTTATCAAAGCACCAAAAGTAACCAAAGCAGTAATAAGGCTACACGAACACATCAGGTGTTTAAAACAACACCAGATTATGAAATAAAAATGGAGGAACAGTTCCTGAGAGAAATGGAGGAGAACCAAAATCACGAAAAAGAATCAGGAACAAGTACAAAAAGGGAGGCCATACCAGCAGAGTAACAAGAAAAGAAGCAAGGAAGAAGGGGGGAGAGTTGAGCACACCTGAAGGCTTTCCCTACTACTTTTTTTCTTTCTAATGGTTACAGTTTTTCCGAGAGAAAGTGATTGAAAGATACATGAAAATAACTATTTCTGTTCATTACCAATAAATGTAATTTTGAAAATTATATTAAAGAAGTGATTAAAGTATTTATGCATTTATTCACGACAGAGAGAAAGTGATTAAATACTTTATTTTATTTTATTTTATGATGAATTAACTTTTTGTCCAAAATAGGAAATTTGACGGTCAAAACTCTTTTTTGAACATAGAAAGAATCTTTTCTTAGATTCACAAGTGACGGTCGGAGTAGGTTAAGCACAAAGGGACAAACTCGTCTTTTAACACAAAAACAGACCACCCGCACGAAGCTTAAAAAAATTAAATAAATAAATAAGGAGTCAAGGACCGGTTCATTTTCAATTTCACTCAATTCCGGCAAACCCTCCGCGGGGATGCCGGATCTCATTGATGTACTCAAATATAATTAATTTTAAAATATATAATCTTATTTTTAATTAATAGATATAATTATTGCATAAGGCTTCTTATAGTTTGGGGAGTTTCTTAATGTATGCACCCTTTACATTCTTATAAAGAGACTATTTTTTGTGATTTGAACCTGCATTCTTATGATATCAATTAATTTTTAAAATTGATATTAATTAAATTAAAAATGTTTTTATTAATGTAAATAATTAATTTAAGAGATAAAAGATCAAGAGCATTTAATCCTTTGAAAATTTTTAATTTAATAATCAATTTTTAAATTTTACATAAAAATATTAGCTTTAGTAATGTGACTAATAAATGAATATTTATATAGTATTTAATAGACTCATCAACCAATCAATTAATTACAACCTTGTTGAAATGCAAAATTTGAAAAGATGAAATAAATTCATTACATTAATTAAATAATTCTTAACTTATTTATACAAAATTTAAAATATTAATCAGTAAATGAAAGATTTAAAAATTTTGATATTAAATTAAAAGATGAAATAATTTTAGATTTGTTGTTCCCTTAATTTAATAATCAAGCCTCATTAATTTTTTTTATTACAAGAAAAAAATATCTATAAAAAAAAAGGCTTGACTCAAATCACCCCTAATGTAGAGTGCGATGATAAAGCGTTCTGGTCATATCCTGGTGAATTAAAGTTCTAACAATCATCAGAGCTTCTTAAAGATATTGCAGCCTTGGGTTTAATAAAGAAGCTAAAGTAACTAAACTATCGGTATATTCTCTGTTTTGAAAATTGGATTGGTCCGACCGATTTGATCGATAACCGATCGGTAATTCGATCCGATTTACCTTTAAAAATTAGTTCTCAATTGAACTAGTGAGAATCGGTCAAAATCAATCAATTGATCGGTCTAATTGGACCGATCCGACTACTGGTTTAATAAGATTTTATTTTTTTTGTTTTATTATTATATATATATATATATATGTATTTTTTTAAATATTATATATAATTAAATATAATTATAATGTCATACCAATTTGATTGATAGTTAAACCGATTGAATCAGTCAAACTGATAATCAATAAAACCTCGTAATTAATGATGAGTCTGAATTTCAAAACACTAAAACACTGAATATATTGATTGGAATAAAGATAGATGCGCCGAATTCGAAATTTCGCCTTCAAACGTCTGTTTAGTGGTTAATTTAAAATATTAAAGTATCGGGAAATGGGCCACGTTGTAAAATAAGTGCAATTTTATAAGTTGGAGTAAAGTGTCAGTTTGACCAGAACAGAGTGTTTTATTTTTTTTGCTTTGACTGTACGTTGTCTAGGTTTGGGCGAGGTAAGGTATGGTCTACGTCTCACTTTTCTTGATTCCCCTTTTTAACCTTTGACTGACTTTTGCCTTCCTCACTTCACTTGCCAGTTGCCACGCCCGCTCTGTGCTTTCAAGACTAGTGTTAGTCTCATCCACCAATGCCACCCTTCCACGTCACTTCCTGCCCTTCCCCAGTACGACCTCTCTGTTTGTTGTCTGTCCAAATTAATCGCTGGCTTCGTCTCCAAGCACAGTTGTAGGCGTAGGATTTTAGTAACGTGATCCACTAACTTAACAAGTTATTTTAATGGGGGCTGTAATGTATTATTCAATAATCATGATGAGATAATTAAAATAAACAAAATTACGATTAATTAATACATAACATATAGTTTTTAAAGGGGTAATGCATTATGCAATGCAATTGATCGTGAAACATTTTGGCACATAAAGTCCCAACACACTATGATGTATTTGATTTGATTCGACTCCAGACTGGATCAATATGTCTTGATTGTGATTAAGGAGGTCAGATTCACTCATAATTTAATACCCTTCTCACGTTCTTTTATAGAAGGAATAGTGTGGCTCAGGCTCTGTCTTTCCCAATGTTCATATCATTATGTGTAGACATAGTTTTCAATAAATCGAAAGAAATCAAATTATACTTCAATCATTTTCTTTTGCCGAAAGAGATGTGTACACACGCATATGATAATGATGAACTCACGGGGCTGGCAGAGAAGAGAGTTTTCCAATGTTAATTACTCTAATTAAAGTTCCATAAACTTTAATACTACCCATTTAGGCATTCTAATCAAGGACGGATGTACGACTATTTCCAAAAAAAATTATATAAAAATATTATTATTTTAAATTTTAATCCTATAAAAAATTATTATTATTTTGCTCCCATTTTTTTTTGGATCTATTCCTGATTCTAATGCAGGAAATTTTTCATTTTTCGAAGTTTAAAAATATATTAATGAAAGAAGGTTGCTCAAGCATGTCTATAAAAGGATACAATGCAAGGGTCAGTAACTAAGACATAACCTAAAAATACCGAAATAATTGGTTGTGATTTTCTAGTGGGCATGAGCATAAAATATAAAACAATGTTTTAAAACTGAAATGAGAAGTTAAATCAATAAAACAAGAAATTAAATATTTAAAAGATTCATATGATATTAAACTGTCATAAAATTGATTAAAGATTGAATAAATTAATGAATTTAAAATTAATTAAAGAAGACTATCCATATCTATCGAAAAATTTAAAATTTAATTAAAAAGACTGTCAAATAAAAATTAATCAGTTTATTTTGATTCATAAAATTTAGCCGATTAATTAATAATTTAAATCAATCTTAAAAGATAAATATTATCAAACTAAGAAGTAAAAAACGAAACTAAAAAATTTGCTAATTTAAAATTTTCACTATTAAATTGATTAAATCGGTTATGTTTTAAAAATATTAATATAAATAGTTGTGCCATTTGATCCGCAATTTCCTTTTGACCGTTAGCTATAAATGAAGCTACCTTTGGAGAGGTGCTAACTGCTAAGAGAGCCATACGGTTTTCCATCAACGAAAATGGCCTTGGTGCCTCTGAAGAGTTGAAACAAGAAAAGTTTGTGAACTAGTTCGAAGGATGTAGAGTCTACTTCATTTAATCCTCAACTGATTCATTCGATTGATAGGAAGGGAGATTGCTTCCCATATTGGAAAGATGCCTGGACATTTGAAGTGGTGACTGTCATCCATTGTTGTAGACGATGGTTTCAACCTTTGTTTCAGCACCTAACAGCTCTAATGGACATGCGAATTTGCAGAGGATCAAATGTGTCTCACAGGTCATGTCAGAAGAAGGCATGCATGCCCGCACGGGTAGCTCAGTTAGTTATTGGCGAGGTTAACTTAGGACAAGAAGAAGGCATGCATGCCTCACAGTTGATCTTTATCTATTTAACTCACATAATTTATATATGTTAGCAAAGCAATATCTTATTCATATTATTCCTTATGAATTTAATGTCTAGGTCACCTTTTGTTTTAAACCGACAAATCTCATTCTATTTCACTTTTACCTTGGTAGCATTGCACTAATCACAAATCTATTAGACAAATTTCATTTTCCTTTCCATTATCTTTATAATTTACATAGGGATCACAATATAAATACTCTAATAAATATGTAATTCATTGATTACCGAAGTGAGGGAATGCAATCTTCCCACAAAAGATAAGAGTTTGTTGTTCTCAGCGGCGGATCTACAATGGGGACAAATGGGGGCACTTGCCCCCACTGCCTCTATCAAATTTTTTATGAAAGAAAATATTATTTTAAGTATTGCCTCCATTAAAAAAAAATAAAATTTTACTTTTATTAAAATTTTGCCCCTATTAAAAATAAATTTTTGTTCTTAATAAAATTTTGCTCTCATTTAAAAAAATTTCTGAATCCGCCCCTAATTGTTCTACTGTTTGGTTTTCTTTCCAACTATTGTAGTAACAGTTAGCAGCCTTATCAGTCAATCTTGCTGAGACTATGAGGATCCTAAATATTTAATGGGCAGTATGTCTTCTTCGAGCCTAATGTAACTCGTCAAGTATAAGGATTTCAATAGGGTACCTTTGAAGCGGAAAGTATAGCTTTTGCTCGGAATGATAGATAAGTATGACATTCACCTGAAGTTTTGCAAAGTGGTAGTGAAGCAGAATATAGGGGTTACATTAGCTTTGCAATATCATTAGCGAAGAATAAATTGAAAAGGTTCAAAAGTTTCACACTTAGTATGGTACTTGAATACTTTAAAGTTTGCAATGTTTTTTTGATATGAGTGATAGTAATACCTCCAAGAAAATTGAAAAGTAGATAAGGATAAAATCTTAGAATATTTGTGCGTGTATGACTATGCAAAGCAATATCAAGCCACATAAGAAACTCGTGTACCTTTTCTTCCTCCCGCTGTGCCAGGAATTCTTGTGCAAGATTAAACTTGCAACCACCACCAAGACATGTGGGTACTTTAGTGTACCCTGCCAATTCATCCCACATCACCCTCAATCGTCCAAAGTGTGATGAGACGCTACCTCCTTACTTGCTTGCAACTTGCTATAGCCTCCTTTAATTGATGCACTCTCACAACATTCCCTATTGAGAATCTGTCCTTGAGATCATCCCATACATCTTTTACATTATCATGTAAATAAGCGTTGATCTCACTGCTGGATCAATAGAGATTATAATCCAGTGCGATCTTTCTTTCTTTCTTTCTTTTTTTGCTATCCATAGAACAAAGGAAGATTTAGGAGGATTATTTGATAACCAAACCAACTTATTCCAAATGATAGTGTGAGATATGTTTGTAAAGAGTTTCATACAAGATTTATTTAAGAAGACACTAGAGTTGTGCCTTAATCAAATGATTGCATCCTTAGAATATGGCTTGGGGTTATAGCCTGATAAGTTATCCTTGATTGAGGAGAACCTCTGGAATTGATGAAGAGCCAATTTCAGGTTTTCTCTTAAATGATTACCTCCTCTTTGATGTCTTTTGGCAAACTTAACATCAACACTTTTGAGTTTTGAAGTTTATTTAGAGGAAATTGTGGATGCCAGCTATCAAACCAAAACTTACTGCTCCTTCAATTCCCTATCATGATGTTATTCATATTTATACTTATGTTATCTCTCAAGTTCAATATATATATTTAATGTAAATCCTGAAGTAAATCATTTGTTAATATAGAAATCTGATATGATATGTAAAATTCACAAGAATGGGGGTTGAATTGTGTAATTTTTTTGAAAATATTAATCTTTTGGACTTCTTAAATTTCTTTACGAAAATTTAAATAATTATTAAAATACTTTGCTAAAGTTGATAAGTAATGCAATCGTAAGTAATATTATCTATTCGTCTAACAACAAGAAAATTAAAAGATAAGGATTAGAAAATAAACACTGCAATTTTATACTAGTTCACTCCAAATCTTGGGCTACGTCTAATCTTTAGAGTTAGTATGAGATTTCACTATATTCTTTCAACTTTACAAGTATTCTTTCTACACTTGCAGAGCCTCTTCAGATCTCTAACACAAAGTATTCTTTGTCAGCTATATTAGCCTCTCCAGGCTCTAGCCTTCCTTTCTTTCTCTAAGAAAAGTATTTTTGAGTTTTAGGTTACAAAGGAATTTGCTCACTTCTTTTGCATTTTGAATACAAAATTTTTGCTAATATATGTATATGTATCGTATATTACTCTTCGACTAGAACTAGTATTTATAGCCTAAGTCTCCAACTGTCTTCTTAAAAACTGTTTCTTGAATATTCTAGAAATGGTTATTAGTTAAGTTCTGTAACTAACTTCAACTATCTGTCTGACGTTCTATAATATCTTCCTTTTGTATCGTTTAGAATAATGATTATTTTTTTTATTACGTTTCGTCTATTATTTCGCTTTGTTTGTTGTCGCGCTTAGTCTGGTATTGTCCTTCGTTTGATGTCGCGCTTTGTCTGATGTAGCGCTTCATCTTAAGCGCTTTGTCTTATGTAGTGCTTCGTCTTATGTAGCACTTCGTCTAGTGTGACTGCGCACTTTCTGAGTTGACTAAGTGTTACTTATATTTTTCTGTACACTCAACAAATTTATCAAAACAGTTCATACATTTCTAAGATTATTATTATTTGATTGTCATCAAAATTAATAAAAGTGAAGTCTTTTTAACTTAATAAACCCCACAAAGGAAATAAAAATAGCTAGTATTAACCAATCAACCCTGCTGCCTAGTCCATAAAACTAGTATAAATAGTAGATGCCAGTGGGATATTCTAACACCAACCAAAAAACAAGTGTCTTCTTCATATTCCTCTCCATTTTTCCAGCTAATAAGTGTATAAATGTACCATTTTTATTCTGCAAGTGAAACTTCTCTTATGTATTTCCTCCTTTTATTTGTTTTGCAGTAAATTGTCAAAAAATTGTAGAGGTTAACAACCTCAAAATCTCTAAGCACATAGGTAAAATTCTAATAGCTATTATATGCCTTTTATTGTAATTTTAGTCACCCTACACTTATTTATGGTTGAATTGTATGTTGTGATTATTTGGGACAATAAATTGAAGTAGTTGAAAGAGATAAAATTGCAGAAAAGTTGAAAAAGAGAAAAGAAGAGAAGGTAGAAGAAGAAGAGAAAGCGAAAATGACAATTTTTGGAAAATTTAAGTTGTATTAAGGGGCAAAACAAGAAATGCAATAGGTTAAGGATAAAATTTCCAAAAGGATATTTTGTATTAATAGAAATAAATGAAGGTAAAATATGACTTTTAATAGTTAAAGGTGTTTTAATAATTATAGTGGTTAAGTTAGTAATGATATTTTTATAATCAAGAATAAAGTAGAAAAGGAATAATGTTGGATTATTAAGTAAAATTGAGTTGAAAATTTTCTTTAATTAGTATAATAGAATTTTGTAATGTCTAGTCCGAGGGTTCGATTAAAGAATAAATTGGACTATCAATTAGTTGAGTTCGAAATTAAGGTAAGGATAAGTTCAAAACTATACTCTTAGAATAGTATTTTGTTATTAATAAATTATTATATAGTGAATGATATTTTAAATTAATCATTAATTAAATTAATGATTAACAATTACATTTATGGATTTCTAAATTATATGAATTGTGTTTATTTTATTTCACAAATAATTAATAAAGTACAAGATGTTTCGCTTTTATATCTTAGTACGTATTATGAGGTGTATCACTTTTTAATTTGATGAAAAATGTGTTTAATTAAATAGAAACTACTGATAATATGTTGTAAATAAATGATGTATATTGTGAATTTATGGCTTGCCCATGATAGGTTACAATTAATGGTCATAGATTGAGAGGTTGTTTAGATATGAGCAAGTGATGACTAGGTATCTATTTGCGGAGCAAGTATTGGGACATCCTAAGTCCTAGGGATGTCCTATGTCGATGACTAAATATTCAAGTGGTATCGAAGTATCCTAAGACTTAGAGATATCCTATGTCGATGACTAGGTACTAAAGTAGTACTGAGATACCAAAATTAGATTGAGAAATTGTAATACTGTGTGCCAATATTTATATATCTAATTACTTTTTCACCTGTTGAGAGATTATGATGAGTTGAGTCAGCATACCATTAAATGTAAGCCTACTAGATTAAGCAAGAACTAGATAATTCAGTTAATTATGAGATAAAACATAAATGACTGTAATAAAATAATATTAGTCTTAATCATTACTTTGATAAAATTTTAGATGTTTGTTAATTGTTTGAATATGTTGAGTAGCATTGTATATCTTAGTACTATATGTTTGTTTTAATTGCTTGACTAATTTTAGATTTATATATTGAGTTATTTAATTTTAAAGGTATAGCCAGTTACTCTTATTGAGAAAGTAGCTCACTCTTTGGCTCTAATTGTTTTAGAAGATAGAGAAATTGTCGATAATCTCAGTATATGTAATTGATAAAGTAGAGATTAGGTCAGACCAGTAGATTAATTGAGTAACGTTATTTTATTGTATATACTTTTTTGAATATAATAGTTCGAATAGTTGTGTTGTATATAATACTTTTGTAATTGACAAATATTCTTTTTCTTATACTAATGTTATACTTTGAAAACAATTTGAATGATTGTAGATTAAGAATTGTGGGAGCGGCACATTTAAGTGAGTAGGATGTGTAGACCTTAGTGTTAATGATATTAAAGTCAATATCATATTTTTGTTTGGAGGGCATAGTTTGGGGAAGCCACAATGGAAGCTCCAATTGTCGGATCAAAAGTTGGGTACCTAGGATTATCAGTGTTCTTTGACAATTAAGTGGTAGGGATCTATTTGGAAGATGATGGGAATTTTTTAACATCATAAGTTTCCTTGTTAGCAGATTTTAATTCCTTTTTAGGGTATTTATTTTGGAGTTGATACCATTATCACCTTGCTGCTAGGAGGGAGTGACACTAAAATGGGTTTTCATAGTAGGAGTCTAGATCCTCTGTTTAATTTTATAGTGTCTTATTCTGTCTCATACATCTCAATCATTCATTTATGTGAGTTTCGCATAAATAAATGTAGGACCCGCATAAATAAATGACTAATATTCATGAGACATAATAAGATATCATAAAATTAGACAGAGGATCCTGTCCCCCATAGTAGGGGTGACGGGAAGTTGATCGACAATTAGGACATATGAATTCTCAAGGATCTTTGACTAATTATTGCAGGGGTCTCCTTTGTTGCAGTTAAACGCTACGAGCGATCAATCACAATAATCAAAAAATAAGTACGAAAATTACAAATATACACAGAATTGTGTGATTCATCAAAATTTGACTACGTCCACGAGCGGTTATAGTTTTTATTTCATTGTGAATTGTTTTATTTCTTTTGTATTCTTCTGGGTGTATAAATACGTTCTATTATCATAGTGTATCTAATGTACAGTCCAAAATATATAATCAAGCTCCATATCTCAACATTAAAGTCATCCAAACATCAATGGTCTTAAGAATAATATTGTTAAGGCATGCTCACATTTTAGTAGTTGCAAGAAGATCTTCAAAGGAACCAATTTGGAGCTTTTTATTATTGGGAATCCAAAGTTTTTGATATGTTCGAATTGAGATCTCCATTGGTAACTAACTTGAATTTTAGTTGGGAAGAGATTCTCCAAATGATCAAACTTTATTACCATGACTAAAATAGGGAATTCTTGGTTTAGATCAACTTCTATATATACCTATAATTGTTAGCAGTAGATCACTTCTTTCTTCAAATTGTCCCTTCTTCTAAATCATTTCCATTTCCACTAGAGTCTGGTAGCAAAAACGCTTCGTCTAGTTCAATAGGCTTGAGGCTCACATCCACTTTTCCCTAATTGTCTATTCTAACTGGCCTCTCAAAAGAATAACGGTTCTGCAAAATTTTAGAGCTAATCAATTACAAGTTTATGTCCACGCGAAAATTGGGTTTTCTTTCGAACCAAAATGATACAAATCTAACCCCTACCATCACATATATGTACCCATCAACAACTTTTCTAAGTTTTGGTTGTCAAACTCCATGCTCATGCATAAGAAATATGCAACCACCTATACCCATTATAACATAATTGCTAGCCAAAATCTTTAAATTAGATTGGAGTGAAAAGCTACCATGTAAGGGAGCTCAAGGAGGGTGCATCTAATAAAACATTGGAATCACCTCCTCTCTCCTCCCCATCTCGCATCACAAAGGGAAAGACTGTAGAGATTTAATTGTATTCTGTGTGACTAATTATGTAATTAGTTAGAACTTAGTTACAAGTTTAGTTTCAGTAGCTGTATATATACTTAAACTTTTGTACAGTGTTTTGAGTTGAGTTGAATAAATATCATTTTCAGTCTCTCTCAACATGGTATCAAAGCACTAATCGGGTCTCTTTCGATCTCGCTTATCAGAGCCCTAATCGGATCTCTTCCAATTTCGATACTTGTCTCATCCGATCTCGATTCTTATCTCCTCTGATATCGATTCTTATCTCCTCATTTCTTCATTTTGATTCCTTTGTTCTATTCAATCTTTCCACGATCCCTAATTTTTTCTCAAATCCCTAATTTCTTCATGGCTCTCATTGATTCCGCTTCTTCTGCTGCTTTTCCTACCATTGATTTCACGAATCCCCTTTACCTTCATCCCTCTGATACTCCAAGCACCGTTCTCGTTTCACATCATCTCACTGGCCCTGAAAACTATTGTGTTTGGAGCCGTTCAATGAGGATCGCTCTCTTGGCAAAGAATAAACTAGGATTTGTTGACGGCACATTTCCTTGCTCCGATCTACCTACAGAGCTTCATGGTCACTGGGCTCGCTGTAATGCTCTCGTTTTATCTTGGATCATCAATACTGCCGGTTCTCGACTTTCTGCATCATCGCTTTGCTTCCAATGCTGCAACTGTCTGGAAGGATTTGAAGGAAAGGTTTGATAAGGTTGATGGATCTCGGATCTATCACCTTCATCGCGCTATTGCGACTCAAGCTCAAGGAACTTCAACTGTTTCTGCTTATTTTTCTAATCTCAGATTGCTTTGGGATGAGTATGATGTACTTGTACCACTTTCTTCATGTTTTTGTGAACAGGCTCAACAGTACACTCAACACTCGATGCAGCAACAATTATTTCAATTTCTCATGGGACTGAATGATTCGTATGCAAATGTTCGTAGCCAAGTCCTTCTTATGTCTCCTCTGCCATCAGTTAATCATGCCTATTCGATGATTTTAAAGGATGAATCTCAACGTCAGCTTGCAAGTAGTGCGGATCTCCCGTCAGACCCAACTGCTCTCTATTCATCTTCTTCATCTATATCATCTAAAAAGAAGTATACTGGCATTTGTGATCATTGTAAAATGAAGGGGCATAATATTGAATCGTGTTATAGACTTATCGGTTTTCTAGCTGATTTCAAATTCACTAAGAAGAAAAGACATGTTGCAAACAATGTCACTCTATCTGAGGAATTCACTGAGGATGATCCACCAAAGACGACCTCCCCGCTTCAGTTCAACAGTTTTCAGCTTCCTCTGTTCATGCTGCTCCAATGTTTACTGTTGAGCAATATCAACAGATTCTTAATCTCTTGAACAAGGATACTACAATCACTGCTACAGCTCATATGGTAGGTACATCCCCTTCCTCAAGACCAGTTCACTGGATCCTTGACATAGGGGCCTCTAACCATATGACCTTTGATTTTAATTGCCTTAATTCTCCTGTTAAATGTTCATCTAATTCATTTGTGCATTTGCCTACTGGAAAACCTGCTCTTATCACTCACATTGGCTCTCATTTTTTATCACCAAATCATCAGCTTACCAATGTTCTTTGTATACCAGATTTTCAATACAATTTAATTTCCATTTCGAAACTAACCAAAGATCTCAATTGCTCAGTTGTTTTTTATCCTTTTTTTTTTCTGTCTTATCCAGGACCTTTGCAGTGGAAGGATTTTGGGGATTGGTAAGGAAAGGAATGGACTATATCTCCTACAGCCTTGGCCTGGTTCAACAATTTCCTCCTCAAAAACATCTGTCTGTTTACCTTTCAAATCAAATGTAGTTTCATTTTTTTCTGTTGAATCAAATGCTTGTTATGGCATGCTAGACTTAGCCATTCTTCCATTTCCAAAATGAATAAAATTCCTTGTTTGAAATCTGTTTTACACAGTTCTAATGCTATTTCATCTTGTCATATTTGTCCATTAGCTAAACAATCAAGATTACCATTTCCTATTAGTGATTCAAGAGCTGAGCATTCTTTCTCCTTATTGCATATTGATCTTTGGGGTCCATATCGTTTTTCTACTCATAGTGGCCATAGACATTTTCTTACCATTGTTGATGATAAAACAAGGATGACATGGATTTATCTTTTACATTTCAAACATGAAGCCTTTATCATTCTCAAACAGTTTATTGTCATGGTGCAAACTCAATTTCAAGCCACTGTCAAAATCATTAGAAGTGATAATAGGAGTGAGTTTTTTACCTTAGAGGGCAAATCATTTTTTTCTTCCCTTGGCATTATCCATCAGTCCTCTTGTATTAACACCCCACAACAAAATGGGGTGGCTGAAAGAAAACATAGACATATTTTAGATATTGCAAGAGCCTTGAAGTTTCATTCAAATGTTCCTATTAAATTCTGGGGTGAGTGTATCCTTGCAGCTTGTTACCTTATCAACAGGCTTCCCACACCTGTTCTTCAATGGAAAACACCATTTGAACTTCTCTTTCATAAACCACCAGATTTATCTCACTTGAAAGTTTTTGGGTGTTTATGTTATGCCACAGTCACCAAATACCAAGACAAATTTTCACCAAAAGCTATACCAACCATTTTCATGGGTTACTCTTTAGTGCAGAAGGGTTACATTTTATTTAATCCTCTCACGCAAACATTTTTTGTAAGTAGAGATGTCATATTTCATGAAACAATTTTTCCTTTTCATAATCCACCAAAAAATCAACCATTGTTTCCTTTAGATATAAATCAGTTTGGACCATTGCATGATCCTTATTTTTTACAGTTGCAATCATCATCATCTTCCTCTCTTTCATCTCCTTTCCTCACATAAAGATCCTCTCCTCATCCTATATCTACTGCAGAATCTTTGCCTACGGCTTCATCCCCTTCCCTCACCACAGATATGCCCACTTCATCCTCACATTTTCCCTCATCATTCTCATCCTCACCATCTGCTCCACCTGTCCGAAGAAGTTCCCGAACAGTTCAACAACCTGTCTGGCTGAAAGATTATGTTACCAATGCTCCAGCATCCTCTTTACTTGCAATAACAGATAAGTTTCTGCTAACCCATTCTATTTCCTACTCACACTTACCTTTTTCAACACAATATTTTGCTACATCCATTTCTGTTTTTTCTGAACCACAAACTTATAATGAGGCAATCAAGCACAAATGTTAGTTAGATGCTATGAAACAGGAAATTGATGCTTTACAGTCAAATGCCACATGGGAGGTGGTTCCTTTGCCTCAAGGAAAACGCCCAATTGGCTGCAAATGGGTGTTCCGCATCAAGTACAACTCTGATGGTACTATTGAAAGGTACAAAGCGAGGCTGGTGGCTAAGGGATACAGTCAACGAGAGGGCATAGATTATCAAGAAACCTTTTCACCAGTTGCCAAACATGTCACCGTCTGGGTTGTCATTGCTCTTGCATCTCAAAGCAACTGGCCCTTGCTCCAATTAGATGTGTATAATGCCTTTCTTCAAGGAGATTTGCATGAAGAAGTTTATATGGAGCTTCCACAGGGTTTTAGTAGTCAGGGGGAGTCTGGTGTATGCAGACTACTAAAATCTCTTTATGGCCTCAAACAAGCTTCAAGATAATGGAATCTAAAGCTCACTGAAACACTTATCAATGCTGGTTATATATAGAGTAAGAATGACTATTCCTTGTTCATAAAGAAAGTTGACAACAAAATTGTGATGTTACTAATCTATGTTGATGATTTGGTGATTGCTGGAAGTGATGATACATTGATAAATGATCTAAGAAACATGCTGCATAGAACCTTCAAGATGAAGGATTTGGGAGATTTAAAGTACTTTCTTGGTATTGAAGTTTTTAGATCTTGTGAAGGTATCTTGTTAACACAAAGAAAGTATGCATTAGAGCTAATTATCGATCTTGGAATGGAGAATGCAAAGCCTATTTCAACTCCTTTGGAGCAAAATTTGAAGCTTACTACAATGAATATGATATCAGAACACAAGGAAGTCATGAAGACGAGCTACTATCGATCCAAGTGTTTATCAAAGACTAATAAGAAGATTGTTGTATTTGACAAATACTAGGCCGACATTGCTTTTGGTGTCCAAAGATCTTAGCCGCCTCATGCAAAGACCAAAGAAGTCACACTATGTAGAAAGATTGAGGATCGTAAGATACATCAAATACAATCCAGACAAGGAATTTTATTGGCAGCTGATGGTGAACCAGTTCTTTCAGCTTACTGTGACTCTAATTGGGCATCTTGCTCAATGTCAAGGAAATCAATTACTGGTTTTTGTGTGAAGCTTGGGAACTCACTGATATCTTGGAAATCAAAGAAGCAAAGCACAATATCTAGATCATCTCGCTGAAGCGAGTATGTAGCATGGCTACAATCATTGCAGAATTGATTTGGCTTATTGGTTTGATAGATGAACCGATACAAGCAAAAAGAACCAATTAAGCTACACTGTGATAATCAAGCAGCAATACAAATAGCATCAAATCCGGTGTTTCATGAGCGCACGAAACATATTGAAATTGATTGCCATTTTGTGAGAGAAAAATTACAGCAAGGATTGATCATCACTAACCATGTTCATACCAAAGAGCAACTAGCTGATCTATTCACTAAAGGTTTGAGCATTCATCAACATCATTATCTTCTTTCCAAGTTGGGAGTGAAAGATGTTTTTCACCCTCCAACTTGAGGGGGAGTGTAGAGATTTAGTTGTATTCTGTGTGACTAATTATGTAATTAGTTAGAACTTAGTTACAAGTTTAGTTTCAGTAGCTGTATATATACTTAAACTTTTGTACAGTGTTTTGAGTTGAGTTGAATAAATATCATTTTCAGTCTCTCTCAATAAAGACAACCATCAAAACTGATCATCCCATTCTGCTCACGCTAGTTGAGCGGCGGGATTAACTAGGAGAGGGAGTCTCGGAAAAGCTTTCACCCTCGTGGCTGCTCACAATTTTAAGGAAGAAAAATTTTAAGGTTTTACATTTTTTAAAATTTTTAATAAGTTACGCATCTACGATAAATTTATTGATACGATAAATCATATACCTACAAACCAAATAGTTTCTTTATCATCGTAGAATCTTGTAAATCAAAGAGTCTATCTAACAAGTCCTCTAGGTTTCAAATCAGTCACTTGGTTCTTTCTTACCTGAATCGGGATCAGATCACCTATTTTAAGTCATCTTATCTTTCTAAGTTATCTTATCTATATATTTATATGAGATCTACATAAATATGTAAATGAAATAAGTTAGAATAATATTAGAACAGAAAAATGAAACAACATATACTTTCTACTAAAAGGCTTTGATGATGGATATTCTAACAAGAAACACTAAAAGTTATTGTGAAAAGGTCTCATTTCATTTATATTTTAAATTACTCATTTTTGGTTCTTTAAATTTTTTACTCAATTATTAATATCAATTTAATTACACTTCTCTATTGTAAATAAACTACTTACTTTGATTTCTTATACAATATTTATTAATTTATATTATTATATTTTATTAAAAGAAATAAGTAAATAATTAATGTTTTGTAAAAATATTTACAAACTAAATTTGATTTTGTTGGATCGGAAAAGAAAACATGCTTAGTTTGGAGAAACGATAGATTTCAAAACTTTTAAGAAATTATCTTGCAGCGAAGCAATATATCCAAATCAACATGCTAATCCATACATGATATGGTATAAGGATAATAAAACCAAGAACAAGATAAAAGGAATTACCGACTCCTTCGCTACAGCTTTAAATCATCGCTGCTTATCCTCTCCTTCAGATCCAAATCATTTGCCTTTGAGTCTTTTCCTTTAGCAATCTATCTTCTTCCTTGCAGTAGTATCCTCTACCAATTAGATTTACCACTTGTTCTTCAAGGACAACTAGGTTAACAAAATCCTTTGGTGGGAAAGGAGAAGAAAAAATTTGGAGGAGATTTTCTTAGAAGAAGAAGAACCAAAATTGAAACTCTTTCAATTCTTTCACTTAGGAATTTCGGTTCTCTCTTGCATGAAACGAGAGAATGTCTAAAAAACATGCAAGAACCCTTTCTTACCTCTCAATTTCGAAATATGCATAAATGGAAAGAGTGAGAGGCATCCAATGCATCACTTCTTACATTAATCACTCATCAAATAGCCAATAAATGAGACTTACTTCATTTATCTTTAAAATGGCTATTTGAAAAGACCATAACCTATAATTGAATACCCATTTCGGTTTTGGCAAGAAGAAAGAAGGAAGATGGTCCATCTAATGCACATCTTTCATCTTTAATCTAATGAATGCAAATAGGTTACATGCCAACATTAAAAGCCAACCATTAAACCATTTAATGGTAAGTTCATAACTCCATTTAATAATGATGAACCATAATAAAGACCATCTTTATTTAGTATTTTAATGTCAAATGTGTGGTTACACATCTAACCTAACACAATTTCGAAATTGCTTCTTCTCCATTTTAAAAAAATTGTTTTAATATAATCTAATCAATTAAATTAAACCAAAACAAGCCCATTTCTAAATGAACATATGGGCTTCCAATTAACCATTAATTAGTATAAGCCCATCATTCAATTATGGACTTCTAAAGCCTCCAAACTACTTCTTACTTAGCTTGATAACCTTCCTTAAAGCCAAGTGGAGAATCTTATTGGACTTTGATAATTCAAGCTCAAATAAGCCCAGAAATAATTCAATCTCATTGGAATTAATTCTAGCTTATTAACTAAATGTCATTCCACTAAAGACAGTTAGTTGAACTCTTGAATTATTAAATATTATGAGAATATGTCCAATTGCAAACCCTATTTAGAACCTTATTATAGCCATCCGCATAACAAAGGGTAAAATTACCGTTTTGCCCTTATGTTGGTTTTTCCTTCTAGATCTCTCATTTTACTTTATATGGTGATTAACACATAAGATCTCATCTTAGTGTTAAGAGTTGATGGGTAGCTAGTCCATCAAACTATCGGCGCCAGCTTAATCACCAAATCTCCTTAAAACATCTGAAGAGATGATAACACTATAAACTCTTTATTTGAGTGAATGTTCCTCGATACATGTTTCAATTAATAATTCTAACATGCGAACCGGATTAATACCTGTAAAAATCCATTTCGATCATATCAAGAATTATAATGAAACACATATGAGTTCACCACTCATCAAGATTGTGGTTCATAATAAGCGAATGCTTAAGTTGTCTGCTTTTAAGATTAAAGTAACGACCCACTTTATTCTTGAAAACATACTTGATTCCGATTCATTTAATAGTGCCATTATCGATAGTCTACTACTATCATGATATGAAACTCATCATTCCCTTTAAGTAAACTCCTTTACTTATATGGAGATAAATCGCAATACTACGCCTAAACCATAATCAAACGACCAACTTGATTATTCAACTATGAATCAATTAATTGATTCTAATAATATACATGTTTCCTATACATCTCTATGTATATGTATATTACTTACAAATGAATCTTGGTACCTTATGACCGATATATAATGCTCATACAGATAAAACCAAACTCTTTTGTTTTATTAATAATAAATATTTTCATTACAAAATCAGAATCAAAAGATAAAGTTACATGTAAATACACTTGCTTTTCAGGCACTATATTTACATAACTCCAACAATCTCCCACTTGCCCTAAAGCAAGTTTGACATATCCTTCATTCCCATCCCTTCTAGGTAACCCTCAAAGCTCTTTTGAGTCAATGTCTTTGTGAACGGATCGCAAGGTTTTGCTCAGAGGAATCTTTACCACATCCACTTCTCCATGTTGTATTATCTCCTTATGAGATGATACTTTACCAATGTGTTTGGCGACTTTGTGGTTCCGAGGTTCTTTAGAATTAGCCACCGCCCACTATTATCACAATAAAGTGTAATGGCTTTTTCGCCTCTCGAACTACCTCCAAATCATTTAGGAACTTCCGAGCCGATCGCTTCCTTTGCTTCACAAGCAGAACATACTCAACCTCCATAATCGAATCAGCAATACAAGATTGCTTAACACTCCTCCAATCTATGGCTCCACCTCCTAAAGTAAATATAGAACCAAAAGTTGATTTCCTTGAATCAACATCTGATTGGAAATTAGAATCCGTATATCCTGTCGGAATAAGATTACTTCCAGAGTAAATAAGCATTAAGTTCTTCGTCCCACGAAGATACTTAAGTATACACTTAACCGCATCCAATGTTCCATTCTCGATTGGATGAAATCGCTTACGGTCCCATCAAGTAATGATATCCGGTCTAGTGCACAAGATTGCATACATCAAACTACCAACGCCAAGCATATGGAATGTTACGATGCATTCAACCTCCTCTTGGGTTTTAGGTGCTTGTTCCTTTGAAAGTTTGATTCCATGTCTAGTAGGAGTGAAACCCTCTTGAATCTTGCATGGCAAACTTATTGAGCATATTCTCAATGTAAGTTAGTTAAGACAAAACTATCTTCTTGTTCTTACGATCCCTTATAAGTTTGATCCCTAGAACATAGGTAGCCTCTCCAAATCCTTCATTGAAAACTGCTCATTCACCATCCTTAACCGCAGATAACATTCCCACATCATTCCCAATGAGCGTAATGTCATCAACATACTGAGATTAGGAAAGTAACCTTACATTCTTGTATTCTTTTGTAAACACAAGGCTCATCTAGGTTTTGTATGAACCCATAGGTTTTGATAGCCTTATCAAACCTAATGTTCCAAGACCTAGATGTTTGCTTAAGTCCATAAATGGACCTTTGCAACTTGCAAACCTTATGCTCATTACCTAGCTCAATGAATCCTTCTGGTTGGGCCATATAAATGGTCTCCTCAAGATCTCCATTCAGAAATGCGGTCTTGACATCCATTTACCATATTTCATAATCGAAATAGGCTGCTATGGCCAAAAGAATCCTAATGGACTTAAGCATGGCAACCGGAGAAAAAGTCTCCTCGTAGTCTATACCCTCCTTTTGAGTATAGCCTTTAGCTACCAATCTAGCTTTAAAGGTCTCTACCTTTCCATCCGATCCCCTTTTCCTTTTGTAGATCCATTTACACCCTATGGTTTTTAGACCTGGTGGTAGATCTACAAGGACCTGATTTCATTAGTATACATAGAATCTATTTCCGATTCCATTGCCTTGAGCCATTTTCCTGCATCAACATCATTAATAGCCTGTGTATACGTAACGAGATCTGTTTCTTCTTGGTCTGAGATGGCAATTAAGCCTTCTCTTAAACCCAGATACCTATCTGGTTGTCTCACAACCCTCCCACTACGCTCTAGGCACATCTTGATGTTCAGTTGTACTTCGATTCAACTCTTGAATCCATTTCACATCTTGTTCATCATATCCAAAACAACTCTTGGTTTGGATGAAATTGCTAACTCCTTTAGTACTACTTCACTTCTTTCTTTGTGATTTCTCACAAACTCTTCCTCTAAGAAGTTTGCATTTGTTGACACAAATACCTTCCTATCACGAGGATCTGTAAAATAGTACCCTCGAGTTCCGTAGGATATCCTACAAACAAACATACTTCGACCTTGGTTCCATCTTTGTGGATTCGGGCTTTAGAACATGGGTGGACAGCCCCAAGTCCTCAAGTGCCTTAATGAAGGCACTCGGCCATCCACAACTCCCTAGGTATTTTAGGCACCGATTTGGATGGAGCAAAGTTAAGAAGATATGTTGCCGCTTGTATGGCATATCCCGTAACGATTCTCGAAAGGCTAGCATAGACATCATTGATCTTACCATTTCCAATAGAGTTCTATTTCTCCTCTCGCTACACCATTCTGCTGAGGTGTACGAGGAGTCGACAAATTGGAAACAATTCCATTGTCAATTAAATATTGCTGAACTCTCCAGATAAATACTCACCACCTCGATCCGATCGAAGTCGCTTTAATGGCTTGCCAAGTTGCTTCTCAGCTTCAGCTTTGAATTCTTTGAACTTTTCAAAAGATTCACTCTTTTTATGCATCACATTCAAATAGTCATATCTTGAGTAATCATCTATAAAAGTTATGAAATATTCATAACCTCCTCTAGCTTGTACATTCATGGGCCCACACACATCAGTATGTACCATGTCCAATGTGGATTCAAATCTGCTTCCTTTAGAAGGAAATGAGGCTTTTGTCATTTTCCTTCAATACAAGATTCACAGTGGGTAATGGATCACTATCCAAGCCCATAAGGATCCCATCCTTTACTAGCCTGTCAAGTCTTTTCTGATTGATATGACCCATCCTTAGATGCCACAGATACTTTGAATTAATGCTAGAGATATTGGATTGTCTTGGTTTTATCAATTCTGTGGTGTTTAGTGAGCCTTTCATAGGTTCTATAAAAAACAATCCCTGCTTAATTATCGCTTCACAAATAAAATCCTTATTCTCATATATTAAAACAACCTTTTCAAAATATAAGGAATAATGATTTTATTAGACAAAAATGAAATCATGTTCCTTACAATCATTGGCATGTAATAAACATCTTCCAAATATAACCTATGACCACTAGGAAAGTCCAAGATAACTACTCCCACCGATTCTGCTGAAACATAGGAACCATCTGCTATGTTAACTTGAAACGGCCTTTTAGGAAGTCTTTTCTTTCTTTGAACCCGCAAAGAATTACAAACATGGTTAGTGGCTCCTAATCTAATATCCAAGAAGTAGATAAATCGCCACATTTCTAGTTCCTAACAAACTTAGGAAGCCCATACCTTGTTTGCTTTTGAGGGACTCTAGGTAGATCGGACAGCTTCTTTTCCAAGGCCCATCTCATCACAAAGGAAACACTTTCCTTTGATGTTCTCTTTGGCCTTCTTTTCATGGGTTTGGCCTTGACCCCTATTTGGGCCTTCTTTTCATTGGACCCTTCTTCTTTCCTTGCCCTTACCTTGGCTTAGAAGAAGAAGCTACATTAGCTTCGCCCATGAGCCTTAATATTCAATATTTCCTCCGTGCTCTGAGGGTATTCATCAACTCACTTAAGGTGTAATCCTTGCTGTTGAGCTCATAGTCCAACTTAAACTGCTGAAAAGAAGAGTTTAAGCTATTGATGATCATAATCATCTGCGTGTCCGCATCCATATCCGCCTAAGCATCTCAAATTCGATGACCGCAGAGATTACCTTCATCATGTAATCCCGCACCGGTTCACCAGGTTTCTGTCTGAGATTATGAAAGGTTTGGATAGCTTTCACTCTTGCAGACCTAGTCCTCACACCAAACATCTCATGTAGGTGATGGACCATTGCATTAGCAGTTTTCATACAAGCAATTTGCTTTTGCAACATGCCACGATGTAAGCTTTAATATAACACTTAGTAGTCTTGTCAAGATTCTCGCCAACGCCATGTTGTTGGACTTGCTCAGAGTTGCATCTCCACTTAGAGGTGTAGGCTCATTTTTCAGTTAACACCCATGAAATACGCTCATATTGAAGAACAATGTCAAGGTTACGTCTCCATTCATTAAACTTGTCTCCATTTTCCAATTTGTTATTAGTCAAGAGCAGGGTGAGTGGATTCATTTTGTGGTTGATTATGTCTGAAAATATAAATTATTAAAACATGAGCATACTAGTCAACAATTTATGGAACTTTGTATAAAATCATGATGCATGTATGTATGATGATAGATTTAACAAAACTTAAAAATTAAAACATTATACTGACGATTATTTTTCTTATCTATAATGTACTAAGTGACGGTGGACCATCTTATCTATTAAAAGAAAAACTGGGACCCTCCCACTCAAAAAACTACCAAGCATCTCATGCTTAATTTTTTAAGAAGCGTCTTAATTTGGTCCATACTTTTACCAACAGATTTACGGTGGACAGTTTATTGATAAAAAATGTTGAGTGTATAACCATTTGATTCATTCACTAAAGATACCTACAAATCATGCCTCGGTGGGAGGTCATATTTGCTATCATTAAGTGGACTTATCCTTAAGGAGACCCAAACCATGCAAGATCTAGGATCCATGCCCTCCGATGGGGAGTAACACTTCACCACATACAAACGGGCCATCATTTGGAGACCGTGGACTCTTACAGGAGCATCCTCTCCCACTCAATCTTTTTGGGCTTTAAGTTTTAAATACCATCTTATCTAGATGCAATTTATTATCCATCCTATATTGTTTCATTATATATCTCATACATAATGAATGCATGGCAAGGCCTAGGGTTGGCAATTTTCTAAATGACATGCAATCACATAATATCACATATTACAAGCATTCATTTCTCCATTCATCACATGAACTAATAAAGCCACTTTTGATTGTCCATCCTAGAAACATAAAATAATTACAAGCCTTTTAGGCCCAAAAATGCTTCTTCATCTTGGATCTTCCGCTTGAACTCTTCGCTAACATGATCCGCCCATTCGGTAAACAAAATGTAATGGCATTTATGAAATTAGAATTTTGTCATTTTGAAAATAAAATCCAACACTAGATTTTAGAAAACCAAATCTTTGTTTTGACAAAAATTCTAGCACTTGTTTTATTAAAACCAAACTCATTTCATGAAAATTAAACACAGACTTAGTATTTTAGCAAAACCGAAATTGGATTCTTTGAAACAAAAACCAGCACTTGTTTTCCAATCATAACTGAAATATGATTCATTGAAACAAAATTCCAGCAACTTAGTTTTCACAAAACTTATGCCAAAACACAAAAGGATACACCAAAATTTTACCTTTCCATTTCTTCAATCCATGGCTGCTCCTTCTTCATCATTACATCAAATTATACATTACAAAATCAAATAAAATAGAAAAAAACCAAGGAGGAAACATGGTGATGATAGACCACCTCCTTGTTACAACTAAAAGAAGAAATTTTACAAGATAAAATTTAACTTCTATGGACAACCAAAAGAGCAACATACACCATATATATTTCTATCACATAAAATATGCAGTATACATAAAAGATTGCCAACCCATGCATCCACCATATAGGAACCGAAATCATGCATGAAAACCGGCTCGATACCAATTGTTGGATCGGAAAAGAAAACATGCTTAGTTTGGAGAAACGATAGATTTCAAAACTTTTAAGAAATCATCTTGCAGCGGAAGCAATATATCCAAATCAACATGCTAATCCATACATGATATGGTATAAGGATAATAAAACCAAGAACAAGATAAAAGGAATTACCGACTCCTTCGCCATGACTTTAAATCCTCATTGCTTATCCTCTCCTTCTTGATCCAAATCCTTTGCCTTTGAGTCTTTTCCTTTAGCAATCTATCTTCTTCCTTGTAGTAGTATCCTCTACCAATTAGATTTACCACTTGTTCTTCAAGGACAACTAGGTTAACAAAATCCTTTGGTGAGAAAGGAGAAGAAAAAATTTGGAGGAGATTTTCTTAGAAGAAGAAGAACCAAAATTGAAACTCTTTCAATTCTTTCACTTAGGAATTTCGGTTCTCTCTTGCATGAAAAGAGAGAATGTCTAAAAAACATGCAAGAACCCTTTCTTACCTCTCAATTTCGAAATATGCATAAAAGGAAAGAGTGAGAGGCATCCAATGCATCACTTCTTACATTAATCACTCATCAAATAGCCAATAAATGAGACTTACTTCATTTATCTTTAAAATGGCTATTTGAAAAGACTATAACCTATAATTGAATACCCATTTCGGTTTTGGCAAGAAGAAAGAAGGAAGATGGTCCATCTAATACACATCTTTCATCTTTAATCTAATGAATGCAAATAGGTTACATGCCAACATTAAAAGCCAACCATTAAACCATTTAATGGTAAGTTCATAACTCCATTTAATAATGATGAACCATAATAAAGACCATCTTTATTTAGTATTTTAATGTCAAATGTGGTTACACATCTAACCTAACACAATTTCAAATTGCTTCTTCTCCATTAAAAAAATTGTTTTAATATAATTAATCTAATCAATTACATTAAACCAAAACAAGCCCATTTCTAAATGAACATATGGGCTTCCAATTAACCATTAATTAGTATAAGCCCATCATTTAATTATGGACTTCTAAAGCTTCCAAATTACTTCTTACTTAGCTTGATAACCTTCCTTAAAGCCAAGTGGAGAATCTTATTGGACTTTGATAATTCAAGCTCCAATAAGCCCAGAAATAATTCAATCTCATTGGAATTAATTCTAGCTTATTAACTAAATGTCATTCCACTAAAGACAATTAGTTGAACTCTTGAATTATTAAATATTATGAGAATATGTCCAATTGCAAACCCTATTTAGAACCTTATTATAGCCATCCGCATAACAAAGGGTAAAATTACCGTTTTGCCCTTATGTTAGTTTTTCCTTCTAGATCTCTCATTTTACTTTATATGGTGATTAACACATAAGATCTCATCTTAGTGTTAAGAGTTGATGGTAGCTAGTCCATCAAACTCATCGGCGCCAGCTTTAATCACCAAATCTCCTTAAAACATCTAAAGAGATGATAACACTATAAACTCTTTATTTGAGTGAATGTTCTCGATACATGTTTCAATTAATAATTCCAACATGCGAATAATCGGATTAATACCTGTAAAAATCCATTCCGATCATATTAAGAATTATAATGAAACACATATGAGTTCACCACTCATCAAGATTGTGGTTCATAATAAGCGAATGCTTAAGTTGTCATTTTAAGATTAAAGTAACGACCCACTTTATTCTTGAAAACATACTTGATTCCGATTCATTTAATAGTGTCATTATCGATAGTCTACTACTATCATGATATGAAACTCATCATTCCCTTTAAGTAAACTCCTTTACTTATATGGAAATAAATCGCAACACTACATCTAAACCATAATCAAACGACCAACTTAATTATTCAACTGTGAATCAATTAATTGATTCTAATAATATACATGTTTCCCATACATCTCTATGTATATGTATATTACTTACAAATGAATCTTGGTACCTTATGACCAGATATATAATGCTCATACAGATAAAACCAAACTCTTTGTTTTATTAATAATAAATATTTTCTTTACAAAATCAGAATCAAGAAGATAAAGTTACATGTAAATACACTTGCTTTCCAGGCACTATATTTACATAACTCCAACAATTTTAAGGTATATATTAGTTATTAAAATAATAGTTAAATATTTTCTATTAAAATATTCATAAATAAATATTTTAAGATTTTATATGTACATTTAAAATAGATTTATTCAATAATTATGAAATTTAAAATAATTTCATTTTAAATGAATTTAAATGATTTTGTTATGAAAATAAAGCAAATTATATTAGTAATAATTTATTATTAATTAATATTAAACAATTTATATTTATTAATAATGAATCTTACCATGAACAAAATTGTTCTTGTGATTTTTTATAAGTTTTATAAGTTATAGAAAATAATACTTTCCAAAAAAAGTTATGAAAATCTAAATTAAAAGTTAAAATTAAACTAAACATATACTTTTAAATAAACGTTAAAATAAAGATAAATAATCAAATACCTAACAAAGTGAAACAGGCTTTTAGTTTGGTTGTATAAGTTAATCATGACAGAAATGGCCAAAGTTATACGTTTTCAGTGCGAAATATGAAAAAGGATAACTAGCTAAATGACCAGTCATCCCATCTCCTGCCAATTTATAAGTAGGAGGAGAGCAAATATCAACAAGCATAGAGACATGAGGTAAGAGAGAAAAGACAGAAAAATAAAAATAATTTTTTAAAAAATATTTTTGGGCTTAATTTTTTTTTGTAATTCTCTAGTTTTTTTTGGTAGCAAAATTTTTTTATTTTTGTTCGTAATTTTTAATATAATTTGAGATTTTTTAACGTAAAATCTATGTGCTTATTATTATTCTTTCAGTCTTATTTAATTACGAACCTGCTTTAATATGATCGATTTTTACAACAATAAATATGAGAATCATAATGATTATTAATAGCATGCTAATATAAGGTTATGTCGTTTAATGTATATATTCAATAATATGAAAAACTCTTCATTCATTACTGGACGTCGGCCGTATGTGGCCTGAGGCCTGCTAGGATTCGGCCGGCAAGTACATGATTCTTCAGTGAGGCATAAAGTTTTCTTCGGCCGCCCTGACTCAGACAAGCAAAAATGACCTGGTTTATTACTTAAAAAGGTCTTTTAACCTTAACTTTATAAAATTCAAATCACTTTAAATCACTTTCACAGCCAATATTTTCCCTCCCTTTTTAACATCTTTCATGGACACGAAGTCACGAGAATCCATTGAAGTAGTAATTTAATGGGGTCACATGTACGTTTTCCACATGCTACAACCACAAAAGACTTACCCCCGATAACCTCAACCAAACCTCATCCAAACTTAACAAGTAAATATAAGGTGCTTTGCAATGTGTGTATTTATACAGAAAAAGTTGATCAACCCTCTTGCAATTGATCCCCAAGTCAGAGGAAATGGCCGTCAAGAAGCCTAGCAAGCACACCAATCTTCGCAAGTTTGTGAACGCACCAATTAAGATCTTGGTCATGGCCAGGAACTTGTACGTTAAAGGCATGAATGAATGTTCCCAGCATCTTGGAGCCGCCTCCTTCGGTTGTCCGACAGGTCACCTCAATGATCTTAGTCGGAGTTCAAGCCTCAGTTCTTCAAAATCAGGCAACCGTGACGATGATTACAGGGAACTTGTCAAAGCCGCCGTTTCCAATACTCTTAAACGGCAGCAATCTCGAAAGTCGGCAAGAAAAGTTGGTAGGACTCTTAGTGTGGGTTTTCCCATCATTGATGAAGAAAAATCTTGTCATTTCGAATATGTGAAGGTCAATGTCGATATTTTTGCAAGAAGCAGAAGCTCTCCTGTTCCAAAAAGAACTATTGGACCGTTAAAGTTGGGTGAGATAGAGAACAAGGACAGCTTTGTCTCATAATCTTTCTCCTTTTCTGTTTCTTGTCAGAGCTTTTTTCATCTGTTGCAGCAACCGATGTTCATCTGTTCCTCTTTATAGTTAGCATTTGAAGAAAATAGACACAAACTGGCCAGGAGTATATGTTAGGAACTCAGAAGCACATGACTGCCAAAATTTTCATTTCTAATAAACTCACAACGGTCGAGTTTTAACCGAACAAGTTTGATTGAAACCTATCATAAGGATTAGGCTATAGCCTTCATAGAAACTCCCACAATTAGGAAAACCAACAGCAATTTCACAAGTACAATAAAACAGTTCAGGAATATCAATTGCCATATCCAAATTAAAATCTTGGATAGCTTCAATGAAGGTAAGTAGTTTGGTATCCATATAAATATTGTGACTTGGGAAATGGGAAGTCAAGTTTGTTGCTTGCAAGGTCTGGATCCATTTTCATTTCTGAATATTTTAGTATATTTCTCGAGTTGGATGGTTAGGCATTAGTTGGCTGCTTTTAAGTAGGTAAGTGCCTCTTCAGAAGAGCAGTTAACGCACTGCCTATTCTAGTTATAGTAAGTAAACTTAAGAGAAGGTTAATGAGATATTAAGGGTGAGTAGGAATCTTATATTAAAAAAAATAAAATTAGCGAAAGATATATAAGTAAAAAGGATCTATAAATTTAATACCTTAAAGTTTTAGATTAACTGTGATGTCAAAGTTCACAAGTATATTTTATTACTAGATCTATGATATAAATCTTCCGTAATAGTGGGTTCTTCGTATCCAATAAAAAGGCAATTGGATTTTCCCGCAAAGCAAAATTGGTGGGATCTACTTAAAAAAAACAGTTACTGTAACCCTACCATCCAATTAACAGTCCTGATAGTGTTTAAGCTACTAAAGCGCCATCTCTTTGGAAAGTGATGCACGGTTAACGCACTTCAAGGTGTTGGCACTTGCAAATTTCTTATACCTCTATATTAAAAAAAGTACGGTTGAATTGGTTAAACTAATTTTATAAAAATTTAAAATTTAAATAAGATATATTGACTTGAAAAGAGAGTTACAAATTATTTTCTAAAAAAGAGAGAGTTATAATTTACTTTAAAATTAAAGAAATTGTAAAAATTAAGTTTATTATTTAGCTATGATAAATTAATTCATTAAGTGATTTATTTGAATAATATAATTTATACAATAATAATATATTTATTTGATAATTCATTTAGTGTACATTTAAAATAATAAAATTATAGATTTTAACAATATAAAAAAGCTTTTGACTGTCCTTCAAAGAAGATTAATTTATTTTTTTTACGGATTGGGAGAATTTTTTTATTAACATGAATGTCGAAAGATTTGATGATGGAGACGAAAAGAATTGCAGAAAGCATTAAAACTTTGCAGCAAAATAAAGTTTGCACTCTCGAGGAAAATGGGGTTTTGAGTTCCAACCAGCTACCATATTATAGATTCCTAAACCATTCAATTTGCAAGCTATTAAAATTTATAAACACTAACGTTTTCACTTGATTCTCAACTCTTTAGAATCATTGTAATCATTTAAAAAAAGTCCCTAGCTATAATATAAAACCATTTTCACGTTAAAATTTAATAAAAGAGTTAAAACAAAGTAATTTAATTTATATTTAATTTTGAATTTTAATCTAACTTCTTAATAAAATTTTAATTAAGTGTATTGATGAATTCTGTATAAAGTCTCTTTACTCTTTTATTTACTGTTTTGGTATAGTAATTAAGAACTTTAGTAACTATCAATATCATCTATAAAAATTTTGTTATCATTAAAGTTATATTACGAAATCTTTGGATCCAACTCTCGTAACCATATTTTGTTGTATGTAGTTCTTCTAAATGCTTAAAACGATGGTCCTGTTTACATCATCAACATTATTCCAAAATCCACACGAGAAGCTAAACAGCTTTTGCATAGATCAGATATGATGACATCGGAAGCTCAGAATTTAACAATCTCACTTTAAAACGTAACAAAAGTTCCAAAAATGTCACAAAATATCATTTGCGACGTTTTAAAAAACGTCACAAAAAACGTCGCAAAATGTGGTGTAGGTAAAAGCTTTCTGCGACGTTTTATGTAAAACGTCACATAAAACACTAACATTCCGTGACGTTTATAAAAATGTCACTAAAAGTTTACACATTTCGCGATGTTTTTAAAACGTCACAGAATGTGAAAGAATCCACGACGTTTTTTTAAAAACGTCGCGAAATGTCTTCCGCGACGTTTTTAGAAACGTCATGGAATGTCTTCCATGACGCTTTTATTATTTTTATTATTCAAAATCATATTAATAAAATAATTTTAATTTTAATAATTATTTTAAAAATACACATTTTAATCTTATTTATTTAATAACTATTCAATATTATTTATAAATTTTATTTACTTAATAATTCTTTAATTTTTAGTATATCATTAATTTTAATAATTATTCATGTATCACAAGAATTTCATACTGCAGATAATGTATTATTTAATTGCAATTGCAAACATAACATAATACACTAATTAATATCAAAATACGCTAATTACAATTCATAAACATGTCATAATACATTAATTAATACACTAATTACAAGTTTGTAACTTCTTCCTTCAATGAATTAGACTTTTGACTTTTCTTGTGCTTCTTTTGATTAGTACAAGCTGACATTACGTCTTCACCAACAACAGCTGTGGAGAATTCAATGCCAACCCCATTGAATAAACTCTCTCGTCCACTCAAAACTTATAGTCGTGATTTCGGAACTTGCAAGACTGTGAGTGTGACTGTGACTGGGACTTATTAGAACAGATTTTTGCAGGATCACATTGTACTCGTAGTTGGGGTTGAAATAATAACTTTTGGACGAAAGTAACTCAATGCAACATCGCCAAATAGTAAGGCCTGGTCTTCCTCCATATGCGCAATCACCTGCAATTCACGGGGAAAAAGAAAGTTGAATTTTTTAGAAAATTCAACCAAAATATCAAACAATACAGGAAGGGAAAATTAACACACCTCTAAACAGGTACCAATGAGTATAGTGAAGAAAAGGTGCAACCGAAAGGCAAAGAAGAACTACCGTGAAAACAAATAGAATAGGTGATTGCAAACTTAAAATAATGCCAAAAGAAAAAAACAACTAGCTCAGATAGTAATCAAGAAATTAAGCAGAAATAGAGCTTACAAACAGAACACTTGAAGTAATGATGTCCCATCACAAATAAATACAAAACACTGCTAAAGATCAAAACATACTCAATTTTAGTTGACACTACCATCCATAGAAATTCAACAATTGGTATAAGTAAATAGAATCACAACTCCAAGAAAGATATGCATATAACCATAACAAAGGTGTTATGTGTTACCATGAAGAGATTTCAATTCGATTCACTGAAGAAAGGCATCCTAGTCACCAAGCAACCAAGTGCAATGAACTATCTGCCATATCAGAAGAAAGGGAATCAAAAAGCACAATTGCGTTCCATAAAAGAATATAATAGAAACAACCATGAATTGGGCATTTGGGTTGATATATTTCTGGAGTTGATTATGTACAATCAATTTCTTAATACCTCAAGATAGAGAGATGAAGAAATTAATCACACCTAAAACCTAATTGAATTTTCAGATGAATTTACCTTCTGAAGAGAAACATATAAAGGTCAAAAATCAATGTCATGAACACGTAAGAGGTTCTTCTGCACATGTTAATGGAGCAAAATATTACCCCATCCTGCGAGATCTTGTCAGTTAAAGACTTTCTGCTCACTTCCAAAGCAGTCTCAAGTTCGTTCTTTGCCATCTAAATAATAAGGATATACATCAAAACCCCATTGTGCAAGGAGTAGTATAATATATCAGTATGAAAGGGCCAATGAAGAAAGAAAGTTTAAAGAGGATGATATCAATAACCTTCAGATCAACATTTTCTTTCTCCAAAGTAGCGATTACCTTCTTTAAACTCTAAAGTGTCATCAGAATCCTTATCTTTCCCTCTTTGCAGCTCTAACTCCAGGTTTCTTATCTCTGATATTTTAGCACTCAAATCACCATAGGTTTTTTATATCTATAGAAGTCTACCAATTAGAAAAATGACGCAAATGTTTCAGGTTCCAAAATCAGAAAGAATTAAGAAAATAACTGCAAAATTCTTACATTAAGGTTATAACATCAATCTATAGATTACTATTCCAATGGGTAAAAATAAATCTGGAAAATAACCCCACCTACACATGCTATTTGATACAAAGGTTTATATATCCAGATTTGATGTAGAAGAAGGGTGCAAACCAGATTTGATATGATTTAAGTCCCAATATATCCCATCTAAACTCCAAACTCACTTTGTTCTCTTCCATCTTCAGCTTCTGAAGCTCCTCTATTAAAGATTCATAAACTTTGTGCTTCTGTAAAATTAAACAGCCAATAAAAAGGGGATGAGCGTAAAAGAAAGAAAATCAAGAAAGTAATAAAATTAGGGTTAAAGTTAGGATATTTTGAACACACAGAGACCATCGCCATGCCGCCATCCAGCGCCTAAGCCATAACCACCATCTTCAGCTACTCCCAGTCCATCTCCAATATACCACGAGTTCACTGCCTAGCGAATGGATTCCCAAGATCCGAAACTATTTCACTGGCAGTACGCAGAACGCAAAGGCAATGACTTTGTAATCAGAGGACGTTCTCTGTTCTTCCTAGCCGTCCTCATCGGTGTTGTTCTCCTCGTCTTCCTTCTTGTTGTCTACGCTCGCTGGGTCTCTCTCTATGATATTCCTAAATTACCCACCAATTCTTTGCCACCGACTGATCTCCGGCCACTAGATCAATCTCAGGGGCTCGATCAAATGACCATTAAGGCATTGCCAATATCTTTGTACAGCGCTTATTTACTTCCCACAACTTGCTCCTCCATCTGCCTGTCCGTCGTTGCCTGCTTCACCTTCTCTAGTTGTGGTTTTAGGGATTTTGCGTAAACGAAGAGAAGAATCGGGGAAAAACGAAAAACGCTAGCTAGTTTAGGAGATGATGGGTTGGGTTATTAGATGTGGGGTTATTATCTGCAGGGCCGACAGCTACGTTTTATTAAATAAAACGATGCAAATTCTATTTCGAGACGTTTTATTTAAAAAACGTCGCAAAATATATAACAAATTTGTGACGTTTTTTAAACGTCACAAAATGTCTTTACATTTTGCGACACTTTATTAATAAAAAGTCGCAAATTGTGTTATTTTTTTATAGTGTCTGCTGGAGGATGCATGTCAGCAAATGCTAGCTAATTTACAGAATTAGTTATTTAAAATTTCTGAAGATTCTATTAGAACGATGTAGCTTATTTTTATAGGAAATATTTTGCATAGAATACTAATAATAATATTCTTTCTGCTTCTCTTCTATTCCTTTCATTCCCTTTATCAAAACACAATAATGGAGACAGAAGTTTCATCATCATTAACATGGTATCAGAGCAACAATTCATCTACATTTTGCTTTCGCACAAGAGGTGTTTACTAAAATTTTTGAACAAATTTTCATATATATATTTTTTGTTTTGATATGGAGCCTACTACAATACTGTCCCTACACTCTTATGACCAATGATGTTTCTTATCTGTATTATTTGTCGAATGTCGATCATCCTGAGTATAAACTTTCAACCAAAGGTCTTCTCGGGGAAAATTATAGAAACTGGAAGAAATCTTGTGAGATTTCTCTCCTTGCTCATAATAAACTGGGATTCGTGGATGGAACATGTGCAAAACTTGATTCTGAATCACCATTACTTCCTTACTGGATTCGTTGCAACAATATGGTTATGTCTTGGCTGTTGAGGTCTGTCAGTGATAATATTTCTGATAGCCTGTTATATTGTTCTACTAGTAAGCAAATTTGGGATGAATTGGCATAAAGATATGAGAATGGTGAAGGAACAAGGATTTTTTAGTTGCAACAAAACATCTATAGCTGTAATCAAGAGAATCTTTTAGTTTCTAAGTATTATACCAAACTCAAGAAGTTACAGGATGAGTATACTATGTTAATTGATATTCTAGCATGCAAACGTGAGGCCGCTCCTTCCTTAGCTAAGCTTCTGCAAAACCAACAACTTATGAAGTTTCTTTTGGGGTTGAGAAAGGATTATAAGACTGTAAGGGGTAACATACTTATGATCAAGCCTTTAACAAATGTCAATGAAGCCTACAATTTGATTCTATAAGAGGAAAGGTATAACAACATTCAATAATCTTCTCATAGCATGCCTTTTGAGTCTTCAACCCTTGTTATACAGCAAAATTCTTTTGATCCCTATGATTTTATGTCTCAGAAAAGGGGAAATGCTACTTTAGTTCATTAGAGACAATCTTTTAGACAATCTTTTCAGCAGGAAGGATTTTCTAGGTTCCAAGTTTTTGATACAAAAAGCAATATATTTTGCAGATACTGTAAGAAAGGTGGACACACTATAGACAAGTGTAACAAATTGCAGAAAAAAAAATAAAAAAGTTACCATAGCTGTTGGTCACACCTTGGAAGTTCCTCCTCCCTTACAGAGCTCTAGAGTTCCAGATTCATCCAACAACACCATTACTTTCTCTGGTGATTTCTAAAATCAACTTGTGGAGCTCTTGAGCAAACACAAGCCTAATGGTTATGATAAAATGGAACGTTATATCGCAATGCTAGCATGTAATCATTTCTATTTCCTTACCTAATAGTTTAATTCAGTTTGGATCATAGATAATGGAGCTAGTGACCACATAACTCCTCATTTGACTTCTTTTATCTCATATTCACCTGTCCCTTACTCATGTTATATCACTATTCTTAATGGTACAAAAGCCAGGTTCAACACATTGGAATGTGAAATTGAGAGATGATTTGATTCTTGAAAATTCCATGTGCTAGAATTTCGGTTTAATCTTTTTTCTATCAGTAAGATCACAAAATAGTTTGCATTCAATTTTGTATTCACTCCTCCTACATGCTATCTCTAGGACGTTTTGATGAACAGGCTACTGGACATTGGTAAAGAGTCAAGAGGGCTTTATTATGTGTCTTGCAAACCTGCTGAACCTAGCTCTTCTCTTGTTCATTCTTCTTCTAGTGTCAATTCTGTTTCTTGTCATGATTTTGTTTGTGACAATACTGGGGTTTGTAATTCAACTAGTAGTACTGATGATGTAAATGATTTATGGCATTGTAGAAAGGGACATATGCCTTATCATGTTATGCAACATATAAAATGTATATCGTCAATTACTAAATCAAATAAAATTTGTCAAGTTTGCCCTCAAGGTAGGCAAACAAGGTGTTCCTTTCATTCTAGCTTTTCACTTTCTTCTTATAATTTTGACTTGTTGCATATTGACATATGTGGACCTTATCATAATTCCACTTACAGTGATCATATATATATTTTGACTATTGTAGATGACAATTCTAGTTGCACATGGACTTTTCTTCTTTCCCACAAAGGTGATGCTTTCCCATATTGAAAATCTTCCTTTCCTATATTGAAAATCACTTCAACGCTTATGTGAAGGTGATTAGATATGACAACGCTTTATAACTCACTGAAGGAGAAGCACCTATTTTATTTTGCCAATAAAGGCATTCTTCAGCAAACTTCATGTGTTGGCACTCCTCAACAGAATAGAAGTGTTGAGAGAAAACACAAACATCTTTAAGAAATAACTAAAGCCATTTATTTTCAGTCTAATATGCCTATACAGTTTTAGGGGGATTGCATTTTAACTACCACTTATCTCATCAATATGATGCCTCTTTCAGTCCTTCATTTTTAAATACCATATGAAAAGCTACATTACACCAAGCATGATTATTCTCATTTGAGATCTTTTGGATGTTTATGTTTTGCATCCACTTTACAAGCTTTTGGAGGCAACTTTGACCCCAGGTCAGATCCTTGCATTTTTATTGGCTATCCCCATGGCAAGAAAGGCTACAAGCTTTATAACTTGAGAAGCTAAAAGGTTATTGTGAGTAAGGATGTCATCTTTCATGAGCACTTCTATCAATACAAGCATTTCTCTACTTCTTCTACTTAGTCCTCCACTTCTCTCTTGCCTTCTTTTATTTTCTTTAATCCTGATTCTTCCCCTTCGACTATCATTCCCTCTTCTGTTCCTTTAAATTCTTTTACTTCAGACTCCACTCCTTCATCTCCACCTTTTCTTTCTCCTAACAATTATGATACTTCTACCTCTTTCACTGATCTTTCGGCTATTCCTTCCCTTGGTCCTTTCAAAAAATCTACTAGGATCATTACATCTTCTTACTTGAAATATTACATATGCCAGTTTCCCTCAGGAGCTTCCTATGTTGCTATCTTTTCTACTAGCCATTGGTGTAATCTTGTACATCTCACTTCTTTTACTGCATGTTAGTCTTCTCTTTTCATTTTTAAAGAGCCTTATTCATATAAGGAAGCCTCTAATGATCCAAACTGGGTTCAAGCTATAAATAAGGAATCAGATGCTTTGCATGCTAACAACACTTGGCTAGTTAATGATCTTCCTCTAGGGAAGAAATTTATTTCTTGCAAATGAGTTTAAAAACTCAAGTCTGATGGATCCTTAAAAGATATAAAGCTCGGTTGGTTATCAGGGGAGATACACAAAAAGAAGGGCTAACTTACAATGAAACTTTTTCCTCTATTATCAGGCTATCTACCATTAGACTTGTCATTGCCGTTGCCGCCTCAAGAAATTGGAAGATTTTTCAGCTCAATGTTAACAATGCTTTTCTATATGGGGATCTTGACAAAGACACCTATATGAAAATGCTTGAAGGTATTCCCAATTCTCATAGTTAAGTTTGCAAGCTTCAAAAATTTCTTTATGGGCTCAAACATGCTTATAGGCAATAGTTTTCTAAATCGACAACTTTCCTTAAGCTGTTGAATTATGCACAATCTTAAAATGACTATTTCTTGTTTATTAAAAGGAATGCATATCATTTGACTACCGTGGCTGTTTATGTTGATGATATTTTAGTCACTGGATCAGATATTGTTGAGGTACAACAACTAGTCTTAGTTAGACTCTATTTTTGGTATTAAGGATCTTGGGGATCTTAACTACTTTCCTAGGTTTGAGGTGACTTATTTGCCTACTATAATTATGCTTTCTGAGATGAAGTTTGTTAATGAGCTACTCTTTATCACCAATTCTTTCATTAAGATATCTGTTTCTACTCCTCTTCCTTTAAATCTCAAACTCTCTATTGATTCTGGAGATCTAGTTTCTGATCCTACCTATTACAGAACCATCATTGGTAAGCTTAATTTTCTTATTCACACTAGGCCTAACATATCGCATGCTATGTAGACCCTTAGTCAATTTATGCAAGCTCCTAGAGAACCTCATCTATTAGTTTTGGAACATGTTCTTAGATATCTTAAAGGCACTATCCATTAAGATATTAATTTGACGATTACAGACCAGTTACATCTTCAAGCTTTCAGTGATTCAGACTGGGTTGCATGTCCTACTACTAGGAAACCTGTCACCAGCTATTTGGTTCTTTTTGGTAATTCTACCATCAGTTGGAAGCCCAAAAAACATACCATAGTATCAAGATCTTCTGCTGATGTTGAACACAGAGCCATGGCTTATGCAACATTTGAAATTACTTAACTTGTAAGGCTACATTTTGAATTAGGAGTGAAGAATTTGAAAATTGTTACTTTGCATTGTGACAATCAATATGCTCTTCAAATTGCCCAAAATCCAATATTTCATGATGAACCAAACACATCGAATTGGATTGTCATTTTACTCAAGAAAAAGTTTAGGTTTGATTCAAGTAACTTATTTACCTATGAGACAACAACTGGCAGATATTTTGACTAAAGCACTCCCTTCTTATCAGCACAAAGATCTCATACTCAAAGTTGGGCATGATGATGTTCAACATTCCTCAGTTTTCATGGGGGTGGGGGTTAGAAATAGTAAGTTGCGATTTTCTAGGCATTTTGTTAAAAGGATATATCTTTTGTATATATGAAACATTATGTATAGAATACAATAATATTCTTTATGTTTCGCTTCTATTCCTTTCATTCTCTTCATTAAAACACAATAATGGAGACATAAGTTTCATCACTATTTACACAATATGAACTTTTCAGATTTATTGATTCATACCTAAAATGGAAAAGTAGCTAAAAATTTGTAACTCTTTCTAAGAACAATTTCAACACTGATGTCCATGTATAATAATCAAAAAAAGTTATTAAACTAAATTAAGTTAAAGAAATAATGTAGCATCCCGTTACCGATGTGAGGGGCATATTGGTAATTGGGATTGGATAGGAATTTTTACTGCTTATATTCATTGAGTATTATTTGTGGCCTCTGATTTTAGAGGAATAGATCATTTTGCACATGCATATGCATAGTGACATGCATTCATGATTTTTTCGGCAATTAATTGTGATTATGTTTTGAATGGTAAATCATGTGAGATATGAGTTATTGGGTTTGTATAGTTAAATTGGAGTGAGAATTGAATTTTAGAGATTTGAAAATTGAAATTTGAGTATAGGATCATGTGTCTTATATTTTTGAGGATTTATAGGAATTCTTCCGAAAATTTTAGAGTTTTGAGTTTGGACCAGAAAAATGTCTTAGAGACTGACGGATTAGATTCCGGTTCTGAAATTGATTGGCAATTGGATTGGAAAATTCAGATTTGTGAGTTTAACAATTTTTGTGATGAGCCATTGAAATTTAGAGACTGAAATTTAATGAAATTGAGGACTTAAGCCTTAAGAGTTATAGGTTGAAAATTAACCTTTATATTGTTCTAAGTTCAAATTTCTTCCTTATTTCACTTTGAAAACCTAAGTCAAACTTTCCTTTCTCCTTCCTCTTCCTTTGACGATTCGATCTTGTCCTCCTTCGAGATTTTGTTTGTTTTTCCTTTCTTTGTGGTTGAAGAGCTGCTAGAATCTGTGGAGAGTTTGATGTTTGGATTGGCTATGGAGGATCACCGTGGATGTTAGAGGATTGAAAGATTTTCAGAGATTTTAGGGTTTAAAGAATCGAGCTTCGATTTGGTAAGTTTTATGGCTTTAATGTTGATATTTATTGTTGTTTGATGTATTAATGAGTTTTAATGCTAGACATATGGGTAGTAGAGAGTGTTTAATGCTGGTTTATAGAGAGAGAAAGATGAAAATCGGTTGGAGAAGACGAAATCGTTCGCACGTCGCGACGCCTGCAATTGGCCTCGCCGCGATGAGTCAGTGTGTGCTAACCGCGACGAGCGGACCAAGACGCCGCGACGAGCGTCCCTTTCCACGTCGCGACGAAGGACCCTAGGTCTCGACGAGGGACAAATTCTGAATGGAATCGATCTGGTTTTTGGGGCATATTTTATAGTATAGACCTCCAATTGAGGTGATTCTGGATTCGTTGCGAACTAGAGAAAGAGGTCTACGATTGAGGTAAAGAATAAGAGTTCAAATTTAAATTAGCGGGTTCCCAATCATAGAATGAGAGTCGAGTATAGTTCCTATTGTAACCTAAGAATTTCAGTATGACTATGAGAGTTTAAATTGGAGACTTATGAAATTAATGGATGATATGGATCTAGTGAATAGTGAATTTTGGATATGAGGCAAGAGATTGCTGAATTGGGTTTTAGCGCCGGGAAATCATGAACATGCATCATACAGTTTTGAATTAAGACATGTGCATTATCGAATTGCTTTGATTGAGCATCTAGTGATGAGAATTTGTTTAAATTGTTATAGAGGCACCGTTGGATCGTCAGTCCACGGATATTGCCGGGACTTCCAGGCAATAGTTCGGAAGTTACAAGTGAGTAACCTAGTTGGTTCCTCAATCTTTGTGTGTTAAATGTTCTATGAATAGGTGAGTTGTTTGCAAATGTGAGTGCTTATGGCGTGAAATAGATGTCTTTGAATTGTGAGTAAATGTTCTGAATGCGATAAATAGAATCGATTGATACAAATATATGTTATTGATTGTGCAAGTGTGAGTGCATGCTAGGCATGATTGAAATCGGTAAATAAACAATTATGACTGGAGCAATTAGTGATCAGAGCTTTAAGCTCGATTATCAGTGAAAAAGGGCCCAAGGCCGAAAGGGAATAGTGCATACCCAGAGGGCTCTCCTATCCCTAGTGTGAGCGAGCAGTAGTGCATACCCTGAGGGCTCTCCTACTTGCCTAAAATACGAATTACTGTGTAATGTGCCCGAATTGGGACAGTATTGACGCTCAGTCACAACACTGACATAAAATGAGGATTAGAATGCATTATGCATCTGACTGTATTGTGGAAATTGAGAATGCGTGCATTATGTAGCGATTGAGCAGTGACATCTCTGATTTATGTTATGTTAAAAATGTGTAAATTTGCCTTATAGTGGTTCGAATGCGTTATCGTATGACTATGTGATATATCGTGTGTATATGCATGAGTTGGGTGAACCATCGATGATGGTTTCTCAATGAGTTCGCAAACTCACCCAACATTGCAATTATTTTTCAGGACAGCGCTAGTAGATTCCTAGCTCCCGTAATAGACTCTTTTGCCGTGTGAGCGCGTGGGCTAGAGAAGTGATGGCTCACAGGTCGATTAGCTGGGACGATTTTTGGGGATGACTTAGTATAGACTTTTGTATCAGTTTCCTTTTTGAGATAATGTATTGAGACTGTAGGGGACTGATAGATTTGTCTATATTTCAGTTAGTAATGTGAAATGAAAGATTATTTTGGTTTTAAAATTTAGTGGTTTGCATAATTAAGTTAATTGTATTGATGCCATGCGAGTATTTAGTGATCGTTTTCGTTAGTAGCACTTCCTTGTTGTGGGATATGCGTTGGAACGACCCACGGGTGTCTCGGTGCGTACCCTACGGTGATGGGGTGCTACATTAGGTGGTATCAGAGCATGGTTTGGCATCTTTTGGGCATAGTATATTTTAGGCTTGAATTTTAATAAGAAAAGCAGAAATTGATCAGATTCTTGTTTGTTATAGGTCATCCGTTCTTGGAGATCAAGTGGATCAACCAGCTGACCTAGGATCAGTGGGAGCTAGTAGAGAGTCCTCTATGCCTCATTCTGAGGAGTTGCCCCCTAGAGTTCCCGTAAGACGGGAGAGGAGGTACGATAGGCTACGCAAGCAGGGAACTATTGACTTCTATGGCAGCACAGACCCTGCAGAGGCTGAGGGATGGTTGGAGAGGATAGAGAGAGTCCTCGATTAGATTGACCACGACTCTGAGGAGCGCTTTGACTATCGCCTCTGCTTGGTCCGCTTATCGGTGGTGGAAGACTGTTACAGGCGATTCTGCCAGCCCCGCATCTTTGTCATGGGATGATTTTCTGAGGGCATTCAGAGATAACTTCATACCCAAGGTTTATTTAGAGATGAAGATGCAGGAGTTCCTTGAGTTGAGACAGGGGACAATGACAGTAGCTGAGTATGAGGTGCGGTTTAATGAGCTGATGGGGTACGCTTCTGTCTTGGTTGCTTCAGAGTCTGATAGGTGCCGGAGATTCGAGGGAGGGCTTAATCTGGAGATCCGTACTAGGTTAGCTCGATTAGATATAGGCACCTTTGTTGAGCTGAGAGCAGCAGCAGTGAGAGTCGAGCGACTTCGAGGCGTAACAAAGTGAGTCAGTCGAGGCCCCCGGGGCAAGAGACAGCGACAACCTGGGTAGTGAGTAGAGGATTGATGGCGTCGATCCAGTCCTTGAGTCATCTGGAGGAGGTAGACAGTCTAGATTTAGGCAGAGGGGTAGATTTGTTCAGTCTGTTAGTGGCCGTAGCGGTGCTAGAGGTTCAGGCCAGAGTCTTCCGCTGTGTGAGTATTGTGAGAGGAGACACAGTAGGGAGTGCTGGAGATTTACCGCAGCGTGTCTTAAGTGTGGCTCCATAGACCATCAGATCCAGGAGTGTCCTTATACTGTGGAGGCCCAGTCCACTATGACTGGTAGATCAGGCAGCAATACCACGGTGCAACAGAGCCGTGGAGGTGGATCGGGATTTAGGGGCCGAGGTAGAGGCTGAGGCCGAGCTGAGGGATCTGTAATGAGGACTGAGGGACCGAGCAGTTGACAGCAGTCCCAGGCTAGAGTCTATGCCATGACTCGGCAGGAGGCTCATGATTTCCCAGATGTGGTGGCTGGTATGCTTCTGATCTTTGATTTTGAGGTTTTTGCTTTGATGGATCCTGGATCCACTCATTCATTCATTGCACCACATGTGGCATGTAGACTGCATTGTGTTAGGGAGAGATTACAGTATGGGCTAGAGGTGAGTACACCTATAGGTAGTACGACAGTTTTGGGAGAGGTTTGCAAGGGGTGTCCAATTGTGATTGATCAGACAGAGTTGAGCACAGACCTGATAGTGTTACCTCTGAGAGAGATAGGCGTGATTTTGGGGATGGACTGGCTTACTACGCATTGGGCTGTTATGGACTGTTATACCAAGGAGGTTATATTAGAGTCTCCTGGTCAGCCCAGAGCCATTTTTCGAGGTGTTAGTCAGGCAGTGCCAGCTAGGATGATTTCGTTCCTGAGTGCCTTAAGGTTGATGCAGGGAGGTTGTGAAGCCTATCTGGCTCATGTGATTGATTCTAGAGTAGAGCAGAGGCTGCAGGATATTCCCGTGATCAGGGAATTTCCGGATGTATTTCCCGATGAGTTACCGAGTTTGTCGTCAGATCGGGAGACAGAGTTTAAGATTGACCTCGTTTCAGGTACCGCTCCTATATCGATACCTCCATATAGGATGGCACCGGTGGAACTGAGGGAGCTTAAGGCTCAGTTGCAGGAGCTTTCGGATAAGGGATTTATCAGGCCGAGTGTTTCGTCGTGGGGAGCCCCAGTGTTATTTGTGAAGAAGAAGGACGGGACTTTGAGGCTGTGTATCGATTATAGGCAGCTGAATCGGGTTACAGTTAAGAATAAGTATCCGCTACCTAGGATCGATGATTTGTTTGATCAGTTACAGGGAGCACAGGTGTTTACCAAGTTGGATCTAAGATCTAGATATTATCAGTTGAGGATAGCAGAGGCCGATGTGCCTAAGAGTGCTTTTAGGAGCAGGTACGGGCATTTCGAGTTCCTAGTGATGCTGTTCGGGTTGACTAATACCCCGGCAGTCTTCATGGCCTTGATGAATAAGGTCTTTCAGCCTTACCTGGATCAGTTTGTGATAGTATTCATTGACGACATTCTGGTATACTCGAGGAGTAGCCAGGAGCATGTGGAGCATCTGAGGATTGTTTTGCAGAATATGAGAGAGAGGCAGCTGTATGCCAAATTCACTAAATGTGAATTTTGGCTGGATGAGGTGGTGTTTTTAGGCCACATTGTGTCTGGTGAGGGTATCCGAGTGGATCCTTACAAGATTGAGGCAGTGAGGAATTAGGAGATCCCTAGGAATGTGTCTGAGGTTCGGAGTTTTCTCAGATTAGCAGGATATTACCGGAGGTTTATCGAGGGATTTTCGGTGATATCAGCCCCTTTGACAAAACTTCTGAGGAAGAATGCGGCCTTTGGATGGACTGATGAGTGTCAGAGGAGTTTTGAGGAGCTGAAACATTAGTTGACTTCAGCACCGGTGTTAGCTTTGCCATCAGGATCTGGAGGTTTTGAGGTTTTCAGTGATGCTTCGCCGCGGGGGCTGGGTTGCGTTTTGATGCAGCGTGGTAGAGTGATAGCGTATGCCTCGAGACAGTTGAGGTCTCACGAGATGAATTACCCAGTTCATGACTTGGAGTTAGCAGCAGTTGTGTTTGCTTTGAAGATCTGGAGACATTACTTGTATGGAGAGACGTTCCAGATCTTCACTGATCATAAGAGCTTGAGGTATCTGTTGAGTCAGCGAGAGTTGAATCTGAGGCAGAGGAGATGGATTGAGCTACTGAAGGATTATGACTGCACTATTGAGTACCACCCAGGGAAGGCTAATGTGGTGGCAGATGCTTTGAGTAGGAGGTCTCATATCAGTGCAGCTCAGATTCAGATTGAGAGATTGCCTAGTTTGATTCAGCTGAGAGCTCTGAATGTGCAGATGAATTTGGGTCAGGATGGAGCTCTGTTAGCTACTTTGAGGCTTAGACCGATGTTGCAGGATCGGATCAGGAGGGTTCAGGATCAGGACCCCGTGTTAGTGAGATTGATTGATAAAGTCAGATCTGGTTTGACTACGGATTTTGAGCTGAGAGATGGGATTTTGTGGTTGGGTCAGAGACTGTGTGTGCCAGATGTTGATGATTTGAGGTGAGAGATTCTGGAGGAGGCACATGTGGCTGCCTATGCTATGCATCCTGGTACTACCAAGATGTATAATACTCTTAAGTTACATTTCTGGTGGCCAGGCATGAAGAGGCAAGTAGCAGTGTTTGTTTCTCGGTGTTTGACGTGCCAGCAGGTTAAGGCTGAGCACCAGGCCCCAGTTGGGAGATTGCAGTAGTTACCCATTCCGGAGTGGAAATGGGAATGAATCACTATGGATTTCATTATGGGGTTGCCTAGGACGCCGAGGCAGCATGGTGCGATCTGGGTCATAGTGGACCGATTGACCAAATCGGCTCACTTTTTGCCAGTGAGGGAGAGCAACACCCTTGATCAGTTGGCCCAGAAGTAAGTGGCAGAGATTGTGCGACTGCATGGGGTCCTGGTATCGATAGTTTCAGATAAGGATCCCAGATTTACTTCGAGGTTCTAGAGGAGTTTGCAGTCAGCTATGGGTACGAGGTTGAATTTCAGTACAACATTTCATCCTCAGACAGATGGGCAGAGTGAGAGGACGATCAAGACTGTTGAGGATATGCTGAGAGCTTGTGTATTGGAGTTCAGAGGTGCATGGGATCAGTATCTAGCTCTGATAGAGTTTGCTTACAATAATCAGTACCAGAGCAGTATTAGGATGGCACCGTATGAGGCCCTATATGGAAGACCGTGTAGATCACCTCTTTACTGGGATGAAGAGGGTGTGAGGATGCTCGAAGGTCCCGAGCTGATCCAGGACACTGTGGATAAGGTTAGATTGATTCGGAGTCACATTAAGGCGACTCAAGATAGACAGAAGAGTTATGTGGATCAGCATCGGCGAGAGATGGAGTACAGTGTGGGCGACAGAGTGTTCCTTCGAGTGTCACCGTGGAGAGGAGTGCTGAGATTTGGCCGTAAGGGCAAGTTGAGTCATCGGTATATCGGTCCGTATGAGATTATTGAGAGGATTGGACCGTTGGCCTATAGATTGACATTGCCGAGTGAGATGTCCCAGTTGCATGATGTGTTTCATGTGAGTATGCTCCGAAGATATCGATCAGACCCGACTCATGTGATTCCAGCTCAGGAGATTGAGATAGCGAGTGATCTGAGTTATGTTGAGGAGCCGGTGCAGATTATCGAATCGCGGGTCAAGCAATTGAGGAGCAGGATGATTCCATTGGTGAAAGTCCTATGGAAGAACCACTCATCAGAGGAGGCAACTTGGGAGACTGAGGAGCACATGAGGAGGCAGTACCCTCATCTGTTCAACCAGTCAGGTATGAAATTTTGGGACGAAATTTTTTATTAGGAGGGGAGTATTGTAGCATCCCGTTACCGATGTGAGGGGCATATTGGTAATTGGGACTGGATAGGAATTTTTACTGCTTATATTCATTGAGTATTATTTGTGGCCTCTGATTTTAGAGGAATAGATTATTTTGCACATGCATATGCGTAGTGACATGCATTCATGATTTTTCCGGCAATTAATTGTGATTATGTTTTGAATGGTAAATCATGTGAGATATGAGTTATTGGGTTTGTATAGTTAAATTGGAGTGACAATTGAAATTTAGAGATTTGAAAATTGAAATTTGAGTATAGGATCATGTGTCTTATATTTTTGAGGATTTATAGGAATTCTTCCGAAAATTTTAGAGTTTTGAGTTTGGACCAGAAAAATGTCTTAGAGACTAACGGATTAGATTCCGGTTCTGAAATTGATTGACAATTAGCTTGGAAAATTCAGATTTGTGAGTTTAATAATTTTTGTGATGAGCCATTGAAATTTAGAGACTGAAATTTAATGAAATTGAGGACTTAAGCCTTAAGAGTTATAGGTTGAAAATTAACCTTTATATTGTTCTAAGTTCAAATTTCCTCCTTATTTCACTTTGAAAACCTAAGTCAAACTTTCCTTTCTCCTTCCTCTTCCTTTGATGATTCGATCTTGTCCCCCTTCGAGATTTTGTTTGTTTTTCCTTTCTTTGTGGTTGAAGAGCTGCTAGAAACTGTGGAGAGTTTGATGTTTGGATTGGCTATGGAGGATTACCGTGGATGTTAGAGGATTGAAAGATTTTCGGAGATTTTAGGGTTTAAAGAATCGAGCTTCGATTTGGTAAGTTTTATGGCTTTAATGTTGATATTTATTATTGTTTGATGTATTAATGAGTTTTAATGCTAGACATATGGGTAGTAGAGAGTGTTTAATGCTACTTTATAGAGAGAGAAAGATGAAAATCGGTTGGAGAAGACGAAGTCGTTCGCACGTCGCGACGCCTGCAATTGGCCTCGCCGTGACGAGTCAGTGCGTGCTAGCCGCGACGAGCGCGTGGATCTTCGCCGCGACGAGCGTGCTTTCACGCCGTGGCGAGCGTCCCTTTCCACGTCGTGACGAAGGACCCTTGGTCGCGACGAGGGACAAATTTTGAATGGAATCGATCTTGTTTTTGGGGCATATTTTATAGTATAGACCTCTAATTGAGGTGATTCTGGACTCGTTGCAAACTAGAGAAAGAGTTCTACGATTGAGGTAAAGAATAAGAGTTCGAATTTAAATTAGCAGGTTCCCAATCATAGAAAGAGAGTCGAGTATAGTTCCTATTGTAACCTAAGAATTTCAGTATGACTATGAGAGTTTAAATTGGAGACTTATGAAATTAATGGATGATATGGATCTAGTGAATAGTGAATTTTGGACATGAGGCAAGAGATTGCTGAATTGGGTTTTAGCCCCGGGAAATAATGAACATGCATCATACAGTTTTGAATTAAGACATGTGCATTATCGAATTGCTTTGATTGAGCATCTAGTGATGAGAATTTGTTTAAATTGTTATAGAGGCACCGTTGGATCGTCAGTCCACGGATATTGCTGGGACTTCCAGGCAATAGTTCGGAAGTTATAGGTGAGTAACCTAGTTGGTTCCTCAATCTTTGTGTGTTAAATGTTCTATGAATAGGTGAGTTGTTTGCAAATGTGAGTGCTTGTAATTGTGAAATAGATGTGCTGAATTGTGAGTAAATGTTCTGAATGCGATAAATAGAATCGATTGATACATATATATGTTATTGATTGTGCAAGTGTGAGTGCATGCTAGGCATGATTGAAATCGGTAAATAAACAGTTGTGACTGGAGCAATTAGTGATCAAAGCTTTAAGCTCGATTATCAATGAAAAAGGGCCTAAGGCCGAAAGGGAATAGTACATACCCAGAGGGCTCTCCTATCCCTAGTGTGAGCGAGCAGTAGTGCATACCAAGAGGGCTCTCTTACTTGCCTAAAATGCGAATTACTGTGTAATGTGCCCGAATTGGGACAGTATTGACGCTCAGTCACAACACTGACATAAAATGAGGATTAGCATGCATTATGCATCTGACTGTATTATGGAAATTGAGAATGCGTGCAATATGTAGCGATTGAGCAGTGACATCTCTGATTTATGTTATGTTAAAAATGTGTAAATTTGCCTTATAGTGGTTCGAATGCGTTATCGTATGACTATGTGATATATTGTAACATCCCATCTCCGATGGGAGGGGTATTTTAGTAAATTGGGACGGGAACGGGTTAGGAGTATTAAATTATACTCGGCATGAACATATGTCATGCAGCCTCTATAAATGGTGAGTTTTGCACAGGCACATAGTCATACATGCATTCATGACATTTCCCGGCATAAGTGTCTAATTGTGATCTTTTCTGAAATTGGTGTGATAATGGGATTTGAAAAAAATATTTGGAGTGCGCCATAGAGTGTTTTACATTTTTACGGATTTATGGGAATTTTTTTGGAATTATCCGGAGAAAATTCCCGGACCGGCAAAATCGTCGGTACATGGCCTATATGTGTTTTTGTTGTGGAAAGTGTGGTTTTCGTGTTTAAAAAATTATTGGGAGTGGACTGTCTTATGTTTTACAATTTTGGGCAATTTAGGTAATTTTCAAAAAAATGATTCGGGAAAATTTCACGAAATTCCTGCATCGGAAAAAATCGCCAATTGGCGAACCGGTCGATTTTCGGTAGTGAAAATTGCTATCCAATGGCACTACAATATTGGGTATATTATTTTGGGATTAAAATGAGGGCCATTGGACTTGATTGGGTCGAATTTCATTAGGGTTTAATCTTATGAAATGTTATTTTGTCTTTTCCTAATTTGTCTTTTTTCAACATGCCAAGTGTTCTACCCTTTCATATTTTGTTTTATTCTCACCTCTTTTAACCCATTGAATACGGCAACTTCTTAATAAGGAAGGAATAAAATGTTGAAAGTTGCTTATGTTTCTCCTCCACCGAAACCCTTCCTCTTCTTCCTATTCATAAAGTTTTTGACAATCCTCCAACTTAAGTGTTTTCTTTACAAGTTTAAACATCCTACTTCTTTATTATGTTGGTGATTGTATATGTGGAGTGAAGAGGAGAGGTTGATGCTAGGTGAAGAAGTAAGAGTTGGAGTTGGAAGCTTTTATTAGGTAAGGTTTTAATGATACTTTGATTATGTAGTTATTGAATCATGGTGATTAGAAGCATGTAATGGGAATTATGGTACAATTATGATGTTGATTGATGCTTTAATTTGATGATAATTATTGCTTGACTTAATGGGTATAAGGTTAGTTTGAAGTAGGAATGGATAAGGTAGTATGAATACATGATTTTAACTTGATTTGTGATTGAATTTTGATGATTAATGTTAATTAGAATTGAGAAATTAAGTGCTGCCAATTTTTAGGTATTAGCCCTAGGACATGTATGAATGTGTATGAATGGTATAAGAACTGATTTGTGTTATTTGGATGCTTGATGATGTGTTAAAGGCAATGGAAATGAGAGAAACAAAGGTTGGACCAAATCTGGAAAATTAGGGTTTTTGATTGATTGTACTGTTTTAATCATAACTCATTGTATAGAAATGCAAATGAGGTGAGGTTTGTGGCCTCTTAAACTTTGGGATGTTAGATACATTTTTGTGTGAAATAGGTGTTGTCAAATTGTAACTCTAATAGGTTGAAATTTGGCATGGAAAGTTACTGTTTTATTGCCTATGAACAGTAACCGAAACCATACCCTATGAGCTTTGCTGATTTTTCTAAATTAATTGAGATGGAATTTGGGAAAATGGTCTTCATGGAAGTTGTAGAATATTGAGTTAGCTTTCCATTTCCACTGATCTTGCTAATTTTCGAGTTGTATATTGGGAGATATGAACTGATTCCTATGGACTGGTTTTGGGCATGTTGATGAAACCTAGCTTAAGTGTCTGACTTGTGAGTATTCTGCTTGGAAGCAATTTTAGCCATTTTTGTGGACTGAATTGGTGTGAGTGATCTTCTGAAAAGTTTAAGAGGAAGAAATTATCTTGAAAATGAGATATGGCATATAATTTTTAGAGGTCAGAGTTGGGAGTTATGATTTTGCAAAAACTGATCCTGCATTAGGATGTGAATGGATGATTATGGCAGTAACTAGCATGATAGTTTTGAAATTGTTAGAAATTAAATTGGAAATTGATTTCTTCATGAAAATTGAAGTTTGAGGATTTATCTTTTCAGGGATATAAAGTTCTGATTTTTCTGACTTGTGTACAGGGAGTTATGCTTGTTATAAGTGTACTGCTCAAATTGAATGATTTCAGGGACAGCAACATTGAGTGAATTAATTGACTTGTTTATCAATGGAATTTGATTTTGGGTTGTTCATGAAAGTTGTAGATGACATTGTGAACTTATTGAGCATATTTATGTGGTAATTTTTGGCTGAAGAATCTGAGAGTTATGGAAATTTCAATGTACTGTTCTGTTTTAATGGGATTTGAGTAGGCAGTAGCTTTGAAGGGATTTTTGACACCCTTAACGGTGAAATTGATTTTTATGGTCTTCTTGAGAATTGTAGAGGGTTTCCTGAGCTTTCCAACGAGATATAGTTGGAAATTTTCTGAATTGTGTGCAATGAATTATGGGTGTTGAAAATTGGATTTAAAATAATAATAAAAAAAGAAATGGAAATGGACACGCCCGGTCACTAGGGCGACGCCTCGCCCTAGTGACGAGGCGTTGAGGGCGTCGTCGCTAGGGCGCCTCGCCTAGCGACGAGGCTGAATAAGTCAGCCCGCTGGCAGGCGTCGCCCAGCGTGGTGATCTTAATTTTTTTTTTATTTGTTAATTGATAATTTGGGATTTCATGCTTCTTTTGTCAATTTCTTTTCCGTCCGACGTCCGATTGACCTGATTCTTGAGGCATCGGATTCGTTGAACATTTAATTTCATTTTGTGAGAAATTGGGAATTTTGGACGGAATTGGCGTGGCCCGAATGGAGCCTTTAATCACTTTATTTTGTTTAATTGGGGACCTATAGAGGTCCGAATTGCGCCGTCGGCGCCAATAGGTTTCTAATTTTTAGGCGGATTTTGTTATGGGGAAATTTGGATTTAGGGCGGAAAATTCATGAACATGGATATTTCACATACATGTGCACAAATTGCATCTGTAGTGACTCGTTCTTTCTCTGTTTCTTATAGAGGCCCAGTGGGCGTCATCGATCGACGGGCGGAAACTTCCCGGCATTAACTCGGAAGTAATAGGTGAGTAACCTAGTTGGTTTCTCAACCTTATGTGTTTCTTAATTTTATGCATTGATTGCCATGAGGAAGCAAGGATGGATATATGTGATTGATTGATTTGATTGATTTCGGACCATGGGTGTTCGAAATATTGGATTGTAATATTGAAGTGCAAATGAGAATAAGTGCGTGAGAATGCATTAGTTAATTGGATTGTAAATGTGATAGTGAAACGAAAGGTAAATGCATGAGAATGAAATACCGGACTGAAAGTCCGAGAACATTGGAAAATGATCGGAAATAGTAATTAATTGAAATTGGAAATAGAAATGCGATAATTGGAAATTGAAAATGACATGTGCCATTCATGCATAGTAAATGATCAGATAATGGCGGTTGTGACCGTGTCGCCACCGATTTGAGCTTTAAGCTCAACGCACGGGCCTCGTGCCCAACGTATTCGAGCCTCGACTTCGATGATCGAGGCTATGCCTAACGTTTGAGGCTTTAAGCCCAATGTTTGAGCCAATGGCTCAACGTATATGAGCTCAGGCGCACGGTCACAACAACGAAAGAAAATGAAAGAGTCATATGCACACTGCATAAATGAATGTTTAATGTGAATTGTGTGAAAGGCTTATTGCCTTATAAAATGTGAAATTGAGTGCCTGTGATTTCTTGTTTATGATATATATACAATATTGTGTGATTGTGTGGATATGCATGAGTTGGGTGAACCATCGATGATGGTTTCTCACTGAGTTCGCAAACTCACCCAACATTGCATCTATTTTTCAGGAAATGGAGAGTACCCCGTTGGACACGCGGGAGTACGTCTACTGCTAGCAAGACAAAGTATCGGGTCGGGATCAGTGTCGTCCGTGTCTGCATTAGTGTATTCATTTGGTATTTAGTAGGCCCAATTGTTTACATGTAATTGTATAGAGTGACTGAGCACTAATGAGTGCTAATAATGATTGAAATTGTTTTATCAGTGAAATGGTTTAATCTTTGAAAGTGTTTTGTTATAATTGAGCCAAGTCAATGTTTTTTTACAGACTCTAATGTTTTGAAGGAAAAAAATGTCATACGATTTTATTAATAAGGTAATGAATGTTCTAATCGCCACCCTCGCGGGTCACGGCCTCGGATATCACCATGGATATCGGGTTCGGGTCTCGTCGGGAGTGGGTGCTACATTAATAATATCGAGCCTAGAAGTACAATCTTACATGGGCTTTCGAAAAAAAAATGTGTGCAAGTTATGTGCATTTAAGTCATGTCACGGCGACGGTGACAACTGATCCCAGTGTAGTATGTGAGTCGTATGCATAAATATGTCTCAGTCGTTTAAGCGGTTAGAAAAAAAAGTGAGAAAAAGGATAATGTGTTAGAATGTGATAAAATGAAGTAATTGATATCGCAAAATAGGAAAAAAAGTGTATGGTTCGATCGAATGATTTAAAATTTAGTGTCTTTGGTATTGACGGTATATTGTGAAGTACAATATTGGAGTTAGATTGGGTATATCCTTGAATATGAATTTGAATAAAGATTATAGTTGGGAATGAATAGAAAAAAAATAGAGTTGTGATAATGGGAAGATTTCCAGTGTATTAGGTGAATGAAAATAAAGTGTTCTATGATATAGAGAAGTTACAATTGAGATTGATTACCGTGATGAGAGTTATATATAAGGATTGGTGATTTGGAGTCAAAATATATTAAGTGCAAAATCAAGAATGATTTCACATCTGTGATCTTGATTTGAGTGTGGAAATATATGGGTATAATGCCATAATGAAAAGATTGACATGTAAGACAATGAAATTGATAAATGAAAAAGTTGTTCGGGTTTAATTGATGCACTAAGTAAATGCACACCGCTTATGGAGCCCTATGGTAAGTGAATATGTTCATTGCAATTCTTTGAGTTAATGGATAATTGCTAGCGAGAATTGTTATGTGTTAGAATAAGAAACGAAAGTGCTTATCTTGATCAACAGATAGGAATAGAGATTGTATCGATCCTCACGAGCGAGGACGGTGTAAGCAGGAAGGTTCTTTGAGTTCGTAATATATATTGTCATTGTAAGTGTATATCTGATAGTGGGATTACTATCACGGGTGAAATGATGAAGCATAAATGAATAATTTGCGTGATTATGATATAGGAAGAAATCGGTGGCCTATTACATAAGCTCCGATTATAATGCCGGTAGCTCAAGTTTAAAATGAGTGAGAGTAAGACATGAGAATGCTCAGAATGATCAATTGAGAAAGAAGTGATATAGTTAAAGATGTTAGCATCGGTAATGAGCTTGAGAGAATAAAATAAGGGACATGAATAGAGTAAGGTCCCCATGATCGAGAACTGGTATCAAAAAGAGAATGGTTATCGAGAGTTAAATGCAATTAAGGTATTCTTAGCAGTATGATCTATTAATGGGCAAATTGATGGGACTATAGAGATATATTGTCTGATAGGATGTGATGATTATGGTGATGTATGGCGAGATAATAGAGGAAAAGAAATTGTTTAAGTGCTCTTGATTTATCTTCGTGACGTATCAAGAGTAATGGCGATTTGTATTACATCCGGCGAGACTCTAGCGTAAGAGCTAAACTATGCTACAAAAAAGTGTACATTATGTTAATGAGATGGTTACGATTATGTAAGAGAAGTACGCATATTAAGGAAATATTAATTGCGAATTTGATGGGATTAAAGGTTCGTGTATATTTTGTGTAATTATATTTTGTGTAAGCACGAGATCGATATAACGATTGTTTATTCAAGTCAATGAGTGATCTATCGTGAATAAATTAAGTTATGTGTGGAGAAATGAAGGTAAAGAACATGTGCGAATATGTTATGATGAGACAAATTATCGAAAATTGTTCCTCATTGGAGACGTTCGATAATTAAAAAGTTACATGAATCAACTATGGAGTGCGGAAAAGGAACATGTCTCAATTGTGTTGCGATGGATAATAGATATAAGCATAAGAAATAGATACATTGGTATAGGTGAGGAGATTGGTTATCATGCAAGTTTCATAAGAGTGAAATAAGGGATGAATTAGGATGCGAACATGGGATATTGGGAGAATTAAGTAAGATATAGGTATTGATAAAATGCCAAAGTTCAAAAGATATGTGTAGGCGGAATTTGTAATTAATGAGAACTAATGGAATGCTGGATGCGTTCATAAATTGTCAAAGATTTTATGGTTTTAGCAAATCGACAAAAATAATTGAGGAAAACATGTGATTGTTATGACTGATGATCATAAAGGAGACATTTGAAGAATTTACTATCTATATTCAAGTGTTCCAGTAAAGGTTCTAATGTGATCTATGGAAATTGGATAAAGTGATTTTATGCACCTTGGGACAAATATGATTCCATGGGCGGTATTATGATTGATGATTTGAAATTTGTTATATTGAGTGTGGCCTAAAAGCTTGGAGACATAAATCGATGAAAATAGTTTGGAGATGTCTATGAATATGCAAATCGATAACTATTGAGTTATGTCGTGCAGTTGAATGATTTGAAAAGGATTCAGTGGCTGATTACTCCAAACTAAGCTAATGGTGCAATTCGAGGAATTGAACAAAGAAATAAAAAAAATTCAATTGCAGAAGATCCAAATTTGGGTAATAAGGTTATCAAATCTAATGTATTATTGCGTATTAATAGTCGAATTGACAAAAAGGGGCAAAAGAAAGTATTATTAGTTATGGGAATTTCAAAGGTGGTGTGCATCAAAACGGATTGGCAAAACCCGAATTAAGGATGTAGAAATTGTAACCCGTATCAAAGAACTGAAGATAACTCCATTTGTTGAGGAAAGTGATAGGTATAGTTCGAATTAAGAAATATGGGTGATATTCATTACGGGAACTGTTAGTGAAAACGTAAGGAATGATCGAGGCTTTATGTTTTAGCAAGAGCGTATTGAAAGAGTAATTGAAAGGTTAGAATGGGAAATCAAATGATCATAAGTAAATGGTTCGAGAAAGCATAAGAAATAATCGAAGTGATATGTTCTAGTAAAAGTATTGTGGAAAAGCAATTGATGGTTAAACGATGACATGTGTGATTAACCAACAGGTGTTTTTGGATTTCATTGGGATATGAGATTGATCTATAGTGCAAAGTGATTGTGGTATGACAATCATTATATTGGTGTCACCATTTGAAAAGTGTATAAGGGGTCTTTATTATGTGATCAGGGCGTTAAGCAATTTAAGATGGTAACATTGAGTTGAATTGATTCACACCGAGGTTATAAATCTCATGAGATTTGTGTTTTGATAATAACGGAATCTGATAAGCGATAAATGAAAGATTTTGAAAGGTATGGCCTCGGCTAAAATGTACTTAGATGGAAATAAAGGTGTAATTAAGGGAAATTGAATTCATGAGGAGTGACTTCCATGCGATTGTGGTGTGAATAGAATTATGGATTGGCAAGTTAGGCTAAAACTTAAAAGATGATTCGGATTCACAAAGTGTTTCATAGATATTGTTAGGATCCGATATATATGTTATTGAGATTGAAAGTGGCGAATTGCGCGTAAGTCTGAGAAAGCAGTAAAATCATGTAAAGTTGAGAAAGGAAAAGAGTCATTGATTGTTTTGATTTCCTTTCATGGACAGAATTTGGTCGTGTAGTGAAATCGGTGGAAAATGAGGGTATTCATCGAAAAGACTCCCTACCTTCCCGATCATCAGATATGAAATTTCGAGGACGAAATTTTTATTAGGAGGAGAATTGTAACATCCCATCTCCGATGGGAGGGGTATTTTAGTAAATTGAGACGGGGACGGGTTAGGAGTATTAAATTATACTCGGCATGAACATATGTCATGCAGCCTCTATAAATGGTGAGTTTTGCACAGGCACATAGTCATACATGCATTCATGACATTTCCGGCATAAGTGTCTAATTGTGATCTTTTCAAATTGGTGTGATAATGAGATTTGAAAAAATATTTGAGTCGCCATAGAGTGTTTTACATTTTACGGTTTTAGAATTTTTTTGGAATTATCCGGAGAAAATTCCCGGACCGGCAAAATCGTCGGTACATGGCCTATATGTGTTTTTGTTGTGGAAAGTGTGGTTTTCGTGTTTAAAAAATTATTGGGAGTGGACTGTCTTATGTTTTACAATTTTGGAAAATTTAGGTAATTTTCAAAAAAATGATTCGGGAAAATTTCCTGGAAATTCTCGGACCGGAAAAAAATCGCCAATTGGCGAACCGATCGATTTTCGGTAGCGAAAATTGCTATCCAATGGCACTACAATATTGGGTATATTATTTTGGGATTAAAATGAGGGCCATTGGACTTGATTGGGTCGAATTTCATTAGGGTTTAATCTTATGAAATGTTATTTTGTCTTTTTCCTAATTTGTCTTTTCTTCAACATGCCAAGTGTTCTACCCTTTCATATTTTTGTTTTATTCTCACCTCTTTTAACCCATTGAATACGACAACTTCTTAATAAGGAAGGAATAAAATGTTGAAAGTTGCTTATGTTTCTCCTCCACCGAAACCCTTCCTCTTCTTCCTATTCATAAAGTTTTCGACAATCCTCCAACTTAAGTGTTTTCTTTACAAGTTTAAACATCCTACTTCTTTATTATGTTGGTGATTGTATATGTGGAGTGAAGAGGAGAGGTTGATGCTAGGTGAAGAAGTAAGAGTTGGAGTTGGAAGCTTTTATTAGGTAAGGTTTTAATGATACTTTGATTATGTAGTTATTGAATCATGGTGATTAGAAGCATGTAATGGGAATTATGGTACAATTATGATGTTGATTGATGCTTTAATTTGATGATAATTATTGCTTGACTTAATGGGTATAAGGTTAGTTTGAAGTAGGAATGGATAAGGTAGTATGAATACATGGTTTTAACTTGATTTGTGATTGAATTTTGATGATTAATGTTAATTAGAATTGAGAAATTAAGTGCTGCTAATTTTTAGGTATTAGCCCTAGGACATGTATGAATGTGTATGAATGGTATAAGAACTGATTTGTGTTATTTGGATGCTTGATGATGTGTTAAAGGCAATGGAAATGAGAGAAACAAAGGTTGGACCAAATCTGGAAAATTAGGGTTTTTGATTGATTGTACTGTTTTAATCATAACTCATTGTATAGAAATGAAAATGAGGTGAGGTTTGTGGCTTCTTAAACTTTGGGATGTTAGCTACATTTTTGTGTGAAATAGGTGTTGTCAAATTGTAACTCTAATAGGTTGAAATTTGGCATGGAAAGTTACTGTTTTATTGCCTATGAACAGTAACCGAAACCATACCCTATGAGCTTTGCTGATTTTTCTAAATTAATTGAGATGAAATTTGGGAAAATGGTCTTCATGGAAGTTGTAGAATATTGAGTTAGCTTTCCATTGCCACTGATCTTGCTAATTTTCGAGTTGTATATTGGGAGATATGAACTGATTCCTATGGACTGGTTTTGGGCATGTTGATGAAACCTAGCTTAAGTGTCTGACTTGTGAGTATTCTGCTTGGAAGCAATTTTAGCCATTTTTGTGGACTGAATTGGTGTGAGTGATCTTCTGAAAAGTTGAAGAGGAAGAAATTATATTGAAAATGAGATATGACATATAATTTTTAGAGGTCAGAGTTGGGAGTTATGATTTTGCAAAAACTGATCCTGCATTAGGATGTGAATGGCTGATTATGGCAGTAACTAGCATGATAGTTTTGAAATTGTTAGAAATTAAATTGGAAATTAAGTTCTTCATGAAAATTGAAGTTTGAGGATTTATCTTTTCAGGGATATAAAGTTCTGATTTTTCTGACTTGTGTACAGGGAGTTATGCTTGTTATAAGTGTACTGCTCAAATTGAATGATTTCAGGGACAGCAACATTGAGTGAATTAATTGACTTGTTTATCAACGGAATTTGATTTTGGGTTGTTCATGAAAGTTGTAGATGACATTGTGAACTTATTGAGCATATTTATGTGGTAATTTTTGGCTGAAGAATCTGAGAGTTATGGAAATTTCAATGTACTGTTCTGTTTTAATGGGATTTGAGTAGGCAGTAGCTTTGAAGGGATTTTTGACACCCTTAAGGGTGAAATTGATTTTTATGGTCTTCTTGAGAATTGTAGAGGGTTTCCTGAGCTTTCCAACGAGATATAGTTGGAAATTTTCTGAATTGTGTGCAATGAATTATGGGTGTTGAAAATTGGATTGAAAATAAAAAAAGAAAAAAAAGAGAAAAAAAAATGGAAATGGACACGCCCGGTCACTAGGGCGACGCCTCGCCCTAGTGACGAGGCGTTGAGGGGCCGCGTCGCTAGGGCGACGCCTCGCCCGAGCGACGAGGCTGAATAAGTCAGCCCCGCTGGGGCGAGACGTCGCCCCCAGCGAGGCTGATCTTAATTTTTTTATTTATTTGTTAATTGATAATTTGGGATTTCATGCTTCTTTTGTCAATTTCTTTTCCGTCCGACGTCCGATTGACCTGATTCTTGAGGCATCGGATTCGTTGAACATTTAATTTCATTTTGTGAGAAATTGGAAATTTTTGGACGGGAAATTGACGTGGCCCCGGGTAACGGAGCCTTTAATCACTGTTTTGTTTAATTGGGGACCTATAGAGGTCCGAATTGCGCACCGTCAGCGCCAATAGGTTTCTAATTTTTAGACGGATTTTGTTATGGGGAAATTTGGATTTAGGGCCGGAAAATTCATGAACATGCATATTTCACCTACATGTGCACAAATTGCATCTGTAGTGACTCGTTCTTTATCTGTTTCTTATAGAGGCCCAAGTGGAGCGTCGTCAGACCGACGGGGCGGAAACTTCCCGGCATTAGCTCGGAAGTAATAGGTGAGTAACCTAGTTGGTTTCTCAACCTTATGTGTTTCTTAATTTTATGCATTGATTGCCATGAGGAAGCAAGGATGGATATATGTGATTGATTGATTTGATTGATTTCGGACCATGGGTGTTCGAAATATTGGATTGTAATATTGAAGTGCAAATGAGAATAAGTGCGTGAGAATGCATTAGTTAATTGGATTGTAAATGTGATAGTGAAGCGAAGGTAAATGCATGGAATGAAATCTGGGATGAAAGTCCGAGAACATTGGAAAATGATCGAAATAGTAATTAATTGAAATTGGAAATAGAAATGCGATAATTGGAAATTGGAAAATGACATGTGCATTCATGCATAGTAAATGATCGATAATGGCGATTGTGACCGGTGTAGCCACCGATTTGAGCTTTAAGCTCAATGCACGAGGGCCTCGTGCCCGATGTATTCGAGCCTCGACTTCGATGATCGTATTATGCCCAACGTTTTAGGGCTTTAAGCCCAATGTTTGAGCCAATGGCTCAGCGATATGAGCTCGGTACGGTCACAACAACGAAAGAAAATGAAAGAGTCATATACACACTTTGCATAAATGAATGTTTAATGTGAATTGTGTGAAAGGCTTATTGCCTTATAAAATGTGAAATTGAGTGCCTGTGATTTCTTGTTTATGATATATATACAATATTGTGTGATTGTGTGGATATGCATGAGTTGGGTGAACCATAGATGATGGTTTCTCACCGAGTTCGCAAACTCACCCAACATTGCATCTATTTTTCAGGAAATGGAGAGTACCCCGTTGGACACGCAGGAGTACGTCTACTGCTAGCAAGACAAAGTATCGGGTCGGGATCAGTGTCGTCCGTATCTGCATTAGCGTATTCATTTGGTATTTAGTAGGCCCAATTGTTTACATGTAATTGTATAGAGTGATTGAGCACTAATGAGTGCTAATAATGATTGAAATTGTTTTATCAGTGAAATGGTTTAATCTTTGAAAGTGTTTTGTTATAATTGGGCCAAGTCAATGTTTGTTTTGCGCACTCTAATGTTTTTGAAGGAAAAAAATGTCATACGATTTTTATTAATAAGGTAATGAATGTTCTAGTACGCCACCCTTGCGGGTCACGGACTCGGATATCACCATGGATATCGGGTTCGGGTCTCGTCGGGAGTGGGGTGCTACATATATCGTGTGTATATGCATGAGTTGGGTGAACCATCGATGATGGTTTCTCATTGAGTTCGCAAACTCACCCAGCATTGCAATTATTTTTCAGGATAACGCTAGTAGATTCCTAGCTCCCATGATAGACTCTTTTGCCGTGTGAGCGCGTGGGCTAGAGAAGCGATGACTCACAGGTCGGTCAGCTGGGACGATTTTTGGGGATGACTTAGTATAGACTTTTGTATCAGTTTCCTTTTTGAGATAATTTATTGAGACTGTAGGGGACTGATAGATTTGTCTATATTTCAGTTAGTAATGTGAAATGAAAGATTATTGTGGTTTTAAAATTTAGTGGTTTGCATAATTCAGTTAATTGTATTGATGCCATGCGAGTATTTAATGATTGTTTTCGTTAGTAGTACTTCTTTGCTGTGGGATATGCGTCGGAACAACCCACGGGTGTCTCGGTGCGTACCCTACGGTGAGGGGGCGCTACAAATAAGGAAGGTTTTGTTATTACCATAAGAAAGTTAAGATATAGGCCTTGTTTGGTGAAGAGCTGATAAGCTCTTTTTTAGCTAATCAGCTCTTCATAGCTTGACTTTGAAAATAAGCTAAAAATCTTGTTTGGTAAAGAGCTGATTGGGTTAGCTAATTCAACCCAATCAACTCTTATTCAACAAGCTCCTCAATAGGAGTGTTTTAACCCCCCCTCCCCCCAACTACTTTTTTTGCCTTTTTCTCCATTTTGCCCTCGCTTATCTTCTATTGCGTCTCTTTTTTCCAGATCATTCTTCCCCAACTGTTGCGTTACTCTCGTTTCCTCATGCGTTATTCCTGTCACCATCTCACTCTCATGTGATCTCGTTTCCTTGCTTCATTCGTTCCCTCCCACACATCAACGAAGGAGAGTAGACCAAATGGGGAGGAGGTTTGAAGTCGATTTTGATGCCATGGAAGAGTTCAGCCCCGACGTAGAAAAGGAAGAAAGTGGCATGATGAAATATCGTCTGGTAAGAGGTGGCTTCCTCTTGATTTTCGGTCGGCTTTTTTGTTTTTAGAATAAAGTTTTATTTTTTTTTGGTTTTTGCTAGTACTGATCGTTTCCTTATATTGGATCCCGATTTTTAAGTGAAATTTAGAAATAATAATTGAAAAGAAATGAGTGTTTTTGTGTATATGTTATGGTACAGATGTATTTATACTTAAAGGAAAGTGATGAAAAAAAGAATTAATTGATTTTTGATAATTTTGGGATTTGAATAGATTTGTATGGTTATGAATGTTAACGTGAATTAGTGGATTGAAATGGACGGATGAAAGAAGGTCAAGGCTTATGTTCGATTTTGTTTGTTTTGCGTTTTAGGTATTCGGGGATTTTGGTATATGGCTTGGAATGCCATTGTGTATTGTAAACGTTTGTTTTCTAATGTATTTGAATTATGAGATTTGTATATTAATTTGAGTTATGGAATTGTTTATGATTATGATTGGGTTGTGTATAGATGATTCTAATTAAGGATTGAGGCTTATTGAAGTGTTTTAGAAATAGGATTTCGTTTATTCATGCTGAGTTTCCGGACGGGAGGTCCGAGGATTTTGATGATTGTGTGATTGAGTTGGTTTATAGAAGTGAATTTTTAAACCCTTTGCAGGTTTGGGTTAGTTAAAATGTAGTTGTTATGCTACCGAAATTTTTATGACAAAAGAAAGATAAGAATGAGATTTATGATTTTGCTAACAAGATGAGAAATGATGAATTAGAGGAATATTATGAATTGAATTGTTGGATTGAGGATAAATTTCCAAAAGGGGAATTAAGATTGCTTTGTATGAGTTTGATAAATGAATGAAAGAAAGAGAAAAAAAATTTATACCGGATTTCATGTAGCACCCTACTCCCATAAGACCCGGACCTGATATCGATAGTGATATCCGAGACCGCGCCCCGCGAGGGTGGTGTGATACGCACTCGATCAATTAAAATTCAGTATATATTTTTTATTTCCTTTTTACAAACACACATACGGAAGTCAATAATCAAATAGGGCATAAGCCCTTTTCCACCATATAATGTCATTTACAAAATTTCCCATATGATCATTTGACCCTTTCACAAATACAAACACTGGAATCATTTCAAATTACAATTCATACGAAAATTGCGGAATAAACAATTTAATACAAAAATATAGACATGCAATGCAGACGCAAACTGATCCCGACCTCTATCCTTCACTTGAATGTTGCAGGTATACTCCCGTTGGCCTAACGAGGTATTCTTCTGAATCCTGAAAAATATTTGCAATTTTTGGGTGAGTTTTGCGAACTCAGTGAGTGACCATCATTGATGGCTCACTCAATCACATAACAAATCATTCACATATCACATTATTTCACATACAGTACATTCAATCAATCATACTTTGTATCCAAAATCACATTTTTCATTATGCATATGCAATGCACATGAGACTCATTTTCATTTATTATTGTCGTTATGACCGAGTGCCTTTTTCCAGCTCATCCCTTCATGGATGTCGAGCTTTGTCGTATACGTCCCATATCCCTTATTGGATATCGGGGACGGTTGCACTCGAGCCCGAGGCTGTATTCACATTCCGAGCTTTAAGCTCTTTGTGCTGGCTACTCCGATCATAACTTCCTTTATCTTACATGCATTCATGTAATGAATGTCGCACATTCATATTTTGATCACATTTATCATCGGATCTTAGTCCGACATTCAGCACAGATGCTGAGCGTACTTTTGCATTCATATGCACATTCACAATTTTAGTTCATATACAAATACAAATGCACATTTAACAATCACATTCACATACAATTAACACTTCAATATCTCATTCATATAGCACCTTCTTCGGACCTTCATTGTCCGAATTTCAACAATCAAGACACATTCATCATTTAACCATTCAATTTATAACATAAACAAACAACAATAAGGTGAGACCATCTAGGTCTACTCACAGTACGCTCCAAAATAGCATTTTCTTCCCAATTCTGGAACGTTAGAATGTGGACACTTGACCTGCACAACCTATTTATGCAAGGCACACATTGCACATTCATCAATAACTGTACACATAACCACATTCATTTATGTACAATTGTAATAAAGGACTATGTACAATGCATATTCAATGACAATCCCGGGTATATGTTCTAATATACATTTTATGCTCATTTCCATTTCAAAATTTATATACGTTTCATATACTTCATTGGTACATGATCGTTCTAACTTCTCCTTTCAATCTTTGCCCTTTTTATAAGTCTAGCTTATTCATAAGCTTACACTTCAAGAACACTTGGTTACTTTATATCATAACTCAATTTTTCATCATCTCTTTTCTAACCTCACATGATCTCATAATATCAAATCTTCATTCATAGCTTAGCAATTTAAACATATGAACACATTGAGGCTTATTGCCTATTTACACAAAAACCATAAATACATATATTACCCACCTAGTTGTCTTGCAAAACTTCGAGTCAATTTGTCTCTCTCCTTGTTCTTGGGTAGAACTCTCTTGGTTACCTAAAACAAACCAAATCTCTTTCAATAGAAATCCACTTAAAAATTTCATAATGCAAAATCCCCAAAATTGATTCTAGGACATTTAAACCCAACCAATTTCTAAACTACATAAGTTAGAATCCTTCCAAAAATCCAAAGGATTCAGAAAGATCTTTCCTTGATTCATCACCAAAAAGAGATCTTTAGCTCAAATGGAAGCTCTTATCTTCATCTTCCTTATTCTCTTCTTGAACGACTTTAAAATCTCTCTTAAAGGCTAAGGAAATTAAAACCCTAGCTTGATCTCTCTTCTTTCTCTCTCTTCTTTCTTCTTCTTTAGTATTTCTCTTTCTTCTTCATGATATTTCTCTTTTTTTTGTCCATTTCGTTCTCCCCTTAATTTATAAGCCAGACCATACTTCTCTTTTTCCATTTATGCCCTTAATGAGTCCAAAAAGTCCATTTTATCCTTCCTTATAGGCTCATGTTCTTTTAAACTTAAGTGTCTTGTCAGAAATATCCTTGACCATTCTTACACATCACTTTCTTCTAGAAGACTCCTCTCTATTGTCTTACGGGTCTAATATCACTAAAAGCATTCAATCCGGTTCAGTGATTCAGAAGTTACACTTTAAACGTTTTGGACTGTTCTTGTCCATAACAGTACACTATGCATAACTTCCATAAGAATTTTAGACATCCTAGAGACTGAATTAGATTCCAAGTCCTTCATACCATTTGTAGCTCCATGTCTCTAGTTCACCAAGAATCAAAAATAATCTCATTTTGATTTCTACAAATCAAGATATCATTAAAACACTGAAGTATGTTCAGTGGGATAATACCAGTTCATATCCTTTAAGAGCACCCACATTGTACCCGACTTACTATTTTCATTTAATCTCTCTCCATACAATTTAGATAACTTCTATTTTTTTTGGAGATATAGAGAAAGTTCTTACAAATCCAACGGTTCAAGAATCAAGTCATTTAGAGGTCTAGAGAAGAAGTTATGGCCAAAACAATCCAACATGTTCATATCCTCACCTGAAATGTACATATCCCAGTACGAATGCCATAATTTTTGCTACAGAAGTCCGATTAGTTTCATTTTTAGACCATTAGAAAGAGGACTTCTGGATCTAAAACTTATATGAAGACCTCAAAGTACAATTCTATCGTATAACTTCTGTATCGTCTCACTTTTCTTTCATCTGCTTTTCTACGTCTGCTTTTCTGCGTCTGCTTTTCCGCGTCTGTCTTTTTGGGTCTATACATATCTCTGTTCGAATAGTATAACTTTTTCTACAGATATCCAATTGACTTAGTTTTTAGACCATTGGAAAGAAGACTTCAAGATCTACAGCTTCTATGAAGACCTCAAAGGCCAATTCTATCGTTTAACTTCTGTATCGTCTCACTTTTCTTTCGTCTGCTTTTCTGTATCTGCTTTTTGCGTCTGTCTTTTTGGGTCTGTACATATCTCAGTACGAATACTATAAATTTTTCTATAGATGTCCAATTGACTTAGTTTTTAGACCATTAGAAAGAAGACTTCAAGATCTACAACTTCTATGAAGACCGCAGAGTCCAATTCTTTTGTCTAACTTCTGTATCGTCTCACTTTTCTTTCATCTGCTTTTCTGTGTCTGCTTTTCTGCATCTGTTTTTCTGCGTCTGGAACATCTCCACTTATAAGACGTATAAATTTTGACTCCGATGTCCAAATTTTACAAACTTTATACCTTTGGAAAGATAAAAGAAAGATATACAATGTTTCAGAAGGAAACTTTGCCAAAATCCATCTTTATCAATCCCAAATTTTCCCCTAAATTCTAAAGATAATTTTTTTCATTCATACACCAACACTGCACCCAGTTCTTCACTTCATGACAATATTTGAGACTCTTAGGCACAGAATTGAAATTCGATGTCTTCACACAAAATGTAGCCATATATCTCTAGTTTAATCCAAATTAAGAATCATCTCGTTTTCATTACTAGAGAAAACGTTGTGGCTAAATGACTGAAGCATATTCAGTGAATATTTTCCAGATCACTACCAATCTTATTTCTAAATCTTTCCTCATCACGACTCATACCAAGATCACTCTTTCTACTCCTTCTACTCCTCATTTCAATAAAATCACATTTAATACCATTTATACCCAGAAGTTGTCAATGAATGCATGTACCAGTTTTTATGCTAAAGCATTTCGTATTTATGTGCTTATATGCTAGCATGGTGCATGAGCAAGAAAATGCATTTCCTTAACCTCTATTTGAGTTCACAAATACCGAAAGTTCGGGTACTAACCCTTAATAAGGGGACAGGATGTTACATTTCTCCCCCCTTTAATAAATTTCGTCCTCGAAATTTTCATCTGATTGATCAATACAGTGGAGGTGACCATCATCGATGGTTAACTCAATTCATGCATATACAAACAGTTCACAATATTTCACATAATACCACACAATAACATATTTGGAAATATCGTATACATCATCATTTCACAATATAAGGCATTTCGCCCCTCACACAGTTCACAATTTATCATTCATATATGCAGAATGCATATGTGACATCTTCCATTTTATTACGGTGTTGTGACCGTGCGCCTGATCTGTCCCAGTGACGGGCACATTATACGGTGAGCCTGTGGCTCTGAAATACGTTGGGCCTGAATGCCCTGATACAGTGAGCATGTGGCTTTGAATTACGTTGGGCTTGAATGTCCTGATACGGTGAGCCTGTGACTCTGAATTACGTTGGGCCTGAATGCCCTGATACGGTGAGCCTGTGGCTCTGAATTACATTGGGCCTGAGGCCCTGTTGCGTTGAGCTTTAAGCTCTTAAATACGGTGGCTGCTCCGCTCACAACTGTCATTATTTGAACATGTCTTTATGCATGAATGCATATGTCTCAATTCACATTAGCAATAAGTAATTTCACACTCACATATGAATAGCACTTCGATATCAAGTTTTCGATATTTCGGACACCTATGGTCCGAAATCCCTCAAAATTAAACACATAAACCCTCCATTATCTCCACATGGCATAAGTGCATAATATTAAACACATAAAGGTTGAGGAACCAACTAAGTTACTCACAAAAACATTTCATCTCTCCTTTGATAGTTCACTTCTCTTTAATATAAACACATTCAACTCTTATGCCCATTTAACTATAGTCTCTAAATACGGTGTTGGTCCACCTAACTCATTGATCTTTCATGAGTCACTTTACTCTTATTTCAGATTCATCTAACTCACTAGCATTATCTCACATTTATTATGGCCTCATATCATTTTAGGCCTTCTTCATCTCAATGTTAGGGTGAATAACCACCCTTCTGTCATACTATACCCATATCACTTTTAATGATGCCACTACGATAACAATTGTTATACCTGTAGTCAATTCGAATTCTGTCTAAATCTCATCTTCCTACGAATTAAAAAATATGAGCTTCAAGCATATTTCTAACAGTTAAAACTGCTGGTAACTTAAACCTTCAATCACTTGTTTCTACAACTTTAGCAGCTAAGATACAATCTTAGCATATCCCCACTAGGATGTTTATCTTAAGTTGTTACTTAGGCTTCTCGAACATTTTCTTTGCTCAATCATCTTAATCGGATATACGTACTTCTTATTTCAATCGCCAAATATCATTCATTTTCAGATTTCACTCGAAAGTTCATATTCGTTTTTACCTTTTTCTGGGTGATTCACAATTTTGAATTCTTTAGCTTTTCGGTTTTCTTACTTCTTTCCAGTAGACTTGATCTTAATTTCAATGCAACTAGAAAACTTTATTTTACCCCGTATACCCCTCAATAATCTGCACTCCTCATTACACTAAATATGAAAACCTCAATATCTGAATGTGTATTATTCCATTATAAAATTGTTTGTTCAGTGTGTCAGATTACACACTAATTTTACCAGTATAGCACTCATTTGTTCATTTCCTCCGAACTCAATAATTTCTTCAATCTTACATAATGTACACATCAGAAATGATTTGGTACATCTAATGTCTCCAAGACTTCGAAGCAATTTTTTTTATACACTTCTAAACCATGTATCAAAATCAACTCATAAGACTTTCATTATCCTATACACATCAAAAGCCACTTTTCACTATTACAACAGATTGTATCTTAATTTCTGACGCGAAACTTCATTAATCATTGCACAATCTCCAAATCCAATTTATATTTTATCAGTAGTATCTTATTCTTCAAATATTCAAAACACCTCTTTTTACTTTTCAAACACACTCAAAATACTATCTATGATCACAGTCACTAATTGATACAATTTTGCTTGGATCACTTAAATCTTCAATATCATAATATCATTGGAGAATCATTAACTTCAATAGATATCACTCACATTTTTCCTTGTGTTAATTTCTTGCAATTCCTTAGGTGATTGATTCCCCAACGAAAGTAATTTTGTCTCAAGTCATTTTCAATCTCCCACTTGACTTCTTGTCTCTAATGATTTTCTCTTTTCCTTCGAATTCCTTTAATTCACATCGGCTTACTCAAACGCCTATTCACTCGTACTAGTTCCTCCACACATTTCAATTTACTTGAATGCTTCACTTTGTGTGTGCTGGTACTTCATTCCTTAGATTGAATTTGTATCTCCCGAACATGTTTGCATCGAATGTACGGGGGGACCTATATTTTCCTCACAGTTGCAATAGTGTCACCTCAAATTTATAATCCACTCATATAGTTGGTGTACACACTCTCAGTGGCATATTCCACTTTTGACGTATTACATATTCATTTCCGATTTGTCTCTTCATTGGTTACTCTTAAATCAGATCGTTAGATCAACTTAACTCAATTTAGGGAGATTCTTCTTTGAAAGAAGATTTCTTTCTACAATCATCAACACTATTCATAAAACCTTATCAATCAACTATTTTTTGTCATTACACATCAGTCATTCTTAATACTTCGAGAAGATCAATTTCAACTATGCATAATATCTCAATAAGGTGAATTTATTCCATAGCTTACATGATCAGAACATCCCTTGTAATGAGGCTCTGAAGGGCACTTAAACAATTTCATTTACTCTAATATATTGGCATAACTCATGTGAAGCTTAAATCTCCACTTCACAAATATATTCTCACACTGAATCGTAAACTCTTATATCGATAATCAACTTAACTTATATACTTTCGTCTTATTATTTCTATTTATGTCGTTATTTTTCTTTTCAACCATTCATGACAAGGTATTCACATTTATATCTCATCTTCAAGGACATATCTATCTCCTGATACTGAATTATAACCTCTTATCACAATACTCACATAACCATTTCGATTCCAAATTCACCCTTTTGTGATAATAACAATTTTATGATTTCACTTCATTCTGTCTATACACATTAGTCTCCTCATTTCTATTCATATTCTTATTTTCCCCAATCAATCCATGGAAATATGCCGATTCACACTTATTTCAACCCCAAAGGACATATCACCTTCAAGGATATGTATCCTTTTATGGGGGACTCTTATCTACCATGCAAAACCAGATACTATGTCTCATTTCCAATATGTCCATAAACCTTATTTTCGCACATTCAGTCAGATCATCAATTTTCTCAATGCATTTAACCGCTCAAACTCTTAAGGAAATGCTCATGCATGTGACTCATACTGGGGATCAGTTGCCGCTGTCTGCTATGACATGACTAATATGCATGTAACTTGACACATATTTCAGAATGCCCATATAAGATTGTACTTCTGGGCTCTGATATCACATAAATGTAGCACTCCAATCCCGTAAGACCCGGACCCGATATCGATAGTGATATCCGAGACTGTGCCCCGCGAGAGTGGTGTGCTACGCACTCGATCAATCAAAATTTGGTATATATTTTTTATTTCCTTTTTATAAACACACATACGGAAGTCAATAATCAAATAGGGCATAAGCCCTTTTCCACCATATAATGTCATTTACCAAATTTCCCATATGACCATTTGGCCCTTTCACAAATACAAACACTAGAATCATTTCAAATTACAATTCATACGAAAATTGCGGAATAAACAATTTAATACAAAAATATGAAGTGAATCACACGTTAATACAACACTTAGAAAACGATATTAGAATGCACGAGAAGGGGGGTTGAATTGTTTATTCCCCTTTTTATAATTCTTTTCAGAACTATTTGTTAGAAGGAAAATTCTTTACAGAATTTTTATAGATTCTGATTCATCAAACTTTTCAATACTATGTATATAAAAAGTAAGTAATGATAAAATTTTGAAACTAAAATAGAGATAGAGAGTAAGAGTGGTAGACACGAAGATTTATCCTGGTTCACCCCAAACCGTGGGCTACGTCCAGTCCTCAGAGTTTCTTCTGAGATTTCACTATCTCTTCAATCGTTACAAGTATTCTTTCCACGAGCCTCTTCAGGTCTCTACAACCAGTATTCTTTCACACTTAGCCTCTGCAGGCTATCTGTACAACTTTTCTTCTTGAAAAATATTTGAACACTTTGTTACAGAAAAATAGCACTAAGCTAAGTCACTTTTTCACGTAGTAGTTTTCCTCGCTATTTCGTGTAAGTATCTGTAAGTTTTTTGTGTAACTGTTTGTATAGCTTTTTGTAACTTTCTGTAACTTTGCAATCTTCGACTTCGACTTGTATTTATAGCCTTCGTCTCCAACTACTTCTTGATTCTTGAATCTTGAATCTTGAAAGAAATGGTTAATCAGTTGAGTTCTGTAACTAACTCGAACTAACTCTTGCGTCTGCTTCTTTTCAACGTCTGCGTCTGCTTTTGTATCTGCGTCTGCGTCTGCTTTGTATCTGCGTCTGCGTCTGCTTTTGCATTTGCGTCTGCGTTGCTTAGCGTCTGCATCTTTCCCGCGTCTTTCATTATGCATGTCGTCTTAAATGCGTGTTGACTTTAACTGTTTCAACTTCGTCGTGTCTTAATTAAATGCGTAATAAATCATGTCCGACTTGATTATTTCAACTTAAATGTGTTGAATTAAATGCGTAATAAAATGCGTATGCGACTTGATTATTTCAACTTCGTCATGTTGAATTAAATACGTATGCGACTTGGTCTGTTTTGTTTTTATTTTTTTTTGTTCTCTTTTTGTTATACATCAAAATCATATTTATGTAAAGCCATTTTGACTTAACAATCTCCCCCTTTTTGAGTATAACAAATTATATACAAGAAAAGAAAACAAAATTCTGAGATGTTGCAAAAGTAAAACAAAACTTATCTTCTTCTTTTCTTAAATCTGCTTTGTGGTCACACCTTCTTTATCCGAACATCCTCTCCTCTTTGTTTATTTTCTTCTTTTACGCTCTCCCCCTATTTGTTATAATAAAAAATGATTAACGATGCTGGCTCTTTAGCAGTTCTGCTATCATCTTTTTCAGATCATTCACTGTCTCCTTCATGTCGTTGAGTTCACCACGTAATCTACTGACTTCATCTGGTGGATCAACCGATGAGGAGGCTTGATCATCATCTGCTGATGGAGGAGTGAAGGGAATTGAAGTAGTGTAAGCATCAGAGGATGGAATGTAGTCTTCATTGATCTCAAAGGTAGGTGGACGAATGAACGTTTCAGCTTCAAGAAGATTTAAGTCAAAAGGAACAGGCAGCATCAGTAACTGTCTTCCTTGCAGGGGTAATGCTTGTGATTGTATAGATAGTGTATTAGACAAAGGGCTAATACGTAGAACTGTCTGAAAAAGGTACTCAATAAATGTTCCTGTTCTTATTCTTCCCCCTACTGGACAGTCTTCCTCCTTATTAGTATAGCTGCTACCGCTTTATCGGATTACATTCGAGCGCATGCCTCATCAATTCTTCGCACTTCTTCTGCAATTTGATCTGCGGACATATCATCACTGGCATCATCTTCAGAAAATAATTTTGACTTCCCCCTAGTCATATCTGGTGGATATCTTGGTTGTATATCTGGTGCGACCATTATCTTTGTGTTTTCTGTGATTGGAAAAATAGTACACGGATGGCAGGGCTGTTTTGAAGGATATGGCATAGTAGCAGCAAACCTCAAAGTATCGTAGAAGATCTTTTCGTCTTCTTTGAGTAACTGCCATGTGTTACTATTAATCTCCATAGGTCGTACCACAGCTACTATCTTCTTCACTGGTTGAACACCGATTGCAATAGCAGTCCTTCGTCTGGTAACTACTTCCACCATTTTGATCTTCAACTTCTGTTTCCTCAAAAACTTATGGTAGTTGTATACCATCAGTCACGGTTTATCATCATCCGAATCTATCTGCTGTTGCTTTTGATGTGCTTGATGAGAGTCACTGAACAGGGCTTTCCTCTCGGCTCCTCTGTTGAGCAATAGGTGTTTCTGAACCGTGCTTTCCTCCATCGGTTCCTCTTGTTGAACAATAGGGGTTTCTGAATCAGATCTTGCTTCGATTTCATTTCTTCTCGAACAACATCAATAGTTTCTTTACATTGACTAACTTCCTCGGCTGATTGAAATGGTCTTCTTTTCGACTAACCTTCTTAGTCTTTCCCTCTGCTTGATCGGTCTTACCGATTTCTTTCTTTGGAGATTTTCCTCTATCGATTTTGATTTTCTCTTCCTCTCGGTCTCTTTGGATTTTACGGTCAGTGTCTTACGCCAAAATAGAGACTAAGGATCTTGTGGCTCTGGGTGCACACGATTGAGAGGTTTCTTCTCGACTCTGTTCTCTAGCAATCTTTTCTTCTTGTTGCCTCAGAGTCCTAATCCTTGGTGATCTCTTTTCTTTCTTCACAACTTCGCTCAAAAGAATTTTTCCTCGTCTTTTTGGCGCACTTTGTTCTGTCCTCTGGGATTGGCTTTCTTCGAGATGAGGACTCGCCTGTTTCATGAGAGGTCTTCCTAACACTCTCCTTAGTTCATCCGCAGGCGATTTGGTACTCACTAGAGATTGAGAACTTGAAGCGGGAGTCTTCTTCAATACACGCTCCCCCTCAGTTCTTGACTTCCTTGAAGAGTCAGCTTGGTCTTTGTCTACTGTGCTCAGACCCATTCGCCGTATCGTGTGTGCATCGATCTTGCTCTTCACAGGAACAATTCTTCTATTTCCTTGGTGCAGACTAATACCGGATTCCTTAAAAATCCTCATCAGAAGCATACCATAAGGATAACTAGATGATTCCTTTATCTCCTTAATCATATAATGAAGGATCAAGAAGGGTAAATCTATGGGATTTCAATTCAGTAGGTAGAACAGACATTGTTCATCCAGAGTGGTCACCAAATGTCTTGAACCAACTCTGGGTAGAATGCAATTAAACAAAATTGCGTGAAGCACCCTAGCCTTTAGAATCAAATTGGATGTCTTTGTTGGATCGCGTACGGTCCGAGTATTCACAATACGCTGCGAAAAAGACCATACAAAATATCACGTATAATCGAAAACACGAAGGATTAACAAAAATACCTTATTTTTCGTGGATAGGTTGCTTCTTTTTCTTTTTCGGATTCCAAGACATTGCAAAAAACTTACAACACTCCCGTCCTCTCTCTTCTGGTTTTCCTCCTTTTTTCTCTTCTATTTTTTTTTCTTCCACTTTCTCCACGTTTCCACTACCAATCTCCCACGTTCCACGATTCGAAGCATCTACCGTTAGATCTAAACAAAAAATGGGAAGATTCAACCGTTGGGTCTCCAACCGAAAACGTGAAGCTTTCTTCACCGCCGCCTGTGGCGTCACCGGAGACGCATACGGAGAGCACCGTCTCGACGCCATGAGTGGCGTCGCACGTGATGGATTGCCAAAGAACACCATTGGTGTTCTTCAACAACCATGGCAGTAAACACAAAGACAAGGGAAGAAGAAAAAAAATAAACGCAGATCCAAAAAAAAAAAAAGAAGAAGGGAGAAACGAAATAACGCAAATAGCAGATACAGGGATGTATACGAACAATCTGGAAATGATTTCTAGAAACTCAAGCATGTGATTCATCCAAAACACAAAACATTACAGAAATCAAACGTCGCAAATTAGGGTTAGAAAATCAAGGATTTGAATAAATAAACCCTAAGAATTTGATTTCCAGATCTATACACGCAGAACCTAAACCAGAGAAAACACCGAAAACATGTATGCGGCAGTGGAGGAAACAATTTCCAGAAGGACAACAAAACATGCATTGAATAACAAGGATTTCAGAAACCCATTAATCACCGTATATGCGTATAGAATAATATCCAGATCATGCATCAACGATTAACATAAATCAGATTGGAAACAATTTCCAGCTTCGGGAAACAATTTCCAGAACATGACATACATTAAAGCAGAAACCTTTTTCTACAATATAGTGCATTTCCGAAGCATCAAAACAAATCAACAATAAAATCAAGCCTCTAATCCAAGATTAACGATTAAACTTGGCTCTGATACCACTGTTGGATCGCGTACGGTCCGAGTATTTACAATACGTTGTGGAAAAGACCATACAAAATATCACGTATAATCGAAAACACAAAGGATTAACGAAAATACCTTATTTTTGTGGATAGGTTGCTTCTTTTTCTTTTTCGGATTCCAAGACACTGCAAATCGCTAATGTCCTCTACCGGTATCCACACGGCGTGCACGATCCAGACTACGGTAGTAGTGTGCTAGCGTCTGAAAACCTTTAACGAGCAGCACGATCTTTCTCTTGGATGGCGGCTAGGGTTTCCTGACAATTATGTCGTTAACCTAATGAGACCTAAGCTTCTCTATTTATAGAGAAACCCTAATCTCATTCAGGTCCTATTAAGTTTCGGCCCATTATATCATATATAATAAAAGCCCGACAACAATTAAATATAGCCCAATAAATATATCTAAATATATTTATTCACACCTAATAAATTAGGTCCAAGAGAATAAGCCGGATCACATCACTCTTTGTGTGCGACCACAGCAGGCTCATTTGATGTTGGCAATGGGCTCGATTACACTTCAAGGCCCATAAGTCATAAGCGGCCTCTAGCAAGACATTATGACTACCTAAATCAAATGAGGATCGATAATCCGATTTAACCTATAACTATGGTTATAGGCTCGATCCTTTGTAACACGATATCAAGATTAATCACAAGGCATGGTACATGTCAACCTTTGATTAATCATAGTTTCTTGATCCCCAAGTTGTTGATTATAACAAATGACATTGATGACTCTTCATCAATTCATTTGAAACACGACCATGCATTTCTTGATCATACTTGTTAAGAGGCCCAAATGATATCTCTCTCATTTAAGAGAGGTACAAATCCCATCTACGTCATTCACATCCCTCTGCATGATTCATTTGATGTCCAACATAAAGATTTGTTTGCTATTTGGTTAAAATAACTTAGTCTAATATCAAAACACGAATTCCTCATGTAGGGAACCATGATGACTTGGTCGAAGGACTAAAGTCAAACCTATTGAGAATCACTAATGACATGAAACCATGTAGTATTCTCTTTTGGAGTCGATCAATATATGTTCTCTAACATATATCTATGTTTCGATTTGATATCTCATATCCATGATCGAGAAAGCGTGATCATCAATCGAACACATACTAGCCTTAATTCATTATTATTCCACCAATAATGATCGACTAGGGACAGTCTAGAATAGTATTATAACACTTATGGTTTTACTATCAAGTCACATACTTGATGACATAAGTTTAATACCATTCATGGAATGTAAATCACATTACATAAATGAAATACATGCATATATGAAACGGAATACCTCATAATACATTATTAACAAATCATAATGTTAATACATGAATAAAAAATGTTCATTGGCTTAGGGCACACTACTAACAGTCTTCCTCTCCCATGGATCATTTGTGCCATATAGTTGCCTTCTGATATCTTCCTCTTTCATACCGACTTGGGACATCCATCCGGCTTTGGTAGATAGTTTCTCACCAACCGATGGACAATCGATCACCTTCTTTATAAGCTCCTTTGTCACAACAACAGATATCCTATCTATAGAAGATGCGATAGTGTTGTCTATTAGATGATCGTTCTTCCAAAACTCATATACTTCATTCGTGTATACCGGTTCTTGTGTCTGGAAGAAGTTCCTCTAACCAGCTCTTATGATTTCTGGTTCTACATCCATGCCGTCTCTTCTTAGTGACTCAAAGTTCATATGTCTTCCATAAATCATAGCTGCTTCCATTGTGTAGAGCAAAAACTGTCTTCTGGAGAGCTTTTTGAGTGAGATGTTTTGAGAGAATTGGTAAAGCAGAAATGAACCGTCAGGAGATGATGAAAAGACCGCAATAATTTCACCTTCAGTCTACTTGTAGGATTATGGTCCGGTGGGTTCTAGAATCATTAAGAACCTCGAGATTATCAGATTTTTCCCTCCAAAAATCTTCCTTGTGAGAGAAGTTACCAGTTGTAACTTACTGTTACTAACGTCGTTAGCTCTGACGTTACTTTAGTCCTGACCGTTCACTTAACATAACCATGTTAAGGTTGCGTCTTATCTTCTGGAACCGTTCTTCACTTAGTGGTTTAGTGAAGATATCTGCCCACTGAAGCTCTGTTTCAACGAACTGTAGAAGCACCACTTTCCTCTGAACATAGTCTCTCAGGAAGTGATGTCTGACGTCTATATGCTTCACTCTGGAATGCTGAATTGGATTCTTTGATAGATTGATTGCACTGGTGTTATCGCAATAGATTGGAATCTCCTCTTCTTGCACTGAATAGTCTTCGAGTTGATACTTGATCCACAACATCGTGAGCAAAGAACTTATGGCGGATATATATTACCTTCACGGTTGATAGAGCAATTGAGCTTTGTCTCTTGCTTGACCAGGAGACTAGATTTCCTCCAAGAAAGTGACATCCTCCACTTGTGCTCTTCCTTTCGATTCTATCTCCGGCATAGTCCGCATCACAATATCCGATTAACCTGAAATCTTTACCTTTCTCAAACATTAAGCAAAGATCAGTAGTACCTGCGAGATATCTCAAAATTCTTTTAAGAGCAATAAAATGGGACTCTCTAGGATCGGCTTGAAATCTTGCACACAAGCATACACTGAACAAAATATCAGGTCTACTTGCTGTAAGATACAGAAAAGAACCGATCATCCCTCTATATAGGGTCTGATCCACCTTCTTACCAAGTTCATCTTTCGACAAAAGGTTTGAAGGATGCATCGGAGTTGTCATAGGCTTCACATTATTCATATCAAATTTATTCAACAACTCTTTCACATACTTTTGTTGATGAATGAAGATCTTCTCTTCGGTTTGCTTAACTTGCAACCCAAGAAAGAATTTTAACTCACCCATCATACTCATTTCAAATTCTTTCTTCATTAGACTCTTAAACTTTAAGCACAACTCTTTTGAAGTAGCACCAAAAATGATATCATCAACGTAGATCTGTACTAAGATAAAATTATTCTAAAAATTCTTCCTAAAGAGCGTCTTATCAGCTTGACCTCTACTGAAATCATTTTCTATTAAAAAGGTACTCAGACGATCATACCAAGCTCTAGGAGCTTGCTTCAGGCCGTATAAGGCTTTATGAAGTCTATAGACATAGTCTGGGTTTTTAACATCTTCGAAGCTAGGTGGTTGTTTCACATATACCTCTTCATCTATAAAGCCATTCAGAAATGCACTCTTCATATCCATCTGAAACAACTTTATATCATGGCAGATGACATATGCCAACAAAATCCTTATAGCTTCAAGTCTCGCTACTGGAGCATATGTTTCATTGTAGTCTATTCCTTCTTACTGATTATAGCCTTGTGCTACTAATCTAGCCTTATTTTGACTCACTCTTCCTGATTCGTCTAACTTATTCTTAAAGTCCCATATGGTTCCTATAATGGATTTCTTAGATGGTTTCGGAACTAGGGACCAGACGTTATTCCTAGTGAATTGATTCAGCTCCTCTTGTATGGCTAACACCCAAGCTTCCTCTTGAAGAGCTTCCTCAACCTTCTTAGGCTCTACTTTAGAGATAAAAGCTACATTAGCTTCTCTTCTGAATCTGGACCTTGTCCTAACTCCTTCTGAGGTCTCACCGATAATTAACTCTTCTGGATGAGAACTTTTATACTTCCAATTTCGTCTTAGTTCAATAGTCTCCGGAATATCTTCAATTTTGTTCTCATGAGTGTCTGATGAAGGAGTTTTTGTGGTATCATCTAAGTTCTTTGAAGGACCTTCATTCTCCATGTCATCTTCCTTATGGGGTTGAGAACTATCATCAAACTTGACATGGATCGTCTCTTCAATAGTCTTTGAAGTAAGGTTGTAAACTCGAAATGCCTTAGACAATGATGAGTAGCCTAGAAAGATTCCTGGATAGGTCTTCAAATCGAATTTATCCAACAGCTCTTTTGTATTTAAAATAGAACATTTGCACCCGAATGGATGAAAGTAAGATATGCTTGGTCTTCTTCCATTCCATAACTCATAAGGAGTCTTCTTCAACATGGGTCGCAACAGAATTCTATTCTGAATATAGCATCTTTGATTAATGACTTCGCCTAGAAATACTTAGGAAGATTCATCTCACATAGCATGGTCCTTGCCATCTCTTGAATCGTCCTATTCTTCCTTTCAACAACTCCATTCTGTTGTGGAGTTCTAGGGTCCGAGAAGTTGTGGGAAATTCCATTCTCCTCACGAATACTCTAAACTTCTCATTTCAAATTCTCCACCATGGTCACTCCCGATCGGCTATGGACATTCCTTTTCATTCAGTAACTTTTACGGATAAGGTTCTAAAGCACTTAAAAGACTCATCTTTGTGTGATAAGAATAATATCCAACAAAATCGAGTAAAGTCATCAATAATAACAAGTCCATATTTCTTTCTGCCAAGGCTTATTGTTCTTGTTGGACCAAATAAATCCATATGTAACAATTCTAAAGGTCTAGATGAGGTTACAAAACTTTTAGAAGAAAAAGAGGTTTTAACTTGTTTTCCTTTCAAACAATTTTCACAGAAAAATTCTTTGTCAAAACTTATTTTTGGCAAACCTCTTACCAAATCATGTTTTACCAATTTTGAAATATGTTTCAAAGAGACATGACCTAGCTTTTTATGCCAGATTAGTCTTTCTTCTTGGAAGATAGAAAACATGAAATATTTTGACTTTGAAAATCTTCTAAATTAATTTTGTAAAGATTGTTTCTTCTCTTGGCGAGAAAAGTATAGACCCATCTTTGTTTCGACTTTATAAAGATTTTGATTGAATGTAATGTGAAACCGTAATCACACAATTGATTGACGCTAATCAAGTTATGCTTGGACCATCAACAAGCAAGACATTATTTATGCATGCAAAGGAATCTTTACCTATTTTCCCGATTCAATAATTTTGCCTCGCCGGTTATCTCCGAAAGTTACCGATCCTCCTTCTTATATTTGAAGGTCTAGGAACATAGACCTTCTTCCCGTCATGTGTCGCGAGCATCCACTGTCTAAATACCATGGTGCTTGCCGTATCTTCCAAGGAAGGATATCTGCAGGAGAAACTATTTTATTTTTTTGTGCCCAAATTTTCTTGGGTCCTTTACGGTTAGTAGTATGCATATGATGTGATCTTTGATGCATATAACTAGGACGTTGATTAAAATGAATTATCCTATAACTTTCTTTTTGAAAGACAGATTTTTTACGAGATTGAGTCTTGTTTCCTGTAAACCCTAATCTAGTCTTATCACTCGGATGTCTACATTTTCCAAGTATTTCATTCATTTTCTTTGTACTTTCTGTGAAAGTAGCTAAATCAGCTGATAAATTCTTAATCCTTAGTTTAAGTTGATTGATCTCTTCTGATCTGTCTACAAATTTCCTTTTATCTTCTAATTGTTTCTTTAAACCAATATTTTCTCTCTCTATTACCTCAGTATGTCTAATATTTTCTACATACTTTTTCTTTAATAGCTTGTACTATTTCAGAATAGCATAAGAATCTTCTAACAATTCTGAGTATGCATCATGCAAATTATCGTAGTCAGATTTTACCTCCTCATTACTATCTTCCTCGGCCATCAGGCAGATGTTTGCATATTCTGATGACTCGGAACCTGTATCTGATTCGAATGAATCTAGGTCCTCCCAAGTTGCCATCATGCTTTTCTTGACTTCTCTACTCTTCTTTGGTTTCTTCTTGAGAGTAGGACATTCGGACTTGTAGTGTCCAGGCTGATTGTACTCGTAGCAGATAATAGAAGACTTCTCTGGTTTAGCTTCATCTTTCCGGTCTTTACGATGTCCGATTCCCTCTGGCTTCTTCTTCCACATGCGTCTTATCTTTCTGGAGATGAAAGATAATTCGTCATCTTCATCACTTGACTCTGATTCTGATTGGATGGAGTTGTCATCCTTTGATTCTTCAATTTTCAATGCTTTTGATGACTTCCTCCTTCTCTGAGTCTTATGATTCTTCTGTCCGGCCTTCAGTGCTATCGACTTGTCCCGCTTGGGTTTGTCTTCAGCGTTGAGTTCAACTTTATGAATCTTGAGAGATCCCAAAGAACTCATCCAAATTTAACACGCTCAGTATTTGGCTTCTTGCACCGATAACTTTAGGTCTCCATCTCTTAGGAAGACTTCTTAGAATCTTTGAACATGATCTTGATTGTTATCGTCCTTCCAAGAGCTTTCAATCCATTGACAATTGTTTGAAATCTTCTAAACATTTGATCAATAGATTCTTCATCTTCCATCTGAAAAGTTCATATTGGTGCACAAGAATACTTATCTTGGATTCTTTAACTTGGCTTGTGCGCCTTGAGCAATGGACAATGTATCCCACATCTCTTTTGCGATTATAGCATCCGTGGACTTTGTCGTTACTCTGCTTAAGGCACACGTCAAGAAAATTTAAGCCTTTGAATTTAGTTTGTATTCTTGCTTTCGATCGGTAGTCCATCATTAAAGTGGAATAGAATTTCCTTCTTCATCTACAGTGTATAAGGTTCGTCTCTATTACGTCCCAAAGGTCGACATGAGTAGATTCGATGAATAGCCGCATCCTATCTTTCCAATAGTGATAGTCTTCTCCGTTTAATTACGGAGGTCTAGTGGTGAGGCTCCTTCAACATGTATACATGTGATTCCGCCATTATCTTTAATCCACACTTAAGCAAAGTGATTCTTGGATACCTTGCTCTGATACCAATTGAAGTGAATCACACGTTAATACATCACTTAGAAAACGATATTAGAATGCACGAGAAGGGGGGGGTTGAATTGTGTATTCCCCTTTTTATAATTCTTTTCAGAACTATTTGTTAGAAGGAAAATTCTTTACAGAATTTTTATAGATTCTGATTCATCAAACTTTTCAATACTATGTATATAAAAAGTAAGTAATGATAAAATTTTGAAACTAAAATAGAGATAGAGAGTAAGAGTGGTAGACACAAAGATTTATCCTGGTTCACCCCAAACCGTGGGCTACGTCCAGTCCTCAGAGTTTCTTCTGAGATTTCACCATCTCTCCAATCGTTACAAGTATTCTTTCCACGAGCCTCTTCAGGTCTCTACAACCAGTATTCTTTCACACTTAGCCTCTGCAGGCTATCTGTACAACTTTTCTTCTTGAAAAATATTTGAACACTTTGTTACAGAAAAATAGCTCTCAGCTAAGTCACTTTTTCACGTAGTAGTTTTCCTCGCTATTTTGTGTAAGTATCTGTAAGTTTTTTGTGTAACTGTTTGTATAGCTTTTTGTAACTTTCTGTAACTTTGCAATCTTCGACTTCGACTTGTATTTATAGCCTTCGTCTCCAACTGCTTCTTGATTCTTGAATCTTGAATCTTGAAAGAAACGGTTAATCAGTTGAGTTCTGTAACTAACTCGAACTGACTCTTGCGTCTGCTTCTTTTCAACGTCTGCGTCTGCTTTTGTATCTGCGTCTGCGTCTGCGTCTGCTTTGTATCTGCGTCTGCGTCTTCTTTTGCATTTGCGTCTGCGTCTGCGTCTGCGTTGCTTAGCGTCTGCATCTTTCCCGCGTCTTTCATTATGCGTGTCGTCTTAAATCGTGTTGACTTTAATCGCTTCAACTTCGTACGTGTCTTAATTCATCGTAATGCGTCGTGTCCGACTTGATTATTTCAACTTAAATGCATGTTGAATTAAATACGTGTCCATCGTATACGACTTGTTATTTCAACTTCGCCTGTTGAATTAAATGCGTATCTGTACGTATGCGACTTAAATGCATTTTGTTTTCTTTTATTTGTTCTCTTTTTGTTATACATCAAAATCATGTTTATGTAAAGTCATTTTGACTTAACAAAATATAGACATGCAATGTAGATGCAAACTGATCCCGACCTCTATCCTTCACTTGAATGTTGCAGGTATACTCCCGTTGGCCTAACGAGGTATTCTTCTGAATCCTGAAAAATATTTGCAATTTTTAGGTGAGTTTTGCGAACTCAGTGAGTGACCATCATTGATGGCTCACTCAATCACATAACAAATCATTCACATATCACATTATTTCACATACAGTACATTCAATCAATCATACTTTGTATCAAAAATCACATTTTTCATTATGCATATGCAATGCACATGAGACTCATTTTCATTTATTATTGTCGTTATGACCGAGTGCCTTTTTCCAGCTCATCCTTTCATGGATGTTGAGCTTTGTCGTATACGTCCCATATCCCTTAGTGGATATCGGGGATAGTCACACGACCGAGTGCCCTTTTCCAGCTCATCCTTTCATAGATTTCGAGCTTTGTCGTATACGTCCCATATCCTTTAGTGGATATTGGGGACAGTCACACTGCCCGAGGCTCTTTTAACATTCCGAGCTTTAAGCTCTTTGTCTTGGCTACTCCGGTCATAACTTCCTTTATCTTACAAGCATTCATGTAATGAATGTCGCACATTCACATTTTGATCACATTCATCATCGGACCTTAGTCCGGCATTCAACACAGATGCTGAGCATACTTTTGCATTCATATGCACATTCACAATTTTCGTTCATATCCAAATACAAATGCACATTTAACAATCACATTCACATACAATTAACACTTCAATATCTCATTCATATAGCACCTTCTTCGGACCTTCATTGTCTGAATTTCAACAATCAAGACACATTCATCATTAGTCATAACCATTCAATTTATAACATAAACAAACAACAATAAGGTGAGACCATCTAGGTATACTCACAGTACGCTCCAAAATAGCATTTGCTTCCCAATTCTGGAACGTTAGAATGTGGACACTTGACCTACACAACCTATTTATACAAGGCACACATTGTACATTCATCAATAACTGTACACATAACCACATTCATTTATGTACAATTGTAATAAAGGACTATTTACAATGCATATTCAATGATAATCCCGGGTATATGTTCTAATATACACTTTATGCTCATTTCCATTTCAAAATTCATATACGTTTCATATACTTCATTGGTACATGATCGTTCTAACTTCTCCTTTCAATCTTTGTCCTTTTTATAAGTCCAGCTTATTCATAATCTTACACTTCAAGAACACTTGGTTACTCTATATCATAGCTCAATTTTTCATCATCTCTTTTCTAACCTCACATGATCTCATAATATCAAATCTCCATTCATAGCTTAGCAATTTAAACATATGAACACATTGAGGCTTATTGCCTATTTACACAAAAACCATAAATACATATATTACCCACCTAGTTGTCTTGCAAAACTTCGAGTCAATTTGTCTCTCTCCTTGTTCTTGGGTAGAACTCTCTTGGTTACCTAAAACAAACCAAATCTCTTTCAATAGAAATCCACTTAAAAATTTCATAATGCAAAATCCCCAAAATTGATTCTAGGACATTTAAACCCAACCAATTTCTAAACTCCATAAGTTAGAATCCTTCCAAAAATCCAAAGGAGTCAGAAAGATCTTACCTTGATTCATCACCAAAAAGAGATCTTTAGCTCAAATGGAAGCTCTTATCTTCATTTTCCTTATTCTCTTCTTGAACGACTTTAAAATCTCTCTTAAAGGCTAAGGAAATTAAAAACCCTAGCTTGATCTCTCTTCTTTCTCTCTCTTTCTTTCTTCTTCTCTTCGTATTTCTCTTTCTTCTTCATGATAATTCTCTTTTTTTTGTCCATTTTTGTTCTCCCCTTAATTTATAAGCCAGACCATACTTCTCTTTTTCCATTTATGCCCTTAATGAGTCCAAAAAGTCCATTTTATCCTTCTTTATAGGCTCATGTTCTTTTAAACTTAAGTGTCTTGCCAGAAATATCCTTGACCATTCTTACACATCACTTTCTTCTAGAAGACTCCTCTCTATTGTCTTACGGGTCTAATATCACTAAAAGCATTCAATCCGGTTCAGTGATTCAGAAGTTACACTTTAAACATTTTGGACTGTTCTTGTCCATAACAGTACACTATGCATAACTTCCATAAGAATTTTAGACATCCTAGAGACTGAATCAGATTCCAAGTCCTTCATACCATTTGTAGCTCCATGTCTCTAGTTCACCACGAATCAAAAATAATCTCATTTTGATTTCTAAAAATCAAGATATCATTAAAACACTGAAGTATGTTCAGTAGGATAACACCAGTTCATATCCTTTAAGAGCACCCACACTGTACCCGACTTACACTTTTCACTTAATCTCTCTCCATACAATTTATATAACTTAGTTTTTGGGTGTAGATATAGAGAAAGTTCTTACGAATCCAACGGTTCAAGAATCAAGTCATTTGGAGGTCTAGAGAAGAAGTTATGGCCAAAACAATCCAACATGTTCTTATCCTCACCTGAAATGTACATATCTCAGTACGAATGCCATAACTTTTGCTAAAGAAGTCCGAATAGTTTTGTTTTTAGACCATTAGAAAGAGGACTTCTGGATCTAAAACTTCTATGAAGACCTCAAAGGCCAATTCTATCGTATAACTTCTGTATCGTCTCACTTTTCTTTAAATGCGCTTTTACTGCGTCATCTTTTTTGGGTCGGTACATATCTCAGTACGAATGCTATAACTTTTGATACAGATGTCCAATTGACTTTGTTTTTAGACCATCGGAAAGAAGACTTCAAGATATACAACTTCTATGAAGACATCAAAGGCCAATTCTATCTTCTAACTTCTGTATCCTCTCATTTTTCTTTCATCTGCTTTTTTGCGTCTGTCTTTTTGGGTATGTACATATCTTAGTACGAATGCTATAACTTTTTCTACAGATGTCCAATTGACTTCGTTTTTAGACCATTGGAAATAAGACTTCAAGATCTACAACTTCTATGAAGACCTCAAGGGACAATTGTATCGTCTAACTTCTATATCATCTCACTTTTCTTTCGTCTTCTTTTCTGCGTCTGCTTTTCTGCATCTATTTTTCTGCGACTTCTTTTTGCGTCTGGAACATCTGCACTTATAAGATGCATAACTTTTGACTCTGATGTCCAAATTTTACAAAATTTATACTGTTAGAAAGATGAAAGAAAGATATACAACGTTTCAGAAGGAAATTTTGCCAAAATCCATCTTTATCAATCCCAAATTTTCCCCTAAAGTTTGAAGAAAGTTTTTTTCATTCATCACCAACACTACACCCAGTTCTTCACTTCATGACAATATTTGAGACTCTTATGCACAGAATTGAAATTCGATGTCTTCAAAAAAAATGTAGCCATATATCTCTAGTTTAATCAAAATTAAGAATCATCTCATTTGGATTACTAGAGAAAACGTTGTGGCTAAATGATTGAAGCATATTCAGTGAATATTTTCCAGATCACTACCAATCTTGTTTCTAAATCTTTCCTCATCACGACTGATACCAAGATCACTCTTTCTACTCCTCATTTCAATAAAATCACATTTAATACCATTTATACCTAGAAGTTGTCAATGAATGCATGTACCACTTTTTATGCTAAAGCATTTCGTATCTATGTGCTTATATGCTAGCATGGTGCATGAGCAAGAAAATGCATTTCCTTAACCTCTCTTTGAGTTCACAAATACCGAAAGTTCGGGTACTAACCCTTAATTGTAACATCCCGTCCCCGATGGGAAGGTTAAATTGGTAAATTGGGACAAGCGAGGTTGTTGCATTGCATATTTGAAATGTAATCATTCATTTGGCCTCTAATTGTAGAGGATTGAATCTTTTAGCACATGCACATGTAGGTACATGCATTCATGACATTTTCCCGACTTTTAATTGTGATACTGATATGAATTGTGAAATTGAAGATAATTAGATTTGATTATGATTTATTGGGAATTTTGGAAATAATTGGGCTTGTATAGTTGAATTGGAAATATTTTAGAGTGACCGTCAATTGATAGTGACCCTTAGGAATTTTTCTGGAAATCGAAAGAAAGAGTTCGGATCGGAAATTTTTCGAGTGGCGAACTGAATGATTGTATAGGACCAAAATGACGATCAAATGGCTATGGAAAATTAGTCATATGATTCTAGAAATTAACATGTCGAGCCATTGAAATTTGGAGACAAATTGGACTGAAAATTATTGTGAAAAGAGAAAGAGATCTACTTGTATTGTAAGGAAAAGACCGAAGGTTTATTTGTTTATCCTTTAAATAGCTTAGATTTTAAAATGTTGGAGAAAAGAAATCCTTCTCTCCCTAGGGCACGCACGTTCCTCCTCCATTGATCGATCTTTCTTCTTCCTTTGAGATTTTGTTTGCTTGTTCCTCCTTGTGCAAAGCCTTGCTTGATGCTTAAGGAAAATGATGTTTTGTGTGATTTTTGGGAGCAAACCGTGGATGCTAGAGGAAAGGGAAAAAGTTAGAGGAATTTCAGAGATTTGCGGAATTGAGGCTCGATCGGTGAGTATATGGTTTTAATGTTGTTCTTTAATGTTGCTTGATGCATTTATGGCATTGATATGGTGATTAGGGTGGTTATGGGTGAGTTATGGAAGTTTTTAGACTGAGAAATGGCGGAAAAATCGATCGGAGAAGACGAACCAGGGCCGCACGTTGCGACGAAGGAATTATAGGACGTCGCAACGAGCGTACGTCGCGACGTGCGTAGACGCCGTGTTGAGTGGGATGTCGCGACGAGTAACCATTTAGACGTCGCGACGAGCGAAAATTGATACGTCGCGACGAGCCTAGCTGGACGCCGCGACGAGTGTCCTTACGTCGCGGCGAGGATGGTTTTTCTGAATTGATTGGGTTTAGTTTTTAAGGCATAACTTATGGTGTAAACCTCAAATTGAGGTGATTCTTGATTCATTATGAACTAGGGAAAGATGTTTACAATTGAGGAAAAAGAAGAAAGTATTGAATGAAATTTGAGAATAGGTTCTATTGCAACCTAGGGGTTGTTTATGGATAATTGAGATATAATTGTACGATTCTGAATTTAAGGAAATGCTATTGAGAGTTTCGGGAACTGAGTCTAAAGTGTGAATTTTGATATAGTGAATAGTGACACTGAAATTAAGATCTTTCTTGAGAATATCCGAGTGGATATGACGTGATAAATTGACTGGATATTAGAATTGGAATTTGGGAGTTTCGTAATATGTTATTGAATTGAAATGAATTTTATCGACCAATTGAATGAAAAGTTAGATCTAGCAAAAGAAAGTGAAAATTGGGAAATAGTGTCGGGAGGGTCATGAATAGGCATAGTACATTCTTTATTTAAGGCATGTGCATCATCAAATTATTTTAACTGTGCATTTAATGAATGACTATTTGATTGTTTTAGAGGCACCGTTGGATCGTTATTCCACGGACATTGCTAGAGCTTCCAGGCAACGGCTAGGAAGTTCAGGTGAGTAACCTAGTTGGTTTCTCAACCTATATGTGTTTAATATTTTGCAATTATGCCATGTGGTGATAATGGAGGGATATATGTGTTTGCTTTGATTGATTTCGGACCACGGGTGTCCGAAGTAATTGAATGTGATATTGAAGTGCAAATTGTGTATACTGTATGTGAATGCTGCTATGAAATGAATTGTGAATATGAAATTTGCTAATGATCGTGACTTAGGGACGAAGGTCGAAGGAATGGGAATTGGTATTTGCAATGTAAAATGATTGTGAATGTGAATTGATACATGTGCATTCATGCATAAAGGCATGATCGATAAAGATAAAGGCGATTGTATTCGGGCTATCGAGAGCTCAAGCTCTATCAATGAAAAAGAGCCTCGAGCTCAAAAAGGGATTAGTGCATACCCAGAGGGCTCTCCTATCCCTACTGACGTGTGGAAAGTAGTGCATACCCAGAGGGCTCTCCTACTTCCGAAGACGCGATTACTGTTTACTAATATTAAACCGAGCCTTGAGCTTGAGAGGAGTTAGTGCATACCCAGAGGGCTCTCCTACTCCCTAGACGCGTCTGATTACTGATCACTGATAGGCGCTCGGTCACAACTCCGTAATGAAAATGGACAGTGTCACATGTGCATTACATATGTAAATGATTAAATGTGGATAGTGTGATATTTCTGCAAGTGATATATGTGATACTGTGAATCGTGTGAATATGCATGAGTTGAGTGAACCATCGATGATGGTTTCTCACTGAGTTCGCAAACTCACCCAATATTGCAAGTATTTTTCAGGGATTGAAGAGTACCCGTTGAGCGCGGAGTATGTCTACCGCTTGCAAGTCGATTTCAGTCGGGATCGCCACGTCTACATTAGTGCTATTCTGTTTTTGTATAAGATTTGTATTTTTGCAATTTCTGCAGAATAGTACTGTCATTATAGAGGGCCCAGATTGATAAATGTTGTTTTGAAATGTGATTTCTGAATTTATGTTTTGATTGAAATGTTTTTGTGTAAGATTGGGCCCAAGTTGTTTATTGATTTCCGCACATGTGAGTGTTTTCAACGAAAAAAAAATGTCATACGGAGTATTTGAACAGTTTTGACTGCTCTAGCATACCACCCTCGTAAGGCACGGGTTCGGATATCACCATCGATATCAGGTTCGGGTCTTACGGGAGTGGGATGCTACATTTATGGTATCAGAGCCCAAAAGTACGATTGTACATGGGCATTCTGAAATTTGTGTCAAGTTACATGCATTTAAGTTCTGTCACGGCAGATAGTGACAACTGATCCCCAGTCTAGCATATGAGTCACATGTATGAGCCTGTACCAATTGTTTAAGTGATTAAAAATAGTGAGGAAAATGAAGATATATTTGAATGTGATAAGTGGAAGTTGTGGATATCGAGACTTAAGAAAAAGTGTATGATTCGATTTGACAAATAGAGATTTAGTGTATTGTTATTGATGGATATATAACATGAACTGCAACATCAGAGTTATATTGGAGTATATCCTTGATCGTGGGATAGATATGAATACATATAGCTGTGGATTGATAGAGGAAATATAAAGATATGTTAGAAATGGCAAGATTGAAAGTGTATAAGCAAAGTGGGTGAGAATAAAATGTTTTATGGTTTAGGGAGGCTACGATTGGGTTTGATTATTAGGATGAGAGTTTATGAATACGGATTTATGCCTTGGAGTCAGAAGATATTAGTGGGAAGTCAAGAATGATTGTATATCTATGATAATGGTTTGAGTGGGAAAATACGTGGGTATGATGCAATGATGAAAAGATTGAAATGTAAGACAATGAAATTGGTAGATGAAAAAGTTGTCAGTGTTCAATTGAGTTGCCTGAGAAAACACACCTGATAATGGGAATACACTATGACCAGTGAAAGTATTAAGGTTGTATGTATCATAAGTGTGGAAATGATATTTGAAGTCATCGGTGAGTTAGTGGATTATTGTTAGTCATAGTTTGTAGTTTAAAGCTCAGTATGAGTTAGAATAAGAAATGAAAGTGTTTATAGTGATCAATTGCAAATGAATTGAAATTGTTATATGTTAAGGACATGATCATGGCATAATCCTCAGGAGCGAGGATAGGTGCAAAAAGGGAGAGTGTTATCAAAAAGCAAATGAGATCAAGGTATCATTAGTGTAAGTGACTGATTGGTGAGTTGTCTTATATCTGTCCCTCGATAAGATGAAATGATTTTGATGGTATTTACTTCACTGAATTTTATTGAAAAGGATGTCCTGATTTATATGAATTGAGGCATAATTGATCTTTACGGAAAATTGATTTCTTAAGGCGTTGAGAATGGCTGACAAGAAATGTGATAGCTGCTGATGAATAGAAATTTCAAGATCGGTATTGATGAAAGTAGTGAGAAATTTTCTTTTAAGAGGAGTTTCCTCGACTTGGATTAAGTCGATCGGATGATTCAATTGAGCGAAATATTAATGAAAGGACAAATTGGAGATAAGTTTGAGATGAGCGAAAGGTTATTATTGGAAGTCCTTATCTAGCGGGGACTCAGCGTAAATGATAGAATCTGCTCTCGAGAAGGTATGTACTATGTTAGTGTAAAGAATCATTCGTAATAGGATTATTGAACAGTAAAGAGACATTAGTCGTGATTATGAGGAGAATATTGATTTACGAATATTTTGTGTAAAATGTTCAGAAAGTGTAAAGTTAATTTGATGAATATGTTACTAACCAGGTTGTAAAGATAGCAATGAATTGAAGTATGTGGAGAAATTTGTGTAAAGGAACATGTGTTAGAATATGTTATGATGAAACTGAGAAAGTATAAGAAAATTTTTCCTCATTGGAGAAATTCGATTTTTAAAGAGTTAGGAAAGTCAATCAAGGGTATAAGAAATTTATTTGCTACCTAAGAGTAAAGTGTTTCAATTGCATATAGATTGGAAAGTGATTATGATCATTAATGATACATCAAATGCATTTGGAGAGTGAAGAAAAATAGTGGCATAAGTGAAGAAATTTCATATCATGAAAGCTTCAACAAAGTGAATCTAAGTTTGATCACACAATTGTGGATGAACTAGTATTCGAACATGGCTTTGGGAGACTTAATGACGATTGAGGTAATGATAAAATGTGAAATTGTAAAGGATATATATATATATATATATATATATATATATATATATATATATATATATATATATATATATATATATATAAATATCTATATGGGATTTGGAGTTATTCGTAACTAGTCAGATCTTTGGATACGAGAAGTTGTTAAAGATTTTCCGGTCTTAGCTAATTGATAGAATTGATTGAGGAAGAGCGTGTGATATATATGACCGATGATTGTAAAAGAGACATGTGAGATATCTATAATTCGAGTTTTGATGGTAGTACTTTAAATTGGAAATCTTGCAATATTTAGCGACATGTCCCAGTAAAGGTTTTGATGTAACCTATTGAAATAGTGTAAAGAGGTTTGATATGCATAGGGACAAGTATAATTTCATGGCTGTAGTGTGATTGATGACTTGAAATTTGCTATTCCAGGTATTGCTTTGGAAGTTTGGGGATTTTATTCAGCATCAAATATTTGTGGATATATCTATGGATATGCAAATCGATAATTGACAGTGATTGAGGTATTTCGGGAAATTGAAAGAATTGAAAAGGATTATGTGCTTGAGTGTTTCAGAATTAAGTTAGTGATGCAATTTAATGGATTGCACAGAAAAGTTAATGACAGAATGATCACAATGTGGGCGATAAGGTTATTAAACCTAGTGTAATTCTGAGTGCAATCTGTCGAGTGAACAAGAGGTAAAAAGAAAGTATTATCAGTAAGTGGAATTCTAAATCAGGTGTGTATAAACAGGAATGGCAAACCCCAATCGTGGATTTAGAATTTGCGGACCTTATCGAGGAATTGAAAATGGATTCAACTTTTGAGAAGATGATACTTGTGATTGGACTATGAAGTATGGGTAATACCCGCCAAATGAACTATTCGTGAAAACGCAAGGAATAATCGAAACGTTATGTTCTAGTAAGAGTGCTTTAATATGAAATCAAATGAGAATATGTGTGAGTAACTAACAGAATTGACTGCCAGAGACAATTGTGAAATTGATATTTTCGGAGTTCATAGGGATATGAGATTGATGTATAATCCAAATTTATTGTGGGTATATCAGTTGTTTTCTTGGTGATATCATTCGATAGTCGAAGGGCATAATTGACTCGAGATGATATTGATTAGTAAAATGAATCTGTAATAGGGGTTAAATGATCCAGAGCCAAATTAATTATTATCGAGGTTATTAGAATCTCATGAGATTAGTGTGTTAACACCTAAGAGGTGTAATCTAGTAAGCGATAAATGAAATGTTTCGAAGTGTATAATCTCGGCCAAGATACACTTGATGGAGATAAAGGTAAAATTTGGAGAAACTAAATTCGTTATAAGTGGCCTCAATATGACAGTGTTGTGAATAGAACTATAGCTTGGAAAGCCAGTTGAGAACTTGGAAGTTGATTCGGATTTAAAGAGTGTTGCATGAACAGAATTAGAAAATATTGTTATGTCTTGATATACGTGTTATTAATACCGAAAGTGAAGAATTGCGAGTAATAATGAGGAAACAGTTATGATAGTGAAAAATTTGAGAAAGATAAAAAGAGTGATCGATTGTTTTAATTTCAGTTAATTAGCATAATTTGGTCGTGTAGTGCAATAATCGTGAAACAGTATATAAGTGATCGAAATAATTTTCCCCTGCCTTTCTGATTAATCGTATATGAAATTTCGAGGAAGAAATTTTTGTTAAGAGGGGAGAATTGTAACATCCCGTCCCAGATGGGAAGGGTAAATTGGTAAATTGGGACAGGCGAGGTTGTTGCATTGCATATTTGAAATGTAATCATTCATTTGGCCTCTAATTGTAGAGGATTGAGTCTTTTAGCACATGCACATGTAGGTACATGCATTCATGACATTTTCTCGGCTTTTAATTGTGATACTGATATGAATTGTGAAATAGGAGATAATTAGACTTGATTATGATTTATTGGGAATTTTGGAAATAATTGGGCTTGTATAGTTGAATTGGAAATGTTTTAGAGTGACCGTCAATTGATAGTGACGCTTAGGAATTTTTCTAGAAATCGAGAGAAAGAGTCCGAACTGGAAATTTTTCGAGTGGCGAACTGAATAATTGTATAGGACCGAAATGACAGTCAAATGGCTATGGAAAATTAGTCATATGATTATAGAAATTAACATGTCGAGCCATTAAAATTTGGAGACAAATTGGACTGAAAATGATTGTGAAAAGAGAAAGAGATCTACTTGTATTGTGAGGAACAGACCGGAGGTTTATTTGTTTATCCTTTAAATAGCTTAGGTTTTAAAATGTTGGAGAAAAGAAATCCTTCTCTCCCTAGGGCACGCACGTTCCTCCTCCATTGATCGATCTTTCTTCTTCCTTTGAGATTTTGTTTGCTTGTTCCTCCTTGTGCAAAGCCTTGCTTGATGCTTAAGGAAAATGATGTTTTGTGTGATTTTTGGGAGCAAACCGTGGATGCTAGAGGAAAGGGAAAAAGTTAGAGGAATTTCAGAGATTTGCGGAATTGAGGCTCGATCGGTGAGTATATGGTTTTAATGTTGTTCTTTAATGTTGCTTGATGCATTTATGGCATTGATATGGTGATTGGGGTGGTTATGGGTGAGTTATGGAAGTTTTTAGAGTGAGAAATGGCGGAGAAATCGATCGGAGAAGACGAACCAGGGCCGCACGTCGCGACGAAGGAATTATAGGACGTCGCGACGAGTGTACGTCGCGACGTGCGTAGCCATTTAGACGTCGCGACGAGCGAAAATTGATACGTCGCGACGAGCCTAGCTGGACGCCGCGACGAGTGTCCTTACGTCGTGGCGAGGATGGTTTTTCTGAATTGATTGGGTTTAGTTTTTAAGGCATAACTTATGGTATAGACCTCAAATTGAGGTGATTCTTGATTCATTATGAACTAGGGAAAGAGGTCTACAATTGAGAAAAAAGAAGAAAGTATTGAATGAAATTTGAGAATAGGTTCTATTGCAACCTAGGGGTTGTTTATGGATAATTGAGATATAATTGTGCGATTCTGAATTTAAGGAAATGCTATTGAGAGTTTCGGGAACTGAGTATAAAGTGTGAATTTTGATATAGAGAATAGTGACACTGAAATTGAGATCTTTCTTGAGAATATCTGAGTCGATATGACGTGATAAATTGACTGGATATTAGAATTGGAATTTGGGAGTTTCGTAATATGTTATTGAATTGAAATGAATTTTATCGACCAATTGAGTGAAAAGTTAGATCTAGCAAAAGAAAGTGAAAATTGGGAAATAGTGCCGGGAGGGTCATGAATAGGCATAGTATATCCTTTATTCAAAGCATGTGCATCATCAAATTATTTTGACTGTGCATTTAATGAATCACTATTTGATTGTTTTAGAGGCACCGTTGGATCGTTATTCCACGGACAGTGCTGGAGCTTCCAGGCAATGGGTAGGAAGTTTAGGTGAGTAACCTAGTTAGTTTCTCAACCTATATGTGTTTAATATTTTGCAATTATGCCATGTGGTGATAATGGAGGGATATATGTGTTTGCTTTGATTGATTTCGGACCACGGGTGTCCGAAGTAATTGAATGTGATATTGAAGTGCAAATTGTGTATACTGTATGTGAATGCTGCTATGAAATGAATTGTAAATATGAAATTTGCTAATGACTGACTTATGGGACCGAAGGTCCGAAGGAATGGGAATTGGTCTTTGCAATGTAAAATGATTGTGAATGTGAATTGATACACGTGCATTCATGCATAAAGGCATGATCAGATAAAGACGATTACATTGGGTCGCTCTTGAGCTATAAGCTCTATCACTAAAAAAGAGCCTCGAGCTCAAAAAAGGATTAGTGCATACCCAGAGGGCTCTCCTACTTCTGAAGACGCGATTCACATTTTCGACATCTTGAACCGAGCCTTGAGCTTGAGGGAGTTAGTGCATACCAGGGCTCTCCTACTCCTAGACGCTGCGTCGATTCGATCATCGATAGCGCTCGGTCCACACACCGTAATGAAAATGGACAGTGTCACATGTGCATTACATATGTAAATGATTAAATGTGGATAGTGTTGGGCCCCGAAATTTTTTTTATTTTATTTGAATTAATTATTTATTGATTTATGGATTTATTCGTTAATTATTTTTATTTTGCCTTAATTGTTATGGACTATGTGTTTATATAGATATTTTTATGTTGGGCTTGGAAATTAGAAGTTGGGACATTAAATGAAGGCTTGGACTTAATGTTGGAAAGAATGGGCTTTATAGAATAAGTGGAATAAGGAGAAGGAGGATTAGAAATAAGTGGATTATGTGTAGTGGGCTTGTGAGGAGGAGAGCCCAAAAGGGATTATGAAGAGAGAGCTCAAAACTATGTAGTTTTGAGGTAGGATTTAAGATGAGAATAAAAGAGTTAAATGAATTAAAGGAAGAAGGAGAAGAGGAGGAAGCAAGTGTCGTAAGTCACCAAAGGAAAGGAGAAGAGAAGAGAAAACGTGAGAAAAGAAAGAAGGAGGCTTTCGGCCAAAAGGGAGAGAGTCTTAGGGAGGAAGAAAGAAAAAGAAAAAGAAGAGAATCGACTTATTAGAGGTTAGTTCCATCTTTGTGTATGTTAGATTCGAAAATGGGAGGAATAGAAGTTAGGGTTTGTGTAGGGTTTGTAGAAAGAAAGAAGAGAAAGGTGAGATCTATGGAGTTTGGGGACTTTTAAGCTAAGGTTATGGTTATTCTAGCTTAAATGACTTATGGGTAGGTTAGGTTTAAAGTATACTTTTATTTTACTTGATTTTTATGAATGCTATGCTTTCTTTTAGAATATAAATAGTGAATGGAGTATGTTTTGATTGAAGGAAATCAAGAGAACCCCACTCACGACAAGGAAGAAGGGCAATCTTGAATTCGGATACCGACGATAGGTGGGTAACATTTTTATAGTTGTTGTGTAATGGGCAAATGCCCTATGTGTGTTATCTTTGATAATTATGTGCATATTGAAAGTGTATTTCCTTTGATTTGAAAGTAAAGTGTGAAACTATGATGATTCGAAAGAATTAAAGAAGCATAAAAATGCTATTCTTGTGTTTGAATATGTGAGCACAAATTGTTGTGATTGGGCAAGAGAGAACCTACTTCGATAGTCACGTGCACGCTGACCCCCTTTTGCCTTCTCCCGGTAGCCCGCTTGTGGCCCACGAGATCTAAAAATGGACTCGTCGTGTTTACGGTAAACTTCGGTTTTCGTCGTGTTTATGGAACTCTCGAGCCAAAAGTGTGCATTCCATCATTTATTTGTGTTTATGATGTATAATAGGTGTTTGACTGATATGAACTCTCATGTTATGCTTATGTGATGATTTTGGATTATTTGAGCTTTATATGATAAATTGCTATTGTTTCGGAATGTTAATGATTTGTTGTGTGGCTCATTACCCGATGGCTATAAACTTGTTAGCCACTGATCCGTGTTAGCTCACCCCATTCTCCCTCCTCAGGTGCAAATTCACGTTGAGAGCTGAACCTTGCAAGGCATCGGGCATCACTCCAAGAAATTTAGTCACTTTTGTATTAAGTTGGTAACTAGCTTATAAGCATATCAAACATGGAGCATCTCCCACATTTTGTATTCTGTACTTGACTATTGATGGATATGCTGATATGTAATTAAAGCCATGCTTGAACTTTGTATTGATTTGGAAAGAGAAGGAGAGCTTTAGTACTCTCTTCATGTGAGTTTGTCGATTTGTGATCTGTGTGTGATCTTGGAAATAGTATGTGTGTGAGCTCTTTTAAATTGTTGAGTTGCTGCTGAGTTATTGTTTTGGGAGAGGCCGCTGGAAAATTGTTATGGATTATGTGTTGTTGAAGTGGGATGTAGTGCTGAAATTTTTGGGTTGATGCACTCATGTGGTAATTTCTGGGTATGTTGTGTTTTCTGCAATTTCTGGGTTGATATAGGTCATCTGGGATTATTTTGACTCCTTGATGGTGTTAGGCGAGCTGTAGAGCTTTTCCAGGATGTTCTATGAATTAATTTTGAGTTATTGATTGTAAAGTGTGAGTCGTTAGAATCAAATGCAGGTGCTGTCTATATGGCAGATTGTCAGGCAGAGCTTTGAGTCCACTTTTGACCCTCATAGAGTTGGAATATAGGTCTGTGGTCTTCATGAAAGTTGTAGGGCATTTTCTTAGCTTTTCATAGGCACTAAGTTTGCTAATTTTGGAGTCCTGGGTCAAAAGTTATGGTAGTTGTAAGTTTTAATACTGTTTGTGGAGAGCTAGTCGATCGGTCTTAGAGTAAAAGTTTGGTTTCCTTAGTGGCCGAGCTTGTCTTGGAGTCCTTCTTGAAAAATATAGGTTTTTCTTCTAGCTTTCCAACGCTTCTGACCGTGTCTAATTTGGAGCTCGGAGTCAAAAATTATGAGGGTTGGAGGTTGCAGAGCTCGGAGTCTAGAATTGGAGCTCGGATAGCCAGCGCTCGCCCGCGCGCGAGCGCTGGGAGCGCTGGTCGGTAGCTCGTCTTTTGGGGGTCGGTTTTGGCTGATCGACCCCTCTCCCTTCTTTTGGTCATAACTTTTTGTGTAGACCTCCGTTTGACCCCATTTTCAAAGTGATGGATTTCTAAGAGTTTTTCTGTCTTACCACACTTGATTTATCAGTTTTTATTTTAAATTGAAAAAGGTGGTTTGAAACAAAGTGTGGAGGTCGGCTGATCAAGTATGAATATACTTTACTAATTTTGAAATATCTTGAGCTACAAAGCTCCGATCGAGACGATTCTTATTTTAAATTAAACTAGAGTCATGAACCCACAAGTTTTATGAAGGAACCGATCGGTAATTTAGCCTTTAAAGTTTTCAAATTCTGACATGAAGTCGGTAGAAGGTCAGTTTTTGCTGTTTCTTTAAGATGGTATTTTAACCATAACTTTTTCGTTTCAAATCCGAATTGAGCGTTTTCAGTGGCATTAGAATCGTGAGATCTTGAGGAAAAATTTTCTTAAAAAGCCAATCCCAAATTTTTTATTAAAAGTTTCTCTATTTGTGATCCGTTTGTGTTCAGTTTTGGGTCCTCTATGCTTATGTGTGCTTGTGTGGTCCGAATGTTGGGCCTCGGTGACGGGGTCCAACATTGTTTGGTATCAGAGCTTAGGTTTCACACTTAGGATTTTGTTGTGATATATGATTAAATTTTTGCATTATGAATTGATGGTTTGCATTAAGTGACATGCATCTCATGCATACATATAGGAACTAAGATTAAAAAGAAATGTAGCTAATTAGTAAATGTTTTCATTGAAGGAGTACGATGCCACCTCGTAGAAGGACACGAAGAGTTATGCAAAGTTCTATTGCACCTGACTCTCCACTGAGAGAGGAGAGCACGGATGAGTCCGTAGCCCCGGGAGTGGCTGAGGCCCCTCTAGGGCAAAGTAGTGAGCCCTTGATCTCGGACTCGTGATCGCCTAGTCGGTCTGAGCAAGTGCTCGCTTTGATCCGAGATCGCTATTCGAGCATTACCAAGCATTTGTTCAAAGCATGGGTCAAATGCCACGAGCTTCAGTTCGATTGACTAAGAGGGAAGACAGTTTGACAAGTGAGGAAGTATGGGCGGTGGATTTCACGGACCACGGATCTGAGGAAGCCGAGACTTGGTTGAGGAAGACCGAAAGGGTCTTGGATCGAGATGGAGTGCAAGGATGATGAGAGAGTGGTCTATCTTTGCCGATCTGCTTCAGGTGATGCCTTGCATTGGTGGGAGGCTGTGCGAGTCGAGATGAGACCATGGGATTGACATGGGAGACTTCTGTATGTCTGGGAAGAAGTGTCTGTCTGAGGTGTACATTCAGTGAAGTAGAGAGTTTCTGAGTCTCACCCAGAGAGATGGTGTTGTTGAATATAAGCGCCGGTTCACGCAGATTGTCGAGTATGCTTGAGTTGATGTTGATGAGGCTTGCTAAGTCTTGCCGATTTGAGTCGAGTTTGCATCTCGCCATCGAGAGAAGGTAGTGGTGCAAATTTTTTCGATTTTCAGCAGCTAGTTGAAGCGGCTCGAGGTTGAGAACATTGAAAACATCAAGAGTGCGAGTTAGCGAAAGAGGAAGGAAGAGAGCGATTCGGAGGGAGGTGGTACTTCTATACCTGAGAGAAGTGCCAGAACCTTTCCTGTGCAGTCTGAGGAGAGGAGTACCGGTGGGAGCCGAGCTAGACCAATAAGGACTTCTACTGTGTCTCACCAAGCCTCAACGGTGGGCGGCGGTAGAAGAGGAGATGGGGAGAGGCCACCTCTTCCTAAATGTGAGTATTGTGGGAACCTCAATAGGGGGGAATGTCGCAGATTTTCAGGAGCATGTTTTAATTGTGGGAAGAAAGGACACATAGCTAAGCAGTGTCCTAAATCGGATAGAAGAGAGGGATCACAGATGCAAGCTTCTAGAAGGACAGAGGCTGTGGGACAGAAAGTTGTGACGGAAGTGGGTACCTTTGGTGTACCTAAGAGAGCTTATCTTCCAGACAGATCCAGGGGGCAAGCACCAGCTAGAGTGTTTGCTATGACTCGAGAGGAGGCAGAGACCGCTCCAGAAGTGGTAACAGGTATGATTAAATTGTTTGATATTGATGTTATAGCTTTGATTGTTTCGGGTTCTACCCACTCCTTCGTGTCGTCGGGTAGAACTGTTTTTGGTAGAGACCTGAGCCTATTGGATACTCCGCTGATGGTGAGTACTCCGATCGGCCAGTGTATTGTTATCAATCAAGTGTATAGAGACTGTGAGATAGAGATTAGTGGAGGGAAGTTTGTGGTGGATTTGATGCCTTTGAAGATGGGAGGATTGGATGTAATGCTAGGTATGGATACCTTAGAGAAGTATCATGCCAACTTAGACTGCAAGCAAAAGACAGTGGAATTCGAGTCAGAGAATGGCAGAAAAGTGGTATTTGTGGGAGATAGAAGAGCCAGTCCGCCTCGGATTGTTTCATCTATGTCAGCAGAGAGATTGATGAGTAAGAGGTGTGAAGCGTATTTGGCCTATGTGTTAGACACGGAGGCAGATAGAGGGAGGTTGGAGGATATTCTTGTAGTCAGGGAATTCCCGGACGTCTTTCCCAAGGAATTGCCAGGACTACCTCCTCCGAGGGAAATTGAGTTTCCCATTGAGCTTCTTCCAGGTACTACGCCGATCTCAATTCCGCCTTACCGGATGGCTCCGGCGGAATTGAAAGAGCTTAAGGTGCAATTGGAGGATCTATTAGAGAAGGGTATATTAGGCTGAGCTCTTCACCTTGGGGAGCTCCGGTTCTCTTTGTGAAGAAGAAAGATGGATCGTTACGGATGTGTGTAGATTACAAGAAGTTGAATCATGCCACCATTAAGAACTGATATCCGCTCCCGCGCATAGATGATTTGTTTGACCAATTGCAAGGGGCGAGAGTCTTTTCCAAGATAGATTTGAGATCAGGTTACCATCAGTTGAGGATTAAGGAGACCGATGTGTCAAAGACTGCTTTTAGGACGAGGTATGGCCACTTTGAGTTTTTGGTTATGCCTTTCGGGCTAACGAATGCTCCTGCAGTCTTTATGGATTTGATGAATAGAGTTTTCAAGTCTTTCCTAGATCAATTTATCATTGTCTTTATTGATGATATATTGGTCTATTCTAAGAGTGATGAGGAGCACGAGGATCATTTGAGGGTTGCTTTGGAGACTTTGAGAAAGAATGAGATGTATGCCAAATTTGATAAGTGCGAATTTTGGTTAAGGGAAGTAGTATTTCTCGGGCATGTGATTTCAGAGCGTGGAGTGCATGTGGATCCACAAAAGATAGAGGTTGTGGTTAAATGGGAAGCACCTAAGAATGTAGCTGAGGTGAGAAGTTTCTTGGGATTAGCCGGATATTACAGGAGATTTGTGGAGGGCTTTTCTATGATAGCTGCTCCACTTTTCAAATTGACGAGAAAGAATCAGAAGTTTGAGTGGACTGGGGAGTGCCAGAGTAGTTTTGAGGAATTGAAGAATAGGCTTACTATTGCACCGATTTTGACATTACCCTATGGTGATGATGGATACATTGTGTCTGAAGGCCTTCGGGAAGGGCTTAGGGTGTGTATTGATGCAAGGAGAGAAAGTGATTGCCTATGCTTCGAGGCAATTAAAGTCTTATGAGATGAATTACCCTATTCATGACTTGGAATTGGCTGCTATCATTTTCGCATTGAAGATTTGGAGGCACTACTTGTATGGAGTTACCACTAAGGTATTTACAGACCATAAGAGTCTTAAGTACTTGTTGACTCGAAAAGAAATTGAATTTGAGGCGAGGCGATGGTTGGAGTTATTAAAGATTATGACTTGATGATAGACTACCATCCGGGAAAGCTAATGTGGTAGCCGATGCATTGAGTAGGAAGTCCACTATGGCACATGTGGAAGCGATGTACGATCCTCTTCTTTGAAGGAATTAGCCAGACTTGACGTGATGTTGAGGCAAGTTGAGCCTGATTGTATCTTGGCAAATTTCAGAGTGAGACCAGTGTTGAGGGGGAAGATCAAAGAATTGCAGGAATGAGATGAGTACTTGAGTAAGCTTAGAGAAGGGATAAAAGATGGTAAACCTTCCGAAGTAGAGGTAAAGGAAGATGGATTGATGGTTATGGGTGACAGATTGTGTGTTCCAGATGTGTTAGAGCTGAAGGATGAGATAACGCTCTTTATGCAATGCACCCAGGGAGTTCTAAGATGTATCGGGATTTGAAAGAGCATTTCTGGTGGAAGGAAATGAGGAAAGATGTGGCAGAGTATGCTAAAAGATGTTTAGTGTGTCAGCAAGTTAAAGCTGAACACCAAGCACCTTCAGGCAAGCTTAATCCCTTGCCGATTCTGGAATGGAAATGGGAGAAGATTACTATGGATTTTTTGATGGGATTACCGAGGACTAGCAAGAAGCATGATGCTATTTGGGTGATTGTGGATAGGCTGACTAAGTCAGCCCACTTCTTGCCAATTAAACAGACGGATTCTTTGAATGTTTTGGCTAAGAAGTATGTGCATGAGGTAATCAGACTTCATGGGATTCCGAGTTCGATAGTGTCTGATAGGGATCCTAGGTTCACCTCCAGATTTTGGGAAAGTTTGCAGGAGGCTCTGGAGACTAGATTGTATTTTAGTCTGACTTTCCATCCATGGGTGATGGACATTCGTAAAGACGTCTGAGACTTTGGAGGCTATATTGAGAGCTTGTGCATTGGATTTCAAAGGTTGGTGGGATGACCACCTACCTTTGATTGAGTTTGCTTACAATAATTCCTATCACTCGGGAATTCAGATGGCACCTTATGAGGCTTTGTATGGTAGGAGATGCAAGACTCCTTTATATTGGGATGAGGAAGGTGAGAGGAAGCTTGTAGGACCTGAGTTAGTGCAGGTTACTGTGGATAAAGTGAAGTTAGTAAAGCAGAGGCTTAACGCAGCTCAAGATAGGATGAAGAGCTACACAGATGCCCATAGGAAAGAGATGGAGTTTGAAGTGGGTGAGAAGGTGTTTCTTAGAGCTTCTCCATAGAAAGGTGTTTTGAGGTTTGGCAAGAAGGGCAAGCTTAGCCCGAGGTACATAGGCCCATATGAGATCATTAAGAGGATCGGGCCTTTAGCTTATAAGTTAGATTTGCCATTGGGGTTGTCTAAGATTCACAATGTGTTTCATGTGTCGATGCTAAGGAAGTACAGATCAGATCCTTCGCATATAGTTCGACCTTCAGAGGTTCAGTTGAGAGAGGATTTGATTTATGAGGAGCAGCCAGTGGAAATCTTAGACTCAAAGGAAAAAGTATTAAGGAATAAGAGTGTGAAGCTGGTTAAGGTCTTGTGGAGGAACCATTCGACCGAGGAAGCGACTTGGGAACCTTTGGAAGCTATGAGGGAGAAGTACCCTTATCTCTTCATGGACTCAGGTAAGGATTTCAAGGAAGAAATTCTTTTAGGAGGGGAGAATTGTTGGGCCCCGAAATTTTTTTATTTTATTTGAATTAATTATTTATTGATTTATGGATTTATTCGTTAATTATTTTTATTTTGCCTTAATTGTTATGGATTATGTGTTTATATAGATATTTTTATGTTGGGCTTGGAAATTAGAAGTTGGGACATTAAATGAAGGCTTGGACTTAATGTTGGAAAGAATGGGCTTTATAGAATAAGTGGAATAAGAAGAAGGAGGGTTAGAAATAAGTGGATTATGTGTAGTGGGCTTGTAAGGAGGAGAGCCCAAAAAGGGATTGTAAGAAGGAGAGCTCAAAACTATGTAGTTTTGACGTAGGATTTTAAGATGAGAATAAAAGAGTTAAATGAATTAAAGGAAGAAGGAGAAGAGGAGGAAGCAAGTGTCGTAAGTCACCAAAGGAAAGGAGAAGAGAAGAGAAAACGTGAGAAAAGAAAGAAGGAGGTTTTCGACCAAAAGGGAGAGAGTCGTAGGGAGGAAGAAAGAAGAAGAAAAAGAAGAGAATCGACTTATTAGAGGTTAGTTCCATCTTTGTGTATGTTAGATTCGAAAATGGGAGGAATAGAAGTTAGGGTTTGTGTAGGGTTTGTAGAAAGAAAGAAGAGAAAGGCGAGATCTATGGAGTTTGGGGACTTTTAAGCTAAGGTTATGGTTATTCTAGCTTAAATGACTTATGGGTAGGTTAGGTTTAAAGTATACTTTTATTTTACTTGATTTTTATGAATGCTATGCTTTCTTTTAGAATATAAATAGTGAATGGAGTATGTTTTGATTGAAGGAAATCAAGAGAACCCCACTCACGACAAGGAGGAAGGGCAATCTTGAATTAGGATACCGATTTATAGGTGGGTAACATTTTATAGTTGTTGTGTAATGGGCAAATGCCTATGTGTGTTATCTTTGATAATTATGCATATTGAAAGTGTATTTCCTTTGATTTGAAAGTAAAGTGTGAAACTATGACGATTCGAAAGAATGAAAGAAGCATAAAAATGCTATTCTTGTGTTTGAATATGTGAGCACAAATTGTTATGATTGGGCAAGAGAGAACCTACTTCGATAGTCACATTGAAGTGAATCACATGTTAAGACATCACTTAGAAAACGATATTAGAATGCACGAGAAGGGGGGTTGAATTGTGTATTGCCCTTTTTATAAATCTTTTCAGAACTATTTGTTAGAAATAAAATTCTTTCTGTAATTTTTATAGATTACGATTAATCAAACTTTTCAATCTGTATATAAAAGTAAGTAATGATAAAATTTGAAACTAAAATAGAGATAGAGAGTAAGAGTGGTAGACACGAAGATTTATCCTGGTTCACCCCAAACCGTGGGCTACGTCCAGTCCTCAGAGTTTTTTTTGAGATTTCACTACCTCTTTAAGCGCTACAAGTATTCTTTCACGAGCCTCTTGAGTCTCTACAACCAGATTCTTTCACACTTAGCCTCTGCAGCTATCTGCATAACTTTTCTTCTCAAAAATATTTGAACACTTTTTACGGAAAAATAGCACTCACTAAATCACTTTTCACGTAGTAATTTTCTTTCGCTATTTAGTGTAAGTATCTGTAAGCTTTTTGTAACTGCTTTTGTGTAACTTTCCGTAACTTTGCAATCTTGACTTGACTTGTATTTATAGCCTTAAATGCAATCGCTTCTTGAATCTTGAATCTTGAATCTTGAAAAAAGAAGCGGTTAATCAGTTGAGTTCAGAACTAACTTTCGAATCGACTCTTGCGTCTTCTTCTTTTACTCGTCTGCGTCGCTTTTATATCTGCGTACCTTTTGTATTTGTGTACTGCGTCTGCGTCTGCGCTCGCCTTTTGTATTTGCGTCACGTATTCGCTTTGTATTTGCGTCTGCCTGCATGTTGACTTCAACTGTTTCAACTTCGTCATGTTGACTTAATTAAATGCGTAATAAATCAGTATGCGACTTGATTATTTCAACTTCGCTCGTATGCAGGTTAAATGCGTGTCCGACTTAAATGCATTTTGTTTTCTTTGTATTTGATCTCATTTTTTTATACATCAAAATCATATTTAAGTAAAGTCATTTTGACTTAACAATCTCCCCCTTTTTGAGTATAACAAATTATATACAAGAAAAGAAAACAAAATTTACAGATGTTGCAAAAGTAAAAAGTAAAACAAACTTATCTTCTTCCTTTCTTCGTCTGCTGTGGTCACACCTTCTTTGTCTGAACATCCTTTCCTCTTCTGTTCATTCTCTTCTTTTCCTGCTCTCCCCCTATTTGTTATAATAAAAAATGATTAACGATGCTGACTCTTTAGCAGTTCTGCTATCATCTTTTTTAGATCATTCACCGTCTCCTTCATGTCGTTGAGTTCACCACGTGTCTAGCGACTTCATCGGTGGATCAGCCGCGAGGAGGCTTGATCAACTTCGCGATGGAGGTGAAAGGAATTGAAGTAGTGTAAGCATCGAGAAGATGGAATGTAGTCTTCATTGATCTCGAAGATAGGTAGGCGAATGAGCGTTCAACTTCGAAAAGATTTAAGTCAAAAGGAACAAGCAGCATTAGTAACTGTCTTCCTTGCAGGGGTATTGCTTGTGTTTGTATAGACAGTGTATTAGACAAAGGGCTAATACGTAGAACTGTCTGAACAAGGTACTCAATAAATGTTCTTGTTCTTAGTCTTCCCCATTGGGCAGTCTTCCTCCTTATTAGTATAAATTGCCGCTCGCTTTATCTCGATCTGCTTGAAGCGCATGCCTCATCAATTCTTCGCACTTCTTCTGCAATTTGATCTGCGGACAGATCATTACTGGCATCATCTTCAGGAAATAATTTTGACTTCCCCTTAGTGAAATCTAGTGGAAATCTTGGTTGTATATCTGGTGCAACCATTATCTTTGTGTTTTCTGTGATTGGGAAAATAGTACACGGATGACAGGGCCGTTTTGAAGGATATGGCATAGTAGCAGCAAACCCCAAAGTATCGTAGAAGATCTTTTCGTCTTCTTTGAGTAACTGCCATGTGTTACTATTAATCTCCATAGGTTGTACCACATCTACTATCTTCTTCACTGGTTGAACACCGATTGCAATAGCAGTCCTTTGTCTGGTAACTACTTCCACCATTTTGATCTTCAACTTCTATTTCCTAAAAAACTTATGGTAGTTGTATACCATCAGACACGGTTTATCATCATCCGAATCTGATACTGCTGTTGCCTCTTGATGTGCTTCAGTAGGAGTCACCTGAACCGGGCTTTCCTCCACTGGCTCCTCCTGTTAAGCAATAGGTGTTTCCTGAACCGTGCTTTCCTTCACTGGTTCCTCCTGTTAAACAATAGGGGTTTCCTGAATTGTATACTGCTCAGTTTCTGTTTCTTCTCGAACAGCATCAATAGTTTCTTTCTGTTGACTAACTTCCTCAGCAGTTGAAGTGGTCTTCTTTCGACTAAGCTTCTTAGTCTTTGTCTACCTTGATCGGTCTTCTTGATTTCTTCACGGAGATTTTCCTCTCTCAGATTTTGATTTTCTCTTCCTCTCAGTCTCTTTGGATTTTCTGGCCGTATCTTCTTCCAGAATAGAGACTAAGGATCTTGTGGCTCTGGGTGCACACGATTGAGAGGTTTCTTCTCGACTCTGTTCTCTAGCAATCTTTTCTTCTTGTTGCCTCAGAGTCTTAATCCTCGGAGATCTTTTTGCTTTCTTCACAACTTCGCTCAAAAGACTTTCTCCTCGTCTTTTTGGCGCACTTTGTTCTGTCCTCTGGGATTGGCTTTCTTCGAGATGAGGACTCGCCTATTTCATGAGAGGTCTTCCTAACACTCTCCTTAGTTCATCCATGAGCGATCTGGTACTTCTTGGAGATTGAGAACTTGGGCGGAGTCTTCTTGAATACACGCTCCCCTCGGTTCTTGACTTCCTTGAAGAGTCGGCTTGGTCTTTGTCTCATGCTCGGACCCATTCGCCAGATCGTGTGTGCATCGATCTTGCTCTTCACAGGAACAATTCTTCTTTTCCTTAGTGCGATTTAATACCAAATTCCTTAAAAATCCTCGTCAGAAGCATACCATACGGATAACTAGTTGATTCCTTTATCCCCTTAATCATATAATGAAGGATTAAGAAGGATAAATCTATGGGATTTCGATTCAGTAGGTAGAACAGACATTGTTCATCCAGAGTGGTCACCAAATGTCTTGAACTAACTCTGGGAAGAATGCAATTAAACAAAATTGCATGAAGCACCCTAGCCTTTGGAATCAAATTTGATGTCTTCCTCTCCCTTGAATCATTTGTGCCATATAGTTGCCTCCTGATATCTTCTTCCTTCATACCGACTTGGGACATCCATTCGACCTTGGTAGACAGTTTCTCACCAACCGATGGACAATCAATCACCTTCTTTATAAGCTCCTTTGTCACAACAACAGATATTCTATCTACAGAAGAGATGATGTTGTTGTCTATTAGTTGAGCGTTCTTCCAAAACTCATATACCTCATTTGTGTATACAGGTTCTTGTGTCTGGAAGAAGTTCCTCCAACCAGCTCATATGATTTCTGGTTCTACATCCATGCCGTCTCTTCTTAGTGACTCAAAGTTCACAAGTCTTCCATAAATCATAGCTGCTTCCATTGTATGGAGCAAAAACTGTCTTCTGGAGAACTTTTTGAGTGAGATGTTTTGAGAGAATTGATAAAGTCGAAATGAACCGTCAGGAGATGATGAAAAGACTGCTATAATTTCACCTTCAGTCTACTTGTAGGATTATAGTCCGGTGAGTTCTAGAATCATTAAGAACCGCGATATAATCAGATTTTTTCCCTCCAAAAATCTTCCTTGTGAGAGAAGTTACCAGCTGTAACTCACTGTAACTAACATCGTTAGTTTTGACGTTACTTTATTCCTGACCGTTCACTTAACATAACCATGTTAAGATTTCGTCTTATCTTCTGGAACCGTTCTTCACTAAGTGGTTTAGTGAAGATATCTGCCCACTGAAGTTCTGTTTCAACGAACTGTAGAAGCACCACTTTCCTCTGAACATAATCTCTTAGGAAGTGATGTCTGACTTCTATATGCTTCACTCTGGAATGTTGAATTGGATTCTTTGATAGATTGATTGCACTGGTGTTGTCGCAATAGATTGGAATCTCCTCCTCTTGAATGAATAGTCTTCAAGTCGATACTTGATCCTGAACGTCTGTGGCGCAACTTGTGGCGGATATATATTACCTTCATGGTTGATGAAACAATTGAACTTTGTCTCTTGCTTGACCGGAGACTAGATTTCCTCGAAAATGACATCCTCCACTTGTGCTCTTCCTTTCGATTCTATCTTGGCATAGTCCGCATCACAATATCCGATTAACTCAAATCTTTACCTTTCTCAAATATTAAGCAAAGATCGGTAGTACTGCGAGATATCTCAAAATTCTTTTAACAATGAATAAAATGAGACTCTCTAGGATCGAACGAAATCTTGCACACAAGCATACACTGAATAAAATATCGGTCTAATTGCAGTAAGATACAATAAAGAACCGATCATCCCTCTATATAGGGTTTGATCCACCTTCTTACCAAGTTCATCTTTCGACAAAGGTTTGAAGGATGCATCGGAGTTGTCATAGGCTTCATTATTCATATCAAACTTATTCAACAACTCTTTCACATACTTTTGTTGATGAATGAAGATCTTCTCTTCAGTTTGCTTAACTTGCAACCCAAGAAAGAACTTTAACTCACCCATCATACTCATTTCAAATTCTTTCTTCATTAGACTCTCAAACTTTAAACACAACTCTTTTGAAGTAGCACCAAAAATGATATCATCAACGTAGATCTATACTAAGATAAAATCATTCTGAAAATTCTTCCTAAAGAGCGTCTTATCAACTTGACCTCTATTGAAACCATTTTCTATTAGAAAGGTACTCAGACGATCATACCAAGCTCTAGGAGCTTGCTTCAGGCCGTATAAGGCTTTATGAAGTCTATAGACATAGTCTGGATTTTTAACATCTTCGAAGCCAGGTGGTTGTTTCACATACACCTCTTCATCTATAAAGCCATTCAAAAATGCATTCTTCACATCCATCTGAAACAACTTTATATCATGGCAGATCGCATATGCCAACAAAATCCTTATAGCTTCAAGTCTAAGCTCTTTGAGCATATGTTTCATTATAGTCTATTCCTTCTTGCGATTATAGCCTTGTGCTACTAATCTAGCCTTATTTCACTCACACTACGATTAAATCTAACTTATTCTTAAAAACCCATCTGGTTCCTATAATGGATTTCTTAGATGGTTTTGGAACTAAGGACCAGACGTTATTCCTAGTAAATTGATTCAGCTCCTCTTGCATGGCTAACACCCAAGCTTCGTCTTGAAGAGCTTCCTCAACCTTCTTAGGCTCTACTTCAGAGATAAAAGCTACATTAGCTTCTCTTGAATCTGGACCTTGTCTAACTCCTACGAGGTCTCATAGATAATTAACTCTTCGGATGAGAACTTTTATACTTCCAATTTAAATCTTAGTTCAATAGTTTCCGGAATATCCTCAATTTTATTCTCATGAGTGTCTGATGAAGGAGTTTTTGTGGTATCATCTAAGTTCTTTGAAGGACCTTCATTCTCTATGTCATCTTCCTTATGGGGTTGAGAACTATCATCAAACTTGACATGGATCGTCTCTTCAACAGTCTTTGAAGTAAGGTTGTAAACTTGAAATGCCTTAGACGATGATGAGTAGCCTAGAAAGATTCTTGGATAGGTCTTCGAATCGAATTCATCCAACAGCTCTTTTGTATTCAAAATAGAACATTTGCACCCGAATGGATGAAAGTAAGATATGCTTGGTCTTCTTCCATTCCATAACTCATAAGGCGTCTTCTTCAACATGGGTCACAACAGAATTCTATTCTGAATATAGCATGCTGTATTCACAGCTTCTGCCCAAAAATATTTAGGAAGATTCATCTCACATAGCATGGTCCTTGCCATCTCTTGAATCATCCTATTCTTCCTTTCAACAACTCCATTCTGTTGTGGAGTTCTAGGGGCCGAGAAGTTGTGGGAAATTCCATTCTCCTCACAGAATACTCTAAACTTCTCATTTTCAAACTCTCCACCATGGTCACTCTGATACTGGGGCTATGGACATTCCTTTTCGTTATGTAACTTTCGGATAAGGTTCTAAAGCACTTAAAAGACTCATCTTTGTGTGATAAGAATAATATCAATAAAATCGAGTAAAGTCATCAACAATAACAAGTCCATATTTCTTTACTCGCTAAGACTTATTGTCCTTGTTGGACCAAATAAATCCATATGTAACAATTCTAAAGGTCTAGATGAGGTTACAAAACTTTTAGAAGAAAAAGAGGTTTTAACTTGTTTTCCTTTCAAACAATTTTCACAGAAAAATTCTTTGTCAAAACTTATTTTTGGCAATCCTCTTACCAAATCATGTTTTACCAATTTTGAAATATGTTTCAAAGAGACATGACCTAGCTTTTTATGCTAGATTAGTCTTTCTTGTTCAGAAGATAGAAAATATGAAATATTTTGACTTTGAAAATCTTCTAAATTGATTTTGTAAAGATTGTTTCTTCTCTTGATAGAGAAAAGTATAGACCCATCTTTGTTTCTAACTTCGCAAAGATTTTGATTGAATATAACTGTGAAACCAGAATCACACAATTGATCGACGTTGATCAAGTTATGCTTGCACCATCAACAAGCAATACATTATTTATGCATGCAAAGGAATCTTTACCTATTTTCCGATTCAATAATTTTGCCTCATTTGGTTGTCTCAAAGTTACCGATCCTCCTTCTTATCTTCAAGGTCTAGGAACATAGACCTTCTTCCATCATGTGTCGCGAGCATCCTTTGCCTAAATACCAATGGTGCTTGCCGTATCTTCCAAGGAAGGATATCTCCTCATCGCTATCTTCCTCGGCCATCAGGCAGATGTTCACATGTTCTGATGACTCGGAACCTGTATCTGATTCAGATGAATCTAGGTCCTCCTAAGTTGCCATCATGCTTTTCTTGCCTTCTCTACTCTTCTTTGGTTTCTTCTTGAGAGTAGGACATTCGGACTTATAGTGTCGGTGATTGCACTTTCGTGGCGAGATAATAGAAGACTTCTCCGGTTTGGCTTCATCTTTCCCATTCTTTCTGAATGTCTGGTTCCCTCTGGGCTTCTTCTTCCACATGCGTCTTATCTTTCTAGAGATGAAAGATAATTCGTCATCTTCATCACTTGACTCTGATTCTGATTGGCTGGAGTTGTCATCCTTTGATTCTTCAATTTTCAATGCTTTTGATGACTTCCTCCTTCTCTGAGTCTTATGATTCTTCCGTCCGGCCTTGATCTATCGACTTGTCCCGCTTGGGCTTGTCTTCAGCGTTGAGTTCAACTTCATGAATCTTCAGAGATCCCAGCAACTCATCCAGCTTTAACACGCTCAAGTCTTTGGCTTCTTGCACCGGTCTCCATCTCTTAGGAAGACTTCTTAGAATCTTTCGAACATGATCTTGATTGTTGTATGTCCTTCCTAGAGCTTTCAATCCATTGACAATTGTTTGAAATCTTCCAAACATTTGATCAATAGATTCTTCATCTTCCATCCTGAAAAGTTCATATTGATGCACAAGAATACTTATCTTGGATTCTTTAACTTGGCTTGTGCCTTCGTGAGCAATGGACAATGTGTCCCACATCTCTTTTGCGTTGTCGCAACTGCACTTTGTCGTACTCGCTCTGCTTAGGGCTACGTCAAGAAAAATTTCACCTTTGAATTTAACTGTATTCTTGCTTTCTGATCAGCCTTCCATACATTAGTGGAATAGAATTGCCTTCTTCATCTACAGGTGTATAAGGTCCGTTCTCTATTACGTCCCAAAGGTCGACATGAGTAGATTCGATGAATAACCGCATCCTATCTTTCTAGTAGTGATAGTCTTCTCCATTGAATGCTGGAGGTCTAGTGACTGAGGCTCCTTCAGCGATGTATACATGTGACTCTGCCATTATCTTTAATCCACACTTTGCCAAAGTGATTCTTGGATACCTTGCTTTAATACCAATTGAAGTGAATCACACGTTAATACAGCACTTAGAAAAAGATATTAGAATGCACGAGAAGGGGGGTTGAATTGTGTATTGCCCTTTTTATAAATCTTTTCAGAACTATTTGTTAGAAATAAAATTCTTTACAGAATTTTTATAGATTCTGATTAATCAAACTTTTCAATACTATGTATATAAAAAGTAAGTAATGATAAAATTTGAAACTAAAATAGAGATAGAGAGTAAGAGTGGTAGACACAAAGATTTATCCTGGTTCACCCCAAACCGTGGGCTACGTCCAGTCCTCAGAGTTTCTTCTGAGATTTCATTATCTCTTCAACTGTTACAAGTATTCTTTCACGAGCCTCTTCAGGTCTCTACAACCAGTATTCTTTCACACTTAGCCTCTGCAGGCTATCTGTACAACTTTTTTTCTCGAAAAATATTTGAACACTTTGTTACAGAAAAATAGCACTCAGCTAAATCACTTTTTCACGTAGTAATTTTCTTTCGCTATTTCGTGTAAGTATCTGTAAGCTTTTTGTGTAACTTTCCGTAACTTTACAATCTTCGACTTTGACTTGTATTTATAGCCTTCGTCTGTAACTGCTTCTTGAATCTTGAATCTTGAATCTTGAAAGAAATGGTTAATCAGTTGAGTTCTGTAACTAACTCGAATTGACTCTTGCGTCTTCTTCTTTTCTGCGTCTGCGCTTTTTTATGTCTGCGTATGCGCTTTTGTATTTAAATGCATCTAACGCTCGCTTTTGTATTTGCGTCTGCGTCTGCTTTGTATTTGCGTCTGCGTCTGTGTTGACTTCAACTGTTTCAACTTCGTCTGTGTTGACTTAATTCGTCTGTGTGCGTCTGTGTCTGACTTCAGTTATTTCAACTTCGTCTGTGTCCGACTTCGTCTCTTTTGTTTTTCTTTGTATTTGATCTCTTTTTTTTATACATCAAAATCATATTTAAGTAAAGTCATTTTGACTTAACAACGTGCACGCTGACCCCCTTTTGCCTTCTCCCGGCAGCCCGCTTGTGGCCCACGAGATCCAAAAATGGACTCGTCGTGTTTACGGTAAACTTCGGTTTCCGTCGTGTTTATGGAAATCTCGAGCCAAATGTGTGCATTCCATCATTTATTTGCATTTATGATGTATAATAGGTGTTTGACTGATATGAACTCTCATGTTATGCTTATGTGATGATTTTGGATTATTTGAGCTTTATAAGATAAATTGCTATTGTTTCGGATTGTTAATAATTTGTTGTGTGGCTCATTACCCGATGGCTATAAACTTGTTAGCCACTGAGCCGTGTTAGCTCACCCCATTCTCCCTCCTCAGGTGCAAATTCACGTTGAGTGCTGAACCTTGCAAGGCATTGGGCATCACTCCAAGAAATTTAGTCACTTTTGTATTAAGTTAGTAACTAGCTTATAAGCATATCAAACATGGAGCATCTCACACATTTTGTATTCTGTACTTGACTGTTGATGGATATGCTGATATATAATTAAAGCCATGCTTGAACTTTGTTATGATTTGGAAAGAGAAGGAGAGCTTTAGTACTCTCTTCATGTGAGTTTGTTGATTTGTGATATGTGTGTGATCTTGGAAATAGTATGTGTGTGAGCTCTTTTAAATTGTTGAGTTGCTGCTGAGTTATTGTTTTGGGAGAGGCCGCTAGAAAATTGTTATGGATTATGTGTTGTTGTAGTGGGATGTAGTGCTGAAATTTCTGGGTTGATGCACTCATGTGGTAATTTCTGGGTATGTTGTGTTTTCTACAATTTCTGGGTTGATATAGGTCATCTGAGATTATTTTGACTCCTTGATGGTGTTAGGAGAGCTGTAGAGCTTTTCCAGGATGTTCTATGAATTAATTTTGAGGTATTGATTGCAAAGTGTGAGTCGTTAGAATCAAATGCAGGTGCTGTCTATATGGCAGATTGTCATGCAGAGCTTTGAGTCCACTTTTGACCCTCATAGAGTTGGAATATAGGTCGGTGGTCTTCATGAAAGTTGTAGGGAATTTTCTTAGCTTTTCATAGGCACTAAGTTTGCTAAATTTAGAGTCCTGGGTCAAAAGTTATGGTAGTTGTAAGTTTTAGTACTGTTTGTGGAGAGCTAGTCGATCGGTCTTAGAGTAAAAGTTTGGTTTCCTTAGTTTCCGAGCTTGTCTTGGAGTCCTTCTTGAAAAATATAGGTTTTTCTTCTAGCTTTCCAACGCTTCTGACCGTGTCTAATTTGGAGCTTGGAGTCAAAAGTTATGAGGGTTGGAAGTTGCAGAGCTCGGAGTCTGGAATTGGAGCTCGGATAGCCAGCACTCGGCACTGGTCGGTAGCTCGTTTTTTGGGGGTCGGTTTTGGCCAACCGACCCTTCTCCCTTCTTTTGGTCATAACTTTTTGTGTAGACCTCCGTTTGACCCCATTTTTTAAGCGATAGATTTCTAAGAGATTTTTCTATCTTACCACACTTGATTTATCAGTTTTTATTTTAAATTGAAAAAGGTGGTTTGAAACAAAGTGTGGAGGTCGGCTGATCAAGTCTGAATATACTTTACTAATTTTGAAATATCTTGAGCTACAAAGCTCCGATCGAGGCGATTCTTATTTTAAATTAAACTAGAGTCATGAACCCACAAGTTTTATGAAGGAACCGATTGGTAATTTAGCCTTTAATGTTTTTAAATTCTGACATGAAGTCGGTAGAAGGTCAGTTTTGCTATTTCTTTAAGATGGTATTTTAACCATAACTTTTTCGTTTCAAATCCGAATTGAGCGTTTTCAGTGGCATTAGAATCGTGATATCTTGAGGAAAAATTTTCTTAAAAAGCCAATCCCAAATTTTCTATTAAAAGTTTCTCTATTTGTGGTCCGTTTGTGTTCGGTTTTGGGTCCTCTATGCTTATGTGTGCTTGTGTGGTCCGAATGTTGGGCCTCGGCGACGGGGTCCAACAGATAGTGTGATATTTCTACAAGTGATATATGTGATACTGTGAATCGTGTGAATATGCATAATGTAACATCCCATCTCCCATAGAAAAGGTTTATTGGTAATTTGGGACGGGTTAGGAGACTTGAATTTTAACTCGGCATGCACATACAGTATATAGCCTCTATAACTGATGATTATTTTGCACATGCACATGGTATACATGCATTCATGACATTTCCGGCATAAGTGTGAATTGGGATCTTTGTGAAATTTATATGAAAGTTGTATTTAAAAATTATTTGGAGTCGCCATAAATTGTTTTATATTTTAGGATTTATGGAAATTTTACGAATTTTTCGGGTTCTTGCGGACGGAAAATTCAAACTGATCGGCTGAGTGAGCCTTTTGTACTGAAAAGGGCTGCATAATGGCATAAGATTAGTGGATAAATGAGGTTAGGATAATATTCTAGTGCCATGATTAGAGATTAATTGGAATTAGTACTAAATTAATTTGGATTAGGATAAATGATATTTTATTACACTTAAAAAGCCAAGTGTCCTTTTGATTTATGGATTTTGTCTTCTTTCATCATCATCCACGATTTTCCTCCTTGTGATACTTAAAATATATATTGGAAAGCTTTGGAAAGATATCAATCTTCTCTCATCCAAAGCTTTCAATTTCTTCACTTTTGTTCTCCTCTTTTGACTAGTTCCTTCTTCTTCCATCAAAGTTCCACTTGTCCCTTGCTAGCTTCTTCACTAGTCACAGCCAAGTCTTTCCTTAAGCCTTGAGAGGATGATTATATGCATGTGTAGAGGAGAGAGCCGTGAGTGTTGTCTAAGTGTTGAGACTTTGTAGCTTGATTAAGGTAGGAAGTGTGGGAGGTTTAAAGGCTTGGAGATTTGAGAGCTTGCAATTTATTAAGGTAAGGAATACAGTTGTTTTTATGCTTTTGATAGTTAGAAGCATGCATGGAGATCCTTTATACATTTACTTGATCATCATAGTAGAAGGTTTGAATGGGTTTAAATGTATACTTAGTTATGGATGAATGAATGACTATACTTCTTATTGATTTTAGCTTGGTTTTGGATTGAGTTTGTAAGGATAGATGAATGGAAAATTTAGGAAGATCATTTGTGTAGGTGCTGCCAAATTTTGTGTCATTATAGAAGTTTATGTTGTGTTGAATTTGTGGTTGAATTAGAGGTAGGAATGGATGCTTAGTGATGTGTTATTGATGTTAGAAGTGATAGGAGTTAGGGTAATGTTGAAATCTGGAAAATTGGTGTTTGACCAGTTGGAATGTTTTGATCATAACTTATTGTGTAGGTGTGAAAATGAGGTGAAGTTTGTGCCCAATTAAACTTTGGGATGTTGGCTTCAATTTAGTGTGAAATAGGTGTTGTTAAATTGTAATGCTTGAAGGGCTTAAAATTTGCATGGAAAGTTCTTGTTTTATTGCTGTGAACAAGAACTGCAAGTATGAGTAATGTGTTTTGTTGATTTTTTCTAAATTAATTGGTATGGAACTAGGAAAAAGGGTCTTTATGAAAGTTGAGGCATATTGAGTTAGCTTAATTTTCGAGTTGTATATTGGGAGATATGAACTGATTACTATTGATTGGTTTTATGCTTTTTGGAGAAACCTAGTGAAAGTGTTGATTTTGTGAGCTTTCTGCTTGGGAGCAATTTTAGCAATTTTTGTGGACTGAATTGGTGTGAGTGATCTTCTGGAAAGTTGTAGAGGAAGACATTATCTTGAAAATGATTTATGGTGTGTAATTTTTAGAGGTCAGAGTTGGGAGTTATGATTTTGCAAAAACTGATCCTGCATTAGGTTAGGAATTGCTGATCATGGCAGTAACTTGCATGACAGTTTTGAAATGGTTAGAAATTAAATTGGAAATTGAGTTCTTCATGAAAATTGAAGTTCAAGGATTTATCTTTTCGGGATATAGAGTTCAGATTTTCTGACTTGTGTACAGGGAGTTATGCTTGTTATAAGTTTACTGCTCAAATTGAATGATTTCAGGGACAGCAACATTGACTGAATTAATTGACTTGTTTAGTAATGGAATTTGATTTTGGGTTGTTCATGAAAGTTGTAGATGACATTGTGAACTTATTGAGCATATTTATGTGGTAATTTTGGCTGAAGAATCAGAGAGTTAAGGAATTTGAAATGTATTGTTCTGTTTTAATGGGATTTGAGTAGGCAGTAGCTTTGAAGGATTTTGACACCATTAAGAGTGCAATTGATTTTATGGTCTTCATGAGAATGGTAGAGCTTTTCATTATCTTTCCAACAAGCTATGGTTTGTATTTTCCGATTTGTGTGCTAAGAGTTATTGTTGTTGGAAATTTGGATTGGAAATAGGAAAAAAAAATGAATGAAGTGAGGTTGAACCTCGCGGATCGCGAGGCGACTCCTCGCCCTGCGAGCGAGGTAGATTAACCCTCTCGCGAGGCGACTCCTCGCCCTCATGACGAAGGGTGAGTCGGCCTCGCGTGGGCGACATGTCGCCCATGAGGCGTGTGCGCTATATATATTTATATTTTTATTTTTTTATTAGTTGGCCTAATTGTTTCTTTTGTCAATTTCTTTTCCGTCCGACATCCGATTGACCTGATTCTTGAGGCATCGGATTAAGTAGAATATTAATTTCATTTTGTGAGAAATTGGGAATTTTTGACGAGAAATTGGCGTGGCCCCGATAACAGAGCCTTTAATCACTTATTTTGTAATTGGGGACCTATAGAGGTCCGAATTGCACCGTCGGCCGCCAATAGGTTTCTAATTTTTAGACGGATTTTTTATGGGAAAATTTTGGATTAGGGCAGGAATGCCATGAGCATGCATTATACACGTTTTACTTATTCCATATGCATTGTTTAGTATTTTTATCTATTCGTTGGTAATGTTTACTTATTTTAATTGTTATAGAGGCTCGGTTGGAGCGTCATCCTGGGACGTTGCGAGACTTCCCGCATTAGCTTCGGAAGTTATTAGGTGAGTAACCTAGATGGTTCCTCGGTTAGTAAGTGTTTATAATTCGCACTTAGAACCACGTGGAGAATAATGGTGGGAAAATTGTGTTTGTTTGTGCGGATTGCGGACCAAGGTCCGATGGATTGGAAAATTTGACATAGAAGTGTCATATGTGATTACTGTACAAGATTTATGTGTACATATTGAATTGGGATCTGATATGATGTTGGTGTTGTTTTATTTGGACATATGCACTTCATGCATAATTGCATGTCGATAATTGGCGCCAGTGACTAGAAGCGATACGAGAGCTTTAAGCTCAACGTGATTGGGCCTTGAGCCCATAGTGATTCAGAGCCTATGGCTCACCGTTTATTGCGCCCTTAATGGGACAGTTTCAGGCGCTCAGTCACAACAACGTAATAAATTGGAAAAGTGTCTCATACACATTCCATATGCATTTGAATTGATTCTTTGGATTGGTATGAAAATTATGTGGTACTACTAAATGTGATTTGGTGAGATAATTGTGCGTAGCTGTGTTGTGTATGTGTATATGCATGAATTGGGTGAACCATCGATGATGGTTCCTCACTGAGTTCGCAAACTCACCCAAAATTGCAAATTATTTTTCAGGACCGAGAGAGTAGACTTATAGCTCGAGAGGGACTTTTCCTGCCGTGTAGATTGAGTTGGCAAGAGAAGTCATGGCACACGTGCCTCGGTCACCGGCACTTTTGAGGATGACCTAGTTAGCCTTTTTGTTTGATTTTCTTTTGGAGTATTATACGAACACATCGGTTGTGTAAATTTATCGCTTTGAGGTTATGAAATGAGAATTTATGGTTTTAAAATTAGTGGATTTCATATAAATGCTTTATGATTTTGATGTCATGTGGAGTGTTAGTGGTTGTTAAGAAGCGCACCCTTATCGTAGGGTATGTGTCGGAATGACCTCTGAGCGTCGATACATATCCTATGGTATGGGGTACTACATTAGGTGGTATCAAAGCATGGTTTGGCATCTGTTGGGACTAGTACATAATTAGGCTTGAATTATTGTGAGAAATCTGAACCGATCGAGTTCTTGTTTTGTTTTAGGTCATCCGTATTTGGTGATCGATTGATCAACCAAATGACCGGATCTGTTGGAGCTAGTAGAGAGTCCTCGGTGCCTCGATCGAGGTACCTCCTAGAGTCCCCGTGAGGCGGGAGAGGAGATCGATTTGTTGCGTGGCGGGGGTCATGAACTTCTATGGCGATCTGAGACCCTAATCGAGGTGAGGATGGTTGGAAGGGTGAGAGAGTCCTTGATCGGATGGATTGCGAACTGATGAGAGGTTCGATTCGCAGATCTCTTCTGCAGGCCCGCTTATACATGGTGGAAGGCTGTTCCGGCGGTACCACGGACCTTGCTTCTTGACATGGGCAGATTTTACGAGGGCTTTAGAGACAATTATATGCCCAGGTGTATTTGGAAATGAAGATGCAGAGAATTTTGGGTGAGGCAGGGTAGGATGACGATGGCAGTACGAGGTTAGGTTTAATGAGTTGATGGGATATCTTGCTCATGGGTTTCTCTTGAGGCGATATAGTGCGGAGGTTTGAGATGAAATTTGAATCTGGAGATCCGTGCGAGATTGGCCCGATCGATATGGGCTCCTTTATAGAGTTGAGAGCTGCTGCTTTGAGTGGAGCGGTTGTGAGACGAGACAGGCGAGATGGGTCAAGGTCTAGAGGAAAGAGAGTTAGTGATAGTCGAGGCAGCTCTGGTAAGAGTTTTAGCGGCGCCAGAGCGGGGCCTTGAGATCTTGAGAGGATCCAGACGGTCGGGTTTTGAATGAGAGAGGAGATTTATGCAGACCGGCGTGGCGATGGCGAGGTTTTGGCGATTCCTCCATTCAGTGAGCACTTTGAGAAGAGGCACTTTGGAGAGTGTTGGCGATTGACCTGAGCTTGCCTTAAATGCGGCTCCATGGATCATCGATTCTGGATTGCCCAGTACATTGGGAGCTCGATCTGCTGGTAGTGGCCGACCAGGTAGTACTACTCTGATCAATGAGTAGTAGTGGGTGGATCCGGCGTGGATCGATGCAGTGGGGCGAGGTAGAGGCCGAGGTAGAGCCGAGGATCCTTTAGGCGGGCGAGGGTGGCGCGATCGACCACAGGTCCCGAGCGAGTATATGCCATGACGAGGCGAGGCCCAGATTCCCCGATGTAGTAGTGGTATGCTCCTTATTTCGATTTTGAGGCGTTTGCATTCTTTGGATCTGGATCCACATTCTTTATTGCACCTCATATGGCATGTAGATTGCATGGGGATCGGGAGATGTTCTTGTATGGGCTAGAGGTGAGTACACCGTTAGGTACTACTATTGCATTGGGAGAGGTGCGGGGATGCTTGATCGAGATTGATCAGCGGTGTTGAAAGCGAACCTTATAGTGTTGCCTCGAGAGAGATCGATGTGATTACGGGGATGGGTGGTGGCGACCCCATAGGCTATTATGGACTGCTATACCAAGGAGGTTGTTTTAAGTCTCTGGTCACCTAGAAGCGATATTTAGAGGAGTTAGTCGGCGATACCGGCCGGATGATCTCTTTCCTTAGTGCCACGAGATTGATGCGGGGAGGTCATGAAGCATATCTGGCTCATGTGGTTGACACGAGTTGAAGCAGAGGCTTGGGATATTCCGTGGTTAGGAATTTCAGATGTGTTTCTGATGAGTTCTGGGGTTTGCCGGGATCGGGAGGCGAGTTCACTATTGACCTCGTTCAGTCTTGCTCCTATATCTATACCTCCATATAGGATGGCTTTGTGGGCCGAGGGAGCTTAAGGCTCGATTCAGGGAGTTGTTGGAGAAGGGCTTTATCGGACCTAGTGTTTCACCATGGGAGCTCCAGTTTTGTTTGTGAAGAAAAGGATGGGACTTTGAGGTACGTGCATCGATTCTGAGCGATTGAATCGGGTGACAGTGAAGAATAAGTATCCACTGCCTAGGATCGATGACTTATTTGATCAGTTGCAGGGAGCTCAGGTGTTCACTAAGTTAGATCTGAGGTCAGGGTACTATCAGTTGAAGATTGCATAGGCGATGTGCTAAGAGTGCCTTCGAGGAGCGATGCGGGCATTTTGAGTTTTAGTGATGCCGTTTGGGTTGACTAATGCCCGGCGACCTTCATGGCCTTGATGAATAAGGTATTTCAGCCCTACCTGGATCAGTTTGTTATTGTGTTTATTGATGACATTTTAGTGTATTCGAGGAACAGACAGGAGCATAGTGAGCATTTGAGGATTGTGTTGCAGACCATGAGGAGAGGCAGGTTGTATGCCAAATTCATAAATGTGAATTTTGGCTGGATCGAGTGATATTTTTGGGCCATATAGTGATTGGAGAGGGTATTGGTGGATCCAGTAAGGTGGAGGCGATCTTTGAAGTGGGAAGCTCCTAGGAATGTTTGAGATTGAGTTTCCTCGGATTGGCGGTTATTACGGAGGTTTGTCGAGGGTTTTCATTGATCTCGGCCCTCGACAAAACTTCGAGGAAGAATGTGCCATTCGGATGGGTGAGGAGTGTCAGAGGAGCTTTGAGGAGCTGAAACATCGGTTGACTACTGCACCGGTGTTGACTATTCCATCTGGGATTGGAGGATTTGAGGTATACAGTGATGCATCGCATCAGGGATTGGGGTGTGTTCTGATGCAGCACGGTAGAGTCATTGCCTATGCCTCGAGACATACCGAGGTCTCACGAGGTAAACTATCCTGTTCATGATTTGGAGTTAGCTGCAATAGTGTTTTCTTTGAAGATTTGGAGGCATTACCTGTATGGTGAGACTTTCCAAATCTTCACTGACCATAAGAGTTTGAAATATTCTTGAGCGAGAGAGTTGAATTTGAGATGAGGAGATGGCTTGAGTTGTTGAAGGACTATGACTGTACTATCGAGTATCACCACAGGAAAGCTAATGTGGTGGCGGATGCTCTGGTAGGAAGTCACATACTAGTCTGCTTCAGATTCGACAATGAGGTTGCCTAATTTGATTCATTGAGGGCTTTGAATGTTCGGATGACTCGGGCATGATGGAGTCTTATTGGCTACTTTGACACCGAGACCGATGCTACTAGGCAGATCGGAGAGTTCGGGACAAGGATCTGTTATGGTGAGACCGATTGAGAAGGTAAAAGCGATTCGAGTTCGAGTTTGATGTGAGAGATGAGACTTTGTGGTTGAGACAAAGGCTTTGTGTGCTGATGTGGATGACTTGAGGAGAGAGATATTGGAGGAGGCGCATATGGCGCATATCTGCTATGCATCCCGGTACTACCAAGATGTATAACACTCTTAAGCAACATTTACGGTGGCTGGCATGAAAAAGCAAGTAGCGGAGTTTGTATCTAGATGTTTGGCGTGCGGCGAGTTAAGGTGAGCACCGAGCACCGATAGGGAAGCTTCATTCGTTGCCCATTCCGGGTGGAAATGGGAACAATTACCATGGATTTCATTATGGGTTTGCCTAGGGCCGAGGCGGCATGATGCTATCTGGGTCGTAGTGGATCGATTGATTAAATCGGCCCATTTCTTGCCGATGGGAGAACAATACCATGGATCGATTGGCCCGAAGTATGTGGCGGAGATAGTGAGACTGCATGGGGTCCCAGTGTCGATAGTGTCTGACAGGGATCCCAGATTTACTTCGAGGTTCTGGCAGAGTTTGCAGTCTGCTATGGGTACTAGGCTGAACTTCAGTACAGCGTTTCATCCTCAGACAGATGGGCAGAGTGAGAGGACGATTAAGACTGTTGAGGATATGCTTCGGGCTTGTGTGTTGGAGTTCAGAGGAGCATGGGATCAGTATTTAGCTCTGATTGAGTTTGCATACAACAATCATTATCATAGTAGCATCGGGATGGCACCATATGAGGCACTGTATGGGCGACCGTGTAGATCGCCTTTGTATTGGGATGAAGAGGGTGTGAGGATGATTGAGGGTCCTGAGCTGATTCAGGATACTGTAGATAAGGTGAAACTGATACGGAGTCGCATCAAAGCGGCTCAGGATAGACAGAAGAGCTATGTGGATCAGCATAGGAGGGACATTGAGTACAATGTAGGCGATAGAGTGTTCTTACGGGTGTCACCGTGGCGTGGTGTACTGAGATTTGGGAAAAAGGGTAAGTTAAGCCCTAGGTACATTGGTCCATATGAGATCACTGAGAGGATAGGACCTTTGGCCTCTGAATAGCTTTTACCGAGTGAGATGTCTCGATTGCATGGCGTCTTCCATGTGAGTATGCTCCGTAGATATCGGTCGATCCGACACATGTGATACCGGCTCGGAGATTGAGGTATCGAGTAATTTGAGTTATGTAGAGGCCGTCTGATTGCCGGGACACGGGTGAAACAGATTCTTGAATAAGAGTATTCCATGGTGAAGGTTCTCTGAGGAACCACTGACCGAGGAGGCTACAGGAGACCGAGGAGCATATGAGGAGACAAGATCCTCATCTTTTCGATCAACCACGTAAGAATTTGGGGACGAAATTTTTATTAGGAGGAGAATTGTAACATCCATCTCCCATAGAAAAGGTTTATTGGTAATTTGGGACGGGTTAGGAGACTTGAATTTTAACTCGGCATGCACATCGATATATAGCCTCTATAATCGATGATTATTTTGCACATGCACATGGTATACATGCATTCATGACATTTCGGCATAAGTGTCGAATTGGGATCTTTGTGAAATTTATATGAAAGTTGTATTTAAAAATTATTTGGAGTCGCCATAAATTGTTTTATATTTTAGGATTTATGGAAATTTTCTGGAATTTTTCGGGTTCTTGCGGACCGGAAAATTCAAACCGATAGGCCGAGTGAGCCTTTTGTACTGAAAAGGGCTGCATAATGGCATAAGATTAGTGGATAAATGAGGTTAGGATAATATTCTAGTGCCATGATTAGAGATTAATTGGAATTAGTACTAAATTAATTTGGATTAGGATAAATGATATTTTATTACACTTAAAAGCCAAGTGTCCTTTTGATTTATGGATTTTGTCTTCTTTCATCATCATCCACGATTTTTCCTCCTTGTGATACTTAAAATATATATTGGAAAGCTTTGGAAAGATATCAATCTTCTCTCATCCAAAGCTTTCAATTTCTTCACTTTTGTTCTCCTCTTTGACTAGTTCCTTCTTCTTCCATCAAAGTTCCACTTGTCCCTTGCTAGCTTCTTCACTAGTCACAGCCAAGTCTTTCCTTAAGCCTTGAGAGGATGATTATATGCATGTGTAGAGGAGAGAGCCGTGAGTGTTGTCTAAGTGTTGAGACTTTGTAGCTTGATTAAGGTAGGAAGTGTGGGAGGTTTAAAGGCTTGGAGATTTGAGAGCTTGCAATTTATTAAGGTAAGGAATACAGTTGTTTTTATGCTTTTGATAGTTAGAAGCATGCATGGAGATCCTTTATACATTTACTTGATCATCATAGTAGAAGGTTTGAATGGGTTTAAATGTATACTTAGTTATGGATGAATGAATGACTATACTTCTTATTGATTTTAGCTTGGTTTTGGATTGAGTTTGTAAGGATAGATGAATAGAAAATTTAAGAAGATCATTTGTGTAGGTGCTGCCAAATTTTGTGTCATTATAGAAGTTTATGTTGTGTTGAATTTGTGGTTGAATTAGAGGTAGGAATGGATGCTTAGTGATGTGTTATTGATGTTAGAAGTGATAGGAGTTAGGGTAATGTTGAAATCTGGAAAATTGGTGTTTGACCAGTTGGAATGTTTTGATCATAACTTATTGTGTAGGTGTGAAAATGAGGTGAAGTTTGTGCCCAATTAAACTTTGGGATGTTGGCTTCAATTTAGTGTGAAATAGGTGTTGTTAAATTGTAATGCTTGAAGGGCGAAAATTTGCATGGAAAGTTACTGTTTTATTGCCTGTGAACAGTAACCGCAAGTATGAGTAATGTGTTTTGTTGATTTTTCTAAATTAATTGGTATGGAACTAGGAAAAAGGGTCTTTATGAAAGTTGAGGCATATTGAGTTAGCTTTCCATTGCCACTGATCTTGCTAATTTTCGAGTTGTATATTGGGAGATATGAACTGATTACTATTGATTGGTTTTATGCTTTTTGGAGAAACCTAGTGAAAGTGTTGATTTTGTGAGCTTTCTGCTTGGGAGCAATTTTAGCAATTTTTGTGGACTGAATTGGTGTGAGTGATCTTCTGGAAAGTTGTAGAGGAAGACATTATCTTGAAAATGATTTATGGTGTGTAATTTTAGAGGTCAGAGTTGGGAGTTATGATTTTGCAAAACTGATCCTGCATTAGGTTAGGAATTGCTGATCATGGCAGTAACTTGCATGACAGTTTTGAAATGGTTAGAAATTAAATTGGAAATTGAGTTCTTCATGAAAATTGAAGTTCAAGGATTTATCTTTTCGGGGATATAGAGTTCAGATTTTTCTGACTTGTGTACAGGGAGTTATGCTTGTTATAAGTTTACTTCTCAAATTGAATGATTTCAGGGACAGCAACATTGACTGAATTAATTGACTTGTTTAGTAATGGAATTTGATTTTGGGTTGTTCATGAAAGTTGTAGATGACATTGTGAACTTATTGAGCATATTTATGTGGTAATTTTTGGCTGAAGAATCAGAGAGTTAAGGAATTTGAAATGTACTGTTCTGTTTTAATGGGATTTGAGTAGGCAGTAGCTTTGAAGGATTTTGACACCATTAAGAGTGCAATTGATTTTATGGTCTTCATGAGAATGGTAGAGCTTTTCATTATCTTTCCAACAAGCTATGGTTTGTATTTTCCGATTTTTGTGCTAAGAGTTATTGTTGTTGGAAATTTGGATTGGAAATAGGAAAAAAAGGAATGAAGTGAGGTTGAACCTCGCGGATCGCGAGGCGACTCCTCGCCATGAGGCGAGGTAGATTAACCCTCTCGCGAGGCGACTCCTCGCCCTCATGACGAAGGTGAGATCGGCCTCGCGTGGGCGACATGTCGCCCATGAGGCAAAGCGCTATATATATTTATATTTATTATTTTTTTATTAGTTGGCCTAATTGTTTCTTTTGTCAATTTCTTTTCCGTCCGACATCCGATTGACCTGATTCTTGAGGCATCGGATTCAGAGAATATTAATTTCATTTTGTGAGAAATTGGGAATTTTGGACGAGAAATTGACGTGGCCCCGAACTGAGCCTTTAATCACTTTATTTGCTTAATTGGGGACCTATAGAGGTCCAATTGCACCGCCGTCGGCGCCAATAGGTTTCTAATTTTTAGACGGATTTTTTTATGGGAAAATTTTGGATTAGGGCCGGAATGCCATGAGCATGCATTATACACGTTTACTTATTCCATGTACATTGTTTAGTATTTTATCTATTCAGTTGGTAATGTTTACTTATTTTAATTGTTATAGAGGCTCGGTTGGAACGTCATCCTGTGGACGTTGCGAGACTTCCGGCATTAGCTTCGGAAGTTATTAGGTGAGTAACCTAGATGGTTCCTCGGTTAGTAAGTGTTTATAATTACGCACTTAGAACCTGTGGAGAATAATGGTGGGAAAATTGTGTTTGTTTGTGCGGATTGCGGACGAAGGTCCGATGGATTGGAAAATTTGACATAGAAGTGTCATATGTGATTACCTGTACAAGATTTATGTGTACATATTGAATTGGGATCGATATGATGTTGGTGTTGTTTTATTTGGACATATGCACTTCATGCATAATTGCATAATCGATAATTGGCGGTTGTGACTAGAAGCGACCAGCGAGAGCTTTAAGCTCAGCGTGATTGGGCCTTGAGCCCATAGTGATTCGAGCCTATGGCTCACCGTTTAATCATATTAATGGAGCAGCCAGCGCTCAATCACAACAACGTAATAAATTGGAAAAGTGTCTCATACATTCCATATGCATTTGAATTGATTCTTTGATTGGTATGAAAATTATGTGGTACTACTAAATGTGATTTGGTGAGATAATTGTGCGTAGGCATGTTGTGTATGTGTATATGCATGAATTGGGTGAACCATCGATGATGGTTCCTCACTGAGTTCGCAAACTCACCCAAAATTGCAAATTATTTTTCAGGACCGAGAGAGTAGACTTATAGCTCCAGAGGGACTTTTCCTGCCGTGTAGATTGAGTTGGCAAGAGAAGTCATGGCACACAGGTCGGTCAGCTGGCACTTTTTGAGGGATGACCTAGTTAGCCTTTTTGTTTGATTTTCTTTTGGAGTATTGTACAGAACACATCAGTTGTGTAAATTTACTGCTTTGAGGTTATGAAATGAGAATTTATGGTTTTAAAAATTAGTGGATTTCATATAAATGCTTTATGATTTTGATGCCATGTGGAGTGTTAGTGGTTGTTCGTAGCGCACCCTTATCGTAGGGTATGTGTCGGAATGACCTACGGGCGTCCCGATACATATCCTATGGTATGGGGGTGCTACACATAAGTTGAGTGAACCATCGATGATGGTTTCTCACTGAGTTCACAAACTCACCTAACATTGCAAGTATTTTTTAGGGATTGAAGAGTACCCCGTTGGGCACGGGAGTATGTCTACCACTTGCAAGTCAGAGTTCGAGTTGGGATCAGTTCACGTCTGCATTAGTGCTATTCTGTTTTTGTATAAGATTTGTATTTCTGCAATTTCTGCAGAAGTAATCTTTATCATTAGAGGGCCCAGAATGATAAATGTTGTATTGAAATGTGATTTCTGAATTTATGTTTTGATTGAAATGTTTTTGTGTAAGATTGGGCCCAAGTTGTTTATTGATTTCCGCTCATGTGAGTGTTTTCAACGAAATAAAAAAATGTCATACGGAGTATTTGAACGGTTTTGACTGCTCTAGCATACCTCCCTCTTAAGGCACGGGCTCGGATGTCACCATCGATATCAGGTTCAGGTCTTGCGGAGTGGGATGCTACATTAATAAGGGGACGGGATGTTACATTTCATATTAGTTTAGTCTAAGGTTTCCAACGCGATAGTTATTTCTACGCTATTTGTTCACGGATGTCGGAATTTGATTTTCGTTCGATCGAACCGTTTGTTGTTTTGATTCGATTTGCTTTCGATTCTATTAAGAATTCGATTCATTTTCGATATGCCTTTAGCATTCAATTCCGAGCCAATTTGCTTTGTCTCGACTCAGTTTTGCTACTTTCGTTTTCGATAGTTTTTCGCCTTCCGATTCAATTTGTACCTGTTTAGCATTCGTTTCTGCCTTTCGGTTTTGCTTTTGCTTTCCGCTTTCCGGTTGAGATTCGGTCTCCGGATCGAGTCTCAATATTTATAGTATCAGAGCCCAGTATTAGGATCATACATGGGCGTATATGTTTGTTAAGAGTTTTGAATCGAATTTATTGAATTAATGAGAATGTGAAATGGATGTGAATATTTTTGACATGAATTATTTGAAGAACCAAGATGATTGTTCGATTTAGGTGATAAGAATTGTGATTGATTTTAGGAATGTGTTAATGAAATGTGATTAGAATTTCATGATGAACTTGGATAATTAAATTATACATTTGTGAGATGAAAGAAGATTTGAAAGAAGCGATACATATATAGATGTTCAAAAGGTTGAGTTCGGATGATGATTGATCCATACTAGGGTTCATTAAGAATTGAACCTTTGATTTGTGTAAATATATTGGGAAATATTGATTTGTGGTTATAGTGACTTTGATACGATATTGGAGGTATTTTGAAACAAAAAGTGAATGAGTGTGAATAAGTTGAGAATATGTGTGATGAGACATTAGTTAAGAGAATATTTGATTATGTTCATTTAAAAAGACAATTTGAAAGAATAAGTTACTTGATGATGTTTTAGTAGCAATTTCGAGGACAAAATTCTTTTAAGAGGAGGAGAAATGTTGGACCCCGATTTTTAAGTGAAATTTAGAAATAATAATTGAAATGAAATGAGTGTTTTTGTGTATATGTTATGGTATAGATGTATTTATACTTAAAGGAAAGTGATGAAAAAAAGAATTGATTGATTTTGATAATTTTGGGATTTGAATAGATTTGTATGGTTATGAAAGTTAACGTGAATTAGTGGATTGAAATGGAAGCTGAAAATCAAGAAATAAAGAGAAAAAGTGTGAGAATTTAAAGAATTAAGAAAGTTTGACTTTTGAGGATGAATAGTGATAGAAAGTTTGACTTGAGAATTGACTTTTTGATTTAAGCAAAAATTGAGAAAATGATCTTCATAAAACTTGTAGTTTCTGTTGAGAGCTTTCTGTCGCCATAAAGTATGCTATTTTTCGATGTCAGAATTAAAAGTTATGAAATTTGAAAATTTGAATGTGGCATAGGTTGACCAATTATATGACAGAAACTTTGACTGAAGAATTGACCAAGTTAGAGGTTGAAATTGCCTTTAAGTGCTTCATGAAAGTTGAAGATTTTGATTTGATCTTTATTTTGATATAAAGTATAGAAATTTTAGACTATGGAATAAGAAGTTATGATTTTTGGAAGTTTCTGTTACTGTTTTAGCATGATTATTAGTGGACAGAATCTATGATTAAAAATTTGACTTCCGTAAGGGTCAAATTGATTTTTCTATCCTTCATGAAAGTTATAGGTTACCTTTTCATCTTTGTATTGATATAAAATATGACATGTTTGGACATTAGGGTTGAAAGATAGAATTTTTCAAAGTTGTGTTATTGTTTAGGAATGTATTAATTGGACATAATATTTGATGAGAAATTTGATCACATTAGAGGCTGAATTAGTTTTTGAATTCTTTATGGAAGTTCTAGAGCTTCCTTTAAGCTTTCTTTTGATACCAAATTTGTTAATTTTGGAGTTCAGAATTAAGAGTTATGATTTATGGAATTTTCGGATTTATAATTGTGAAAAAAAGAAAAGAAAAAAATTAAAATTCCGAAACGCAGGCGCCCCTCGCAAAGGCGAGTGCTCTCGCTAGGGTGAGCGCTCCCCGACGTCGTTTCGTTTTGTCTCTGCTTTCCGCACGCGCTCATTCCCCAAACGACGTCGTTTTCGCTTCTCCTTCACGACGTCTTTTCTTTGTTATCCTCTTCAGCGCACGGTCATTTCTCCGCGTACGACGCCGTTTTCCTTTGCGTGTTATGCGATGTCGTTTTGGTGCTTTTGTTAATTCCTTCTCCAAATCTGACCTTTGTTCAATCTTTCGCTTATAACTTTTCTTTCCGACATCCGATTGACTTGGTTTTTGAAGCGTTGGATTCCTAAGACAATTATATACATCTTAATAAGAAATTTGTAAATTTTTGAGATTAAATTTAGGTTGATTAAATTAATCAAAGTGAGTCAGGAAATTTTCCGAACATAGTTCAGTATTTTGAGAAATTCTTAATCTGTGGTGATCCGATTGAAGTGATTCTTGAGGCAAAAATAAAATTAAGACATGGGGCTACAAGTCATATGAAGAAAGTGAATTTCAATTTAGCCCCTAAGACTTTCAATTTCAGAATGGAAGTTCGGATTTGTGTGCAGTGTTGGATTAGAAAAATCTAAAAATATTTTGGCCATAACTTTTGCTCCAGTAATCCAAATGAGGTTATTCTTGATTTGGATTAAACTAGAAAAATATAGCTACAAATGTTATGATGTACTTGAGTTTCAATTTTGTCTTTAAGAATGTCAATTTTTGGAAGGAAATAAAGTGTTGGAAAAAAATTTTAGCATAAGACAAGTCCGAAATGTTTGGAGCATAACTTTTAACACAGTGCACCAAATTAAATGATGTTGGTGGCGTTATAAAATTAAGACAATAAGGAACAATTCTCTAGAAGAAAGTTTTAGCAAATTCCTTCAAAATGATGATTTGAAAAATGACCTAAGCGAAACATGATTTTAATGAAATTTGGGACTTTGATTAATTTGATGATTTTGAAGACTTAATTAACATGTTAATGTGAATAATTAGCATGTTAAATTGAGTAAAAGCATATGGGAAATTTATGGAATTAAATTGAATTTAAATGTTAGAAATTATGGGATAAAGAAGACATGAGGGGCAATTTTGGAAGTTTACTAAAAGAGTTAAAGTTTTAGCCTTACATGGAGGGGCATTATGGTCTTTTAGCAATCATTTAATGACTTGGCAATATAAAACCAAGGGCTGTCATTTGGCACAAGTAGAGCACGACCCTTAGAGGAAAAAGGAAAGAAAATGAAAGAAGAGAGGAAAGGTGGAGCATTCGGTGGAGAAAGAAGAGAGAAGAGGGGAAAAAATGCTAGGGTTCAAATTTTTGTTAGCTTCCAAAGATGATTTCCATTGATTTCAAGAGGCAGCAGGTGGAAGAGGATGAAAGCTCCCTATAGGAGCCAAGAAAAATCCGAAAATATGAAGAAGAAGGTAAGAGCAATTTTTGATCTTTGAGTTTTTAGTAGATTTTTGGTTTAGATTCCTTGAAAATAGTATGAGTTTGTGAATTATGAAATCAATTTTGAGGATTACGTCATTTATGATGTTGAATTTGAGTGACTTTTGTTTAGGAAATTTAAATTGGAAGAAAAAAGAAGAAATGGTCAAATTGGAGCTAGAGACAAGGTTCTAGCATTGATTCGAGGTGGGTAGTATGTTTGTTTATTGAATTTTAAGCTAAGTATGTATTTTTGAAAAATCAAGATGCAAAAACTTTTATAAATTATGTTTATGAAAATGTTTGAAATTTATGATTTTCGAAGGACTAAATTCCTTGCTTTCGGAATGATTTTAAGAAATTGCAAGACTTATGAAATTCATCATTTTCGAATTATTCGAATATTTTGATGATATTGCTATGACTTATTAAATTGAAATAATTGATGGATTTTATTGTTTTGAATAAAAGATGAGATTGCTAAATGAAATTTTGGATGAAAAATGTGCTTTGTGTGTTTGAATTCTGATTTAAGGAAATTGATTGCCTTCTTTGTGATGAATTGAGATTGCATGTATATTGCTATATGACTTTATGTGATTTGTGAATGTGATTTGTGTCAAGCACGACACTATATGAAAAATCAAGATTTAAAAATGTTCCTTCGGACAATTCGAATTTTTTCGGTTTCGATTTATGTGTTATATGGGTTTGGTCAGGTCCCATAAGTGGGACAAGTGCGCACTTATCTATTTTTAAAGGCTTCTCCCGCCTGCCCGCTTGTGGCACTGGAGTTCCGATTTCGGACTCCCATAAATCACGACTACACCGGACCGCTATGCGGGAAGGTGTAGTATGTTCCGTTCACGACTGCACAGGACCGTTATGCGGGAATGTGCCGTACGTTCCGTTTTGGACCGAACCAAACCATTCTGATATGTTATGTGTTTTTGATTTTGTTTATTTTGTGTGTATCCATGTTTTTTGAATTTGTTCATGAAATGTGTAAGTGTGAAAAATGTGAGAATTTTGAGAAATGAGCTATTGAGGATTTTGCAGCCGTGAAACTATGTAAATTATTTAGCAATGATTTGCAAAGTTTGAGAAATAAGAAATTTGCTAGTTTTTCTACCGTGAAACTTTAAAAAAAAAATGGCAAAAAGTTTTGCAAAAAGTTTTCGCTTATCTTTCAATTTATAAATATATTATCCACGAGCTATCTAGCTCACCCCCTTTTCATCCCCATCTCTAGGTATCGAGCGGGAGATCGGATGAAAGAAGGTCAAGGCTTATGTTCGATTTTGTTTGTTTTGTGTTTTAGGTATTCGGGGATTTTGGTATATGGCTTGGAATGTCATTGTGTATTGTAAACGTTTGTTTTCTAATGTATTTGAATTATGAGATTTGTATATTAATTTGAGTTATGGAATTGTTTATGATTATGATTGGGTTGTGTATGGATGATTCTAATTAAGAATTGAGGCTTATTGAAGTGTTTTAGAGATAGGATTGCGTTTGTTCATGCTGAGTTTCCGGATGGGAGGTCCGAGGATTTTGATGAATGTGTGATTGAGCTGGTTTATAGAAGTAAATTTTTAAACCCTTTGCAGGTTTGGGTTAGTTAAAATGCAACCGTTATGCTGCCGAAATTTTTATGACAAAAGAAAGATAAGAATGAGATGTATGATTTTGTTAACAAGATGAGAAATGATGAATTAGAGGAATATTATGAATTGAATTGTTGGATTGAGGATAAATTTCCAAAAGGGGAATTAAGATTGCTTTGTATGAGTTTGATAAATGAATGAAAGAAAGAGAAAAAAAATTATACTGGATTTCATATTAGTTTAGTCTAAGGTTTCCAACGCGATAGTTATTTCTACGCTATTTGTTTACGGATGTCGGAATTTGATTTTCGTTCGATCGAACCGTTTGTTGTTTTGATTCGATTTGCTTTCGATTCCATTAAGAATTCGATTCGTTTCCGATATGCCTTTAGCATTCGATTCTGAACCAATTTACTTTGTCTCGACTCGGTTTCGCTACTTTCGTTTTCGATTGTTTTTCGCCTTCCAATTCGATTTGTACCTATTTAGCATTCGTTTCTGCCTTTCATTTTCGCTTTTGCTTTCTGCTTTCTGGTTGGGATCCGGTCTCCGAATTGGGTCCCAACACCTTAGCCGTTCAAAATTGGAAATTTTCGGTCTTTTTTTAGTGTTCATATAGATCGATAGAGGTAAAGTGTTCGTGGGTAAGTCTTGGGTAAGTTTTTTCTTCGATTTGTAGCTCAAAGGAGAGACCCACTCTTGGGTAAGTCTTTTTCTAGGTTAACTTTGTGCTTTCTTCCCCATTCCTTCGAATACGGTCGCAAGAAGCATGCTTTGCATTTTTAAGCTTCATCGTTTAACTTTTGTAATTTGATCTTGCTCTTTATCTCGAAGAATAAGATTAATCAATGAACTTTTGGTGTAATTGAATACAAGAGGGCATGCATGTTAAACTACTTGTTTTATTTGTTCGTTTGATCATTTTTGAGTTGAATTAGAGGGCCTAAATCTTCTTGAAAGTTCTATGGTCTTTAGGTCATGTGGACTGAAATCTTGTTAATTTGTGAAAAGTTTCATAAATGATGATGCTTAGCTATTGATCAAAGTTATTTTGTGCAGATTGTGGGAGAAGGAGACTTCATCCTATGATTATGAATTCTCAAATGATATATTTTCTCATGCTTACAATATTGTAGCTTGTGACAATGAAATTGAGTCTCTCACTCAGAGAACTTCACCAATTTATTTCTTAGTAGACCTTATATATTCTTTGAATTGTTGGATGTACAGATCCTTCATGATTCAGGCTTCTTCATGAGACATCTTTTGTGAGAGCGCACACTAGTTTCTGGACTAGAATCCCGTTCTTCTTCTATATTGTAAGAACTTCCCTAAACAGTTTTTTCTTTCTTCATATATTTTATTTGCTTAATATAGGAAGTGCAATTAACCAAATATTTAGTGGCTTTATCTAATATATGAAGAAGCCTTGATGAATAAAGAGAAAGCCCCTTTTTGAAATCCTATTTTTGTTGTTTTCTGTTAATGAATGATAATATTGCATGCTCTCTTTTGATTTGATAATATTGCATGCTCTCTTTTGGTATGATAATATAGTTTAAACTTTCTATCTTCTTTTTCTTTACTCTTCAACAGAATTTAGGTGGTGTTAACTACTTTCACGTGAAGGTTGTGGGATTGTTAATATCTCACCTTCTCTTGTCTTGGAACTTTGGTTCAGAAGTTTGGAAGAGGTAAATTCAGTGTACTAACTTTTATCTTACTTCATTTTATATTGAATCACATTCATAGTTTTTAATTGCTATACCTTTGGCACTCTCAAATCTTTCTTTGACCTCTCTCTACCCTTAGTTTGTTTTAGTAATCCTATTAAAGTTTGCAATTTTTGATATGCAACCTGTTAATTTTGATGTCCATTTTCTACTGCAGGAGATATATGAGACCTTTGGAAATGTTGGTATTTCAGGGGATAAGGCTAGAGCTACTTATATCAAGTTGGCAAATTGTCATTTGAAGGTACTATTTTACTTCTTTGAATTAGCAGTGGAAGTTTTCCATCTTTAATTCGTTTATTTTTTGCTTTGTTGTGTATCTATATGATTCAGTTTCATTTCCTTGTAGTTGGATAGCAAGCATGAGGCTGCCCAAGGTTATGTTGATGCTGCTCACTGTTATAAGAAAACATCAACAAGTGGGAAGGTGGTGCTTAGCGTTAATTATCTTTTTATTCATAGAAAAAAAATTTGGGGATTACCAAACTAGCTTCTTGCATTTTCTTCACATGTGAAATATAAGAGTTCTACATTTGAATTTTCAGTTCTTCATACTTTGCATTTGAAAGTTGTAAAATAAAATCCAGACATGCTGCCTTTGTATCTTTGATAGTAGGCTTTCAAAACTTCAGAAGTTGGCTATCTGTGTACAGTATCTCTTATATTTCCAAAAGTGAACGGAGTTCCAATGCAATAGTGTGCCTATATCCCTTCATTCCTATATATATGACTCAATTGTTTCTTCTTATGCAGAGGTAATAGCTTGCTTGGCCCAGGCAGTAGATATGTTCTGTGATATTGGAAGGATCAATATGGCTGCAAGATATTATAAGGTATCCTAGGAACTTAGATTGAAAGAAGACAGTGTGAAAGACAGATTGAAAGATTCAACCTTCCTTGCACAGAGTGAAAGACAGATGCACCAACTAGGAGCAGCATCCTTTATGGGAAGCCCATCATTCGTAAGGAGGTAACTATCTATTCTTCTGATGGATTTTTCTAGCTATCTGTGCTACTAATTGATGGTTGTAGCTGTAATTGATTTAACAAAACATCATGCATGATTTAATGAATGAAATCTGAGATAGATTTAGTTTCATTAAATGAAGTCTGAGTAGTTGAGATTTATATGGATTTGGTGTAATCGAATGTTATTGTAGCAGTTAGGATAAAGTAGCTACTTTTTGTATTGCATGCATTTAACTTCATTTATGACTTCCATTGATTATTCTCAGCTACTCCACTACCTGTTATTGCCTTTAAAATGATCAGGTAACTTACATTACCTGATTAGTGACTCTAAATTCTTAACCGACTGTGTGTTCACTTTGATCTTGCCAGTGTTTTCTTCCTTTGATTTTGTTTGTAAGTTTTATTCTTTCTATGTTCTGATCATGCCTCATTTTATTGAAAGGAGGATTGTTTCTGTTTTGTGATTGAATCTTGTGTGTTTGTGTGGGTACTGCCTGTTAGCTTTTTGATAATTACTGAGATAAAAAAAGGTTTGGTTTAGAATTGTGTGTGTTTGTGTGGGTACTGCTTGTTTAGAATCTTGTGTGTTTGGTTTACTTTATTGCTTCTCATTAATCAAGGAAAAGGGTTTTTTTTTTAGTGTTAACCTAGGTTGTATTGAGTGTAGACTTACATTTTCGAGTGTTAACCTGGGTATTTTTTAGTGTTAACTTGGGTTATTGCTATTTTGGTGTTAGTGCTTGGATAGTTATATTAACATAATGTTATTAGAGTTATTGACCCTTTTGTGCTGAAGCATTCAATTCTGACCATGCATGGATGGATTTGGCTCCACTTGCAGTTGTTTAACACTAACCTTTTCTTTTAACAGAGCATCAACTTGAAACTTTGGTGGCCAAGATATAAAGTTGGCGAGTGGTCAATTTTAGTTCATAACGTGTTTCAAGACTCAGGGTGGAGTGGTAAGGATTAAAACTCCGGATTTGTATTTGTTAATATTGAAATGTTTGTCACTATTACAAAGAGATGTATTTGTATAGATGTAGCAGAATGTAGAAGATCTATAAGGGAACTCTCTAACTCATTTGATCAATCTCAATTGTCGTTTTATTGGTAATATGAACATTATATAGTTATCTTGGTAAGGCACGCCCTCATCTTTGTTGTCTTAAAACCAAAACTTTTGATGCACCGAAGTTTTTTATGACGTGTAAACCTTTACGACCATCTCTAAGTCTCTTCCTCTAACCTTTTTTAGGCATTTTCTGTTTCTTATTTTTATGATAAAATTGGAATATACGTAAAATCATATTTAACATTTTAAAAAATTGTAATAGTGAAAATAAGTTGTTTAGAAATAATACTTTTAAAATTATAGCATAAAGTTTTAGTGCATTCAGTTTTAAGTGAAAAATTTAATTGTTCAGTATAGTAGGTCTCAAATTTATAACCTCAAAGGAGAGTAATAAAATTTTTACATTAAAGTTAGGCCGAATCAGAACTAAGGCAAATGAGATGAATTACACTTAAAATGGAACTTGAAACAAATTAAACTCTAGTTGACTTGCATGAAACGATAGGCGTAATCTAAATTTTTTGGAAGATGGTTTTGAACTGTTACATATACAATTGGTAGAATGTAAATATTTGACTAAACACATAGCTATTAAGTTGATGGATTTTAAGTTTTAACTGTTCCATACTATTTTGGTGGTGAGCTAATACCCCATCTGTGCTAAAAGAATAAGGTAAGTAACAACAGTATAGAGTTTTCATATATGTATGTGTACATATAAATACAGTATCGCATAAGTTTTCATATATGTATGTATACACAATATCTTATAAGTTTTCAACATGATTTCATGTATGTATATATGCGATTGCATAAATTAATAACATGATTTGACACATATAATGTTGTATCACATAAAACAAATGGGTCATATTAAATTGATTATGATAATTTCAATTATACTTTACTTTGTTTTATATTGTTCGATTAATTTTTATCATAGTTGATATTAATGTTCATTCTCTAATTTATATATGTAGAATACTTATATTTTAATTTTAATTTAATTTAGTATTTGAATTTAATTGATCATGTATTCAAAGTTGATCGTTTAATATTAAAATTTTTATAATATTTTGTAATTATTTAATAATTCTTTGGTTAAATAAAATATATTACAATAAAATTTTATATAATTTTGAATGATATTCACAAGTTAATTATATTACTCAATTTAAATTAAGAGATCAAATAATTTTAATGTTAGTAAGTATTTAAAATATATTGATGATAAAAAGTATTTATATAATTATATTATTGAAATAATCTAATTGTAACCAACTATAGTAATTCAATAGTGAATCCAATTACAAATTAGTTAACAAATACATAACCTTTTTTCATCTTGTATGAATAGATGGCATCATCTCAAAATAGAAACAAAGGAGAAAGTCGAAGGGGGAATGATATAGGTAGAGTTTGTTGGCCAAAAGAAATACTTCTTCTCTTTTGTGACCTTTGTAACCAATATATTCAAAGGAGTAAAGGAAAACATGGTGGAGTTATTTGTCAAAGGATACCATGGAAGAAGGTAGAGGGAGAATTTCACAAAGTGACCAACTTACAATGGGATAAAACTAAGCTTAAAAATAAGTTTGATTGGATGAGAACTAGATGGAGTCTTTGGAAACAGTTGAAAGGAAAAGAAATGGGATTAGGATGGGATTATGACAAAGGAACAATTGCTGCTGGTGAGGAGTGGTGGACTTTGAAGATTAAGGTTATCCCCTTTTCTCCAATTTAAATTAATTTCCTTTACTTTAATAATAAATAGTTAGTTAAAAATAAGTTATTTAATTTTTTTGTAGGAGAACATCAATTTTAAAATATTTAAAGAGGAAGGGCTTGAACCTGAGCTTGAATGTAAGTTGGATCAACTTTTTGGATGTTTGTCCCGAGGAGAGACTACATTTTGTCCTGTGGCTGACCCTCCACAAGGACAACGAGAAGCTGAGGAAATATATATTCCTTCTCCAGCTGCTAGTCATAATGCTCATCATCAATTGTTAGGCTATCATCATCATGAAAATATAGATGAGACTAGTGGTTTAAACAATTGGGAAGAAGTGTGGAGAGAATCTAGCCCGACTCCTCAAGCCACACATGATGAAGGAATTGAGAGAAGAAGATGCAAAAGGATTTTAGAGGGTCATAGTTTACAAAGTAATAAGAGTGCAAGAACTGATTCCGCTAAAAAGGCAGGAAGATCTGCAGCAATATATGAGAGGCTTGATGGTGTGATACAATTAATTGAAGGGAGGCAGAGTGCAACAATGGAGATGAATAGATCCATGATGAAAATATTGGATATGATGAATATTGGTGCATCATAAAGTACTAGTGCTGGTACGTCACACCATGATGTTACGAATGTTTTGGAAAAAATATGTACTTTGCCTGATTTAGAGACTGTTACTCTTGAATTTTATTTTGCTTGCATGTTGATTGAAGATCCGCAAAAAAGGTCCATTTTTTTGGGTTTACCATATGATACAAAGAGGGTTGAATACATAAAGTTTATGTATGTAACATCCCGCCACCGATGGGAAGGTTATATTGGTAAATTGAGACGAGTTAGGATTTTTATCGCATATTATTGACTGAGCCTTCATTTGGCCTCTAATTTTAGAGGAATGAGTCTTTTGCACATGCATATGTAGGTGCATGCATTCATGAAAATTTCCCGGCATTTGATTTTGAATATGATATGAATTGTGATTTTTGAAATAAGTATGTTTGATTTTAATTGGTTTGAGAATTGTGGGATATTGGGTTTGAATGATTGAATTGGGACTGTATTAGAGTGATTGTCAGTTGATAGTGACCCTTAGGAAATTTTCTGAAAATTTGGGAGAAAAAGTCCTGACCGAAAATTTTCCGAGTGATGGACTGATTGACTGCATAGTGCTAGAATAATTGGCAATTGGCTCAATGGTGAGAGGCGTCCACTTAAAGTGGAACAAAATCTTGAGGTCTTGGGTTCGAGCCGTGGCTCACCTTGACCAAAGAGGACAAGATCTTGATTAAGGTTGGATGCCGCGGTATAACTCAGTAAACACTGCCGTGGTATAACCCATGAAACACACATGGGTGGGAAATGTTAGCCAAGGTGTGGGGGGTGGGGTCCAACATTAAAAGGCGTCTTTTTAATGTTGGACCCCACACCTGGGCTAGCATTTCCCACCCAGCGTGTGTTTGCGGGTTATACCGCGGCATCCAACACAAATCAGTATTATCCTCTTTGGTGGGAATCGAACACCCAACCTCAAGGTTTTGTTGCTTTTACAAGCACGCCTCTTACAAGCTCGAGTTTTCCACGCCGCGACGAGCCCTCTCCCATGTGTCGCGGCGAGCCCCAAGGAAAACATTTGCCGCGACGAGTGTCATTATACGTCGCGGCGAGCGCCTACAAGACGCCGCGGTGAACGGTTTGAAGTCGCGGTGAGGGATAATTTTTTGAACTAATTTAATTTGATTTTTGAGGCATAGCCAATGGTGTAGACCTCCAATTGAGGTGATGTTTGATTCGTTATGATCTAGAGAAAGAGGTCTACAATTGAGGAAAAGAATGAAAGTTTGAATTCAAGTTTTTGAGATCTCAATTATAGAAAGAAAGTTAAAATGTGATTGTATTGCAACCTTAGGATGGTTCTTGATATTTGGGTTATAATGTGAGACTTTGAAAATAAATTCAATGCTACTGAGAATTTTAGGAACTGGGCATAAAGGATGAATTTGATCTAGAGAATAGTGATATTGATTTTGTGGTAATATCCTAGTGGATATGACGTGATAAATTGACTGGATATTAGAATTGAAATTTGGGAGTTCCGTAATATGTTATTGAATTGAAATGAGTCTTTATTGATCAATTAAGTGGAAAGTTAGAATTTGACAAAAGAAAGTGGAAAATGAGAAATAGCACCGGGAAAGTCATGAATAGGCATCATACATCTTTTATTTAAGACATGTGCATCATTGAATTAATTTTGACTGTGCATTAGTAATTGGGTAATTATTTGATTGTTCTAGAGGCACCAGTGGAATAATTCCACGGATATTGCTGGGACTTCCAGGCTGTAGCTCGGAAGTACAGGTGAGTAACCTAGTTAGTTCCTCAGTCTATGTGTGTTTAATATTATATGCATTGATGCCATGTGGAGATAATGGATGGATATGTGTGCCTGATTTTGATTGATTTCAGACCAAGGGTGTCCGAAATATTGGGAACTTGTTATTAAAGTGCTGTTGTGTGTAAATGTTTATGAATGCATCAATGAAATAAATTGTAAATGTATATGACTGAAATACAGGACAGAAGGTCCGAAGGAATGAGAAATGGCATTGAAATGTAAATGACGGTAACTGGAAATTGGAGCATATGCATTCATGCATAAAGGCATGATCAGATAATGACAGTTGTGACCGGAGCAGCCAACGTATTACAGAGCTTTAAGCTCAACGCACAGGGCTTCGTGCCCAACGTATTTCAGAGCCACTGGCTCAACGTATCAGGGCATTCAGGCCCAATGTATTCAGAGCCACAGGCTCAACGCAATGTGCCCGTCACTGGGACAGTTCAAGCGAACGGTCACAACAACGTAATGAAAATTAAAAGTGTCACATGTGCATTGCATATATGGTATGATTGAATGTAAATTGTGTGAAAGGCGAAACGCCTTACATTTGAGAAATGTGATCGTATGTGATATTTGGTAAATTGTGTGTAAATGCATGAATTGAGTGAACCATCGATGATGGTTTCTCATTGAGTTCGCAAACTCACCTAACGTTGCAATTATTTTTCAGGAATTGACGAGTATCACGTTAGACAAACGGGAGTATGATTACTGCAAGAGAGTTAGAGTTTGAAGTCGGGATCAGTTTCACATCTGCATTAGAGTCATTCGGTATTATTGTAAATTTGTAATTCTGCAAATCCCGCAGATTAGTACCGTTATTGTATTGGGCCCAATTTTGGCTATGGATAATGTGTGTATGAATTGATTTATGACTAGAATTGTTTTATGATTTGAAAATGATTTCGTATTAAATCGAGCTCAAATTATTTACTGATATATGCGCACTCGATTGGTTTTCAAAAAGAAAAATGTATTACCGAGTTTTTAAACTGTTTTGATTGCTCTAGCATACCACCTTCGTGAGGCACGGGCTTGGATATCACCCTCTATATCTGGTTTGGGTCTTGCGGGAGTGGGATGCTACAATGTATGAGTATGACAAACAAAAAAAACATTAAACATAGCTTCTATCAATCCATTACTATGTTTAGTTTATTGTTTTTATTATTTTTGCACCTTTGTTTACCTGCTATATTATTTATTTCTTTATATGTAGACATATAAGTGTGTTATTTATTTACAATATAATTTTACATATTGATCAGTAGGTATGGATGATAATGTTATGAAAATTATGCAACTTCTGCTAATGAAGCAATTGTTAGACAATGAGACTGAATTTTGGGATCTGATGACTTGTGCAGTGGGATATATGAGTGTGCATTTTTTTGAACACATATACAAGGAACCATGCATGACTTCCTATCAAACATGAGAATTATGGATGAATGAATTATTGAATGGTCATGAAAAAGATGTTTTAATACATTTAAGATGAATCAAAATACATTTCGTCAATTATGTATTGTTTTAGAAAACAATTATGGTTTGAGACCTTCAGATAGGATGTCTATTTTAGAGAAAGTTGGTTTATTCGTGTATGTCTTCAGTAAAGGTTCCTCTAATACAGATACCCAAGAGCGCTTTCAACATTCTGGTGAAACTGTGAGTAGAGTTTTTAAAGAAGTCTTGACTGCTATGGATGGATTTTCAAGGGATATACTAGTACTAAAAAATCCTGAATTCAAGGACACTCCACCACAAATTGCCAATGATGTTAGATATATGCCACATTTTAAGGTAATTGAATATGTTCTTCCTCCCCCTTCATTATATTTTCCATTAAAAATGTTGTTTTATCATCTCATGATTATTTTTATATTAGGATTGCATTGGAGCTATTGATGGTACACATATAGCGGTAGTTGTTGCAGAAGAGGATCAAATAAGATATAGAGGACTGAAAGGAATAACAACAACAAATGTATTGGCAGCATGTGACTTTAACTTACTATTTACATATGTTTTAGCTGGTTGGAAGGGATCAGCGCACGATTCTCGTATTTTCCTTGATAGAATAGGTAATCTGAGACTTAAATTTCCAAAACCACCGATAGGTAAGATTTGTAGGATTTGCTATTAATGATTTAGACTTTTTATGATATCATTTATACTAATTATATTGCTTCTATAAAAATTCAGGAAAATATTACTTGGTTGATAAAAGCTATCCAGAAAGAGAAGGATATTTAATACCTTACCTAAAGACAAGATATCATTAATCGGAATTTCGTTGTGCAAATCCAAGAAGATCTCGAGAAGTTTTTAACCAAGCTCATTCATCATTGAGAAGTTGTATTGAGAGGGCTTTTGGTGTTCTTAAGGCTAAAATGACTAGGTATTCATTAATGGATCAAAATAGAATAATTTGTGCAGCTTTTGCGTTGCATAACTATATTAGAAGAAGTACAATTGGCGACCCGGCTTTTACTATCATCGATCAAGATCCTGAATTTATACCTCCAGATGTATTTCAAGATGTTGACGTTAACTCTACGCAAGAAGACATTGAAGAACAAAGAACTCGGGAGATGACAACTATTCGCAATAATATTGCGTCTAGTTTAATGGCAGCTAGACGTCGTTCTTAAATTGTTATAAACTTTTACTTTAAATGATAGATGTTTATTTCTTTTGCTCTATTTGATATGTGTTGTTAAACTTAAACTTCTTTTGGATTCTTATATTTTATGTTTGGATGTATCACCATCACCATCGCCTTCGTCATTATTATTATTATTATTGTTATTGTTGTTGTTAATAATAATAATAATAATAATAATAATAATAATAATAATAATATTATTATTATTATTATTATTATTATTATTATTATTATTATTATTATTATTATTATTATTATTATTATATGTTCTATGTTTTTATTAGAATTATAAACTTAATTTTGTAGAATTAAATATCTAAAATCTAAATTCTTATAAGAATATTCATTGACAAACTAAAATATATAATATTCATATATTTATATTTTTTTAAAGTCATGTCCTTATAAGTCATTTTATACTTAAATGCACTAATATTAAATAAATTAATTTTACTAAACATCTTTAACAAACAATACTAATACAATCAGTTAGTCAAATCAGCGATATAATTAGCTATCAACTAACAGCTGATAGAATCAGCTATCATTATCACCGATTGCCAAATAGGACCATAATCTCATTTTATGCTTTTTGGATTACATAAAAATTTCGTTATTTTTGAAAATTGTGATCACTTTAATTTTATAATATAATTAATTTATTAACAAAAGATTAATCATTAATCATGTTTTATTTTAAAGTTTAATTTTCTTTTAATGAATTGTTCATAAAATTAAATTTTGAAATAGGTGAATATGAGGATATCATGAAAACATAGTGTTAGACCTTTAATAATATATATACTAATGAATTAAGAAAATTCTACAAATAGTGTAGAGAGGTATGTAAAAGTATTAGTTGCTATAGAGTTTACAACTATTTATAATATAATTTAGACCTTTAATAATTTAATTTAATTTAATAAGAATTTGATTAGAATTATAATTAATTTTAATCAAATACCAATTAGTTGAGAGTAAAATATAATATTCAATATTAGTCCATATTTATCAAATATTTGATATTTGATATAAATTTTTAAAAGTTTACAACTAAGTCTAATTTGATTAAATTGTATTTTTCTCTTTGTGTGTAACTTAATAGGTTACAAAATATGTTAGTAACGTATAAATTACAATCTTGAATGATATTTGAGTTTAGATGAATTAAACTCCATTAATTTTTATTTTTAATTAAATAATTTAAATTTATAAACTAAAATTAGTGTCTAACAACATATTATGACCACAAATAATTTCTTGATATAAGATCATGTTAGTCTTCTGAGGCCAATAATTAATTCTTTTAATAATATTTTAAAATTATTTTTAAAGTGTCTTTTCACTTAAATAAGAATTTCTTAAATCAATTCTAATCAAAGTAACAAAATTATTTAGAGTTATAAATCAAATATTAATCATTAAAACACTTTCGTAATAGTGTGCACCATGTCTATCAATTATCAATCAAATTATCCTTTATTATAATAAGTACTGAATGACATTAAAATAATATGATTAATCATATATGAGGTAATTTAACGATCACCAATTTCAATGATTATTTATATAATCATAACGAGTAATTTTATCATATAAGTAATATTATATATAAAATTTTAATGTTGGATCAAGTAATGTTCTATATGATTGCCTTCTGCTTGTTAAGTAGGTATATGCCACCAAATAACACGTCCTTTTCAATTATAAGAAAAATGAAGTCTTTGACAGCAAATGAATAATTAGTTAATTTGGAAAGGTGTTAATAATCCTATAAGCATTCAAGCAGGAAAAACAAATTGGTTTCGATCGAGTTTGTTAAAAATGTCATTTTTGGATAAATTTTTGGGTAAGTGCTTCTCATCCAGTTTTGGGTTGGGTGGGCGCTGCAGATGCTTATTCAGCAGGGACTTCTTTAATTAAGAAAGCACGTAAGGTATTCCTGCTCATTTAATAAGGCATGAAGTTGTTATTAAGTATTGCTTACAACGTCATTGAAGATTAAACAAATATAAGTCCTTTGAAATAGAATTACTAATTATACAACGAGGAATCTAAATCGAAAGTCTCCCCTTTTAAGTTAAGAAACATTTTAGCAATCTGTTGCTAATAATTTAACCTTAAAAGAGAAGATATCCATATTTTCCGATACCTATTCTAAAGGAAGCTTAGTTTTGGAGAAGAATCAACAAGTTTACAAAGACATGTTCCCATATCCATTCAAGTTATATATATATATGGTTCTGCCTAATCCTGACGGAGCTGCATGTTGCCGTTTGAATCCATAGAACTGACTGCTTCTCGCGAGAACTCCAGCTTGAAGGTTCCTGCAAAACAAAAAAAAGGCACGTCGGGGGTTGTTTCCCGATAAGCCCCTCCGACACTCAAGTTAGTCTTTTTGTGAGGGTTTGATAGCTGAGGGTAGAGAAGCTAAGATTCTGATTGCGTACCTCTATTATGGCAGAGTTATACCTTATATATGGAGCAGATGCTAGGTTTAAGTCTTTACGTATGCATGGGAGACTTCCACCCGCGAATGGACCGTGGATGCGTGGACTGGGCCTGAGCCTAGCTTAGTCGATAGGCGTGAGACCAATCATTGAAAGATGGACCGATCGATCCATGGGTCGTTATGACTGGGTTTGGGTCCAGCACGACCGACCCAACCATAAGCCCCCTACTCCTCGAGGCTGAGCAAGGAGAAGGGTCGAAGGAGTATACAAGGATCTTGTCGCTCGTCTGTGGGACAGCTCGGGTAGGCCTGATCGGTCGGATATCAACATTGTAGTTCGTCTATGGGACAACTCGTAGTTGGTCCGATCGATTGAACATCAATGCATAGTGCGTGACTGCTCGTAATGGGATCGGGCGGCTGAGTGTCCCGATCGGTTGGCATCGACATTTATTGCGTGACTGCTTGTATCAAGAGAGTTCAGGCTAACATCTGTGTCGAGCGCGTGAAGGTACTTTATTTAATTATTACTGACGGCGCGTGCCCTCTGACAGATTTCTAGAATTTAAAACGAATTGTCCTTGTAACCGTTGTGCAGCTGTCCTGTACGTCTTTTCAATTGCAGCGCCGCTTTGGATTTTGAACAACTCTAATTCACCTCGGCTCAGATTCTGTCACGTGTCTGAGCTTGGCTCGGATTTTCTCCATATGTCGAGCTTTGATTGGGGCGTCCCTTCGGCCGGTCTTCTATAAGTAGTCAGGGTCGATGGGTTGCAGAATTCTTTACGTTTGCTTTCGTTCTCCAGCTTTCCTCCTACTTTCATTTGTATTTTCTTGCCCACAGACTCCGGAGTTTTCCTTCAACTGCCGTCTATTTTCCCAAGCTCAAATTACCGAATAGGTACGTCCTTTTCCCTCGTCTCCTCCTCTAAAGTTTCTCAAAAGTTTTCTCTTAGTAAGCATGTCGTCGGCTAGTTCTAGAAGTGTGGTAAGAGGTACTGAAGAAGTCTCTACGAGAGAACGGAAGGATGGGTCGGTGGTGGAGGAGCCACCGAGAGATGAATAGACGATGACCGCGGCGGACCTAAAACGGTCAATCATTAGGAATGATATCCCTATGTCCTGGGGGCCTAGATTGGCCTTTGAGCATGAACGAATCCACAACAATCTGAATGGGTATTTCACCATTTCCGATAGTTTCTTTTCGATTAGTGGCGTAAGGCTCCCGTATGCCCCTATTATTCACGAGGTGTGCGTCGATTTCCAGTTGATGCCGAGCCAGATTCCTCCGAATGGCTGGAGGTTCATTAACAGACTGGCGTTGCTGTGCCATCAATTCGGTCATTTACCCTCGGTTGGGATTCTACGCCATTTTTTGAGGATGAACGCCGGGATCCCTTCTCTGCAGTACCGAGATGCCCGGTATCGCCCGACCGGGACAGCTTCGAAAATCTCCGCTTGGCGGACGAAGTACTTCTTTGTGAAACCCCCAGGATCCTCCTTCGAGTACCAGCCGTGGAGGTATCCTTTAGTCGAGCGGTGGAACGACACGTCGAGCGTATCTCTTAGTAGAGAGGAATGGGAGGTGGTCGGTCGCATAAAGGAGCTCGGCCGATACGACTTCGCTCGGCTCATTATGGGGTATCACGGGGGGGCCTCGGCAGATTTCTTTCTACTCGTCCCCCCGTCACAAATTAGTGGGCTAGGAGAGGAAACCGCTCCATCTGGTTGACCCTTCGTGGTTGAATTATTTGCTATATTTTTTAGTATTGGTTTCGCTTTCTGACTCGTTTTATTGCTGTGCAGTCATGGTGAGGATAGAAGATTTTGCCGGGTCCTCCCCTCCCCCTAAATCCAAAAAGCAGGCCAAGGGGAAGAAAAAGAGGAAGGAGGCAAAGATCGGTGAAGGCGTCGTCTTGCCGGTGGAGAGCCAGGCCATTCTACGGCGTTGCTGGCCCCTCCGCCCGCTGAAGACCGTCCTGTCGTGTCGGCTTCATTGCCGATCGTGTCAGCGAGTGTGGGCCGAGCGGGTTCGGAAGAGGAGGAAGAAGAGGTGGAGCCACCTCTTAAGAGGAAGAGCATTGTTCAGCTTGCTGACCTACCGTCCGGCCTGTCGGGTGGAGGTAGGAAAGAGAACGGGAGAGAAAGCAAGGGGAAAGGAGCGACGAAGAGCACCGACGAGTGGGAGCCTGCGATTAGTTTGGCCAAAACTGCATCGGTCGGGGACCTCGATGTGTCCCTCCACATTGCCGAGAGGATCACTCCCCCCGTAGATGAGGAGCTCATGGACTCGATGAGCATTCTGGATCTGGGGCCCCGTCTTATCCGTAGCTGTGTGAGAAGTCTGGTGATGTCCTTTGCGATGCACCAACGTTCGACGGGATTAATCGATCGCAATATCGGGAAGTCCATGATCTCCTCGAGCAGGTGAAAACTTTGAGGGGCAAGCTTTTGCTGGCTAAGGAAGGGAGAGACGTCTTCCAGGCTCAACTTTCTTCCTTGGAGGAGGAGAAGAAGTTTGGGAGGAGGCGAGGAGCGTTCTACAAGCTCAACTTGCCACTGGGGAGGAGGAGAGGAGCCGATTGATTGCGGCGAAGGACAAGCTGAAGAAAGCGATGGAGACGGAGCAGGAGCGTAGTAAGAAGTTCCTCCAGGACTGTCATGCAGCAGTGGAGGGTAGACATAGGACTGAGGATGTATTTAGAGAGTTGCGGTGCTTTATCAAGAGGCAGAGGGTCGAGGCGATAAAGCAGTGAAAAAGTCGGTTCCTACATGGGGAGTGCTTAGAGCTCGCTTGCAATTTAACCCTTTCGGTCCTGAAGAGGGGCCATGAGGTTTACGTTCCTGATGGGTCGGAGTGTCCTTCGTTTGAAGATTATGCCGAGCCGCTTCTTCCCGCAACTCTCGGCCTTTCTTTGGAGGATATGAGGGAGAGGGCCGAGGGAGAACGGACCTTCGTTCCGGATGAGGAGTTGGATCTTAGCTCTGAGGAGGAAGAGGAAGTCTCTCCGTTGCCTTCCCCTTCCTATCCTGCTACTGGCCCTTCCTCTGCCGACCCAGCTGCTCCTGCTGCTGGCCCTTCCTCTCCTCCAGAATGATTAAAACGAATGCTTCCCCTTGTAAGGCTCAGCTGGTCGGGCTTATGACCATAATCCTGACTCAAAGAAATAGAAGTTCATTTTTCATTCTCTTTTGTATTAAAGGTTAGACGATTCCCTCGAATAACAGGTCGCAAATGAGTGCGCTCGATGTGCGTCGATCGGGTGAACTAGGCCAAGCATTAGTTAAGGTCGACCGATGGATCCAAGGATCTTGTCTTGGCAACCTATCCGATCGCTAGTCGAGGCCGAGCTATGATCCCAAGGATCTTGTCTTGTCGACCTAGCCGAGCGATGTCGAGGTCGATCGGTGGTTCGAAGGATCTTGTCTTGGCAACCTATCCGACCGCTAGTCGAGGCCGAGCTATGGTTCTAAGGATCTTGTCTTGGCGACCTGGTCGAGCGATGTCGAGGTCAATCGGTGGTTCCAAGGATCTTGTCATGGCAACCTATTCGATTGTTAGTCGAGGCCGAGCTATGGTCCCAAGGATCTTGTCTTGGCGACCTGGCCGAGCGATGTCGAGGTTGATCGGTGGTTCCAAGGATCTTGTCTTGGCAACCTATCCGATCGCTAGTCGAGGCCGAGCTATGGTCCCAAGGATCTTGTTTTGGCAACCTGGCCGAGCGATGTCGAGGTCGATCGATGGTTCCAAGGATCTTGTCTTGGCAACCTATCCGATCGCTAGTCGAGGCCGAGCTATAGTCCCAAGGATCTTGTTTTGGCGACCTGGCCGAGCGATGTCGAGGTCGATCGGTGGTTCCAAGGATCTTGTCATGGTAACCTATCCGATCGCTAGTCGAGGCCGAGCTATGGTCCCAAGGATCTTGTCTTGGCGACCTGGCCGAGCGATGTTGAGGTCGATCGGTGGTTCCAAGGATCTTGTCTTGGCAACCTATCCGATCGCTAGTCGAGGCCGAGCTATGGTCCCAAGGATCTTGTCTTGGCGACCCGACCGAGCGATGGTCGATGGGATTTTCTACTGTTTGCCAAATTTAATGAAATTCCTTCTTGTCGAGAAATCTGAAAAAACCCCTTTATTGATGATAATGAGAGCGTGGGCCGTTAAGAAATCTGACTGGCAGGGCCAGGAAAAAGGTACCCACGGGTTTACAATAAACAATAACGAACAAAGAAATAACTAAAATCAAACTTATTTATTGGTAAAACGCCTTCAAATTTTAAGAATTCTAGGGTCTCGGTAGAATCTTTCCGTTCGAGTCGCGCAGGATATAAGAGCCGTGCCCGGTTTGTTTGACTACTTGATAGGGCCCTTCTCATGCTTGACCGAGCTTTCCAGGATACTTTCCAGCCGCCTCGGCCTTTCGTAGAACGTATCCTCCGACCTTTATATTGCTCGACTTTACCCTTCTATTGTAGAACCTTGTTGCTTTTTGCCTGATGGCTCTTAACCTTGTAGTCGTGGGTTCGAGCCCCACGGTGAGCGCCAACTGGTTCTGCCTGATCTTGACGAGGTTGCATGTTGCCGTTTGGATCCATGGAACTGGCTGCTTCTCGCGAGAACTTCGGCGTGAAGGTTCTTGCAAAACAAAAAAAAGACACGTCGGGGGTTGTTTCCCGATAAGCCCCTCCGACGCTTAAGTCAATCTTTTGTGAGGTTTGATAGTGAGGTAGAAAGCTAAGGTTACGATTAACGTACTCTATTATGGCGAGTTATACCTTATATATGGGCGGATCTTTAGGTTTAAGTCTTTACGTATGCATGGGAGACTTCTACCCGCGAATGGACCGTGGATGCGTGGACTGGACCTGAGCCTAGCTTAGCCGATAAGCGTGAGACCAACCTTTGAAAGATGGACCGATCGACCCATGGGTCGTTATGACTGGGTTTAGGTCCAGCACGACTGACCCAACCAATATATATATAGGTGGCGCTATTAATTCAAGACAAGGACCACAAATCAGTTACCGGCAAGAAGTTCCAGTAATATATGAATCAGGCACTTTCCAATCATCAAATTAACCACCGACCCTTAGATTGCACCTTATCTTTTATCATATTTTTGAAGGTATGATACTTCAAATAGCTAACATATAGAGAAGCTTGGATTCTAATCTATGAGTTCTTTGCAATTTTCGACTTTAACCAGCTTGTAAGTTCCCTTCGCTTTTAACCTCTTCCATAGACACGAAGTCGCAAGGATCCACTTAAGCAGTAGTTTAATGATTTCACATGTACGCGTTCTTGCTAGCACTGCAAAAGACTCACCTCCGGTAACTTCAACCAAATCTCAGCTAACCTTACTTGTCAGTTTGCTCTATGCTGCCTATTTCTATTGCTTTGCACAGTTGAATATAATTAAGATCCTTTGCAGTGTGTGTTTTTATAAGAAACTGCTGATCAAACCCTTTTGCAGTTCATCCCCAGGTCAGAGAAAATGGCTGCCAAGAAGTCTAGCAAGCACACCAATCTTCCCAAGTTTGTGACAACACCAATTAAGATCTTGCTCCTGGTCAGGAACTTGTTCGTTAAAGGCATGAATGAATGCTCCCAACATCTTGGAGGCGCCTCCTTCGGTTGTCCGACTGGTCACCTCAACGATATTAGTCGGAGTTCAAGCGTCAGTTCCTCAAAATCAGGCAACCGTGACGATGATTGCAGGGAACTGGTCAAAGCCGTCGTCTCCAAGCAGGTGGTTGAGTGGGATAATCTTAAAGGACAGCAATCTCGAAAGTCGGCGAGAAAGGTTGGCAGGACTCTTAGTGTGGGTTTTCCCATCATTGATGAGGAGAAATCTTGTCATTTCGAAGATGATGTGAAGGTCAACGTCAATGGTTTTGCAAGAAGCAGAAGCTATGCTGTTCACAGAAGCACTGTTGGAATCGTTGAAGTCGGGTGAGAAAGAGAACAAAGAAAGCTTTGTTTCATAATCTCTCTTTTTTTGTTTTTGTTTTCTTGTTAGAACTTATCCTATGTGTTTCAGCAATTGATTTTTATCGGTAAATATGTTCTTACTCCTCGTTCTAGTTAGCATTCGAAGAATATAGACCAATTGGCAGTATATGTTGGGAACTCAGAAGCATATCTGACTACCAAATGTCTGGAGTTTTAACCGAACCAGTTTGATTGAAACCTATCGTAAGGATTAGGCTATAGCCTTCATAGAAACTCCACAACTGGGAAAATCAATAGCAATTTCAGAAGTACTATAAATTAGCTCAGTAATATCAATTTCCATATCCAAATAGAAATCCGGGATTGTACAAGGATACCTTCGCTGATGGGAAGTAACTAAGTATTCACATTTTCAGATAATCCCTCGGTTCTTGTATGCCGTTAATATGGAAGAAAGTCATCTGTGGCAGGTTATCTATCCCTACTACTCTTTGAGGTATCCGTAAAACTATTATGACTTGGGAAATGGGAAGTCAAGTTTGTTGCTTGCAAGGTCTGGATCCATTTTCATTTCTGAATATTTTAGTATATTCTAAAGTTGGATGGTTAGACATTAGTTGGAGGCCTTTAAGTAGATAACTGCCTCTTCAAAAGAGTAGTTAATGCAGTGTTTATTTTTGTAAGTAGTTGCTATGTGACTATTTGTTTTTTAGTATTCATGATTAACCTTCATAACGATCACATTAGTTATTAAAATGATTACATCTTTAGCTTACTTTTAACAAAGTACACATGACAGAAAGAGGCTATTGGATTTTAGCATCAAAGCAAAATTAGTGGGATCCTTCCATCCAATTAGCAGTCCTCGTAGTGTTTAAGTCACTAAATCACCACCTCTTTGGAAAGTGATACTCCAGTAACGCACCGCAAAGTATTGGCACAAACAAATTTCTCGCATTTCTATAGGAATAGGAGGGTTTAGATGGTCCCCGACGAAAATTATTGTACCTTTTTCATGCATTGGAAGATTATTTTTATGAACATATATGTTGAAAGATTTGATGATAGAAAAAATAGGATTCCAGAAAAGCTTTAATATGTGGAGGAGTAAATTGTGTGTTGGTGTCTAGGATATTAAATACAATTTCCAAGGAGATTATTGAAGCTTTTATGTACACCAATTCGAAGAAACATGTTAATGGATAGGAGCCTATTAATGTTGAAAAAGAAAGAAACCTCTTGCGATATAAAAATAGAAGGAACTTATTGTAAAACTGAAGGAACCTCTTGAAAATACAAACTTATAATGCGAAAATTTAAAAGTTCGAAAGAGAAAAAGAATTACACAGTCGATTTATACTGATTCGGCTAATAACAAAGTTCACGTCCAATCTTTAAGTATTCAACTTGAGTATTTTACTATAGGAATCCAAAATTTTAAATTTAACGAGCCTCTCCAAGCTCAAAATTATAATTTTTCAAAGTCCTCTAACCTTTACACTTAAAATATTTAACAATCCTCTACAAGCTCTCAAAAATAAATGTAAAGTAAGCTCAATGTAAGCTCTCAAAGTATAACAATCTCTCTCTCGATAGAGTGTTTTTACTTTCTAAGGCCCCATGAGTTTGATATATCTTTTAAGAATGTTGATTCTACTGAACTATTTCGAAAATTTGTGTATTTAACAAATGCAATGGCTCTTCCTTAAGTAGATATTTTCTCTAACTAGTCATTGTTTCATTTTATTCTGAGTTGACTTTGTATCTAACAAATTTTCGATATCATCTCTGCTGAAATCTTTGATATTCAGACGTTAAGATAAAAATTTTGTCAAAAATTCTGGAGCTAATTATTCTAATTAGTAAGATCCTTCCGGATGTTGTGGAATCATTTCTAACTAGGTGAGTTCATAAAGAAGGTTACTGTAAGAGAAGAAACAATTATTTTATGATTTTATTTCCTTTTAAAATTATATCATTCCTTATATAAGGAAATATATCTAATTTGAGTTTTAAAATATTATAAAGTTATCCTCAAAATCGTTAAATATAAACTTTGTGCTAATATTACTAACACATAATCACGACTTATTTATCATTTTTCTTTGCATTTCTTTCTCTATGGGCATAATGGAATATTGACTAACACATGATCATGCCTTAACCAATATCCACTCTACGAGATTTTGGACAATTTGTTATTTTAATTTCTTTGGATTATTATTTCCAATTTCATTAAATTTATTTGATTTCTAAGATAAATTAGAGTTTCTTATTTTATCTACAACTCTTACTAAGATGAATTAAGTTTCTTATTTTCCTAAAACTCTTCTTGAGATGAATTAAGGTTTATATAGACCTATTTAAACAACTTTTGAGAGAGATTAACATAACTTTCCATCAATAAAATTTATTTAATAAAATTTATTTATTCTTTGAGAATTTTATCCTACAATTCTTAGATTGGAATTGTATTTGTTTATATTTTTTACTGTGTAAGGTGGTATCAGAACTTTGAATCTCACAAAGCTTATTCTTTTTAACAATGGCAAATAATACTAATGAAGGATTTTAAGGATTACTCGATATTTGGAGAAGAATCGAAGAACACAGGACAACTAATAATAGCTGGCTACAATTACTGGATAACTGTAGACATTAAGGTGAGGTGACAATAACTAGAGATTTAGGGAAAAAGTTGATAGTGAAATTACTTATGCATAACCTTAAATTCCAATACCTTTTTTGAGACCTGATGATTCCAACAATGATAAGGAAACTATCTTAAGAGGAGATCTTCATATACGTAGTAGGGGTAATCATGAGTATAGAATAAAGCTAGATATTACATCCTTTAGTGGTGACCTTGATATAAAAGCCTTAGATTAGTTAGAAGAAGTAGAAGGGTTCTTTGATTATACTAAAATTCTAGATGAGAGGAAGGTAAAGTTAGTTGCTAATTGGCTTAAGGGGGAGCGGGGAGCCACATTTTAGTGGAATTAATTGAGGAAAATAGGCGAAGAGAGGGGTAAACTCTAGTGTCTACTTGGGTAAGGATGAAGTAATTATTAAGAAGATAATTTTTTCTCCAGATTATCATCAGTATTTGTTTGATGCTCATCACAATTATATTCAAGGCAGAAAGATTATTCATGAGTACAATAATTTGGAAAAGAAAAACCAAAATAAGTTGCTTAGTATTTAATGGGATTGAAGCTAATACTTTAGGATAAAATTGGAATTCAAACGAACTTGAATGTTCATGATGCAAGGAATTTGGCTATGAGGGTTGAGATTTGATCAGTAAGAGGTTATGAGATTATAAGAGAATGGGGAATAATGATTGAGTGACAAGTGAAAAGGGAAAAGAAGTTGTTAGTTTTACTCCTATATGTGTTAATGGTGGAAAGGGAATTAATAATGGAAAAAATCTAGCAAACAAGTTACATCATCTACTAAACTTACCAATCCTTATACTAAACCTTCTTCTTTAAAGTGCTTTAAATGTGGGGAACAATGTCATCATTGCAATGAATGGTTAAACCAGAAGATTGTCAATACAATGATATAGGTAGTAGGAGATTTTGAGGAAGAGGAGTGTAGACTAGATAGGGAAGATTGTGAATATCCTAAGGGAGAAGAAAATGCCTTTATTAGAGTTATTAACAGATTGATGATTTTTAGAAAGGATAATAAAGATTGGCAATGACACTAATTGTTTCACACTAAATCTATAATACAAAGAAATATTTATGAGCTGATCTTTGATGGAGGTAGCCAAGAGAATATCATTAGTAAATCAACGGTCAATACGCAAAAGTTACTGACTGAGCCTTACCCCAAACCTTACATCATTACGAGAATTACAACCATAGAGATATCCATCTCACATAAAGGTGTAAGGAATCATTCTCTATTGATAAATACTCAAATGAACATCATTGTGATATCATTGATATGAATGTGTGTCAAATTTTGTTGTGTAGACAATGACAATATGATATTTATGCATATCACTAAGGGAGATATTTATCGATTTGTAAAAAATTATGTAAAGTATAAGTTAGTATCCATAATTAAAAAGAGAGTGGTGAAACCGAGGGGGACAAAGAAGTCAATATTAGAACTGAAAAATAATATGGAAAGTTTTCTGAATGAGATGAAAGAAATGAGGTAGTTACACTTGTTGATAGCAAAATGGGAAGAAGAGAGTAAAAAGACACAAAATGAGATTCTTTTAAAAGTACAACCTATTTTAAAAGAGTTTATGGATGCAATACCAATGAGTTACCTATATCCAACACAAAATTGATTTGGTTCCTAGGGCTAGTTTACCTAACTTACCTTGCTACCATATGAGTCTAAAGGAGAATATGATCTTAAGGGAGAAAGTAAAGGAATTAATTAGGCAAGGGCATATTAGAGAGAGTATGAGCCTATGTACAGTTCTTGCTTTACTTACACCCAAGAAAGATGGTAGTAGAAGGATGTGTGTGGATAGTCAAGCCATTAAGAAGATCACTATTAAGTATAAATTTTCTATCCCAAGGTTAGATGATATGTTAGATCAATTGAGTGAGATAGTGATCTTTTATAAGATTGATATCAGGAGTGGTTATTATCAAATTTGAATTAAGCTTAGGGAAGAGTAGAAAAATGTGTTTAAGAATAGAGATGGGTTTTTATGAATGGTTAATGATGCCTTTTGCGTTAACTAAAACTCCTAGCACTTTTATAAGATTGAAAAATCAAGTGTTTAAACCTTTTTTTAGTTAAGTTTATAGTTTTTTAATTTGATGATATAATTATCTATAACAAATCAAAAAAGGAGCACTTAGATCATCAAGTTAAAATTTCCATCTAGAGATCATGTTAGGAGAAAGTGAATGATGCAAATTTTTAGTAAAGATTGCTGCTCGAATCCAGCTAACAATTTTTTCAGTTATATGATGTTTTCCCTCTTTTAAGTTAGTAAATCTGCTATTGTTTCGCTTCTTCCAGATAATGTAGATGGTAAAGGTGAAAGTTACTTTATAGAGTGTAGCATTTGACAATGTTTTATAAACCAGATCGAACATGAAACCGGTTAAAGAAAAAGTTTAAGGATTAAAGGTTCAATCGGTATTAAACCGTTATGAAACCGATATATAGTAAATAAGAAGTAATAAACTTGGTCATATTTTTCTTTATTTTAATAAAGAAAATTCTAAAATAATTCTTAAAACAAACATAAACCAGGTTAATAGATGTGACACGTGCTTGTTAATTATAATTGATTATTTCTAATAAAATTTAAATACATTAAGACTAAAAATAATAATTAAATTAAATTAATTACTAATTTTGAAGTCGTTAGTTTTAACTAATTCAATACTTATGAATTATTATATTAAGAATTAACTTTAGATTGTATACAAATGTAGGAAAATTCATATTAATTAACATTAAACATTAGAAAGTTAATGGTCCAAACTCCAAAGCACATGCAAAACCTTAAATTAACACAAACGAAACAAATTCAGAGAGTTCTATGCATATGATTATATATTATTTATTTATGCAACTTTAACTTGAAATGAAAATTGACTATATTGGCTTTGATAGTGGCTCAGACGTCATCAACAAAACGTGGCTCATAGCAACATTTCTTTTTCAGAGGTGGGGGGAAGTTGAGCTTCGCCTTCTCGTCTCAAATGTGTTTGATGGCTTTATCGTAGGTGCATGTAGCTTCCTCCACCACCTATTTGCCCTGCAACCTTTGCCTTATTCCTCCGTACATGTTCTTTTTGGTTCATCTCTTGTCACTTCCTCATCATTAACCACTCTATGAATAGAACAAGAATAAGCCAAAAAAAGAAACTAATTAGTTAAAAGATGCATACTTTATCGTTACTTAAAACCACAAATTACAACCTAGATGCACAAAATTTGATCTCCAAGTACCCAGATCTTTATGATTGTTGTCTTTGTGCGATTACTAGTTTGAGCATCATGTTTGTGTGTTTCTAGTTTGGGCATTGTCTTCGTGCGTTATTGGTTTGGGCATGATCTTTCTGTAGTTACTAGTTTAGGCATCGTCCTTGTACGATACTGGTTTGGGCAACGGAGACTCTTCCTGTTCTTCACAATTTAAAGAAAACTAATTGATTTATTATTTAACATACTATTTTTATTAACAACGGTTAACAATAAAAATCGAATCAAAAACTAGTTTGGTTCGCTCGTAACTTGTTAGAGAAGTGTTCTAAAGGCAATCACCTTAAGTTGTTGGAGCCTGAACTTTTTTTAGAAGACTAGAACTAATAAATGAGAAATGAGGATAGGTTCATATTTTGTTTTGCTGCTTTTAGTGGATAAGAGATTTTGAAATGAGAAGAATTAAGTTAAAAGTTAGAAGTAGAATGAAAGCAAAAATGAAATTGAATTTGTGTAGTAAGTTGATGGAGAATATATACATATGTGTATGTTCTGTTATTGGTGTTCATGATTAATCATGAGCTATATTTTCTTTGGATGATATTGATATGAAATGGAGTTGAGAATGAGGAGTAAATGTAGTAGAAAAGGTGATCTTGGTATGAGTTGTGTTAAGGAAAGATTGTGAAACAAAATGGGTGGTTGATCTGGAAAATATTCTCGGAGTATGCTTCAGTCTTTTAACCACAACTTTTTCTTTAGTTATCCAAACGAGATGATTCTTAATTTGGATTAAACTAGAAACATATTGCTACATTTCTTATGAAGACATCGAATTAAATTCTATCTTTAAAAATCTCAAAATTTTGTCATGAAGTTGAGAACTGGGTGCAGTACATTGGATGAATGTAAAAATTCATGTTCTAACTTCGAGGAAAACTTTGGATTAATATAGGCTGATTTAGGAAAATGTTTCTTTTGGAAATTTGTAAGTCTTTCTTTTAGCTTTACAACGGTATATAGCTTGAAATTTTTGGACTTATAGGCTGAAAGTTATAGTCCTTAAAAGGGAAGATGTATCTTCTGTCTCTTCACTTCCTCTATGTTTTGCTTCTTTTGTGTTTTGTTTCTTCTGTTTTTGCTTCTTCTGTGTTTTCTTCTTCTACTTTTTGCTTCTTCTATGTTTTGCTTTTTCTGTCTTTTCGCTTATTTTATATTTTGTTTTTTCTGTGATGACGTCATATTTTCTATGTTTTGCTTCTTCTGTTTTTTTACTTCTTCTATGTTTTGTTTCTCCTGTATTTTCATCTTTTCTATGTTTTGCTTCTTCTGTGATGATGTCATATGGTCTGTGATGATGTCATATCTTCTACGTTTTGCTTCTTCTGTCTTTTCGTTTCTTCTATGTTTTGTTTCTTCTGTGATGACGTCATATGGTTTGTGATGACATCAAATCTTCTATATTTTGTTTCTTTTGCTTTTTGCTTCTTTTATGTTTTGCTTTTTCTGTCTTTTCACTTCTTCTATGTTTTGCTTCTTCTGTGATGACTTTATATGGTCTGTGATGACGTCATATCTTCTATGTTTTGTTTTTTTTTTGTCTTTTCGCTTTTTCTATGTTTTACTTCTTCTGTGATGACATCATATGGTCTGTGATGACATCATATCTTCTATGTTTTGCTTCTTTTGCTTTTTGTTTCTTTTATGTTTTGTTTTTTCTGCTTTTTCATCTGACCTATCCTATGGTCCATTTTTGACCCTTCAGAAGATAGAATTCATCGTCAAGGTCTTCATAAAAGTTGTAGATCTTGAAGTCCTCTTTCAAACCATATAAAGAACATTCTAATCCAATATCTTTAGGGAAAGTTATAGCAATTTTCCCCCATTGATTTGTCTTTTTCCATTCGTTTGCTTTTTCCTTTAGTTTCGTCTATACCTATCTTATGTTCCATTTTTGACCCTTCATAAGATAGAATCTGTCTTTGAGATCTTCATGAAAGTTGTAGATCTTGAAGTCCTCTTTTGAACCATCTAAAGACCACACAAATCTGATATTTTTAGGGAAAGTTATGGCAAATTTTCCCATTCATCTACTTTTCATTCGTCTGTTTTTCCTTTGGCTTCATCTAGTCCATTTTGACCATTCAGATGATAAAATCTGACCTCTAGGTCTTCCTCAAAGTTATATATCTCAAATTCCTCTTTGAAATTGTCCTAATATGATCTTAATCCAACATCTCTAGTGAAAGTTATGCCATTTGTCCCGAGACAAGTTCAATATGATTGAGAACCAAACCTTGTTTGATTCTTTCAGCCATAATTTTGTTATCCGACCTCCAATTGAAATGATTCTTGAACCAATAGTTTATTAACACATTTTTCTATCCCTACATAGATCTTGATAGTTTTTGGCATTGATTGGAAAAATATAAATTGAATCAAAGTAAGGGTATCGATTGGAAGAGTAGGAATTGGATATTTTACTGAACATGCTTCAGTATTTTGATGATTTCTGGATCTATAGGATTCCAAATGAGATGGTTCTTATTTCAAAATAAACTATAGACATGGAGATGCAAATGGTATTAAGAAGTTTAAATCTATTTCAATCTTTAGGACTTTCAATATCTGGATGGAAGTTGGGTATAGTGTATTGTTTCAGTCTAACAATAGTCTGAGATGTTCGGGCCCCAAATTTTAGATTTCTAAACCAAATGAATTGATTTTGGTGTCATTGGAAACATAAGACAAGGGAGAACACTTTTATAGAAGAAAGAGTTATGTCAGAATATTCAAGGATGCTTTTGGAAAGACACTTAAGTATAAAAGACATAAGGTATAAATGGAAGGGCAAATGGGACATTTCTCAATCATTAAGGGCATAAGTGGAAGAAGAAGTGTTGTCTTACTTTTTAAGAAGAAAGAAGAACGAAAATTGAAGAGAAAAAGAGAGAATGTCATGAAGAAGAGAGACAAATACGAAGAGAAGAAGAGAAGGAGAGAAAGAAGAGAAAACAAGCTAGGGTTTAACTTTTCTTGGTCTTTAAAAGAGATTTTGAAGTTGTTCAAGAAAGGAAAAAGGAAGAGGAAGATAAGAGCTTCCCTTTGAGCTAAAGATGGAACCAAGAGAATCCTACCCAAGAGCAAGGGGAAAGACAACCTTGACTTGGATCTTAGCAAGGAAATGAGGTGGGTAATGTATTTACAGTTATTGTGTGATTAGGCAAATTCTTGCCTATGTGTGAATATGCATTAAATTGTTTGAATTTTGACTTGTTAAAAATACATGATGATTTTGATTATGTTATATTGTGGAAGAAGCATGATATGTTGATATAATTAAATTGCGATTTTGATCAATTGTTATGCCATTGAATTGTATCATGGAATTTTGATTTGAATGGAAAGAAGAAAGAGCATAAAAAGTACGAAAGTATTTCATTTTGATAAAATGATTTTAAACATTGATTATGTGCTTTGTTTGGGTGAGAGAGGAACCGTTTTGTAGTTACGTGCACGTCGACGTAAAGCCTTCTCCTGGCTGCCTGCTTGTGGCCTACGAGATCAAAAAGATGGACTCGTTTTGTTCACAGAGTAAACTTCGGTTTCTTTGTTTTATTCACGGAACCCTCGAGCCATTGTTTGTGCATTACATCTCTAAATTTTCAAGTATGAAGCATATTGAATGCTATGTGTTATGAGCGGTCATGTGATTTGAGCTAAATTTGATGAATGTTTATATTGTTTGAATAAATTATAAATGCTAGAATTGCTAGACATATATATATATACATATGCTTGACTTTGGTCAATTGCCAATGGCTATAAATATATTAGCCACTAAGTTGTGTAGCTCACCCCATGCTTCCCTCCTCAGATGCAGAAAGAGAAGATTAGCAATCCTTGCAAGGCATTGAAACTCCAAGATAGTTAGAGACTTTTGTAATAAAGTTAGTTTAGAAATTTTTGGTATTTAGAATCATATTAAGCATAAGCATTTAATTGTATCATGTGTATTTTGTATCTTGTATCTTGTAATAAGCCAAAGGGGTGGTTTTTGAAATGTAAAGATATTTTGAAAACAAGGATTATGTTCTGTAATGTGCCCAAGTGTTAGCCCCAAATTTTTTTTAAATTAAGCATGATTAGATTAATTGAGTAAGTTATGTTAGCATAAATTGAGTTGATATTAATTAATGGGTGATAGCATTAATGAGTTAGGTGGTGAATTAATGAAATTAAATGAGTTAGTTGGGCCTTAATGAGGTAGGAAAGGAAAAGAGAATAAGATGGGCTTTAGGCCTTGGGCTTAAGTAGTTAAAGAGGAAAATAAAGAGGAAATGAGAAGGAAGGAAGAAGAAGTGAGTGGGCTTTAGGCTTTTGGGCTTAAGTGAGTTAGTGAGAAGTATAAAAAGAGAAGGAAATAAGTGAGTTAGGAGAAGGAGAGGAGTAAGTTACGAAAATTAAGAGGGAGAGAGGGGAGAGTTCGTGGAAGTGGAGGAAGAAGGAGAAAAGAGAAAAGCATGCCTAGGTCTTGACTTTCTAAGAGTTTGAGCAAGAGTTTGAAGAAAGTTCAAGAAGGAAAAGTGTAGAGGAAGAGCTAAGCTACATCTTGAACTAAGAAACTCTTTGGTTGAGTCAAGAACCAAGGTAAGTCATGATTTCAAGTGTTGGTTTTTAGTTGGGTTTTGGTGTAGAAAGCTTAGAAAGGAAGTGGGTTTAGTGATTTTAAAGTTGATTTCATAAAAGGGGTTATGTAGAATTTTAATTGAATTTATGTTGAAATGGGTTCTTGTTTCTCTTGAAGTAGAGCAAGAGAGAGGAGAAGAGCACTCCTAAGCAAGGATTAAGCAAGTTATAAGGTGGGTTTCATTTTTATCTTTATGTTAGTAAGTTCTAAATACTATCTCAACTAAGGAAAATTAATATTTTTCAATTACCTTGGGTTGAGCATTGATTGAGCTTTGGTTGTGTATTAATTGATTTATGATAGCCATTATGTGAGAGTTTGATTAGTATATGACATTGCTTGCTTTTGCTTGACAAGTTCATGAATTGAATGAGCATGAATATTAGTGAAATCATGAAAGGTGATTTAAGCATGAAATACAATTTTCAAGAATCAGCTATTTGGATGCATGAAAATCCAATTTCGAAATCAGCCAATGACACAAAACGATCTAGATTTTAAGGCATGAATTTGTGTTATGTGGGTACTTAAGTCCACCCAAAGAAAGTCACGTACATGTTGACGATAGATAGCTTCACTTTGCCTGATTGTGGCATAGGATGTTCCTTTTGGACTCCTCGACATCGACTACACTCGTGTAGTTAAATCGATTATTGTGGACTTATGAACCATCATCTATGTGTCTATGTGTAGCATGTATGTGCCAGAATGAAAGATGCATGAATTATGAAAGTTATGCTTTTAGCTTGATGAAATTATGAGAATGCAAGTTGTATGAATGTTTGATGAGAAAATTGCTAACAGTATGAATAATGAATAGATTCAGCTTATTTGCATAAATATAAACATGTTACCCACGAGCGAAAGCTCACCCTCTCCAATCCCGTCCCATCTCCAGGTGAGGAGCACGAGATCGACCATCGAGCTTAAAGGCATTACTCCAGAAATGATGATTTTGTATTTTCAAGATAGCTTTTGTAAATCAATGCTTTAGATGCAATTTGGGCAAGTTTACTTTTACAAGTTGTATTTTGGATTTTGGATGCAAGTGGCTTAAAATTCCTCTAAAGCCTTGTAATAACTCATATTTTTCATATGAAAGCAAGAATGTTAAGTTCTAATGTATTTCGTGAAATCCATGTATGTTTTAAAACAATTGCATCATTGTATAGTTTGGATATGGTTAGAATGCTAAGAGTGTGGTTGTTGCCTTGAATTGCATTTGGAGATGCTTTTGGGATTGAGTTATGTTATATGAGGTTGCATGTTGAGTTTTATGCAGGTGGAAGCATTAGGATTGCAAATTGGTTAGTTGCATTTTCAAGGGGAGTGCTGTCAAATTTTCCTAAAATTTGACAGAACTTCGCTTCAGTTTTAGACCCTCTTAGGGCTTGATTTATATTGGGAAGTCTTCACGAAGATTGTAGTAGAAGTTCAGAACTTTCTAAGGGTGTATCATTTGTCTCATTTGGACTTAGGGTTAAAAATTTATGAGGTGAAGAACACATTCAGTCACTGTTCATTTAGCTATATTACTGTTTCATTGGTTTTTAATGAGCAGTGTCCTTTGAGTGGCTTTTTGCCTTGATTAATGATGGAATTAGCTTTTTCATCCTTCATGAGAGTTGTAGAGAATCTTGTTATATTTCCATAGAGGTATAGTATGAACTTGTTGGAGTTAGGATTAAGAAGTTATGAGTTTTGAAAGACGCTAGTGTCAAGTGGTTTGAAGTTGGATTGAAGAGGAGAGGGTTTGAAGTTTTGAAGAAAGGCGTGTCCGTTAAACGGACACGAATGTCCGTTAAACAGACAGCCTCGGGTGCGAAAACACCCTTAGCCTGCCCATGTCCGTTTAACGGACATTTGCGAACCAATTGGTACACTTTCACCCGAACGTGTCCGTTAAACGGACATGTGTGTCCGTTTAACGGACAGCTACGGGAAAAAGTGCAAATTGGACAATGTTAGAGGCCGAATCTCGTTTTGTGGTCTTCATAAGAGTTGTAGATCTAGATGTCTACTTTCAAATGGTGAAATAAAGAATATAATATAACATCTAGATAAAAAGTTATGGCAATCGCGCCAAAAGAGTTTCAATTTGATTTTGTAAGTGAGCATGGTCTATTGTTTTGGGTATAAATCTGTCATCCAACCTCCAATTGAAGTGAGGCTTAAACCATTGGATTTATAAGACATATATATTTATTGATACAAAAATTGGTATCATTTGGAGTTAAATTGAGGATGTTCACATTAAAGGAAGTGAGAGGCCGGTTAAGAGAGCATGTTTTAGGTGTGAACTCTTTTAGGTTTTTGGAGTGTATCTTGAGTTATAATTCCGATTAAGGCGATTCTTGCCTATATACGAACGTGAGGCTTTAAGCTATTTTTGATATGAACAAGTCAATATGTGATTACGATGTTTAGGTAGTGTGCGCTCATCACTTTTATGGAACAACAGCATACAACACCGCAATGTTATAAGCGCGGGGTTTGAGGAATCTGGAAGTTGGGCTCGGGAGCGGGGTCCAATATCTTGTGGTATCGAGCAAGTGTAACGATGGTAAGTCTAAGCGTTGGGTCTGGATCCAACAACTGTGGTATCAAAGCAAGTGTGACGGTGGTAAGTCTAGCGGTTGGGTCTGGATCCAACAACGTGGTATCGAGTAGCTCTAGGTTTATGATTTCCTAGGAACCCTAGTGGGTAGCCTCATGGGTAGAAGTCGGCATGCATCATGTTACATGAACCCTATGCATTGTTTTAAATACTGATCGTGCACTATTGGTTTTGAATTGTTTTACATGATTTGAACTGGTTTCACAAAGCATAAGTTAAAGATTTGAAATGGTTTTCATTTAAAGGAGTAATATGCCGCCTCGAAGGAGAACTTGAGGAGCTCAATCTCAATCAGGCTCTCAGCGAGGAAGTACGGATGAATCCCATATTCCCGGGATCGAGGACCATCCTGTTTGATTCAGAGGCACCAAGTGTGCAGCATGAAGTGCCTCTCCAGCCCCCTCCTATACCTCAAGTAAATCCAGTAGATCCCCAGTTCTTTCAGGCCTTCGTCCAGACTTTCACTTACGCCATGGGCCAAGGTATGCAAGCTCAGATGCCAACTCCAACAGATCGGAGTGGGCAGTATGACAAGCTCCGGAAGTATGGGGCTTGTCGATTTCAATGGGACTACTAATCCAGGAAGTGAAGCATGGTGAAGCGGACCGAGAGGTCTGAATCGGATGAAGTGCTCGGATGAGGAGAGGTTAGAGTATCTGACTAGTTTATTACAGGGGATCTGTTTGCCTTTGGTGGGAGTCGATGCCCATGATCGGCGATACCTCCAGTCTTGACATGGAGGAGTTCTGAAGTATTCCTAAGAAGTACTTCTCGAGGGTTTACGTCGAGAAGGTCGGGGAGTTCGAGCCTCACGCGAGAGGGAGCTGAATGTTAGTGAATATGAGCTGAAATTCACTCATTATCACGGTATCTGACAAATATTGTGGCGGCAAGAGGATAAGTGCCGAAGTTTGAGAGTGGATTGCACTTAGGGATCGGGGAGAAGGTGTTGATCCATAATTTCCATGACTACCGGCGGTTGGTAGATCTTTGCTTTCGAGCGAAAAATTGGAGAACATCAAGTCGAGGTAAGCGAAAGAGGAAGACGGGGAGGCGCCTTCCGGAAAGGAGTGAGTGCTCCGACATCGAAAGGAGCACCGAGGATTTTCATTCTCGAGGTGGTATGGGCAATAGTGGTCTGCCAAGAGCCAACAGATCAAGGCGGTTTCTGGCGGTCTCTAGTGTGGGAGGCCAGGGAAGACATGGAAAGGCAAGTATGCAAACCCTCGGTGTGGTCAATGTGGGAAGTTTCACCGGGAAGTGTCTCGGGGGTTTGGTGGTTGTTTCAATGTGAAGAGAAGGGCACATGATGAGAGATTGTCCTCGAGAGGTCAAGGCAAGAGGGCTTTCAATTTCAAGTCAGAGCGAGACGGAAGCAGCAGGAACGGACCAATTCTGAAATAGGCGATTCGGGAGGCATGAGGAAGGCAAATCCTGCGAGGAGGCCAAGGCACAGGTCGACACACAGTAGAGTATTTGCCATGACCGGGGAAGGCGCCTTGTTGCTCCGAAGTTGTGGTTGGTATGGCTCAATTATTTAATTCAATGGTTTATGTTACGATTGATCTTGGCTCTACATATTCATTTGTGTCCTCAAGTCGAATATGCATCTTGTGAATCTGAGATTATGGATAATTTTCTGGTTATTAGTACTCCTTTAGGGAGTAAGGTGGTGATCGATCTAGTCTATAAGGAGTGCGAGCTCGATGTCGATGGTGCTAGATTGGTAGTAGACTTGCTACCTCTAGACCTAAAGGGACTATATGTCATACTAGGTATGGATGCCATGGAAAAGTACGGGCAAAGTTAGATTATGCGATGAGGAAGTGGAGTTTGACCTAGGAGATGGAGAGAAAGTGGTCTTCAGGGGGACGGAAGATGCCAAGACAGAGGATCATTTGACTTTGCTGGTGACAGGGATGATGGGCGGGGGCGAGGCCTTTGGCACATGTGGTGGATCGAGAGGTGAAAGTAGGAAGGTTGGAGGATTACCTATAGTGAGGAGTTCCAAGTATTTCGGAAGAGTTACGGGTTTTCCACCGGTGAGGAAATTGAGTTTGCAATTGACTTGATTCCGGAACATGACCATTTCAATACCACCATACAGGATGGCTCCAGCTGAGTTGAGGGAGCTTAAAGAGCAATTGCAAGAATTATTAGAAAAGCAGTTTATCAGGCCAAGTTCATCACCTTAGGGAGCGCCAGTTCTATTTGTTAAGAAGAAGGATGGAACGTGGCGGATGTGCATTGATTACAAGAAACTCAATAAGGTGACGGTTAAGAATAAGTATCCTCTGCCCAGGATAGATGATCTGTTTGATCAGCTGCAGGGAGTAAGGGTCTTTTCGAAGATAGATCTCAGATCAGGTTATCATCAACTCCGAATCGAAGTCGATGTTAGTAAAACGACTTCGGGACCCGTTCAGACACTATGAGTTCAAGGTCATGCCATTGGTGACCACCAATGCTCCATTGCATTCATGGACCTTATAAATAGGGTTTTCAAGAGTTTTAGATCGGTTTGTCATAGTATTTATCGATGACATTCTGGTCTATTCAAGATGAAGGGAACATGCAGAGCATCTCGAAATAGTGTTGCAAAGATTAAAGGAAAGAGAGCTATATGCGAAATTCAGCAAGTGTGAATTTTGGGCTGCTTGAAATGGTTTTCCTTGGACATGTGATTTCCAGCGAGAGGATCCATGTTGATCAGAAAAGTAGAAGCGATGGTTAATTGGCAAGAGCCTAAGGCGGTAAAAGAGTGCGGAGTTTTCTAGGCTGGCGAGTTATTACGAAGGTTTGTAGAGGATTCTCCATGATAGGCTGCTACGATAACTAAGTTGTTGAGGAAGAATCAGCAGTTTATCGGAGTGAAGAATGTCGAAGAGTTTGAGGAACTCAAGCATAGATTAACGAGCGCTCAATCCTAATCCTACCCAATGGAGATCAAGGGTATCGATTATGCAGTGATGCTTGAGAAAAGGCTTAGGTTGTGTGTTAATGCGAGCTACGAGTGATAGCCTATGCTCCTGGCGGTTGAAGCCATATGAGTTGAATTATCCTACTCATGATTTAGAGCTAGCAATAATTTTAACTGAAAATTTGGAGACATTATTTATGCAGAGTGCGGACTAGGATCTTCACGGATCACAAGAGTCTTAAGTATTCTTGAGCGAAAGAGCTTAATTTGAGGCGAGAGAAGGTGGATTGAGTTACTTAAGGAATACGATTTGATGATTGAGTACCATCCAGGCAAGGCAAATATAGTAGCGGATGCATTGAGTAGGAAGTCATCCATAGCTCATGTCCAGGCAGTTTACTTACCTTTGTTGGAACAGATGGCTAAGCTTAAGATAAGCTTGAAGCAGGATAAGTCAGAATGCATTCTTGCTCAATTCAGGATGAGGCCGATACTTAGAGAAAAGTCAAGGAGTTACTGGAGCGGGATCTGAAATTGAGTAAGCTTAGTGAGAAATCCATAATGGCAAGCGATCTGAAGTGGTAGTGAGAGATGACGGACTTATGGTAGTCGGAAGCAGATTGTGTATTCCGAATGTTAAGGAAGTCAAGGATGAGATCTTGGATGAGGCACATAACGCGCCTTATTCCATGCACCCAGGCAGCACCAGGATGTACAGGGACTTAAAGGAGAATTTCTAGTGGAAAGGCATGAAGAGGGATGTAGCAGAGTATGTGAGCAGATGTCTAGTGTGTTAGCAGGTCAAGGCTGAACACCAGGCACCTTCAGGCTTGTTAAGGCCATTGTTCATTCCTGAATGGAAGTGGCAAATGATCACTATGGATTTTCTGATGGGTTTACCCAGAACTAGTAGGAAGCATGATGCCATATGGGTTATTGTAAATCGGTTAACCAAGTCAGCCCATTTTTTGGCAATTAAGCAGACAGATTCGTTGCAGGTGTTAGCAAGGAAATACATTGATGAGGTAGTAAGGTTACATGGAGTTCCAGATTCCATAGTATCCGTCAGAGATCCTCGATTTACGTCAAGATTCTGGAGTAGTTTGCAGGAAGCTCTAGGGACTAAGTTGAGTTTCAGCACAACATTTCATCCTCAGACGGATGGTCAGTCTGAGAGGACCATTCAGACCCTAGAGGGAATGCTCAGAGCGTGTGTCATGGACTTCAAAGGAGTATGGGATGAACATTTGTCGTTGGTCGAATTTGCCTATAACAATTCGTACCACTCGAGCATTCAGATGGCTCCTTATGAAGCGTTGTATGGCAGAAGATGCAGGACTCCAATATGTTGGGATGAAGAAGGTGAAAGAAAACTGGTAGGACCAGAATTGGTTCAGATGACAATGGACAAGGTTAGTTTGATCAAGCAACGGCTTAAGGCAGCTCAGGATAGAATGAAGAGTTATGCAGATGCTCACAGGAAGGAGATGGAGTATGCAATAGGTGACAAAGTATTCCTGAAGACGTCTCCATGGAAGGGAGTCATGAGGTTTGGCAAGAAAGGCAAGTTAAGTCCTCGGTATGTAGGTCCGTATGAGATTCTAGAGAGGATCGGGCCGTTAGCTTCTGATTAGCATTGCCTCGAGTTGTCTCGGATCCATGATGTTTTCATGTTTCCATGTTGAGAAGGTACAGATCATATCCTTCTCACATTATTGAGACCTCGGAGGTTCAATTGAGTGATGATCGAGCTATGAGGAGATGCGGTGGCAATTCGGATAGCGAGGAGAAAGTTCTCGAACAAGACAATTCACTAGTTCAAGTCCTTTGGAGGAATCATGCGGTTGAAGAAGCGACGTGGGAACCTTTGGATGCAATGAAGGAGAAGTATCCACACCTCTTCAATGGATCAGGTAAGAATTTCAAGGACGAAATTTCTTAAGGGGGGGAGAAATGTTAGCCCCAAATTTTTTTTTTAAAATTAAGCGTGATTAGATTAATTGAGTAAGTTATGTTAGCATAAATTGAGTTGATATTAATTAATGGGTGATAGCATTAATGAGTTAGGTGGTGAATTAATGAAATTAAATGAGTTAGTTGGGCCTTAATGAGGTAGGAAAGGAAAAGAGAATAAGATGGGCTTTAGGCCTTGGGCTTAAGTAGTTAAAGAGGAAAATAAAGAGGAAATGAGAAGGAAGGAAGAAGAAGTAAGTGGGCTTTAGGCTTTTGGGCTTAAGTGAGTTAGTGAGAAGTATAAAAAGAGAAGGAAATAAGTGAGTTAGGAGAAGGAGAGGAGTAAGTTACGAAAATTAAGAGGGAGAGAGGGGAGAGTTCATGGAAGTGGAGGAAGAAGGAGAAAAGAGAAAAGCATGCCTAGGTCTTGACTTTCCAAGAGTTTGAGCAAGAGTTTGAAGAAAGTTCAAGAAGGAAAAGTGTAGAGGAAGAGCTAAGCTACATCTTGAACCAAGAAACTCTTTGGTTGAGTCAAGAACCAAGGTAAGTCATGATTTCAAGTGTTGGTTTTTAGTTGGGTTTTGGTGTAGAAAGCTTAGAAAGGAAGTGGGTTTAGTGATTTTAAAGTTGATTTCATGAAAGGGGTTATGTAGAATTTTAATTGAATTTATGTTGAAATGGGTTCTTGTTTCTCTTGAAGTAGAGCAAGAGAGAGGAGAAGAGCACTCCTAAGCAAGGATTAAGCAAGTTATAAGGTGGGTTTCATTTTTATCTTTATGTTAGTAAGTTCTAAATACTATCTCAACTAAGGAAAATTAATGTTTTTCAATTACCTTGGGTTGAGCATTGATTGAGCTTTGGTTGTGTATTAATTGATTTATGATAGCCATTATGTGAGAGTTTGATTAGTATATGACATTGCTTGCTTTTGCTTGACAAGTTCATGAATTGAATTAGCATGAATATTAGTGAAATCATGAAAGGTGATTTAAGCATGAAATACAATTTTCAAGAATCAGCTATTTGGATGCATGAAAAATCCAATTTCAAAAATCAGCCAGCGGACAAGAACAGTCCAAATTTTAATGCATGAATTTGTGTTATGTGGGTACTTAAGTCCACCCAAAGAAAGTCACGTGCCGTTGACGATATAAACCATACTTTGCCGATTGTGGCATAGGATATTCCTTTTGGACTCCTCGACATACGACTACACTCGTGTAGTTAAATCGATTATTGTGGACTTATGAACCATCAGCTATGTGTCTATGTGTAGCATGTATGTGCGAAATGAAAGATGCATGAATAATGAAAGTTATGCTTTTAGCTTGATGAAATTATGAGAATGCAAGTTGTATGAATGTTTGATGAGAAAATTGCTAACAGTATGAATAATGAATAGATTCAGCTTATTTGCATAAATATAAACATGTTACCCATGAGCGAAAGCTCACCCCCTCCAATCCCGTCCCATCTCCAGGTGAGGAGCACGAGATCGACCATCGAGCTTAAAGGCATTACTCCAAAAATGATGATTTTGTATTTTTAAGATAGCTTTTGTAAATCAATGCTTTAGATGCAATTTGGGCAAGTTTACTTTTACAAGTTTTATTTTGGATTTTGGATGCAAGTGGCTTAAAATGCCTCTAAAGCCTTGTAATAACTCATATTTTTCATATGAAAGCAAGAATGTTAAGTTCTAATGTATTTCGTGAAATCCATGTATGTTTTAAAACAATTGCATCATTGTATAGTTTGGATATGGTTAGAATGCTAAGAGTGTGGTTGTTGCCTTGAATTGCATTTGGAGATGCTTTTGGGATTGAGTTATGTTATATGAGGTTGCATGTTGAGTTTTATGCAGGTGGAAGCATTAGGATTGCAAATTGGTTAGTTGCATTTTCAAGGGGAGTGCTGTCAAATTTTCCTAAAATTTGACAGAACTTCGCTTCAGTTTTAGACCCTCTTAGGGCTTGATTTAGATCGGGAAGTCTTCATGAAGATTGTAGTAGAAGTTCATAACTTTCTAAGGGTGTATCATTTGTCTCATTTGGACTTAGGTTTAAAAAGTTATGAGGTGAAGAACACATTCAGTCACTGTTCATTTAGCTATATTACTGTTTCATTGGTCTTTAATGAGCAGTTTCCTTTGAGTGGCTTTTTGCCTTGATTAATGATGGAATTAGCTTTTACATCCTTCATGATAGTTGTAGAGAATCTTGTCATCTTTCCATAGAGGTATAGTATGAACATGTTGGAGTTAGGATTAAGAAGTTATGAGTTTTGAAAGACGCTAGTGTCAAGTGGTTTGAAGTTGGATTGAAGAGGAGAGGGTTTGAAGTTTTGAAGAAAGGCGTGTCCGTTAAACGGACACGAATGTCCGTTAAACGGACAGCCTCAGGTTCCAAAACACCCCTTACCCTGCCCATGTCCATTAAACGGACTTGCATTTCCGTTTAACGGACATTTGCGAACCAATTGGTACACTTTCACCCGAACGTGTCCGTTAAACGGACATGTGTGTCCATTTAACGGACAGCTACAGGAAAAAGTGCAAATTGGACAATGTTAGAAGCCGAATCTCGTTTTGTGGTCTTCATAAGAGTTTTATATATAGATGTCTAATTTCAAATGGTGAAAAAACGAACATAATCCGACATCTAGATAAAAAGTTATGGCAATCGCTCCAAAAGAGTTTCAATTTGATTTTGGAAGTGAGCATGGTCTATTGTTTTGGGTATAAATCCGTCATCCGACCTCCAATTGAGGTGAGGCTTGAACCATTGGATTTATAAGACATATATATTTATTTCTACAAAAATGGGTATCATTTGGAGTTAAATTGATGAAGTTCAAATTAAAGGAAGTGAGAGGCCGGTTAAGAGAGCATGTTTTAGGTGTGAACTCTTTTAGGTTTTTGGAGTGTATCTTGAGTTATATAACTCCGATTAAGGCGATTCTTGCCTCTATGCGAACGTGAGGCTTTAAGCTATTTTTGATATGAACAAGTTAATATGTGATTACGATGTTTAGGTAGTGTGTGCTCATCACTTTTATGGAACAACAGCATACAGCACTGCAATGTTATAAGCGCAAGGTTTCAGGAATACAGAAGTTGGGCTCCGGGAGCGGGATCCAATATCTTGTGGTATCAGAGCAAGTGTGACAGTGGTAAGTCTAAGCAGTTGGGTCCTGGATCCAACACCAAGTGATTACTGAAACTCTAATATGTTCAATAATGTTTGCATCTTTGTGACTGAAATTGTTTAAATAAATCAGGCCGATTTGATTATCGATTTTTCGCATATGCTTTAATTGTTTTTAAAAAAACTTGCAATGAGTTTTGATCGTCCAGCTGTCTCTGAATATTGGGCTTCAGAAGCAGGGTTTAATATAAATACTTTTGTACAAACTTTATTTTGATTAATAAAGCGAAAGGTAAATTTTCATTAATTTGATGTTTGTTTATTTATGAATTGATGTCGATCTTAAATCGAATTAATGAAGTCCATGATACAAAACATAGCGTGAAGGAAATCATGATAATGAGATTCCTATCATGTGCAATTATGTTAGCATCCAAATTATCCCTAGTCATAAGATTAATAAGATAGGACATTATTAATCTGGATAGACTAGCATATGTTATAATCCTTGATTTGATCAAGCAATGGATCTCAAAAACTATAAACTGAGATGGATGCTTACTAAGAGTAGTAAGTATATCGAATAACTCGCTATGAGATTATCATATGGATGATCTATCAAATGTCAATGATTAATCTCATTATAACAATGGTGTAAATATCCTTAAACCTAAGGTACTCAAGGATATCTTGGACACTGATCATGTGTTTTGACATCATTTTTTGTTGCCTCAAGATGAGGTCACTCATAGGGTAGTGATTGGGTACAACTATTAGTATTCGAAGGTAATTGGGTAGCCAATAAAGGATTCACCACTCCTGATATAAAGAGATGATACCCACGACCTCTTGACGGGGTCATTACTCGGGAGTTTTTAGCCATAACAAATATGTGTCATAAAGAGAGTCTTCGATGACACATAGAGTAATGAGATCCCCAGGATAAGAACTAACATCAATTGGACTAGATGTGACATAATCAATCTAGTGGGAGTTGACACATAGCTCGTACTCCAAACCAAGTGGGTTATAGAATAATGAAGGGACGAATTGTATAATAATTGACTACGGAAAGGTTTATAGGTCGAATAATTAACTATCAAAGAGTTTGTGTGTTAATACACTTATATCCAGTAAATTGGCATCATAAAACCCTTCATGTTTTGCTTGAATTAAGAGTTAATTCAAGTGCCCAAAATAATCAGGAACTTAGGGGTCACACGCATAAAAGATCAGACAAAAAACAAAGCGTGTATGATTGTTTAAGTAGGCCACGGTTGTGGCTCATACGCCATGATTATGACCGAAGGCGAGGTCGTCATTTAAGTAGGCCACGATCTTGCCATAATTATTATCGAATACTTGACAGTTGATACATAAGTGAGTTCTTCACTTATATAGAAGAGTCTAACCAGTCAAAAACACACTTAAGTGAAAGGATAAGGTCTAGAAGAATTCTAGAGTGAGAGAGAAGTGGTCTTAAGTCTTCTTCATATAATTTATGCAATTGTCGCATGAATCTAATTGCATGCAAGATATTATTGATCTATCGCTCCATTTGAGCATCTACTTGAACTCATCAAGTTTGGTGTTCTAACCACCCTTACACACCACTTATTCTTCATCTTTGCATGTTATTGGGTGATCAAGGAAGGGTTTGGTATTTGCTACAGTCCAAACAAAGAGAAGAATCAAGAAAGGAGGAGTATTGAAAAGGTACAAGTGTTTAAATTTCATATTCTTATGATCTGTCTATGCGTACATCTGTGTTTCTAGAATTTTGGGGAACTCATAGGTAGGAATTTAGATTCCAGCTCATCCACTGCATTGTCATGCAAGTGATTCATAAATCCATGTCTACCCCCAACATTGGCATCAGAGCAAGGTCATGCATGTAGTATTAGATGATGTATTGAACATGTGTAAAGTGCTTGCTGGGTTGTGACTGACATGCATGTTGACTTGTAAAAATTCATATAAATTCTACAAAAAAAAATTCTGATTTTCTTTCACAAAAATGTTTATAAGATTTTGTATCATGTTTCTATTAAAGGAAATTGCAATTGAATGTCATTTGCGATTTTATTTTGAATTTATATCTAGTCTATTCATATGATGGTTTCTAGGAATTTCTGATAACTGAATGCATGTGTTGATTTTGAAAATTTCGTAATAATTTTAGAAAATATTTTTCTGATTTTTTTCACAGAAATGTTTATAAGATGCTATGTTAAGTTTCTGTCAAAGGAAATTGCAATTGAATGTCTTTTTCTATTTTATTACTAATTTAGTTTCAGTCTTGTGCATGTATGAAATTCTAGAAATATGATGAACATGCATGGTTATAAATTACATATTAAATTCTATAAAATTGTTTTTATAAATTTTTGTATGGACATATAGGATACGATGTTTCCACATGTATGATATACATGACACTTATTGTTATAATGATTATCTTATGCATGCATGATGTAAAGTATGACTAGTGTTAGAAGTAATATGACAAGTGTCATAGACATGTGATATGCTGGTTAATTCGACTAAGTGAATAAATAATTTTTAGGAATTAGATTCTGAATTTTTTTATTAAACACATTTAGAATGTGTATAAGAGTCTGGAATTTTTCTAGAATTAATTGAATTTGATTCAATTTATAAATTAAGTCAAAGTCAAGTCAAACATCGTATCGATCCTTTTAGTGTCTAGTAGTTAACTTATTTATCTTGATGATTTTGGCCGTCAAGATATTTTTGGATTATGAAAAAATTGTTTAGATAAATTTGAGATGATCTAAGGATATTATAGAAGACTAATTGATGTTTGAGAATTTTGGAAACCCTAGGGATTAATTTAGAATTAATCCAAGTAGAGTATAACATTTTTAGTGTGACTAGAAGAAGGCATCTGTATTAGGATTAAAGTGTTTAATTTGAACATCAAAATGATTAAATTTTAGGGTTCCTAATCCAATCACATTCATAATTTGAATTAGCCGAGACTAACACTAGTAGATGATTCGGTTCAAGTGTTGAAATCACGAACTTTACTTGCTCACAAACTTTACTTACATAGTCAAGTCACAACCTAAATTAAACCTCATTTGTGTGATATACGCATTAGATGCATTTTAAGGGTGGTTATGGTCATAGGCTCAATTTAATTGAGTTGTCTATAATCTGAATATATATGTGTGATATATATACAATATCATCCAAGTATTGGTGAGACCTAAGAATAAATCCCTCAATCGAAATATTAGGACTTACGCCTTCCTTTGATATGGCAAGAACCAGAGTTCTTTTAGAGTTGAGTTGCTGGCGAACCCGAGCCCGCTCTATATGAATATGTTCCAACCACAGAAATTAGATTTCAAGATTAAAGGGTTGGTCCTAAATGGGAGCGTTGATTTTTTGGGTAAACCCAAGGTCAACATAGATAGTGGCAAAGTTGGATTGTATACATCAGATGTATACGAATCAAGGGTTGATAACCCAATAAACAGTTGATGGCATAAGTCGATAGTTGCATAACTGAATGCAATTGGTATGAATGATACCTACCGATTAACCTAAGGTGGCTTGCTGGGCAAACCCATGGTTATTTTTAGGAATATTGGATATCGACCTATTAGGAAGTTTATAATTTTCTCGAATTTGCAGTGAGGGCTATGGATTTGAATAACAATAGTGGGACCCATAATGCATGTGATTAAAGTCCTTATCGATATGCATTAATGTACATTCTAATACTTTCTCTCGTTCTTCTAGGTTATTGAATCGCCACGATGTCTTCATCCAATGTGAATCTACGCTCCCTCCTAGACTCCAATAAACTCACGAGACCTAACTTCTTATACTGGCTACGGAATTTGAGAATTGTTTTCAAATCTGAAAAACTAGGATATGTCTTAGATGAACCACTTCTTGATCCCCTCGTTGCCGATGCATATAATGAGGATTAAAAAGCTTATAAGAAGCTATTGGATGATGATGAGCTGGCTAGCTATATTATGATGGCCTTTATGTCACCAATACAGCAAAAAACAACATGAGGCTATGGATGCTCATACCATAGTCTACCATCTAAGAGAACTGTTTGATGAGCAAGCTTGGTCTAAAAGGTTCGAGACCTCGAGGTTGCTTTTTTCTCTAAGATGGCTGAGGGATCATCTCTAGTGCATTATACGCTAAAGATGTATGAATACATTGAAAGGTTAGCCAGTTTGGGTTTCATAATGGATCATGAATTAAGTATAGACTTAATTATGACTTATTTGACCAATTGTTATTCACAGCTTTTACTTAACTATCGAATGAACAAAATATCCATATCGATACCTGATCTGATTAATCTACTTAAAACAGCTAAGTAAACTGCCAAGAAAGACAGTAAGGTTGTGACGCTAGTGGACTCTGCTTCTGGTCTTGCAAAAAGAATCAAAAGAAGAAGAAGAAGTGTAAGAAGCCAATAGGAGTTGTAGCCAAGAACAAGGCAAAGGAGATTGCATCAAAGGGGGTTTGCTTCCATTGCAATAAGGGGGGACGTTTGTTACCCCCAGAATTTTTTTTTAATGATAAATCAAGCATGATTAGACTAATGGGGTAAATTAATATAGTATTTAATAAAGTTAGCATGAATTAGCATATGACATTAAATGAGTTAGGGGTTAAGAATCAATGTTAGTAAATGTATTAGTTGAATTAAATGAGTTAGTTGGGCCTTAAATGAGGTAGGAAGGAAAAGAGATAAGATGGGCTTAAAGGATTATGGGCTTGAGTAGTATAAGGAGGAAAATAAGAAAGGAGGAAGAATAGGTGAATGGGCTTAAGTATATGGACTTAAGTGACTTAGTAAAGAGTATAAAAGGAGGAATTAAATGAGTTGTAGGAAGAGAGGAAATCACGAAATTTTAGAGGGAGGGAGAGAAATGTCGTGGAAGGTGGAGAAAGAAGGAGAAAGAAGAGTTTTGCTAGGGTTTGATTCTCGAAGAGATCAAGAGGGTTTTGAAGAAAGTTCAAGAGTTAAAAGTGTGGAGGAAGGTTCAAGCTACACTTTGACCCAAGAAATCACTTGGTTAGCTAAAGATTCAAGGTAAGCTTCTTGATTTAAGGTTAAGCTTTTGTTGGGTTTTTGGTTAGAAAGACTAAAAATGGAATGGGTATAGTGATTTCCAAGTTGATTTCATGAAAGGTGTAACATGGTTTCTCAATTGAAGTGAGATTTACATGGGTTTTGGTTTTAATGAAGAGAGAAGAAGAGAAGAGGAACAAGAGTTGTAGCAAGGAAACCAAGGATTTAGCAAGTCTTAAAGGTGGGTTCCATGTTTATCTTTATATTTATGAGCAATTAATGCAAGTTGATAAATGACACTAATGAATGTTTGTTACTTGTAAGTGAGTACAAATGATTGCTATAAATGCTTGTGTTAGTTGTGGTTAGATGACATTAATCATGAGTTATGTGTAAATGAAAATAATACATGTTGATGATTTGATGATGGTTGAGTTAGTATTGAATGAAGTAGCTTAAATGAGTATGAATGCACAATATGACTTATGCATGAAGTGTACAATATGAAATATGCATGAAAGATAAGATTTTCAAGAAAACAGTGAATTGGATAAGAACGGTCAATTTTATTGTTATGCATGATTGTTATGATATGTGGGTAAGGTATAGTCCCAAGCGAAATCACGTGCGTCGACCATGAAAAGGCTTCTTTTTTGCTGATTGTGGCATAGGATGATCCATTATTTGGACTCCTCAAGATTTGCCCATATAAGCTCATAAAATGAGAATATATGGTTGCCATGAATATGGACTTACCGAGCCATTTGATGTGTTTCATATGTGATTACATGAAATTGCAAGAATTATAAATGTTCGAGTTGTGAGAAATTATGTTTATGTATTGATGAAAATTGCATGATGCATGTATTATGATTTCATTGAAAGATTGCTTAATGTGTGAATAACTAAATAGACATGCTTGTTATATAAATATAAATGTGTTACCATGAAAAGCTCACCCCTAATTCTCCAGAAATGGCGGGATCCCGAGGAGCAAGCTTAAAGGCATTTACTCCAAGAGTTTTCTTTTGGTTTTGTGATTGAAATGATTTTTGTAAAACAATGCTTTAGTTGCATTTTGAGAATGATATTGTATTTTGAAGTTTCATGTAATTGGGCTTAAAATGCCCACTAAAGCATTGTATGAAATATGACATGATTTGATGGAGATGGAATGAATGAGTTATGATTCAAAAGTAAATTTTAAACCCTAATGTATAATGCTTGATTGTATGACCTTTGATCTTTTGAGATGATGCATGAGATGGCATGAATATCATATAGGTAGTTAAATGTTATGAGGTTGGGATTGATGGTCATGCATGTGTAATGAAGGTGAGAATGAGGCTTGTGTGAGGTTGATTGTGCAAAGTCTTGTAGATGTGTTAAATTAGTTAGACAATAGAAGTTAGAAGTTGAGAGTTATGATGGTTGAAAGTTAGCAGGATGCATAAGTCTTGTTTATGAGGATAGCTTTGATGGTGGCGTAGGAATCTAGGGTTTGATGGACAAATCCATCAAGAATTGATAGAATGATAAAATAAGTTGGATGTTTGGAGTGGATATGAAGTATTTAGTAGTAGAGTAAGTGAATCTTGCAAGATTACAAGTGTATTTGGTGTTAGGAATAAGTTAGAAAGCATGGGTGAGGGTTTAAGAGGCTTTGGGGAAAAATCTCATCATTCTGGTCATTTCTTCCTCGCAGGCGTGAGCTCCATACCTCGCGGGCGCGACCATAGAAAATCGGAGGAACCTCAACTTTCTGTTCGTCTCTTCCTCATGGTATGACCAGTTAAGTCACGAATTTCATTTTAGGCCTCTAATATGAGTTGTAGATCAGGATGTGTACATATTGATTGATATAAAGATGACATCAATCCGACATCTGTAGCAAAAGTTATGGCATTTTTACCAAAGTATGTCAAATATACATCGAAATATGAATATGAAGGATTGTTTTGATCATAACTTCCTCATCAGACCTCCAAATGAAGTGATTTTGAGCCATGGATTCATGAGACATGTAGGTACCTACCCATAAGAATTGGTGTCATTTGGAGTTAAATTGAAAGAGTTGGCATGAAATCAAGTAAAGGGTCGATCGAGAGGCGTGATCGAGATATGATCACATGTTGGTATTTTGTCGATACCTTGAGTTATAGAACTCCGATTGAAGCGATCCTTGTCTTAAATTAAACAAGAGTCATAAGACTATGATTTACAAGAGAAATCAATTTGAAATTAGGGTTAAATGAAATAAACCCTACAAGGCAAGATGATCAAGTTTCATATTTTACGGTTCAAGAGTTGGACTCCGGTAACGGGATCCAACAACGTTGGAAGAGGAATTGCAAAGTTTATCGACAACGATGCCAAACACTTGTTCGACAAAATTTGCAAGTGCACCGAATCATTCCTAGTACCTACAAATCGAGTATTCCAAGGTCATCTCCCATAAGGACTAAGGTACTCACTACTGAATTAATCCTAATTACTTAAACTAAAATGACAAGAAACTTAGAAGTTGATTGGATGAGAGCAGATAAAAAATTATAAAGACTATAAATAAACAAATAAGGGAAATCTGATGGTTTAGACTTAGGGATTTGGGATTCACTAATTTAAGAGATTGATCAATAAATTATAGAATTGATTGAATGCCAAGTTATAATAATAATTGCACAACTTTACTATTCTCTCTTAAGACATATAAGAATATCTAACTAGTTGATTACCATCTCTCAATGTGAAACCTAACTAGTCAAATTCATTAAGAACAAGCAGCGACAAGTTATCACACTAGTTTAGGATATCTCTATCTCTATCTCTAATATGTTTATCTTCCTAGTGCATAAATCATAATTCACCTCTCATTTCATCATATGATTCCTAAGGTTGCATCTATGGTGATCAAACACAGAAACAGTAGTGAAGTTCAAGAAAGGTAAACATAACCTAAGAACTTTCATTCGACACTAATCAATCTATAAAATATAAATCAATCCCCCAAAGTAGGCTGCATCCCTCACCCTAAATGGGGTTTAGTTCCAGAACATGATAACAAAATCCATACAAATAAAGACATTCAACATCCAAGAAAGAGTAGAGAGAACACAAAACAAGATTGCTTCCAATGCTCTTCTTCTTTTCCTCTTTTGGTTGCCTCTAATTGTGCAACCTCCTTTTTAATGTCCAACCTCCACTTTTGGTCTTAAAAATGAGTATTTATAGTGTCTTGGGCTCAAAGAAACCTAGTTTTTACTAAACAGGGGAAGATGGGTAGTATCAACATCGTCAAAATTTGTTAGGCGGACTTTATGTCCGTTAAGCAGGCCTTTTCAGGTTTTTAGAACGAAATTGGCTAGTAAATGTCCATTAAGTGGACTTCGTGTCCGCTGAGCAGACCTTCTCGGGTATTCCAACTTTTCAGCTCCGCTCATGTCCATTTGAAGAGACATCATGTCCGCTGAGCGGACATAAATTGGGCATCTACAAAAATGTGCAAATTTGACCCTTTAGATGGTAAAATCTCTCCTTAAAGTCTTCATAGAAGTTATAGAACTCGAAGATCTCTTTGAAGGAGTACTTGAATGAACTTAATCCAACATCCATAGCAAAAGTTATGCCTCTTTCCCCAAAATCTATCCATTTGCACCTATTAAACAATAAAGTTGAAATATGTAAGAACTAACCAAATAAAGCTCCAAATTCACATAGAGATAAGTCAAATTAGTTCCAATTCATCCTAACATCATCTATGAATAATTTTACTTATCAAATTCTCCCACACTTTAACTATTGCTTGTCCCAAGCAAAAACAAAAGAAAACTAACTACTAAATCCATAAACAAGTTATTAATTCCACTTTCGTAGGTGTACGGTGGCATTTAGGATATGTCACAAGCCTTTAAACCCCTTTGCGTCCATAATGGAGGAGTTACAGTCTCCTGAAGGTTTACTTAAATTGAATGACACCCACAAACATTTTATTTTCGTCATTCCACACCTAATCATCATCATAGCTCAATACAATAAGTTGAAAGCATTATAGGTAAGAATTGAAACATAGACATAAGGCGACATAATACTTCATAAATTAAATCACAAACTAAGCAACAATAAAACATCATAATGCTTCAATTAATCAAAATCACTTGCCATGAATGAAGTTTATTATAAAGCATTGACTTTCACACACAAGTGTTTAAAGGTGACTCTCAATTATCTTCTCATGCATGTTTCTTACCATAAGCTTGCATCTTATCTACTTCTCCACTACTCTCATCTATAACATATCCATGAATCAAAAAGGTCTTTATTCCTTTGGTTGTAATAGGGCCATGGGGTAAAGGAGGCTAAGAAAGAAAGGATAGGAATTCAAACATTCAATAATTAATAGAGCAGAAGCCACAAATATTATAAGCATCATTGGCAAAATTTACTGAGAAATTGCCCAACAACCATAATACTTAGGAAACTCCACAAACTCTATTATCACAATTTTCATCATTCTTTCACCTTGAAATCTAAAGTAAATGTGTTCATTTTTTGAAAAACACCATTTAGATGCCAATTTTTTTAAAAAAATTCAAGAGCATACTCTTTCAATTTCCATAGAAAACACCCTCACACTTTTTCCTTTGTATACTTATCGATAAGAATATTGAATGCATAATGTTTATAGCTCTATTAACCATCGAACAAGGGTGAAATTGTTTTTCTTGGTTCAAGGTTCTTTGGAATAGGTTTACAAAGAAAAAGGCTCAAATACAATTACTAGGCACAAAGGGTTCACTAGGGAATTGCAAGTTATAGAAGTAAACATACATAGAAGAGAAAATTATATCACTCATAAGAAAAATAGGATTGGGTGCAATCCTTTGGGCTTAAGATAGCTCACTTGGTGAAGTTTACTCATTCAATCAACTTAACATTATAACATCCAATTGTGATAAGGTATGTAATCAATTTAATCATATTATTCATCTTATTTAAGATCAATCTTACCCATAATACAATTAACTCATTAAATTGAATTATAATGACAATTAGAATGTGAAAGATGTATAAGTATGCAAACATGCCTGATGAAAATATGCACAATTAGTTAATGCAAAACTACACAAAACAATGGTTTTTTAATGAAAATTGTAAGATAATTCAATGTAAAATAATGCATGCAAAACCATCAATTTATCCTCCCCCACACTTATAATGAACATTGTACTTAATGTTGGGTAAGATAAAAAAAAAAGAATAATGCAAATTCCCTCATTTTATCGGCATTGATGACATCCACATCAGTAGTATAGGCCACTTCTTCATCTCTCTTGAGGACTTGAGTCACCCAAATAACTGGCTCAATAATACTGGAAATACAAACTTGTTCATCTCAACCTTTTGATGTACCACTTGCCACATAGAAGTCATTATCATCTGGGCAATAGCAATGCCCTGGAATTGGTCATCTTGGAAAAAGATCTTGTCCAAAATGCACAAGTCTTCATTGCAGAGGTACCCTGAATAACTAGCCTTAGGCATTACATTATGCGCAAGCAAGAATGCCACCAATCTAGGTCCAATATGAAGGGAATTGTAGTGCATAAAGGTGCATTGGTTTGTAAATTGCCTGGTGGCTCTAATCCCAAGTTGAGACATAGCCTCGAATTTATCCCATTGAGTATCAATTGAACATCTTACACGTTTGTCAAAGGATGGGACACTGCCTCCCACTAGCAACTCTAAATGTCCATTAATCAGCTCTTTTTTTATAACCACTGCTTGCCCATTAACTTGAGAAATGAGCACCAGTGGTTGTTTATTGGCTTCCACACTGAGGTTGACATAAAATTGTTTCACTGGGGCTGAGTAGTGCACACCCTTAAAGGTCAACAGTTTGCCTCAATGAAATTTATCCAAGTTTTCCCTCACATTGTACGTTTCATCAATACCCTTTTCCACTTTTTCTTGTTAAACTAAGCTTCATATTGTGCACTGATGAATATAGCTTGCTCAGAAGCAAGTTCCTCTGCTTCTTTGACGAGATTTTTACCCCTAATAGCTTGAGAAGATTGACCAATACTCTTTCTCGCCATTTAATTAAATCGCAACATTGAATGATAGCCACACAACCAGTTATAATCTCAACAAAACTAACCTCAATCCCAACAACCAATCAGCAATTCTCAACCGAAGCTTAACTGCAATAACACAAAACCAAAAATTTTTAAATGTCTACCACAAACCAACACTTTTAAATATAACTATGGCCTAGTAATCTCAACTTCAATCACAACCCAACAACTTTAACATAAACTAGCCCAATGTTAATAACAACCTCAATGTCATCATAAAATCTTCATCAACCACAATTGTATTATAACATCCCGTATCCATATTAAGGGTTATAATTTAGATTTCAATAATGGAGAAAATAGAAGTGTGAGAGTTAGAGAAACATTTGCATCTCATGCTCATGCATAATGTTATCATACTGCTTGTGAATTTGAATTGTTGCACACATGAAAATAATTGTACATGCACTCAATGACATTCTGGGTATAATTGAATTGTAATGGGATACGTGAAAAATTGTGGTTAGTGTGATGAAATAAATTTAGATGGTGGATTTGAGAATTGAAAATTGTTTCCAATAGTATTAAGTGGATTTTGGATGGTGATTTATTAAAATTTACGTAAGTTGAATGAAGAAGAGAAGCTAGAAAAGTTAATATTGGTATAAAACTTCCATGAATGAATTGTATTGATCTAGATAGATTTTGACAAAATTGTCTTCATAAAAGTTGTAGATCTTTCTTATAGCTTTCCATTGATATAAAGTTTGCAATTTTTGGAGTTATGGATCAAAAGATATGGAAGTTGAAACTTGGGTATGTGACATTGGATTTTTAAGAGTGGATATCGCTATCGTGAAGGACATTTTTAAGTGAATTTTGCGATCGTGTCCATGCACAATAGTAACTTTGGAGGCTCAAGGATGAAATGCACGATCGCGGCTTTGAAGGTTGATAACTGATGTATATCCGACAAGTTTTCTTAAATTGATTTTTGGTCTATATACCTGAGAGGAGTTGTAAAATGTTTGTGGATATATATATATATATATAGATAATCTATTCGGTTTGAATATATATATATATATATATATATATATATATATATATATATATATATTTTCTTCATCAACTATGTAAACTTCACATATTCAAACCGAGCAGTTATCTATATATATATATATATATATATATATATATATATATATATATATATATATATAGATAATCTGCTTACGGTTTGAATATGTGGAAGTTTACATAGGTTGATGAAGAAATGCATGTACTCTTTTTTGGGTAAAAGAGACGTATTGTTCATGCATGTAATTGTGAAGTATTTTTAGAGATGGTTTTATATGGTTTAAAATGAGTTTAATGATTTTATATGAATATGTTGATGAGGTCGTGAAATAGAGTTAATGAAATGGTAAGTTTTGATGAAATGAAATGTTTTGGAAAATAAAACAGAGTAGTGAGAGAAAAATGAAAACACAGTAGTGAGAGAAAGCTTATGGGAAGTTTCCGGTTTTGATCAATTATTATATAAGTTTGCTTTTGATATGTTTAGAAGTTGTCATGGGTATCGAAAGATTGAATATATGAATCAAGAATGGAAAGATTAGTGGGAGGATACAGAAAATGAAGAAGTGCAGAAACTAGGACTAACATTTGTATATGATTGTTCTATTTTTGATGTTTATGAGTAATAATGGGTTTTGATTTGTTTGTGAATGATAATGAGCTGAGATTGATGACGAAATAAGATATAAGTGATAAAGCAAAAGAGATGTTTTAAGATGTAGAGATGAATTAGAGTTAGAGATAAACCTTGATGAAGTGTGCTGGGCCTTTACACATACAGTGTTTCCATTGAACATGAATCTGTATTTTTGCCATATCTTGGTTTATAGAAGTCCAAATGTGATGCTTTTAAGTTCGTATTAAACTAAAGCGTATGAATATATTTTTCATGAAGGAATTGAAATTGAATTCTATCTCTAAGAGTTTCAAAATTTACCTCGAAGTTGAGTTTGTGGATTCTGTCGTGGTTTGGAACAGTCTGTAGTGTTTTTAGTATAATTTGCATAATATCTAACCAAATTGCATGAAGTTAGTTCCATTTGAAACTTAATACATAAAGGAACAATTATTTAGAATATTGTTTTGCCTAAATCCTTCATATTCCTTATCAAAATGACCATGAAAGATGGACACGAAGGTCTGTTTTGAGAAGAAGAGAGAGAGACTGCAATGCATGAAGTAGAGAAGAAAAGAGGGATTGCACGATCGTGCTTATGCACGATCGTGAATTTTTGAAGGAGTATGGAAAAGCAAGATCGTGCACAAGCATGATTGTGACTTTTCTAAATGACCTCAAATCTCACGCTTGTGCTTATGCATGATCGTGACATTGAATGTTTGCTGTAGTGGACTTATGTGAACATCCTTCAGTCTTTTGGTCATAACTTCTTCTATAGACATCCAAATGACTTGATTCTTAAACCATTGGATTTATAAGACATTTTTCTACCTCTGAACAAAAATTAGTAGCATTCAGAATTGATTTTAAAAAGATTGATTGAACGAAAGTGAGGGAATCGATCGAAATAGTGAACTGATGTTGTTTTACTGAACATACCTTAGTGTTTTGATTATATCTAGATATATAGGATACCAAACGAGATGATTTTTAATTTGAAGAAAACTAGAGAAATAGGGATACAAATCATCTGAAGAAGTCAAATTTTGAACCAGTCTCTAAATGTTTAAATTTTGGATGGAATTTGTGTATAGTACACTATTTTGGACAAGAGCAGTCTGGAAATGGTTGAAGTATAGCTTTCAAACCACTAAACCAAATTAGATGATTTTGGTGTCAATGGAAACATAAGACAGAGGGGAACATGGATCTAGAAGAAAGTTTTGCAAAATGACTTCAGTATCAGGGTTAGAAAGAACATGCAAAGTTGATCTGAAATGATGTTTTTATGGAAAAATCTGGAAATGATTTAACGGGTTATAACTTGTGACTTCGGTGGTGTTTATGGAATTTTAAACTTAAGTATAAATTTTACTTAAGTAAGTTTTTAATGAAAGGAAGTGGATAAGTGGTTAACAAATAGACAGGTGTCCAACCTATAAAGTTAAGATTTTTATTATCATTGAAAGACAAGCTACTGTACTTGTCTTTGTCTTTCTCGAAACTTCTTTTTCTAGAGTTCTTCCAACACAGAGTTTTTCATTAAATAATCACCAAAGTTAAATCTTGCTTTTCTCTGTTTGTCATCGCTTCCAATTTGATATTTTTTCTTCTATCCCAAGAAAAACCAAACCTCTCTATCAACTTTCAAGTTGATCTACGTGGTGCATGAGGGATTAGGGTTACGTAATTTTGTAGATATTGGAGCTTCAATCAAATAAGCTTGTTATAATTATGTATTTCTATATGAAATGAAGCATGCATCGTTAATTCACTGCTAAATGGTTAAGAATAGTGATATTCTTATTTTCTGGAAAAATAAATGAGGAGATTTTTATGTGTCGTACATGGTGATTTTATTTGGATTTGATGACTGAAATGTTATGGGATAGTGTTAAACTAGTTTTCGAAGTTGAAAGATCAATGAAAATGTGTATGTGATGAGAGCAGAAAAATTTGGAAACATGAATAGGTAATGCTCTGTTATGTTGATGTTTTTACTGTTCATATATATTTATATACGTGAGTTTTGGAGTATTATTCGAGATGCTTAAAAATGAATGTAGAGTTTAGAGATAAGTGTATGATGATGTTTAGAATCGAGAAAGAAAGATTAAAGTGATAGCTAGAGGAAGAAAGTGAAATGAATGTAAAAGTTGAAAATGCAGAAAAATGAAAGTGTAGTAATGCAGAAAATGTGACAAATATACATAGTGAGTGTTTCTATTTTTGATGATTATGAAAAATAATAGATTTTTGATTTGGTTGTGATATGTTAAGTTGAAATGAAATAGGAATGAAGATAAAATATTGAGTTTTAAGTTGAAAGTTGATAGTGATATATATGTATATAAAGACTCTGTTTTTCCTCTTCATTAGTCACATACGGGTATTTATGGGAAAAAAATTATGGATGGGTTATTGATATCAAAGTACCAAAGGATTGAGATTGTGATTAAAATAAATGATGAGTGATTAAATTATGAAATGAAAATGAACTTTAGATATGAAATTGGTAAGGTATCTGGGATTGTCATTGAGCATGCATTGTACATAGTTCATTTATACAATTGTGTATAAATAAATGTTTATAAGTGTGAAATTATTAATGTGAGTGCAATGTGTGTCTTACATAAATGGGTTGTGCAGGTTAGGTGTCCGCATTCAGGCGTTTCCAGAATTTGGAAGCAAATATTAATATGGAGTGTACAATGAGTAAACCTCGATCGTCTCTTTTCATTGTTTGTTTTGTTTGAATTTTTTTTGTATTGGTTGACTACTGAATGATTATATGAATGTGATTGAATGTATTGGTTTTCGGACAAAAGGTCCAATGATTGTGATGTTTGATTGGGATATTAAAGTGTTACTTGTATGTGAATGAGATGAAAAAAGTGTGCATAATTTGATTGTTAAATGCCAGACCACGGTTCGATGATAAATGTGTTTGAATGGGCATTTGCATATTAATGAAAGTGTTTTTTTAACTTTAATGTTGAATTTCGGACTAAGGTTCGATGATATGAGAATGAGATTGAATGGGAACATGCAAATGTGAATGATGCATTCCATTGCATGACTGCATGAAATATAATGACTGTTGTGACCAGAGTAGCCACCGATTAGAGCTTAAAGCTTAACGAGTGAAAATGAGCTTCGAGCTCAAAAGTGAATCAGAGCCTCAGGCTCAACGTTTAATGAGCCCTGTATCTCCCAAACAGATAAGGGATAGTTATTAATTAGCCCTATATGGGACAATTTAGGCACTCGGTCACAACAAAGTAACAGATGAAAAGTGGGTCTTATTTGTACTGCATACGCATAATATGAGTGATTAAATTGTATTGAATGTGAAGTGTGAAATGTGTAATGATGTGAAATTACGTGATTTGGTGAGACATTGATGATGGTCACTTATTGAGTTTGCAAAACTCACCCAAAATTTGCAAATATTTTTTAAGATTCAAAAGAATACCCCGTTAGGTAAATAGGAGTATAATTACTGCATGCAAAGGAAAGATATAGGTTGGAATCAGTTCGTGTCTGCACTAATGTTTTCCTATTTTTGTATAAATTTGTATTCAGCGATTTCAGTAAAATAATGTATTCCAAAATTTTTGTATAATGTGTATACAAAGGTTTTTATGGTGGAATGTAAAGACATTTTGACTAAAGTGCTTTATATTTGTAATGGGCCCCAATTGCCTATTGAAATTCTATTGATTGTGTTGTGTTGATTGAAAATGTTTATAAATAAAAGTGGTCCCGAATTGGTTAGTATTTCCACATATGTTTATTGTTGTCCTAAAAAAAATTTATATCGACTTTTGAATGATTGAGTGCTCTAGCATGCCACACCCGTGGGGCACGGACTCGGATATCACCCAAGATGTAGCATCCCACTCCCGCAAGACCCGAACCCGATATCGATGGTGATATCCGAGCCCGTAACCCGCGAGGGTGGTATGCTAAAGCAGTCAATGCAGTTTAAAAACTCATTATGATATTTTTGTTTTTAAAAACAGTCGAGTGCGCGGAAATAATAAACGATTCAGGCCCGTGATACGAAAACCCTTTTCAGTCATACACTTTATCAAAGATCACATTTCAAACAATATTTATCAATTAGGGCCCTCAAACAATTCAGTACTATTTTTGCGAAATATAAATTTATACATAATTCAAAATGATACAAATCTGGGCGTGGTGATCCCGACTTCAAACACCGACTCTCTTGCAGTAATCATACTCCCGTTCCACTAACGGGGTACTCTTCAATACCTAAAAAATAATTGCAATGTTGGGTGAGTTTGCGAACTCAATGAGAAACCATCATCGATGGTCCACCCAACGCATGCATATACAATCAATTCATATCATAGCACATATTAACACATTCCAAATTATCCCATGCATTGCCAATTTTACACATATAAGGCGTATCGCCTTTCACACAAATCACATTTAATCATTCATATATATGATGCACATGTGACACTTTTCTATTTTCATTTCGTTGTTGTGACCGTGCGCCTGAATTGTCCCAATGACGGGCATATTGCGTTGAGCTTGAGGCTCTGATATTCGTTGGGCGTGATATGCCCTGATACATTGAGCCAGTGGCTCTGTAAACATTGGACCAGATGCAACATCCCATCTCCGATGGGAAGGGTATTTTAGTAAATTGGGACGGGTTAGGAGTATTAAATTATATCTCGGCATGAACATATGTCATGCAGCCTCTATAAATGGTGAGTTTTGCACAGGCATATAGTCATACATGCATTCATGACATTTCCCGGCCTAAGTGTCTAATTGTGATCTTTTGTGAAATTGGTATGATAATGAGATTTGAAAAAATATTTGGAGTGTGCCATAGAGTGTTTTACATTTTACGGTTTATGGAATTTTCTGGAATTATCAGGAGAAGATTCCTGACCGCAAAATCGCCGATAAATGGCCTAAAAGTGTTTTTGTTGTAGAAAGTGTGGTTTCGTGTTTGAAAAATTATTTGGAGTGGACTATCTTATGTTTTACAATTTTGGGCAATTTAGGTAATTTTCAAAAAATGATTGAGGAAATTCCGGAAATTTCGGACGGATAAATCGCCAAGTGGCGAACCGGTTGATTTTCGATGTCGAAAATTTTATCCAATAGCACTATAATATTGGATACATTATTTTGGGATTGAAATTAGGGTCATTGGAGTTGATTGGGGTAAATTTTGATCTGAATTATAAAAATTAATATTTTGACTTTTCTTTACAAATGTGGACTAATGAAAATTGCCACCAAAAGCTTCATTTAATGCTCACTTCCTTCCTCCCACGGTTTTGCCTTAATAAAAGAATGAAAAGAGGATTTTACCTCTTAAAGCCTTCTCATCAAAACTACTCCTATTCTCCATATCCATTGATTTTCTTCTTCTTTTTTTTCATCTTTCTCCAAACACTCAAGAGTTCTCTTACTTGTCACTAAGCTATTGTTTTCCCATGATGATGAAATATATATGTATGGTGGTAGAAGAAGTGATTAGTGAAGGTAGGAAGTAAAGAAGTGAAAGGAAGTCAAGGTTGGAAAAGCTAATAGGTAAGTTTTGTTGTTAAGCTTTCCTTATGTTTTGATTTAGAAATTGAATGTCATGGTGATTAGAAGCATGTAATGGGAATTATGGTACAATTATGATGTTGATTGATGCTTTAATTTGATGATAATTATTGCTTGACTTAATGGGTATAAGGTTAGTTTGAAGTAGGAATGGATAAGGTAGTATGAATACATGGTTTTAACTTGATTTGTGATTGAATTTTGATGATTAATGTTAATTAGAATTGAGAAAGTAAGTGCTGCCAATTCTTAGGTATTAGCCCTAGGACATGTATGAATGGTATAAGAACTGATTTGTGTTATTTGGATGCTTGATGATGTGTTAAAGGCAATGGAAATGAGAGAAACAAAGGTTGGACCAAATCTGGAAAATTAGGGTTTTTGATTGATTGTACTGTTTTATTCATAACTAATTGTATAGGTGAGTAAATGAGGTGAGGTTTATTCCCAATTAAACTTTGGGATGTTAGCTACATTTTTGTGTGAAATAGGTGTTGTCAAATTGTAACTCTAATAGGTTGAAATTTGGCATGGAAAGTTACTGTTTTATTGCCTGTAAACAGTAACCGAAACCATACCCTATGAGCTTTGCTGATTTTTCTAAATTAATTGGTAGGGAACTAGGAAAAATGGTCTTCATGGAAGTTGAGGCATATGTAGTTAGCTTTCCATTGCCACTGATCTTGCTAATTTTCGAGTTGTATATTGGGAGATATGAACTGATTCCTATGGACTGGTTTTGGGCATGTTGATGAAACCTAGCTTAAGTGTTGATTTTGTGAGCTTTCTGCTTGGGAGCAATTTTAGCAATTTTTGTGGACTGAATTGGTGTGAGTGATCTTCTACAAAGTTGTATAGGAAGAAATTATCTTGAAAATGAGATATGGAATATAATTTTTAGAGGTCATAGTTGGGAGTTATGATTTTGTAAAAACTGATCCTGCATTAGGTTAGGAATTGCTGATCATGGCAGTAACTTGCATGACAGTTTTGAAATGGTTAGAAATTAAATTGGAAATTGAGTTCTTCATGAAAATTGAATTTTGAGGATTTATCTTTTCAGGGATATAAAGTTCAGATTTTTCTGACTTGTGTACAGGGAGTTATGCTTGTTATAAGTTTACTGCTCAAATTGAATGATTTCAAGGACAGCAACATTGAGTGAATTAATTGACTTGTTTAGCAATGGAATTTGATTTTGGGTTGTTCATGAAAGTTGTAGATGACATTGTGAACTTATTGAGCATATTTATGTGGTAATTTTTGGCTGAAGAATCTGAGATTTATGGAAATTTCAATGTACTGTTCTGTTTTAATGGGAGTTGAGTAGGCAGTAGCTTTGAAGGGATTTTTGACACCCTTAGGGGTGAAATTGATTTTTATGGTCTTCATGAGAATGGTAGAGCTTTTCATTATCTTTCCAACAAGCTATGGTTTGTATTTTCTGATTTGTGTGCTAAGAATTATTGTTGTTGGAAATTGGATGGGAAATAGGAAAAAAAAAAGGGTAATTGAATTAAGGCGGTCACTAGGGCGACGCGTCGCCCTAGTGACATATCTCATAAGGTCGTCGCTAGGCGACGCGCGTCGCCTCTAGCTTATTTGCCGATGAGTCAGCCCGCTGGGCGACGTCGCCCAATGAGGCTGAACTTTTTTTTAATTTATTATTAGTTTATATTTAATTGGTAATTTATGCGTTCATTTGGCAATTTCTTTTCCGTCAAGCGTCCGATTGACCTGATTCTTGAGGCATCGGATTCAGTAGAATATTTAATTTCATTTTGTGAGAAATTGGGAATTTTGGACGGAAATTGACGGGCGCCGGTGGCGGAGCCTTTAATCACTGCTTTTGTTTAATTGGGGACCTATAGAGGTCCGAATTGCATGCCCGTCGGCGCCAATAGGTTTCTAATTTTAGGCGGATTTTATTATGGGAAATTTGGATTTAGGGCGGAAAATTCATGAACATGCATATTTCACCTACATGTGCACAAATTGCATCGTAGTCAGTAGTGACTTATTCTTTCTCTGTTTCTTATAGAGGCCCAGTGGGCGTCGTCGATCGACGGTGAAAACTTTCGGCATTAGCTCGGAAGTAATAAGTGAGTAACCTAGTTAGTTTCTCAACCTTATGTGTTTATTAATGATATGCATTGATTGCCATGAGGATGCAAGGATGGATATATGTAATTGATTGTTTTGATTGATTTCGAACCATGGGTGTTCGAAATATTGGATTGTGATATTGAAGTGCAAATGAAAATAAGTTTGTGAGAATGCATTAGTAAATTGGATTGTAAATGTGATAGATTAGTAAATTGGATTGTAAATGTGATAGTGAAACGAAAGGTAAATGCATGGGAATGAATACCGGACTGAAAGTCCGAGAACATTGAAAAATGATCGAAAATGCGATAATTGGAAATTGGAAAATGACATGTGCATTCATGCATAGTAAATGATCAGATAATGACAGTTGTGACCGGTGTCGCCACCGATTTCAGAGCTTTAAGCTCAACGCACGAGGCCTCGTGCTGACGTATTCGAGCCTCGACTTCGATGATCAGGGCTATGCCCAACGTTTCGGGGCTTTAAGCCCAATGTTTCAGAGCCAATGGCTCAACGTATGTGAGCTCAGGCGCACGGTCACAACAACGAAAGAAAATGGAAGAGTCACATGCACACTGCATAAATGAATGTTTAAAGTGAATTGTGTGAAAGGTTTATTGCCTTATCAAATGTGAAATTGAGTGCCTGTGATTTCTTGTTTATGATATCTATACAATATTGTGTGATTGAGTGGATATGCATGAGTTGGGTGAACCATCGATGATGGTTTCTCACTGAGTTCGCAAACTCACCCAATATTGCATCTATTTTTCAGGAAATGGAGAGTACCCCGTTGGACACACGGGAGTACGTATACTGCTAGCAAGACTGAGTATCGGGTCGGGATCAGAGTCGTCCGTATCTGCATTAGTGTATTAATTTGGTATTTAGTAGGCCCAATTGTTTACATGTAATTGTATAGAGTGACTGAGCACTAATGAGTGCTAATAATGAGTGAAATTGTTTTATCAAGAAAATGGTTAAAATGTTTTGTTATAATTGAGCCAAGTCAATGATTGCTTTACGACTCTACTATTTTGAAAGAAAAGATAATGTCATGCGACTCTAATGTTTTGAAAGAAAAAAAATGTCATACGATTTTATTAATAAGGTAATGAATGTTCTAATCGCCACCCTCATGGTCACGGGCTCGGATATCACCATGGATATCGGGTTCGGGTCTCGTCGGGGAGTGGGTGCTACATTAATGTATCGAGCCCGAAGTACAATCTTACATGGGCTTTCGAAAAAAAAATGGGTGTGTCTAGTTATGTGCATTTAAGTCAAGTCACGGCGAGATAGTGACAAGCGATCCCATGTAGTATGTGAGACGTATGTATAAATATGTCTCAGTCGTTTAAGCGGTTAGAAAAAGTGAGAAAAAGGATAATGTGTTAGAGTGTGATAAAAGGAAGAAATGGATATCGCAAAATAGAAAAAAGTGTATGGTTCGATCAGACAGACGAAAATTTAGTGTGCTGGTATTGACGGGTATATTGTGAAGCACAATATTGGAGTTAGATGGGGTATACCCTTGAATATGAATTTGAATAAAGATTATAGTTGGGAATGAATAAAAAAAAAAGAGTTGTGATAATGGGAAGATTTCCAGTGTAGAAGGTAAATGAAAATAAAGTGTTCTATGATATCTAAAAGTTACAATTGGGATTGATTACCGTGATCAGAGTTATATATAAGGATTGGTGATTTGGAGTCAAAATATATTACGGGCGAAATCAAGAATGATTTCATATCTGTGATCTTGATTTGAGTACGGAAATATATGGGTAGAATGCCATAATGAAAAGATTGAAATGTAAGACAATGAAATTGATAGCTGAAAAAGTTGTTCGGGTTTAATTGATCTGCCTAAGTAAATGCACACCGCTATAGGAGCCCTATGATAAGTGAAAATGTTCAGGTTGCAATTCTTTGAGTTAATGGATAATTGCTAGCCGAATTCTTGTAATATAATAATAATTCTTTATGAGTTAGAATAAGAAACGAAAGTGCTTATCTTGATCGGTTGTATAGGAATAGAGATTGTATATGATCCTCACGGCGAGGACCAGGTGTAAGCAGGAAGGTTCTTTGAGTGCGAGAATATATTGTCACCAGTAAGTGTATATCGATAGTGGGATTACTATCACGGGTGAAATGATTAAGCATAAATGAATAATGTGCGGGATTATGATATAGGAAGAAATCGGTGGCCTATTACATAAGCTCCGATTATAATGCCGGTAGCTCAAGTTCAAAATGAGTGAGAGTAAGACATGAGAATGCTCAGAATGATCAATTGAGAAAGAAGTGATCTGATTAGCATCGATAATGAGCTTGAGAGAATAAAATGAGGGACATGAATAGAGTAAGGTCCCGTGATCGAAATTGGTACCAAAAAGAGAATGGTTATCGAGAATTAAATGCAATTAAGGTATTCTTAGCAGTATGATCTATTAATGGGCAAATTGATGGGACTATAGAGATATATTGTCAGATAGGATGTGATGATTATGGTGATGTATGGCGAGATAGTAGAGGAAAAGAAATTGTTTTAGTGCTCTTCAGAGATTTATCTTCGTGATGTATCAAGAGTAACTGATTTGTATTACATCTGGCAGAGACTCTAGTGTAAGAGCTAAACTAAGTTACTGGAAGAGTGTACATTATGTTAATGAGATGATTCTGATTATGTAAGAGAGGTACTGCATATTAAGGAAATATTTATTTGTGAATTTGAGGGGATTAAAAAAAAAATCGTGTATATTTTGTGTAATTATGTTTTGAAAGCACGAGATCGATAGAACGATTGTTTATTCAAGTCAATGAATGAAATTAAGTTATGTGTGGAGAAATGAAGGTAAGGAACATGTGCAGAATATGTTATGATGAGACAGATTATACGAAAATTGTTCCTCATTGGAGACGTTCGATAATTAAAAAGTTACATGAATCAAGTATGGGTACAGAAAAGGAACATGTCTCACTTGTGTTGCAGTGGATCATGGATATAAGCATAAGAAATAGATACATTGGTATAGGTGAGGAGATTGGTTATCATGCAAGTTTCATAAGAGTGAAATAAGGGATGAATTAGGATGCGAACATGGGATATTGGGAGAATTAATTAAGATATAGGTATTGATAAAATGCGAAAGTTCAAAAGATATGTGTATGCGGAATGTGGAATTAATGAGAACTAATGGAATGCTGGATGCGTTCATAAATTGTCAAAGATTTTCTAGTTTTAGCAAATCGATAAGAATAATTGAGGAAAACATGTGATTGTTATGACTGATGATCATAAAGGAGACATGTGAAGAATTTACTATCTAGATTGAAGTGTTCCAGTAAAGGTTCTAATGTGATTTATGGAAATTGGATAAAGTGATTTTATGCACCTTGGGACAAATATGATTCTATGGGCGGTGTTATGATTAATGATTTGAAATTTGTTATTCTGAGTGTGGCCTAAAAGCTTGGAGACATAAATCGTACAGAATTAGTTTGGAAATGTCTATGAATATGCAAATCGATAACTATTGGGTTATGTCGTGCAGTTGAATGATTTGAAAAGGATTCAGTGGCTGATTACTCCAAACTACGTTAATGGTGCAATTCAAGGAATTGAACAAAGAAATAAATAAATTCAATTGCAGAAGATCCAAATTTGGGTAATAAGGTTATCAAATCTAATGTATTATTGAGTATTAATAGTCGAACTGACAAAAAGGGGCAAAAGAAAGTATTATTAGCTATGGGAATTTCAAAGGTGGTGTGCATCAAAACGGATTGGCAAAACCCGAAGTGAGGAAGTAGAAATTGTAAACCGTATCAAAGAACTGTAGATAATTCCACTTGTTGAGGAAAGTGATAGGTATAGTTCAATTAAGAAATATGGGTGATATTCATTACGGGGCTATTAGTGAAAACGTAAGGAATGATCGAAGCTTTATGTTATAGTATGAGCGTATTGAAAGAGTAATTGAAAGGTTAGAATGGGAAATCAAATGATCATAAGTAAATGGTTCGAGAAAGCATAAGAAACAATCGAAGCGTTATGTTCGAGTAAAAGTATTGTGGAAAAACAATTGATGGTAAAGTCTGTCAAAGTGAACGATGACATGTGTGATTAACCAACAGGTATTTTTGGATTTCATTGGGATATGAGATTGATATATAGTGCAAAGTGATTGTGGTATGACAATCATTATATTGGTGTCACCATTCGAAAAGTGTATAAGGGGTCTTTATTATGTGATCAGGGCGTTAAGCAATTTAAGATAGTAACATTGAGCTGAATTGATTCATACCGAGGTTATAAATCTCATGAGATTTGTGTTTTGATGATAACGGAATCTGATAAGCAATAAAAGAAATATTTTGAAAGGTATGGCCTCGGCTAAAAAGTACTTAGATGGGAATAAAGGTGTAGTTAAGAAAAATTGAATTCGTGAGGAATGGCCTCCATACGATTGTGGTGTGAATAGAATTATGGATTGAAAAGTTAGGCTAAAACTTAAAAGATGATTCGGAGTATTGATCTCGAAAGTGACGAATTGCGCGTGATCATGAGAAAGCAGTAAAATCATGTAAAGTTGAGAAAGGAAAAGAGTCATTGATTGTTTTGATTTTCGTTTATGGACAGAATTTGGTCGTGTAGTGAAATCGATGGAAAAGCAGAGGTATTAATCGAAAAGACTCCCTACCTTCCCTTTCGATCAGTATATGAAATTTCGAGGACGAAATTTTTATTAGGAGGGGAGAATTGTAACATCTCATCTCCGATGGGAAGGGTATTTTAGTAAATTGGGACGGGTTAGGAGTATTAAATTATATCTCGGCATGGACATATGTCATGCAAATTCTATAAATGGTGAGTTTTGCACGGGCATATAGTCATACATGCATTCATGACATTTCCCGGCCTAAGTGTCTAATTGTGATCTTTTGTGAAATTGGTATGATAATGGGATTTGAAAAAAATATTTGGAGTGTGCCATAGAGTGTTTTACATTTTTACGGATTTATGGGAATTTTTCTGGAATTATCCGGAGGCGATTCTCGGACCGCAAAATCATGATAAATGGCCTAAAAGTGTTTTTGTTGTAGAAAGTGTGGTTTTCGTGTTTGAAAAATTATTTGGAGTGGACTATCTTATGTTTTACAATTTTGGGCAATTTAGGTAATTTTCAAAAAAATGATTCGAGGAAATTCCAGAAATTTCGGACCGGATAAATCGCCAAGTGGCGAACCGGTTGATTTTCGGTATCGAAAATTTTTATCCAATGGCACTATAATATTGGATACATTATTTTGGGATTGAAATTAGGGTCATTGGAGTTGATTGGGGTAAATTTTTGATCCGAATTATAAAAATTAATATTTTGACTTTTCTTTACAAATGTGGACTAATGAAAATTGCCACCAAAAGCTTCATTTAATGCTCACTTCCTTCCTCCACGGTTTTGCCTTAATAAAAGAATGAAAAGAGGATTTTACCTCTTAAAGCCTTCTCATCCGAAACTACTCCTATTCTCCATATCCATTGATTTTCTTCTTCTTTTTTTTCATCTTTCTCCAAACACTCAAGAGTTCTCTTAATTGTCACTAAGCTATTGTTTTCCCATGATGATGAAATATATATGTATGGTGGTAGAAGAAGTGATTAGTGAAGGTAGGAAGTAAAGAAGTGAAAGGAAGTCAAGGTTGGAAAAGCTAATAGGTAAGTTTTGTTGTTAAGCTTTCCTTATGTTTTGATTTAGAAATTGAATGTCATGGTGATTAGAAGCATGTAATGGGAATTATGGTACAATTATGATGTTGATTGATGCTTTAATTTGATGATAATTATTGCTTGACTTAATGGGTATAAGGTTAGTTTGAAGTAGGAATGGATAAGGTAGTATGAATACATGGTTTTAACTTGATTTGTGATTGAATTTTGATGATTAATGTTAATTAGAATTGAGAAAGTAAGTGCTGCCAATTCTTAGGTATTAGCCCTAGGACATGTATGAATGGTATAAGAACTGATTTGTGTTATTTGGATGCTTGATGATGTGTTAAAGGCAATGGAAATGAGAGAAACAAAGGTTGGACCAAATCTGGAAAATTAGGGTTTTTGATTGATTGTACTGTTTTATTCATAACTAATTGTATAGGTGAGTAAATGAGGTGAGGTTTATTCCCAATTAAACTTTGGGATGTTAGCTACATTTTTGTGTGAAATAGGTGTTGTCAAATTGTAACTCTAATAGGTTGAAATTTGGCATGGAAAGTTACTGTTTTATTGCCTGTGAACAGTAACCGAAACCATACCCTATGAGCTTTGCTGATTTTTCTAAATTAATTGGTAGGGAACTAGGAAAAATGGTCTTCATGGAAGTTGAGGCATATGTAGTTAGCTTTCCATTTCCACTGATCTTGCTAATTTTCGAGTTGTATATTGGGAGGTATGAACTGATTCCTATGGACTGGTTTTGGGCATGTTGATGAAACCTAGCTTAAGTGTTGATTTTGTGAGCTTTCTGCTTGGGAGCAATTTTAGCAATTTTTTTGGACTGAATTGGTGTGAGTTATCTTCTGAAAAGTTGTATAGGAAGAAATTATCTTGAAAATGAGATATGGCATATAATTTTTAGAGGTCAGAGTTGGGAGTTATGATTTTGTAAAAACTGATCCTGCATTAGGTTAGGAATTGCTGATCATGGCAGTAACTTGCATGACAGTTTTGAAATGGTTAGAAATTAAATTGGAAATTGAGTTCTTCATGAAAATTGAAGTTTGAGGATTTATCTTTTCAGGGATATAAAGTTCAGATTTTTCTGACTTGTGTACAGGGAGTTATGCTTGTTATAAGTTTACTGCTCAAATTGAATGATTTCAGGGACAGCAACATTGAGTGAATTCATTGACTTGTTTACCAATGGAATTTGATTTTGGGTTGTTCATGAAAGTTGTAGATGACATTGTGAACTTATTGAGCATATTTATGTGGTAATTTTGGCTGAAGAATCTGAGAGTTATGGAAATTTCAATGTACTGTTCTGTTTTAATGGGATTTGAGTAGGCAGTAGCTTTGAAGGATTTTGACACCCTTAGGGTGAAATTGATTTTATGGTCTTCATGAGAATGGTAGAGCTTTTCATTATCTTTCCAACAAGCTATGGTTTGTATTTTCTGATTTGTGTGCTAAGAATTATTGTTGTTGGAAATTGGATTGGAAATAGGAAAAAAGAGGGTAATTGAATTAAGGCCGGTCACTAGGCGACGTAAGCCTAGTGACAGATGTATAAAACTTGTCGCTAGGCTTACGCGTCGCCCTAGCTTACAAAGCCGATGAGTCAGCCCGCTGGGCGAGACGTCACCCAATGAGGCTGAACTTTTATTTTTTTAATTTATTATTAGTTTATATTTAATTGGTAATTTATGCGTTCATTTGGCAATTTCTTTTCCGTCCGACGTCCGATTGACCTGATTCTTGAGGCATCGGATTCAGTAGAATATTTAATTTCATGTTGTGAGAAATTGGGAATTTTGGGACGGAAATTGACGGGCGCCGGAATGCGAGCCTTTAATCACTTTTTTGTTTAATTGGGGACCTATAGAGGTCCGAATTGCGCAAATCAACGCCAATAGGTTTCTAATTTTTAGGCGGATTTTATTATGGGAAATTTGGATTTAGGGCGGAAAATTCATGAACATGCATATTTCACCTACATGTGCACAAATTGCATCTGTAGTCTGTAGTGACTCGTTCTTTCTCTGTTTCTTATAGAGGCCCAAGTGGAGCGTCGTCAGACCGACATGGTGGAAACTTCCCGGCATTAGCTCGGAAGTAATAAGTGAGTAACCTAGTTGGTTTCTCAACCTTATGTGTTTATTAATGATATGCATTGATTGCCATGAAGATGCAAGGATGGATATATGTAATTGATTGTGTTGATTGATTTCAGACCATGGGTGTTCGAAATATTGGATTGTGATATTGAAGTGCAAATGAAAATAAGTGTGTGAGAATGCATTAGTAAATTGGATTGTAAATGTGATAGATTAGTAAATTGGATTGTAAATGTGATAGTGAAACGAAAGGTAAATGCATGGGAATGAATACCGGACTGAAAGTCCGAGAACATTGGAAAATGATCGGAAATGCGATAATTGGAAATTAGAAAATGACATGTGCATTCATGCATAGTAAATGATCGATAATGGCAGTTGTGACCGGTGTATACCGATTTGAGCTTTAAGCTCAACGCACGAGGCCTCATACCTAACGTATTAGAGCCTCGGCTCGATGATCGAGCTATGCCCAACGTTTGAGGCTTTAAGCCCGATATTTGAGCCAATGGCTCGATGTATATCTTGCCAAAGCACGGTCACAACAACGAAAGAAAATGGAAGAGTCACATGCACCTTTGCATAAATGAATGTTTAAAGTGAATTGTGTGAAAGGTTTATTGCCTTATCAAATGTGAAATTGAGTGCTGTGATTTCTTGTTTATGATATCTATACAATATTGTGTGATTGAGTGGATATGCATGAGTTGGGTGAACCATCGATGATGGTTTCTCACTGAGTTCGCAAATTCACCCAACATTGCATCTATTTTTCAGGAAATGGAGAGTACTCCGTTGGACACACGGAGTACGATATCTTGCTAACAAGACAGAGTGTCGGGTCGGGATCGAGTCGTCCAGATCTGCATTAGTGTATTAATTTGGTATTTAGTAGGCCCAATTGTTTACATGTAATTGTATAGAGTGACTGAGCACTAATGAGTGCTAATAATGAGTGAAATTGTTTTATCAGTAAAATGGTTAAAATGTTTTGTTATAATTGGGCCAAGTCAATGATTGCTTTGCGCACTCTACTGTTTTTGAAAGAAAAAGATAATGTCATGCGCACTCTAATGTTTTTGAAAGAAAAAAAAATGTCATACGATTTTTATTAATAAGGTAATGAATGTTCTAGTACGCCACCCTCGCGGGTCACGGGCTCGGATATCACCATGGATATCGGGTTCGGGTCTCGTCGGGAGTGGGGTGCTACACCAGAGGTCCTGTGCGTTGAGCTTAAAGCTCTCATATACGTTGGGCATAGCCCTGATCATCGAGCTGAAGCTCGAAATTATGTTGGTTCCACCGGTCACAACTGCCATTATCTGATCATGCAATTATGCATGAATGCATATGCCTCGTTTTACAATAATTTGTGTCACAACCTAATACACTAGGTCCAATATCGCATTTAACCAATTCACTTTCAATTATGCACATTTAACACTTCTATAACACATTCCAAATATTTCGAACACCTGTGGTTCGAAATCAATCAAAACAAACACACATAATCCTTCCTTAACTCCACATGGCAATCGTACATGAAATTAAACACATATAGGTTGAGAAACTAACTAGGTTACTCACCTATTACTTCCGAGCTAATGCCGGGAAGTCTCTGCTACGTCGGTCGATCGACGCTCCAGTTGGGCCTCTATAAGAATCAGAGAATAAAACGATCACTAATTGTTCAATCCGAACTAGTAATGATGCACATGTAGGTGTAAAATGCATGTTCATGATATTCCTGGCCCTAATCCCATTTTTTTTTCCATCAGAAAAATCCGTCTAATTTAATGGTGCTGACAGTACTCAATTTGGACCTCTATAGGTCCTCAATAAATCAAATAAATAATTACTATATATATATAGATATAAGCCCTTATTTCCCTCTCTTTTTCCCTTTTTCCTGTCTGACATTCTAACTAGCATATCTCTTTACACACAATTCAGAAAATTACAAACCATACCTCTTTGGAAAGATCATGAAACCCTCTACAAGTTTCATGAAAACCATAAAAATCATATTTACCCCTAAGGGTGTCAAAATTCAATTGAAACTTCTGCCCATTCAAAACCTATCAAAACAGAATAGTACTTGGTAAATTCAGTAACTTCCATTCTCTTCAGTCAAAAATTACACATAAATATGCTCAGAAAGATCACAATGTTTTCTACAACTTTCATGAACAAACCAAAATCAAATTCAATTGTTAACTAGGTCAAATAATTCAGTGAATGCTGCTGCCCCTGCAAGTACTCAATCTGGACAGTAATGTTCTAAACAGTATATATCCTTGCACAAATGTCAAATAAATGCATACTTTATACCTATGGAAAGATCCAACACAATGCCACACTTCTCATGAAGGGCTTCAAAGCCAATTCCATCTCTAACAAGCTTAAAACTTTCATGCAAGTTACTGATCAGGGCAGCAGTCAATAACCTCATGTAGGTACAGATTTTAAAAATTCATTACTCCCACATCTGATCTCCAAAAATTACATACTATATACCATTTTCAAGGTAATTGCTTCCTCTAAAACTATTCAGAAGATCACTCAAGCCAATTCAATTAACAGAAATTGCTAAAATTGCTTCTAATCAGATTGTGTACCAAATCCACTCTTAGTCTAGATTTCACCAAATTGTTCAAAATCAGTCAATATTCCACAGTGCATATCTCCCACTATACAGATCGGAAAATTGTAAAATCAGTGGGAATGGAAAGATAACTTAATAAGCTTCAACTTTCATTTAGACCATTTTCCCTAATTCCATCTCAATTAATTTAGAAAACTCATCAACACAATCAGGTTATCAATCCGAATACTGTTCCTTCCAGTCATCAGCAGTAACTTTCCATGCTAAAATTCACCCTCTTAAGACTAAAATTAGACAACACCTATTTCACACAAGAATGTATCCAACAAACCAAAGTTTAATTGGGCATAAACCTCACCTCATTTGCATAACCACACAATGAGTTATGCTCAAAACAGTACAGTAGGGTAAAACTCAAATTTCAGCTTCACTTCCCAACTTCACTTCCTATCATACCAATTCAATTTCTACTACCACGAGCATCTCAATTGGCCACAAAATCAGTCCCTATATCATGCCTACATTCACTAGGAATAACCACCTCAATTTGGCAGCACCATACACAATCATGTTCTTATCAAATTATTTTAAGGATTAGTCATCTAATCACTTCAAAATCAAGCCCAACACTTCACTTATAATCATTCATTATCCTAACACACCATACATTTATACCCATCAATTCCACCTATATTTTCATAAAATTAAAGCATCAATAAGCATAATAATTACACCAAAATTCCCATTGAATGCATCTAACAACCATGATTTATGAAAACATAATTAAAGCATAAGTTAAAGCTTAACACTACACTTACCTACTTAGGAAGCTTCAATTCCTTCAATTCTTTCTTTGCTATTTTTTTTTCTCACCACTTCCTCTAACACTTGTTCTCCATAACAAGAAACTAACTTGGTTGCAAGAAGAAGAAGAGCTCTTAAGGTTTTAAGATTTTTTTAAGGAAGAAAGAAGAGAAAATGATGGAGAGGCAAAATGAAATGAGTGGTTTCGGATGAGAGGAGGAAATAACAATTCAACTAAGCTTTTCCTTCTTTTATCAAGCAATAACTGTTAGACCCCGAACTTTCGCTAGAAATTAGAAATATTAAATGGAATTAAATGAGTGTGTTTGTATATGTATTGTGTTATAGATGTTATTGTACTTAAAGGAGATTGATGAGAAATGAAGTGATTGGTTTTGATGATTTTGAAATTTGAGTAGAGTTGTATGAGTTATCAAAGTCAAAATGAACTAGTTGATTGAAATGGAAGTTGAAAAGCAAGAAATGATTGGTGAAAGTGTTATATTTTGGAGAATTAAGAAATTTGACCTTTGGAGTAAAGAGTTGACTTTTGATTTAGGCAGATTTTGAAAAAATGATCTACATGAAATTTGTAACTTATGTTGAGAGCTTTTCGTAGCCATAAAGTATGTTATTTTTCGATATCGGGATTGAAAGTTATGATCTTTGAAAGTTAAGTGTATTTTGCCTTGGTTTTGGAAAATGCTCTAAGTGTAGGATTGTATATGTTATTTTTTGAGGCGATTTCCGTACTGATGTGGTTTGAATTGGAGTAAATCATTACGTGAAAGTTATAGAGAATTTGAATAGCTTTAAAATGATGTATGATATGCAATTTTTGGTTGTGGAGGTTGAAAGATATGATAATGTGAAATTTGGATATTGCTTAGGTGATGGCTATCAGGGCAGAAACTTCGATTGAAAAATTGACTTAGCTAGAGGTTGAAGTTGCTTTGGAGTCCTTCATGAACATTGTAGAAATTGTTTTTATCTTTCTATTGATATAAAACACTAAAATATTGGACAAGGGAGTAGAAAGTTATGATTGTTAGAAGTTTTGATGCTGTTTAGTGTGAAGCTGATCGACCAGTCACTTTGTGTGGAATTTTTGACCTATTTAGAGGTCGATATGATTTTTAAGGCCTTCATAAAAGTTGTATAGGGTTCTTTTACCTTTCTATAGACACTGAGTTTGTCAAATTTGGAGTTCTGGTTCAAAAGTTATGATGTTTTCAAGTTGAGGTGTTGTGTAAAGTTTTGAGGAGATTATCAATCAGTTATCTTTGAGCTCATTTTTGACCCCTTTAAAGACCGAGCTTGTTTGTGAGTTATTCTTTAAAATTATAGATCTCTCTTTTATCTTTCCAACGGTACCAAGTTTGTCCAATTTGAAGCTCGGAGTCAAAAGTTATGAGAGTTGGAAGTTTGAAGGTCGGATTGGGTGCCGGCCGACCTCTATTGACCGACCTCTGTTGGCCGACCGACCTCTGTTGGCCGACCTCTGCTGGCCGACCTTTGCTGGCCGATCTCTGTTAGCCGACCGACCTCTGTTGGCTGACCGACCTCTGATGGCCGACCGACCTCTGTTGGCCGACCGATCTTCGTTCTGGCCGAGCTTTGATTTTCTAGTCGAGCTCTGACCTCCCTTCACTCTTTTGGCCATAACTTCTTCGTACGACATCCGATCGATATTATTCTTGTTTCTAATTAAAATAGAGACATGGGGATACAAATTTTAAGAAGGAGCCGAGCTATAATTTAGCCTCTAAGACTTTCAAATACAGGTCGGAAGTTCAGTGTAGTGTTCAGTCCCAGTATTGTGGTGGCTGAACAGTGTTCAGTATTTTGGATATATCTCGATCAATAGAGCTCGGATTGAGTTGATTCTTATTGCTAATTAAAACAGAGACATGGGGATACAAATTTTATGAAGGAGCCGAGCTATAATTTAGCGTCTAAGACTTCCAAATACAGGTCGGAAGTTCAGTGTAGTGTTCAGTCCCAGTGTTGTGGTGGCTGAATAGTGTTCAGTATTTGGATATATCTCGATCACTAGAGCTCGGATTGAGTTGATTCTTGTTGCTAATTAAAATAGATACATGGGGATACAAATGTTATGAAGGAGCCGAGCTATAATTTAGCCTCTAAGACTTCCAAATACAGGTCGGAAGTTCAGTGTAGTGTTCAGTCCCAGGGTTGTGGTGGCTGAACAGTGTTTAGTATTTTGGATATATCTTGATCACTAGAGCTCGGATTGGGTTGATTCTTATTGCTAATTAAAATAGATACATGGGGCTACAAATTTGATGAAGGATCCGAGCTATAATTTAGCCTCTAAGACTTTCAAATTCAGGTCGGAAGTTAGGTGTAGTGTTCAGCCTCGAATCTGAAGAACATACTTCAGTATTTTTGAGATATTTTGAGATATAGAGCTCCGATCGACTTGATTCTTGAAGCGATGGATTCGTAAGAAATAGAGGGACATTTTATAGAAGAAATTTTTGTTAAAGTACTTCATGTACCTGATCGAAATAATCAGACAAGATGTCAGTTTTAAGGGCAATTTTGGAAGTTTACTTAAAGGGTTAAGTTTATAGGCTTAAATGGAGGGGCATATGGGTCATTCCTCATTCATTAAATGACATGGAAATATAAAATCAAGAGGGCTGTCATTGTTTGAAGGAGAATCCACGACACTTAAGAGACAAAAGAAGAAACAGAACAAGAGAAAGAAGAGAGATGGGAGAGCACTTTCGGATGAGAGAAAATGAAAGAGAAAGAGAGGGAAAGCATAGGTGTTTCGATTTTTGAGAGATCTCAAGGGGATTTTGAGTTGTTTCAAGGGAAAAAGGATGGAAGATGATGAAAGCTTCCTTCCAAACTAAGATATATCCGAAAAATGGTGAAGGATGAGGTAAGACCCGAAATTTTGATTTGTGAATTTTGGAAGATTTTTGGTTTAGAATCATGGAAAATGATATGGGTTTGTGTATTATGGAGTCAATTTTGGTGATTCCTAAGTATTATGGGTTTAATTTTGGATGGAAATTAATTAGGGTTTATGCCAAATTTTAGAATTTGGGGATTTTGGAAACTCTTGCTTTAGATAGCTTGGAAAAGTGATGAATTTGGGTTTCCTATAGTTAATTTTGAGGATTATGATTTTTATGATGTTGAATTTGGATGTTTATGGTTTAGGGAAATTTCAATTGGAAGAAAGAAAGAAGCAAGGGTCAAATTGAAGCTATGGACAAGCTTCTAGCATCGATTTGAGGTGGGTAATGTGTTTATAATTTGAATTTATAAGCCACTACTGCTTTCTTTAAATAAAGAGATTTTTCTGATTTCAATTGCATCATTGTATGAATGATTTGAAAAATCATTTTTGATTCAATACATGGACTTTGGATGAATTGCAACATACATTGTGCTATGCCTCGAAAGATTACATGGCATTTCGTATATTCGGAAAAGATCATGCGATAAATGATTTTGAGCATGATATGTGCTTTTGTGTGGGCGAGAGAGGAACGTTGTGTTAGTCACGTGCACGTCGACGTCTAGCCTTATCCCGGCTGCTTGCTTGTGGGCCTACGAGATCAGAAATCGGACTCGTTGTGTTTACGGTATAAACTTCGGTTTATCCGTCGTGTTTACGGAACTCTCGAGCTATTTGTGTGCATTGCATATGTGATATGACATTGCATCTATAAATTGTCAAGTTGATGCATTCATGTTTTGTAATCTATGGGTTTATGGCTGAAAGCCTAAGAATCATCGTTTACAAGCGCGAGTTTGACTACTGATGAAAAGAACTTTTCAAAACGTGCTTTACGGATTTCAAAGAAATGTTTTTCTAAGACCAGAGAAGGAAAAAAAAGATTTCAAGGGTTTTTGCTTATCTATTCATTTTATAAATGTATTATCCACGAGCTTTGTGCTCACCCACTTTCATCCCCATCTCCAGGTTTTCGAGCGGGAGATCGGATGAAAGAATGTCAAGACGTTTTATTCGATTTTGTATCGTTTGTATTTTGTGAAAAATGGGATTTTTGTATCGGTTTGTATAAGACTGATTTTGTCAATTATTGTATTACAAGTATTATTATGGGATTGTATTATGAATTATGGACATGTGTATTGATATAAGTTATGAATGGGATCTGGATATAGAGATGATTGATTATTGGGTTTGGATTGATTTGATTTATGAAAGGGTGTATAAATTGTAATTGAATTATGAGATTTGGATGAGGCTATTGAGTTATGGTATTGCACATGAATATGTTATATAAGTTTTGTATGTTCAATTGAGATATAAGCATGATTTGTATATGGAAAAATATGAATGAATGTGTATTGGACATTGGATAATGTGATTGTATGTGGATGTAAGTGGATTGAAGATATTGAAGTCACTTGTAAGAGATGGAATGAAAATGAAAGAGAAAAAAAAAGAAATGTGTACACGGATTGGATTAGTTTTGACTGATAGTCTTAAGGTTTCCAACGCAAACGCTTTCTTTTATATTTGTTCATGGATGTCGGAAATTGATTTCGATTCGTTTTGATCCGAAGTTTGCTTCGTTCGATTTATACGCTTTGTGTTATTTGATTCGCCTTGGATTCGATTTATCCGATTTGACAATTGATTCGTATCTGATTTGATTTCGCCTTATGTTTCGTTTCCTTGCTTTGATTCGATTCATATTGGTTCGTATTCGTATTCATTTTTCGTTCCTCCGGTTGGGATCCGGTTTTCGGATCGGGTCCCAACAATAACTAAGAGCAACACTTAGCAAACCAAGAAAAGCAATTAATTAGGCATTAAAAGAAGTGAAGTGGTGGCAAGAGAGGATTGGTCCAACAATGAGAAGAAAAGTCAAAGTAATTTAACTAATAAACTTTAATCAATTAAACCTCATCAAAATTTAACCCAATCAACTCCAAAGGCCCTAATTTAAAACCCAAAATATTATACCCAATATTACAATGCCATTGGGTAGCAATTTTCGCTACCGAAAAGCAACCGGTTCGCCACTTGACGATTTTTTCGATCCGGGAATTTTCTCAGGAAAATTCCTGAAAATCCCTTAAAATATAAAACACTCAATGGCGCACTTAGAATAATTTTTCGAACCCAATAACCACGTTAATCACAATAAAATTACATTGGGCACGAAAATCGAGAATGTCATGTATGCATGTACAGTTATTTCATGTGCACAGATTTTACTGTTCACTAGTACCAGTATGCATGAACAATACTAATAAATCCTTATCAATCTCATCATATGCCAATTTACTATTTTACCCTTCCTGTCGGGGGTGGGATGTTCCAACTCCCCCCTCCTTATAAAAATTTCGTCCTCGAAATTCTCAGTCAACGGTTCCAGATGACAGTGATCATATGTTCCTACAATTCCTATACACTAAGTCACTCAATCATTCCTTTACCAAAAGATCACAGTAAGGCAGTCGGTTGCTATGACTCAACTTATTATTTCCGAACCTGTTCACTTATCACGATTTATCCATCCCATACCTTTTTCTCAATATACATACTTATTCCAATAACTTCATTGATAACCTTTTTGCCAATTCTGCGTACACTTTGTCACTATGATACTTACAATAAAATAGTTTCTCTCGTCTGCGACGCTTCCCTTTCCTTTGGTACCGACACAGTGGCACTTATCTCTTTTTTTCACTATAACCGGTGGTAATCCACCTAACGCATTTATCCTTCATATTTCATTGACTCTTAGTCCAGATTCGGTGTTCTTTTGACACTTCATTGTTCTATATGCATTTCATTCTATTTCATTTGTCCAATCCTGATCCACTTCAGCTAACCCATGCAGTTTTCCTAAGTTACTTTCCTTTGTTTCACTCATCACAAGTATCTCGACTCAATTTTGGTCTTTGACTCTTGTTAGGCACTTTTCTGTGTAATATAAGCGTGTACAATTCCTTTTTATGATCACCAATAGCCCCAAAGTCACTCAGTCAAAACTATATAACAAGGTCATAATCCTATGAAGTACAAAACACTTAAGCACTTTTTCTGTGGAACATTCAACCTATAATCACTTGAATCTATAATCATTTCGTTCTATACCCCTAGTGATTCATTTTCACTTTTCGCATATACTTACTAGAATGTCTAGCTTCGACTGTTCACTTTCTTGTTCTATCACTTTCTGTCGGGTACGCATACTTTTTCTTTGAATCATTCAATATTGTTTTTCCAATTTCACTCGCATATTTATACTCATCATAGGACTCACCACTTTAACTCCTGCACTCTTAACCTTTCTTACCTTTATCTAGTATCTCAATTTTTCCAGAAACACTTCACAATTACCCATAATCTACTTGACATTCTTTGGAAATCCCTATATCTGTAATTGGTTTGTTCCTTGCAACATTATCTATTCACTATTTGAATTTAGTAGTCAGAATTGTCAGTATAGTAGTCATTTATGCCTGTCTTTTTCCTCGAATAAACACAATGTATCCTTATAGGAATCGAAGGTCTCCAAGGCTTTAAACAATTTCGATCATAACACCCATACCATTTATCAAAGTCAATTCAATTTATCTTATACCGTTTTAACATATTGTCTCAGTTCATCACACACTGCCCACTCTGGGTATGCTTATCCTCAGTATCAAATTCCTCAATTATTCAGATAGTTCTGTTTACTCTTCACTGTTCAACACTTTCAAACACATTCCGTCTATAATCATAGTCACTACCAATTGCGTACCTCGCAAAATTCCCTATTAGGGTCTTATTGACTTTTCCATACATCATTTAACTTTTTCATTAAGTCCACAATTAGTGTATTTGCAATCCCTTTATGAAGATAACACTACATCACGTCATTGTCAGCTTTCCTTTAGGACTTCTTGTCTCTACGAATTTTTTCTTTTCAATTGATTTCCTGTCATTAACATGGACATATGCCAATACCTAGTCATCCGTACTTGGACCTCCATAAATTCCACTTCATTTGAGTATTTCACTTCGCAGTTCGAGATTATTTTATTCTTCGTTTCAAATCTAGATTTCCCAACAGTTTTGCATCACATATGGAGATCTATTCACTTCACATTGCAATAGAATCATCTCAAATTAAAATTCCACTCACGTAGGTGGATACGTTACATTCTCGTACACACAATGCAGATAACCTCAGTAGTATATATTACTTGGTATGTCTAAATCTCCTCTTGAGATATGCCTCAATTTCACTTTTGATTTCGCCCCTACTTCTTTTCGTTTGACCATTAGTCTTGCTACCATCTTTATAGTGTTCACGAAAGTCTCGTCAGCCAATTAGTGTCCCTATTGCTTTTCAATCATTCTTGAGCACTATCTCAATCAGAACAATTTTATGCCATAATTGAAAAGATCAAAATAGTCCTTGCACTAAGGTTCCATGTGACAGTCACATAAACACTTTCTTTAACACTTATTCCGTAATCTACACCTCACCAGAACTTATTTCATCTTATCCGGAAGCCAATTAGTAACCTATACAATTCAGACTTCCATAAAACTCCTTTCCGTTTATGCTAATCCTCAATTAATTGACTGATACCAGAATCATTTTTCATTTCTTCTCATACAGGTACACTCAGCCCTCTTATGTCTTACTTTAACCCATTATGAACTTTACACTTATAGCCACTATACTCATTCACTGATCATCTCCTCTTTGATTTCCATGTCTCTTTCACATATGTTTCATTAATCATGATCAACTGTACTGTCCAATAAATACTCCCAACGGTAAATCGACTCAAATGCGACAACTCTTTTCATATATCACTATCATTGTTTCATTTTTTTGTCTAGTTTCATTCCCATATCATTCATGTGTCAGCTTGACCTTTTAAGGTCATATCCACTTGGCTTATACAATGTCATCTCCTTATTGCTACATATCTCTTTATTTATAATAGGGTATTCACAGTCCCCAAAATACGACAAAATCGGTGAGACAAATCCACTGTATCTCTATCTATTTACCCATCCATTTACCATTTCTGTGTCCATATACATCTTTTCAACCAATCCAAAATTTCCCGATATACAATCAGTAGAAATTGTCAGTCTGTCTTTTTCCCTTACAATCTCATTATACTGATTTCCAAACTCTTAGCACAATATTCGCATACCCATTTCAGTCTCAAGCTTATGCGCTCATGATTACAATCGTTTCATGAGTTCATTTCGGTTTATCTGTACACTTTTATCTCACCATTTCTACTTTTTTCTTACCCTACTAGGCACTTTGCTCTTTCAGTTCTTTCAGTTCTAGGTAGATCGTTAAGGTACAATATTGACCTTATTACAAGCTCGCTATCATCATCTATCTATGATATCTACTGATATCGAACACAAATGCAGTGAATCAATATCTGCCTGATCAGATCTTCTACGCTTTACTCAGTTCTAATGTTTCCCATTTCATCGCATATACAGTCAGAGCTCTAATTACTTCGTCATCCCGGACTTTTAATCTCACTTAGGTCTACTATATGCTTCTCATATCTCCAGTGGACTTCTTCCAGTTCTAGACATATTCGTTTTCTGTCGCCGTAATCTTGCCATTTTAATCCGGGAATTACTTGTGATATCACTTCTTTCCTTAATCAGTCTAGGCCAACATAGTCATACGTATACCACATTCCGGGTTTATAATCACCGTACCATATATAACTCTCATTATTTCCTTTTTCCCTTTCCTAATTGCTTATCCACTTCCAGGGGTTCACATTCACATTCTTCTCACGATTCTCACACATAATCATTTAACACATGTGTATACGTAGGATTGATCCTCGTGCGACACAAACTAGGGATCAGTTGCCACGGTCTGCAACGACACGACTCAAATGCATGCAACTTGACCTATGTTTCAGACTATGCCCAGATACATTCGTATTGCTGGGCTCTGATACCACAAATGTAGCATCCCACTCCCGCAAGACCCGAACCCGATATCGATGGTGATATCCGAGCCCGTGACCTGCGAGGGTGGTATCTAAGCGATCAATGCGTTTAAAACTCATTATGATATTTTTGTTTTTGAAAACAGTCGAGTGCGCAGAAATAATAAACGATTCAGGCCCGTGATACGAAAACCCTTTTCAGTCATACACTTTATCAAAGATCACATTTCAAACAATGTTCATCAATTAGGGCCCTCAAACAATTCAGTACTATTTTTGCGGAATATAAATTTATACATAATTCAAAATGATACAAATGCAGACGTAAACTGATCCCGACTTCAAACACCGACTCTCTTGCAATAATCATACTCCCGTTCCACTAACGGGGTACTCTTCAATACCTGAAAAATAATTGCAATGTTAGGTAAGTTTGCGAACTCAATGAGAAACCATCATCGATGGTCTACCCAACGCATGCATATACAATCAATTCATATCATAGCACATATTAACACATTCCAAATTATCCCATGCATTGCCAATTTTACACATATAAGGCGTATCGCCTTTCACACAAATCACATTTAATCATTCATATATATGATGCACATGTGACACTTTTCCATTTTCATTTCGTTGTTGTGACCGTGCGCCTGAATTGTCCCAGTGACGGGCATATTGCGTTGAGCCTGAGGCTCTGATATTCGTTGGGCGTGATATGCCCTGATACATTGAGCCGATGGCTCTGTAAACATGGACCAGAGGTCACGTGCGTTGAGCTTAAAGCTCTCATATACGTTGGGCATAGCCCTGATCATCGAGCTGAAGCTCGGAATTACGTTGGTTCCACCGGTCACAACTGTCATTATCTGATCATGCAATTATGCATGAATGCATATGCCTCGTTTTACAATAATTTGTGTCACAACCTAATACACTAGGTCCAATATCGCATTTAACCAATTCACTTTCAATTATGCACATTTAACACTTCTATAACACATTCCAAATATTTCGAACACCTGTGGTTCGAAATCAATCAAAACAAACACACATAATCCTTCCTTAACTCCACATGGAAATCGTACATGAAATTAAACACATATAGGTTAAGAAACTAACTAGGTTACTCACCTATTACTTCCGAGCTAATGCCGGGAAGTCTCTGCTACGTCGGTCGATCGACGCTCCAGTTGGGCCTCTATAAGAATCAGAGAATAAAACGATCACTAATTGTTCAATCCGAACTAGTAATGATGCACATGTAGGTGTAAAATGCATGTTCATGATATTCCCGGCCCTAATCCCATTTTTTTTCCATTAGAAAAATCCGTCTAATTTAATGGTGCTGACAGTACTCAATTTGGACCTCTATAGGTCCCCAATAAATCAAATAAATAATTACTATATTTATATGGATATAAGCCCTTATTTCCCTCTCTTTTTCCCTTTTTCCTGTCTGACATTCTAACTAGCATATCTCTTTACACACAGTTCAGAAAATTACAAACCATACCTCTTTGGAAAGAGCATGAAACCCTCTACAAGTTTCATGAAAACCATAAAAATCACATTTACCCCTAATGGTGTCAAAATTCAATTGAAACTTCTGCCCATTCAAAACCTATCAAAACAGAACAGTACTTGGTAAATTCAGTAACTTCCATTCTCTTCAGTCAAAATTACACCATAAATATGCTCAGAAAGATCACAATGTTTTCTACAACTTTCATGAACAAACCAAAATCAAATTCAATTGTTAACTAGGTCAAATAATTCAGTGAATGCTGCTGCCCCTGCAAGTACTCAATCTAGACAGTAATGTTCTAAACAGTATATATCCTTGCACAAATGTCAAATAAATGCATACTTTATACCTATGGAAAGATCAAACACAATTCCACACTTCTCATGAAGGGCTTCAAAGCCAATTCCATCTCTAACAAGCTTAAAACTTTCATGCAAGTTCTTGATCGTAGCGCAGAGTCAATAACCTCATGCAGTACAGATTTTAAAAATTCATTACTCCCACATCTGATCTCCAACAATTACATGCTATATACCATTTTCAAGATAATTGCTTACTCTAAAACGCTTCAGAAGATCACTCAAGCCAATTCAATTAACAGAAATTGCTAAAATTGCTTTTAATCAGATTGTGCACCAAATCCACTCTTAGTCTAGATTTCACCAAATTGTTCAAAATCAGTCAATATTCCACAGTGCATATCTCCCACTATACAGATCGAAAAATTGCAAAATCAGTGGGAATGGAAAGATAACTTAATAAGCTTCAACTTTCATTTAGACCATTTTCCCTAATTCCATCTCAATTAATTTAGAAAACTCATCAACACAATCAGGTCATCAATCCGGATACTGTTCATTCCAGCCATCAGTAGTAACTTTCCATGCTAAAATTCACCCTCTTAAGACTAAAATTAGACAACACCTATTTCACACAAGAATGTAGCCAACAAACCAACGTTTAATTGGGTACAAACCTCACCTCATTTTCATAGCCACACAATGATTTATGCTTAAAACAGTACAGTAGGGCAAAACTCAAATTTCAGCTTCACTTCCCAACTTCACTTCCTATCATACCAATTCAATTTCTACTACCATGAGCATCTCAATTGGCCACAAAATCAGTCCCGATATCATGCCTACATTCACTAGGAATAACCACCTCAATTTGTCAGCACCATACACAATCATGTTCTTATCAAATTCTTTTAAGGATTAGTCATCTAATCACTTCAAAATCAAGCTCAACACTTCACTTATAATCATTCATTATCCTAACACACCATACATTTATACCCATCAATTCCACCTATATTTTCATAAAATTAAAGCATCAATAAGCATAATAATTACACCAAGATTCCCATTGAATGCATCTAACAACCATGATTTATGAAAACATAATTAAAGCATAAGTTAAAGCTTAACACTACACTTACCTACTTAGGAAGCTTCAATTCCTTCAATTCTTTCTTTGCTATTTTTTTTTCTCACCACTTCCTCTAACACTTGTTCTCCATAACAAGAAACTAACTTGGTTGCAAGAAGAAGAAGAGCTCTTAAGGTTTTAAGATTTTCTTAAGGAAGAAAGAAGAGAGAAAATGATGGAGAGGCAAAATGAAATGGGTGGTTTCGGATGAGAGGAGGAAATAACAATTCAACTAAGCTTTTCCTTCTTTTATCAAGCAATAACCGAGAGCAACACTTAGCAAACCAAAAAAAGCAATTAATTAGGCATTAAAAGAAGTGAAGTGGTGGCAGGAGAGGATTGGTCCAACAATGAGAAGAAAAGTCAAAGTAATTTAACTAATAAACTTTAATCAATTAAACCTCATCAAAATTTAACCCAATCAACTCCAAAGACCCTAATTTAAAACCCAAAATAATATACCCAATATTACAATGCCATTGGGTAGCAATTTTTACTACCGAAAAGCAACCGGTTCGCCACTTGGTGATTTTTTCAGTCCGAGAATTTTCTACGGAAAATTCTAGAAAAATTTCTGAAAATCCCTTAAAATATAAAACACTCAATGGCGCACTCAGAATAATTTCTCGAACCCAATAACCACGTTAATCACAATAAAATTACATTGGGCACGAAAATCGGGAATGTCATGTATGCATGTACAGTTATTTCATGTGCACAGATTTTATTGTTCACTAGTACCAGTATGCATGAACAATACTAATAAATCCCTATCAATCTCATCCTATGCCAATTTACTACCCTTCCTGTCGGGGGTGGGATGTTACACAAGATGTCGGGCACGTGTTTTGCAAAAATGGGGTGTTACATGTATGACTTTCAAGTATCAACCCAACAACTCACAATGTGACAAGAATCTAGAGCAAAATCATCATCATGCATGAATCAACAACATTGGAGTTCCACATTAAGCATAAACACATCACGAGATTGGTCTGAAAATTGCCAAATCCCTATATTCCTCAATCTAAACAATTTCATCCATAAGTTTACCCATAGTTGTGAAAAAACACTTATGCAAACTTGAAGTGGATATTGTGTATAATGAGCCTGAAACCTCCCTCAAAATCAATGAACCTTAAGTGTGGTGGCATTATCTTGGCAAGGAATGACTTAGGAGACTAGGGTTTAGGTGGGTTGGAATGTTGTGGGATGGTGCTTGCGAAGGGAAGAGAAGAAGAAAAGAAGAGGAAAGAAAATCGATAAATCTGGGCTAGAAGACAATGGGTGTGAAAGATGGAAGGTGAAGAGTGCTAGAATGAATAAAGAAAATGATGTTTTAAATTTGATTGCAAGCAATGTCCATTAAGCGGACATAATGTCCACCAAATGGACTATCTCGGGTTTCCTTACGCAGCGTTTGGTTGCCGTCCCCATCACCGAGGACAGTGCACAAAACATAAAAATCCTGTCAACTTATATTGTTTGGTTGCTGTCTCCCTATTTTTGTGCACTGCCCCCAGTTAACAGCGACAAGAAATTCTGTTTACCTCAAAACCGTAGGACAGGGGTCATTACGTCCCTGGCACTCAAACATATCCTCTCCTTTTCCAAGCTTAGCCCTACCTTTCTCTACCGCCGTCTCCCTCAATCGTGGAACCAGCGGTCGTCCGTTGTCGATCCACAAGCCCGTTGCGTCTCTTTGGTGTCGACCCAACTGTCGCGGTCTGCGTTAACGTCGCTTTCTTCATCTCTGTTCGTTCTTCATCTCTCTGCAACCTCTATACGGATCCCTCTTCGATCTTCTCTAAAAAGTGTAAGTTTCGATCTCTTCTTCTGTCTACATCTTGCTCTATCTGGGTTTTTATTTAAGGATGCAAAAGCTTTGGGTCTGTATTATAAGCACCGTGCCAAGTTATTGTTTTTTGTTTTTTGCCTACGCTTGCCCCAAACACCGGTCCAGAAACCAGACGGCAAAAACTCAAAAACCAATTCTGTATTTGAACACTAATATCATTTATTTGTGAATATCAAATACATGTCTAGGTCTCTGAGTTGGCCTAGAATCTTTTGATCACTCTTTGCAAAGTCAATATCTTATATAATAGCGGTTGACATGATTCTTAGGTAGCCTTCAAAAGTGTTTGTAAGACTTGTTCAAAGATAGGAACTTGAACATGGTTCTCTGAACTGGAAATGGTCTGGTTATTAAAAAATGGCTTCTGTTTTCAACCAGTTGTAATTGAAATTTCTTCAAAGAAAAACTAGGAATTAACTTAGTGTATTGCGATTCTGGATACTTTTATGGGTCCTATGAACTTAGTGTATTATCATGACTTATAGTTTGGGGAATATAACATTTTACTACTAATTATTTATTTCATTTGTTTAGATCAAATATGAAGACCTTCTTCATGTACGGGTATGATTTAAATGCATTACATCCGAGGTGAATCAAGTTTAAATTGTTAAGGAGATTAATGTTTATATGCCTTCTTTGTCTAGAACATGATCTGATAATGAATAAGAAAATAAATTAAAAGTATTTTTATCATTTTAAAAGGTTTCTCCTACCTAAGGATCACTTCTATGTCTGCATTCCATAATCACTATGTAGAGCTTATTTCATTGTAAATGATCTGAAAAAATGTGTGAAGCCATTGCTTCAGAACTTCTTTTAGCATGTTCTTAGCTCATGAACTGTCTGACATTGGATCAAAATTAGTACTTAGGCATTGGTATTTGATTGATATTTTTGTTTACTTTTCCCACTCTTTGGTTTCTTTACCTCCTCCTTGCTGGACAAATACTGCTCATAGGCATGGTACCAAGGTACTTCTGGTTCCTTTGCCTGTTTTTAAGATTTTTTTTTTAAACCTTGGTTCATGATAGTTCATATTTTATTCAAGCTCCATGAACAAGGAATTAATGAATCTAATGCTGCTGTAAATGGCATCTAAGGTGTTGGGAACTTTCATCAGAGAGTGGGACGAAGGGCACCTTATTTGCAATGAATTACTTTAACTACTCTACTTTTCCTGTTAATCTGTAGACCTCTGTTCCAAACCAGTACTTCTTTCCATGCCATTCATACATCAATGGAAATCTTCCTTTGCGTGCTAATCTTCTACCAGCTTTGATTATCTCATCTGTAACTGCTCTAGTACATTAGTTTGTAGATTATTTTGCTGATAGATGAACCGATTAAGCATTCCATTGTAATGTGGTTGTGTAGCTTTTGGTATGATTGACACAATATCTTTTAATTTAGTATTTTTAACCTTTGTCTTTGTTGGTGTTTAGGTGAGGTGGGTTGTTGTAGCTCGGTCAGAGGTTGCTGAAGGTCCAAAAAGAATCTTGTGTTTCTTTTTAAAGGTAATTCAATTGTGTTTGGGAAGTTTGCAGTATGGGTTGTGTTTGAGGATGAAAATTTGGCTGTATGTAGGAAACATTGAATGTAATCTGATTTTTCACTAGAGTGCTCCTGTTTAATTGTGTATGTTGCAACTCTAATCTAATTTTACAAGTTTTCTTAATATGATTCGAGACTCTTGTCTTTGACTGGTTTAATGAAAGGTATTAACTCGGATGCAGGTAATAGAGCTCCTATTACCTGCTGAATATCATTTCCAATGCTTTGATATGTATTAGTGATTTGAGTGAGAATTGAGGATTACAAACAAGAGGATTACAAATCCGTAAGTGTTGAGATGATATGAGATTAGGTTGCATACATAGTTTTTTTTAATAGCTATAGAGTTTTGGTTCAGGTTTCATTTGTCAATTGCGAAATGCTTCAACCACTAAATTAAGTTAATAACAATTAATTCTATATAAAGTGCAGAATTTGTTTTGCTTAATAGTTATGCGGACTATATAATTATCATTAGCTGCATTATATAAACCATTTATATAATATTGTTTTCTAAATGATATGAACTAAATTGCCATATTTTGTGATGGTGATGAAACTGTCTCTTTACTTCATTTTCCATCATCAACTTAATCATAAAAACCAAAACCAATGTATAAAAAGTATCATAAAAACAATATGTTTTTATTCACTATTCACATAAAATCACTATGTGAATAGTGAATAAAATCATAAAAACCAAAACCAATGTATAAAAAGTATCTAAGCGAGAATAATAATATCATCTTAACAATGTATAAGATGAGCTTGGTTTTGATTATGGACTTGGTATTCATAACAGTGTTTAAATGTTGAATTTTAGTTAACGATCAATACGTTGTGAACTCTGTGCATATAGTTTTTGTGCCCAAACATGGATAAATCGCATCGTGATGCGATATTAAAGGCTTTGACTTTTCTTGATGTTTGGAATGGGCAGTTGGAATTAATGAAAGTGGTTATTGCGGTAGTGTTGGCAGTATACAGAAGAAAACGGAAGAGGAGTTATCTTGCATTAGGGAGTAGAGCTTTGACAGTGCCAACAAGGGAAGCTAATATACATAGGATTTTGCATGAGGGTGATAGGAATAGTCAGTGGGATTTAAGGATGGTCGTTAAGACATTTACAGTGTTATGTGAAATGCTAAGCCAATTCAAGCCTGGTACTTTCCAAACTCTTGCTCGGCAGATGGTGGAGAAATTTCCTGAGTGTGGGATCGATAGGAGGCATGTTAAAAATAAGGAGAAATGATTAAAAGACAAATATCAAACAGCTTTTGACATGTTAAACTGCAGTGGCTTCGGCTGGAATGAGACAAAGCAATGCGTTGAGGTCGATAGCAAGCAAGTCCTGGATGAATGGATGAGGGTAATTATGTGCTTATTGTTGACTGTTTTTATACCTGATCGAATTATCGTATGTAATGCATTCTGACGTTATCTGATGTTTTTCCCAGAGCCACCCGAACAGGTTCTACACTCCTGGCAAGCCATTCCCGCTTTACCCTAGACTTGAATTTGTGTTTGGGCGGGACAGAGCCACTGGTGGAAGGGCTCAGAATGCTGCTGATACTGTTGGTATTGGTGATGAGGGTGAAACAGAAGGTGAACCCCCATCGGCTGAACCAACTTTTGATGACCCTTGTGATCAACCAGCCTTACAAACAACTCCTCCTCTGACAACTTCACCCCATGTCATTGGATCAATGGCATCTTCCAGCAACACTGTTGCAAATCTACAGAACAAAGGCAAATGGAAGATGCGGGATAGTGAAGCGCTAGATAGCCTTGCAACATCATTTGCTGCTGCTATTGAAACTAGCAAAGAGAATGCTAAGGTGATTGCGGACGCCATTGCAGGAATGCATGGAGCTAAGTTGGGTGAAGAGCTTGTTAGTTTCGGCTTCCCCGTTGGCGAAATTCTCAAGGCCGCACAGAAATTCGTGGGCCATCCTGAATTAATGAGTGTTTACTGGGATTTACCACCAGAGCTTAAACAGGCTTATGTTAGGGGCCTTTTAGATTCAGACATATGACATGTTTATTAGTTTTGAAATTTGCATGGTGATGAAACTGGCTATATGTTGTTTTTAATGATGTTTATGTTAACAATTATCTGACTTATCACTGGTTGGTTGACTTATTATTTAATGTTTGTCATACTCGTTGCGTGTATGGATGATGATAATATGATTCTTTTTCAGGTTCTAAAATATGGGTCGATACAATTTTTATGTGGTATTTGCTGGACGTGAAGTTGGTATTTTTACACATTAGGATGATGTGAGATTAGCAACTGAGGGATTTCCGAATGCTCGATTCAAGGGGTATCGGACATTGGAAGAAGCACAAACGGCTTTTGCCATGGGCTCATATAGGCCGGATCAACGTAATGTAGACTTTGTCCCTACCGCCAATGAAGCCTCCTCCTCTATGTCGACTGAAATCCCACAGCCAACAAATGAACAACTCAATGCCGTTGCCCCTTTGCAGACAAACACGACATGGGCTCACACATATTTACTCATAGCCATTGGCGTCATCTTGGGAATGATTATTCAAAATATTATTGATAAAATCTAAGGCCTTTATGTATGATGAACCAATTATGTTGTTATGAACAGTAATGTTTAAATGTCTGCTTTCAATGAATGTTGAACCTATCATGTAATTACTTATATGAATGTATGTTGAAGCTGTTATGTAATTAATTCTATTAATGCTTAGATGATGTATATGAATGTATGTTGACGCAATTGTTACTAATCATGTTCTTGCATTTCATTAATATTAATATTATTATTATTGGTCCAAAATTATTATTATCAATATTATTATAATATATTTCTTATTACAACTATTATTATTCTTTTTTATAAAATGTATTATAAACTTTGTTTTAATCTCTTATATTTATGATTTTTATTAACAATAATTAAGTATTACTTATTGTTATTATTAACTATATTAAATATTGTTATTATTAACTCTATTCAATATTGTATTTATTATTATTATTATTATGAAAATTGACTACATTAATTTTGTAGTTAATGTTGTTATTATTAATTAATTTATTCATGTTATCATTCATATTGTTTGTTTTTATTATCAATTTATTATTATTCAGATTTATTATTCTTAAACATTTTTTCACTTATTTATGTTTGGTTATTATTATTTTTGTTTTTAAAATAATAATCAAATTATTATTAATGTTATTACTGATTAATTTCAAATTGTTATTCTTATTCTCAGTTAATTATTTAACTAATACAAGCCATTCATATTAAAAGAATATTAGAATTACATATTTTTAATCAATTTAAGGACCAGGGGCATATCTGTCATTTGCATTATATTTGTTTACTGTCCCCTGCAACCAAACACATTCTGTCCATAAGACAGAGACAGTTTTCTCTGTTCTGTCAACCACAACCAAACACTACCACATCTCCGGTTTACATTATGTTACATCACATTACGTTACATCATAGCCATTCGGAGTCTGCAACCAAACGCAGCGTTGTGAGTCTATTAAATAGACTTTTCGAGTCTCCTGTGCTTTGATGAGGCTTCCGTTAAGCAAACTTCATGTTCATTAAATGAACATTCTCTGTGAATCTAAGGTTGTTTCACTTTGTTCACTCCTCTTTTGCCCTATCTAACTACTCAATGATACCATAGAACTATATGCATAATGTATGAGTGAAAATAATGAAAAGATTAAATGAAACAAAGATACGTTGCTACTTACCTCCCCCATATTTAACATAGGTCTTACCTCTAGGATCGATAAGTTGGGATCGCACTATTCCTTATGCTATTAGGAGGTATCATTGGGATGTCTCATAAACACCAACCCTATGCAACACACAGTAAACTAAAATAAGAAGATTTGAAAAAATGAAATGAATAAAATAACAATAAGAGTTAGAAAAGTTGGGTTGATTCGTTTCCAATTAATCATAAAGGGCATTTGTTCATCCTTTCCAATCTCCACGGCTCTATGTGGGTATACTTAGGTCACTACCAAAGGTCTAGACCATCTTGATCGCAATTTCCTTAGAAATAACTTTAAACGAGAGTTAAATAACAAATTTTTTTGACCAGGTTTAAATTCTCGCCAAAGGTTATGTTTTTCATGGAAAGCCTTGGTTCTCTCCCTGTATATTCGAGCATTTTTAAAAGAATTTAAACAAAATTCATCTAGTTCATTCAACTCTATCAGTCTCTTCTGTATAGCTTCTTTGAGATCATAGTTCAACTTCAGGAAAGCCCATAACGCCTTGTGCTCAATTTCAACCAGAAGATGGCAAGATTTTTCAAAGACTAATCTGTATCAAGACATGCCCAATAGAGTCTTGTATGCTGTCCTATATGCCCAAAGAGCGACATCAAGCTTCAATACCCAATCCTTTCTTGAGGTATTAACAGTTTTCTCCAAAATTTACTTGATTTTCCTATTAGGCACCTCAACTTACCCACTAGTTTGAGGGTGGTATATGGATTCAAACTTAAAATGACACCCATATTTTGCCAAAAGAGATTTAAATTGATGATTATATAAATGTATCCCATTATCACTGATTATAGCTCATGGAATACCAAATCTTGAAAATATGTGCTTCGTGACAAATTTGATAACACTAGCTCCAGTGTTAGCTGGCAAAGCTGTGGCTTCCACACATTTGGATACATAATCAACTGCCACAAGGATGTATTAATTACCAAAGGATACTAGAAATGGTCCCATAAAGTCCAGACCTTATACATCAAAGAGTTCAACCTCTAAAATCCCTGACTGTGCTTCCTACCGATGTTCCCTGTTCTTTGACACCTATCACTTATCATAACAAAAGTTTTAGCATCTTTAAAAAGAGTAGGCCAATAGAGACCGGATTGTAAAACCTTTGCCGTTGTTTTGATAGCACCATGGTGTCCGCTATAAAGAGAAGAATGGCAATGATATAGTATTGACCACATCTCCTCATCAGGCATACATCTTCTAATTATCCCATCAAGTCTTCCCAAAAGTAATTCCTCACCTTAAATAAGAATTTTCTTCTCTTTTAGTATGAATAATGACTAGGAATAATGTTAGACACTAGAAAATTAACATGATCAGCAAACCAAGGAACACTTTCCTTAATAGACCACAGATTCTCATCAAGAAAGGCATCATTAATTGATTCAGCTCCCATCTTGTCATCTTGCTTAAGTCGCAAGAGATGATCAGCCACCAAATATTCGGATCCCTTCTTGTCTCTAATTTCTAAGTTGAATTCCTACAAGAGTAAAATCCATCTGATCAACCTTAGTTTAGCATCTTTTTTTCTAAACAGATATTTCAATGTGGAATGGTCAGTGTAAACCATGACTTTGGATCCTACAAGATAAGATCTAAATTTATCAAATGCAAAAACTACTGTTAGCAATTCTTTCTCTATAGTAGCATAATTAATTTGAACATTATTAAGAACCTTGCTAGCATAATAAATAACATGTAATTTCTTATCCTATTTTTGTCCTAAGACGGCCCCAAATGTATAATCACTAATATCACACATCAGCTCAAAAGAGAGGTTCCAATTCAGTGCGGACATTATAGGGGCTGAGCTAAGTTCCTTTTTTAACCTGATGAAAGCATAAAGACATTCATTAGTAAATTCAAAAGGGACTTCCTTTGGCAACAAAGCACATAAGGGCTAGAAATCTTCGCAAAATCTTTAATAAATCTGTGATATAATCCTACATGCCTAAGAAAACTCCTTATTGCTCTAACCAAATTGGGGGGTGGTGATTTATTGATGACTTTGATTTTCACTTAATCCACCTTTATTCCGTTATTTAAAATTTTGGGCTTAGGACGATTCCTTCTTGTACCATAAAATGACACCTTTCCTAATTTAGCATAAGATTGGTTTCTTCACATCTTTGTAGAACCTCTATTATATTCTCCACTATGTCAAAGAATATGGACATCATGCAGCATTGAAAAGTGGAAGGAGCATTGCATAAACCGAAAAGCATCCTATGATACGCAAAAGTACAATAGGGACAAGTGAAGGTAGTCTTCTCTTGATCCTCTAGGTCTATGAGAATTTGGTTATACCCTGAATAACCATCTAAAAAGCAATAATAATCATGCCCCACTGATCTTTCCAATATTTGGTCGATAAAAGGGGGAGGGAAGTGATCTTTTCTAGTTGCTGCATTTAACTTCCTATAATCTATACAAACCCTCCACCCTGTCATAACCCTAGTGGAAATTAACTCATTATTATCATTAGGGATGATGGTTATACCACCTTTCTTTAGTACCACCTGCAAAGGACTTATCCAAGAGCTATCAGAAATATGATAGATAATTCCTGCATCAAGCAACTTAAGTACCTCAGATCGCACAACTTCCTTCATGTTAGGATTGAGTCTCCTATGATTTTCCACACTAAGTTTGTGGTTTTCATCTATTAAAATCCTGTGAACACAAATTAAAGGGCTAATTCCCTTTATATCAGTAATATTCCATGTAATAACCAATTTATGTTCACGTACACCCTTAATAACTTCTCTTCTTAAGAGGAATTCAAAGAAGAAGAAATAATAATTGTATGTGTATTTGATTCTCCTAAGAATGCATACCTTAAATGAATGGGAAGCTGTTTTAATTCAGGTTTCAGTGGGCTTAATATGGTAGGTAATAATTTAGGTTTAGGAGGGCCCAATTCTTCAATTTAGGGTCTATACCTAAAACCATTTCCTTGCAATCTATATGCATAGTCCATTAACTCATCATTCAATTCATTTTCATCTATTCCTAAAGCTAGGCATGTCTCTAAAGCATCATCATACATTAATTTAGGAATAGATTCAAGTGTAAGAGAATCAATTACATCTATCCTATAGGTGACTTCATCAAAAGAGGGTCCCTTTAAAACTTTGAAATGTTAAACACCTCTTCCTCATCACCAATTCTCAAGGTCAACTTACCATCCAGGACATCAATCGAACAGTGGCTAAGAATGGTCTTCCTAAAATTATAGGAACCTGCATATCGAAATCCATCTCAAGCATACAACGTCAGTTGGAATTATAACCTTACCAACTTTTACTTGTTAGTCCTCAACTATATCAGTAGGATATCGAATTGATCTATCAATAAGTTGCAATGAAATTATAGTTAGTTTGAGTTCACCAATTCTAAGCCTTTTATAGAGAGACAAATGAATAAGATTAATGCTTGCACCTAAGTCATATAAACATTGAAAAAGATTAGAAGCACCAAAGTGACAAGGAATAGTGAAACTCCCTAGGTCCTTTAACTTGGGGATAGTTTATTGTAAAATAGAACTACACTCCTCAGTTAAGGCTACCGTAGCAAAATTTTCCAGCTTCTTTTTGTTGGAATGATTTCCTTCAAGACTTTGGTGTAGCATCTCAACAAGTGCTTCAGTAAAAGGGATGTTGATTTGGATTTTCTTAAAAAGGTCAAGGAATTTTTGAAATGTGGGAAAATTTCGAAATTGGTGAAGACTCTTTCTTTGGTTCGGTTTCTTTAGGCTCTTGTTCTTCATCCAAATTCACAATTTTAGCATCCTTGGTTTCATTTATTTTACCTTTCTTCTCTTTAAGAACCACACCTTCTACCACTTTTCCATTCCTCAGAAGAATTGTCATACAATCCTATTTTGGATTCACTTAGGTATTGCTAGGTAGCTTTTCCTTACCTCTTTCACTTACCTCTATTGCCACTTGATTGATTTGCACCTCTAAATTTCTGGTGGCAGCTTGGTTGGACTGGATGTTCTGCTCTATTTTATCCATGGCTTGAGAGCTAGCTTGAGCACTTTGATCCATCTTGCTCATAAGTTGAGCAGACATATCTTTAAACCTATCCACCTTTTTCTCCAAAAGGAAAGGGAATTGTTGTTGTGCAAAAGATGAAGGAGGTGAATAATGCTGTTTCGGTGGTGTTTGGAACCCAGGTGATCCCATTGGTTTTGTAGCCCTTTGATTTTTCCATGAAAAATTTGGATGAAACTTCCAACCTTCATTGTAGGTGTTTGAGAAAGGATCAAATCTCTGACCTTGTCTACCATTATTTACATAGTTCACCTCTTCCTCTGGCATTGTTGCTTTAATGTTCATACAACTAGCTGTTGTTTGCCCAAATCTACCACAAAGAGTGAAAGGATCCATCCCATACTTATTGTCGTTCATCAACATATTCAACTTTTTATTTATCTCGATAACTTGGTAGGCCATGTCAGGTTTAGAATGCACTTCATTAAGAGTAACAAATTTGCTTCTAGTCACCTTACAATGTGAATTCTCTGCAACTTTTTTGAAAATATTCCATAACTCTCGGGAACTCAGGTTACTAATATTCCCACCAGCGTTTAAATCCACCAAAGTTTGATTGTGATCAGTGAGACTATAGTAGAAAAACTGTATCAAAGAGTATGTATCAAATCCATGATTAGGACACTGGTTAAAGAGATCATTACATCGCTCCCATGCTTCATGAAATTTTTCTCCTTCTTTTTGCGAGAACCAATGTATCATCTTCTTTAGTTTAAGAGTTTTATGGGCTAGGTACCACTTCATCATGAAAGTCTCCATTACTTTGTCCCAAGTATCAAAGGAATCTACCTCCAAGCTCAACAACCAATTTCTTGTTAATCCCTTCATGCAATAGGAAAAACACCTTAGCTTTAACCCATCTTCGAACAATCCATACAATGGAAGAGTCTGAACTGCAGCATAGAAATCTCTCATAAAGGCTAGAGCATCTTCACTTGGCATTCCATTAAATTGTGGCAACATAGATAAATGAATCTGCTTCAACTCATAATTCCTTGCTGCAAACTCAATCAAATGCAAGAAGGGTTGCCAACAATAAATGGCATTTGATAATCTCTAATTCTCTTTATCGAAGGATTAACAATAACCGGCTCGGCCTGATTTCCTTCATTGAATTAATCATTCCCCGTATCTTTGGGCGTTGTTCCTTCTACAAGTGCATTCCATTTCAAGATTTAATTCAATTAGCTGATTGTTGTTCAAATTTTTTGAATGCCTTAAATTCATGCAACTCCTGAAATAAAACAAAGAGAAAGGATTTTTGAGTAATTAATGGAAGAAAAAGGTAATTAAAAATAACTAGAATTAATAGTAGTAAATGTAAATTAGTCCCCGACAATGGTTCCAAAAACTTGGTCGACAAAATTTACAAGTGCACAAAATTATTCCTAGTACCTACAAATCGAGTATTCCAAGGTCATCTCCCACAAGGACTAAGATACTCACTACTGAATTAATCCTAATTACTTGAACTAAAATGACAAGAAACTTAAAAGATGATTGGATGAGAGTAGATAATAAATTGTAAAGATTGTAAATAAACAAACAAGGAAAATCTGATGGTTTAGACTTAGGGCATTGGGGTTCACCAATTTAAGAGATTGATCAATAAATTATGGAATTGATTGAATGACAGGTTATAATAACAATTGCAGAACTTTACTCATATCCTCTCTCAAGACATATAAGAATACATAACTAGTTGATTACCATCTCTTAATGTGAAACCTAACTAGTCAAATTCATTAAGAACAAAAACCATAAGTTATCACACTAATTTAGAATATCTTTATCTCTAAATCTAATGTGTTTATCTTCCTAGTGCATAAATCATAATTCACCTCTCAGTTCATAATATGTTCCTAAGGTTGCATCTATGATGATTAAGCATAGAAAAATAGTGAAGTTCAAGAAAGATAAACATAACCCAAGAACTTTCATTCAACACCAACCAATCTATAAAATATAAATCAATCCCCCAAAGTAGGCTACATCCCTCGGCCTAAATGGGGTTTATTTCCAGAACATGATAATAGAATCCATACAAATTAATAAAGACATTCAACATCCAAGAAAGAGTAGAGAGACAAGGTAGAGAGAAAATAAAACAAGATTGTTTCCAATGCTTGATTCAATCCTCTTTTCTCTTCTTCTTTGCCTCTTTTAGGTGCCTCTAATTATTCAACTTCATTTTTAGTGTCCAACCTCCACTTTTGGTCTTAAATTTGGGCTCGAAGAAACCTAGTTTTTGTTAAACAGGGGAAGATGGATCGTATCATCACCGTCAAAGTCTGTTAGGCAGACTTTATGCCTACTAAGTGGACCTTTTTAGGTTTATGGAGTGAACCTTTTCTAGTTTTCCAGCTTTCCAGTTCTGCTCATGTCCGTTTGAAGGGACATCATGTCCGTTGAGTGGACATACACTAGGCATCTACCAAAATGTGCAATTTTGACCCTTTGGATGGAAAAATCTCTTCTAGGAGTCTTTACAAAAGTTGTAGAACTCAGAGTCCTCTTTGAAAGCATACTTAAATGACCTTAATCCGTGTAACACCCCACTCCTACATGACCCAAACCCGACATCGAAGGTGATATCCGAGTCCATGCCCCGCGAGGGTGGCGTGCTACATCACTCAGTCAAAACTCAATATAATTTTTTTTTCTTTAACACATACACACACACGTTATAATTTATGCGAAAAACAATTTACATAAACAATTCAATAGCCTCGGGGCCCTTTTCATAAATACAATATCATTAATACAAAAATTCAGAAAATAAAATACACTAATGCAGACACGAACTGATCCCGACCCCTTCTCTACTTCATTAACCAGCAGATGTCATACGCCCGTTGTCTAACAGGGTATTCTTCTGAGTCTTGAAAAATAATTGCAAATTTTGGGTGAGTTTTACGAACTCAATGAGAAACCATCATCGATGGTTCACTCAATTCATGCAACACAACGTTCCATATAACAAATATTCACATTGTTGCATATTTAATCATCACATTGCACAATTTCACTTGAACATAGACCATTTATACATTTCACACGGTTAGACATACATAACAAATTGAATTCATAAACATCCATAATTCACATTCAGAAATACCACAGAAGCATAAGGCAATTAGCCTTTCGCTCAATCAAAGAGACTAAAATCATATATATATGACATGCGCATGTGACACATTTTCATTTTATTTTGGTGTTGTGACCGAGCGCCTAAATTGTCCCAATAAGGGCACATTAATCGTTGAGCCAGAGGCTCTGAAACTGTCCCAATATGGGCGCATTAATCGGTGAGTCTGTGGCTTTGAATCAGTGTGGGGCTCGAGGCCCAATATAAACGTTGAGCTTATAGCTCTCGGTGGCTACTCCGGTCACAACCCTCATTAACTGATCATGCATTCATGTATGAAATGCATACATCCCAATTTAACAGTAAATGCATCACAATTATCCACTTGTTACAAATAGGCAATAACTGTATCACAACCAATTTTCGTATCACAATTTATCACATCACACTCGAACCCAAATTATTACAGTCAAACAATTATTTCACAACTATTCACAATATAATCACAATCACGATCTATCCCATTGGAAACACGAAGGTCTCAAATTCTCAGACAAATAACACTTCTATGTCAAATTCTCCCAATACATCAGGCACCTTAGGCCTGGAATCAGTCATAAACAAACGCAAAGCCCTCCATTATTTTTCATAGTGTTATAGTGTAAAATTATAAACAATCAATAATCGAGAAACCATCTAGGTTACTCACCAAATAGTTTCCGAGCTAATGCCAGGAAGTCTCAGCAACGCCCGTGGGATGATGTTCCAACTGTGCCTCTATAACATTCAAAATAGTGACACATTACCAAATGTATATTCAAAAGTAGCAAACAATGCACATGGAACAATTAAAACGTGTACAATGCATGTTCATGACATTCCCGACACTATTGCACAATTTCCCATCACCAAATTTTCCTCTATAAATTAGAAACTCATAGACATAAAAATCACTCAATTCGGACCTCTATAGGTCCAATTATAAATAAAATACGAGTTAGAAAAATCATTTTCCAGTCCTCTCACTTTGACATAATCGGTCCACATCAATTTCAGCTCTAAAAATTTCCAATTTCACAAATAAATGAAATTAAATATTAGACAAATCTGATGCCTCGAGAATGAAGTCAATCGGACGTCGGACGGAAAAGTAATTGACAAATGAAGGATTTGGGCCAAATTAATCATAAATAAATAAAAAAACTAATTAATAAAAAATTAAATTATTACAGGAGAGGCGTCTCCCTCGCGAGGCGAGCGTCTGCCAATTTCAGTTTCTTTTTTTTTTCATTTTCCAATTTCCTTCTTTTTTTCCAATTTTCGCTAACTACCTTCTCCTCTTTCAAAACCCTTATCTTTTTACACAAATATCCATAAAACACAAATTTGGTCTCGTTGGAAATTTCTCAAAAGACCCGACAATTTTTATGAAGAGTGAAAATTTCAATTTCACCCCTAAGGGTGTCAAAAATGCACTCAAAAACACTGCCAAATCACAAAATTGCCACAACAGTGCAGTACTTTTCCAAAACTCATATCTTTTTATTCCCTTAGGCAAAAATTCCAAATTTCATATCAATCAAAAGAGAAAAACAAGGGATACAACTTTCATGGATAAACTGAAAGCCAATTCCATCATTAAACAACTCAATTTCTCAATCAAAGCTTCAGCCTATCCCCATCATTCTCAAATGTGACCCAATCTTCCAAAATTCATAACTTTCCAACCCATTGTTGAAAAATTACATACCATATAGAAATAAAAAGCTTAGACAATGTACTACAATTCTCAAGAAGGAACTAGCACCACATTCCACCTCTAACTAAGTTAAAACCTCCCATTAATGTGGCTGTCCAGGAAATCAGCACTTAACCTAAACCATAACAAAACTTTACAAATTTATATCTTACAATCCTCAAAATTTACACAAAATATGTCATTAGAAAGCTACAACAATCCTATACAACTTTACAGAAGGTCACTAAATCCAATTTCACCATTAACACTCCCAAATAAATGGAAGAACATAAAAAGCACAAAACCTATGCACTTAGAGCATTGCACACCAAAGGCTGAATTACCACTTGAACATTTACAGACCATAACTTTCAATATACACATCGAAAAATATCATACTTAGTGGCGTTAAAAAGCTAACACAAAAATCTTCAACTTTCATGAAGACCAATTTCACAAATTCAACCCAAAGCAATCTAGGAAAATTCATCAAAGATTCAGGTCATCAAGCTCGAAATACTGTTTATACTACACCTATACTTCACTTTAAAAGCAAGATTCAACACTCTTCTAATCAACATTGGGCAGCACTTCCTTCACAAGAAATGTAGCCAAATGTATCAATTTTAATTTAAGACAAACCTCACCTCAATTGCTTAACCACACAACTAGTTATGGCAAAAACATTGAAATGTGTATAAGGTAACTTTTCCAGATTTGCTACCTAAGTCTCCCCCTTTCATTCTAACATCATTCCTACATCAATTGGCATCCAATGTAATCACTAACACAGCCATAATTTCATCAAGGAATTTACTTGCATAAGGAGTCACAAATGGCAGCACACACTCACAAGTTTCTTCCCTTAATTAACTCCCATCTACCATCATACTAACGTCATAAAAACAAGCCAAAACTATTAATTCACATAAATCACCTACCATCTCATTTATCCTTACAAAATATACACTTATACCCATACAATCAACACACAAAATTTATGCAAGTGATGCACAAGATGTCATAATTGTTGCTTCTAACCACTACTTTAAGGACACATAACTTAAATTCTTACCTAAACAAGCTTGAAAGCCTACACTCTTCAACTATCCCAAGTTCTCCCTTCCACCACTCCCACGGCAATCATCACCCATCACCACTATTATCATCATCAACACAAGGCTTAAGTTGGATTTGCATGAGAAGGAAGAAGGAGCAACCAAGTAAACAAGAAGGACTCTTTGTATGGGAGGATGAACACCAACGAAGAAGGAGAAATCAATGAAAGAAGAAGATGAAGGCACCTTCGGATGAGGGAGAAAGAGAGCATTTAAAAGCCCTTCTACTTTTGCTAAATATGAAGTGTCGTGGGATATTGGCTAAGCTTAGGATATTTATATATATATAACAAGTTTAAGTGGGAAAGTGACAAGTGTCACTTGCCACTTGTCCTGCTTTTACACACTTTTCGGGTCTCTTTACAATTTCAATTCAATTTCTACTCCAAATTCCAATGGCTCAGAGTTACAAATTCTAAAATCATATCTCCAATTTTCCAGTGCCATTGGACATAATTTTCAATACCGAAAATCAGTCAGTCTGTCATTTGACAATTTTTTCGATCCGGACATTATTCCCGAAAAATTTTAGAAAAATTCCTAAAATTCCACATAAATGTAAAACACACCAACATCAATTCCAATTCAACTTTTTATGCACAAATAACATATTTTACACATTAAACACATATGCCGGGAACGGTCAAGAATGCATGTACAATTATGTGCATGTACAAAAATTTCAAGTTATACATATATGGAGGCCATATTAGGCATGACCATGTCGAGATACGTTTACACACTCGTAACCCATTCCAAATTACCATTTTATCCTTCCCATCCGTGATGGGATGTTACAATCCGACATTCATAGAAAAAGTTATGCCCCGTGCCCCAAAATCTATCCATTTCCACCTATTAAGCAATAAAGTTGAAATGTGTGAGAACTAACCAAATAAAGCACCAAATTCACATAAAGATAAGTCAAATTAGTTCCAATTCATCCCAACATTGTCTATGAATAATTTGACGTATCAATGCCCCACCGTCTACTTCAGGTATGTTATTTGTCATTGAAGTTAATATTATTTCTGATCATAACATATGAGTATTAGATACCGGATGTGGCTCATACATACGTGTTGATATGTAGGATCTCAGGGATAGCAGTAGACCGCTCAAAAAGGGAGGGATGGACCTACGAGCGTGAAATCCATGCGCCAATTAATGCCTTTATTGACTGCGGGGCGCTGCAGTATTGTCTTCCCCGAGGCTTCATAAAGGCGTATACTTTTTTTCTTTATTAGTTTTTACAAAACCTAAATTATCAATTTAATTAATTTAATAGAGATTAAATTAATTTCTACTACTAATAAAATTGAAAATGTTTTACTAAGATTTGAAAATTGTTTTCAAAGGAATTTTATTAGGAAAATTTAGGAATTTAATTTATTTTTCAAAAGTTGAATTATTAAATTAAATTAATTATCAAATCAATAATAAAAATCAAGCCAAAATTTTAAATAATTTCTTTCATAATTAGATTGTGTTTGAAATTATAATCATAATGAGATTATATTATTTTGATAAGATTAGAAATTTTTAAATTTTAAATCCTCAATAAAATATTAAGTACATGTTAGGAACGTGATAGTTACCTTCCATTTTTGAGAATAAAACCAGAAATTTGTTTTTTACTTGACTTGTTGAGTAAACTCAAGGTCGCTTTAACCGAGATATGTTTTATCTTAAATTAATAGGTCCTACTTAACTAAATTTGTATGATTTGGATGAGTAAACTCATAATCATATATATTTAGAGGCAGGGTTAGGAATAATATATGTGATATATTTTGGTAAATCACCTAATGGTTCTAGGAGTCATATAAGATTTGATTGACAAGTAGTTTTCTACCTAATTTAATTTTAGTTGATTTTTTAAACAAACTCAAGATCAAATAATTTTAAATAGGATCCTAGCCCACTTGAAAATTATTTGTAATTTTTTAATATAATAGTGAGGGCTATTATTTTGAATAAAATAGTGGGAGTAATCAAATAATTTTAAAAGTTTTTATTTTATTTTATTTTGGATATAAACTACTATTTGCTCCTTTTATGTTTTTTCGGTTATTGAATTTGAAGATGAGTACCAACCTGACGTTGAGGAGCATCGTGGATGTTAACAAGCTAACTGGACCTAACTTTTCAGATTAGTTACGAAACTTAAAAATAATTCTTAGACAAGAAAAGAAGTTATATGTTCTTGATACTCCTGGACTATCAGAAACTTATTTAGATGCACCTAATGAAGATTGGGAGAAGTATGTGTGATGTTAGCTTGCATGTCTCTTGAACTTTAGAGACATCATGAGAGCATGGATGCACCTACTATGATACTACATCTTAAGGAGTTATTTGGTGCACAAAGTAAGGTGGAGAGATATAAAATCTCCAAGGCATTGTTTTAATGCAAGATGACAAAAGGATCTTCAGTCAACCTTTATATGCTAAAGATGATTGGGTATATTAAAAAATGGTAGAATTAGCTCTTGTCATGGACTAAAAGTTAAGCGTTGATCTGGTGCTACAATCTCTAAGTTTGAGCTTTTCACAATTCGTCATGAACTTTAACATGAACCAGAAGGACATGACATTGCCTGAATTGTTGAACATGCTCAAGACTGCGGAAAGGTTCCTTAAGAAGGAACCTAGTTCTGTACTTTTTATTAGTTATTCTAAAAGCAAGAAAAAGGGCTTTAAGACGAATAATTACAAGAAACAAAAAGCTTCTACTAATGTAGTAAAGGCCAAAGGAGGTGTCAAGAAGAAGAGCAATGACAAGGGCACATGTTTTCATTGCAGAGTCAACGGATATTGAAAGAGGAACTGCCTATCTTATCTTGCTAGCCTGAAAGATAAGAAGCTTAAGGAAGTTGTCTCTTCAAGTATAATTATGATTACGATCAATCTTTCTACTTTTGTTCCACATTCTTGGGTATTAGATACTGGTTGTGGTTCTCACAATATAGAGTAGATCATTGAAGAAAGGCAAAGTGGACCTGTGAGTTGGAAATGGAGCAAGAATTACTACATTAGCTATAAGAACTTATAGTTTAACTTTGTCTTCAGGCCTTATATTAGAACTTGATAATTGTTATTATGTTCCTTTTATTACAAGAAACATCATTTCTATTTTCTATTTGGATTTGAATGAATTTGTCTTTGTAATTAAGGATAACAGCTGTTCTTTTTATAAAGATGATGTTTGTTATGGAATTGTAGGTTAGGTCATATCAATGAAACTAGAATCACAAAATTACATAAAGAAGGATATTTGGATCCTTTTGATTATGAATCATATGAAACTTGTGAATCTTGTTTATTGGAAAAGATGACCAAACTACCCTTTAAGGGAAAGGGACAACATGCTAGTGAGTTACCAAAATTAATACATTCAGATGTATGTGGGCCGATGTCCACAAAATCTATAGGTGATTATTGTATTTCATTACGTTTACAGATAACCATTCCAGATATGGTTATGTGTGCTTGATGAAACAAAATCTAAATCATTTGAAAAGTTTAAAGAATTTAAACTAGAGGTTAAGAAACAAACTGGCAAAAATATTAAGACACTTATATCAGATCAAGGTGGTGAATACTTATACTACAAGTTTTTTAGTTAACTACAAGAGAATGGGATTCTCTCACAATAGTCTCCTCCTGCAACTCCACAATATAATAGAGTTTCTGAGAGGAGAAATCATACACTATTAAATATGGTATGTTCCATGATGAGTCATGCAGTCCTTCCTATGTCCTTTTGGGGATACGTAATTGAAACTACAATATATCTTCTAAATAGAGTTCCATCTAAATCAGTTGATAAGACATCATATGAGAAATGGACTAGTAGAAGACCTGGACTATCACACTTACAGATTTGGGGATGTGATGTGTGCTATATATGATAAGCGTCAAGCTAAATTAGATAAATACAAATTTGTGGGGTATCTAAAAGAGAGTTTTGGTTATCAATTTTATCATCCTATTAAGCAAAAGGTGTTTGTCTCAAGACATGCTAATTATTAGAAAGAGAATTTATTCTCAAAGAAAGTTGTTAGAGTGAGGTTGAACTTAAAGAAGTTCAAAAGTCACAAATTCACGTCGAAATGGAATAAGAACCTCAAGTTGATACATATAATGTACAACCGAGAGTTCAAAAGATACATAGTCTGTCTCAAACTAGTAGAATATGTCGTCCTCCCATTATATTAGATCTACATATTGAGTAGGGAAAGGATAATGTATCACTCATACATGATGAGCCTACTACTTTTAAAAAAACAATGTCTGACATTGATTCTTTTAAATGGCAAGAAGCTATAAGGTCTGAAATGTAATCTATGTACACTAGCCAAGTATAGACTTTGGTTGATGCACCTGTTGGTATTGTACCTATTGGATGCAAGTGGGTTTTTAATAGAAAAACTAGCATGGATGGTAAGGTACATACATACAAAGCAAGGTTAGTGGCTAAAGGTTACAAACAAAAACAAGGAGTTGATTTTGATGAGACCTTTTCGTCAATAATTATGCTAAAATTCATCAGGATCTTGTTAGCCATAGCAGCATATCGTGATTAAGAAATATGAAAAATGGATGTCGAAATTGCATTTCTCAATGGGAATTTGCAGAAAGATGTGTATATGACACAACCTGAAGGTTTTGAATCCAAGAGATTTCCTAATCAAGTAAGTAAGTTGCAAGGGTCCATTTATGGACTTAAGCAAGTGTCACAAAGTTGGAACATCCATTTTGATGAGACAGTCAAAGAGTTAGATTTTATCATAAATGTGGATGAACCATGTGTCTATAAGAAGGTTAGTAGGAGTGCAATCGTTTTTTTGGTACTATATGTGGATGACATATTGTTAATTGGAAAAAAAAACCTATGCTATAGTCTGTAAAGATCTGGTTATCCAAGAACTTCTCTATGAAGGATATGTAAGAAGCATCTTATATTCTAGGAATAAAGATCTGTAGAGATAGATAAAAAAAGTTGCTTGGATTGTCTTAATCCACGTACATAGATAAAGTGTTAAAAAGGTTTCCAAGAAAAGAAGGGATTCTTATCCTTATCGTATAGGATCTCTCTCTCACATAGTATGTGTGCAAAGACCCAAGAAGAGAGAGATAAACTGGATTGTATTTCATATGCTTCAACAATTGGATTAATCATGTATGTGATGCTATGTACTAGACTAGATGTTTCTTATGCCTTGAGCATAACGAGCAAGTTTTAGTCTAATCTTGGTGAGAGTCACTGGACGGTTGTGAAAAATATCTTAAAGTACTTGAGAAAAACTAAAGATGTTTTCTAGGTCTATGGAGGAAATGAACTTAGAGTTCAAGGATATTCAGATGCTAGTTTTTAGTCTAATCCCGATGATAATAGATCACAATCAGGGTACATCTTCATTATAAATGGTGGTGTGATAAGTTAAAAGAGTTTCAAACAACCAACCATTGTAAATTCAATGATCGAAGCAAAGTACATTTCAGTGTCAGAGGCGACAAAGGAAGCAGTTTGGATCAAGAAGTTCATCAGTGAACTTGGAGTGGTTCCTATCATTGTTGAGCCTATAGTATTATATGTGACAATAACGGTGTTATTGCGCAAGCAAAGGAACCCAGGTCTCATCAACGATTCAAACATGTACTCAGAATGTTTCACTTGATTAGGGAGATAGTGGAGCAGAAAGACTTAGTATTGGAGCGAGTTTCCACTAAAAAGAATCTAATAGATCCTCTTACTAAGTCATTGCCTTAAAAGATATATGATCGACATATAGATGGATATGGTATTAGATTCATAGGGGATTGGCTTTAGTGCAAGTGGAAGATTATTAGGTTATGCCCTTACAGCCAATTAATTGGATATGAATTAATGTATAACATCATTCTAATTAATGAAAAGGCTTTATTTATCTTTATGTATTAATTTTTACTTTTTTAATACTAAAGGTAAAATCCTTGGAATAATTACTGTGTAACTGAAATTATGATGAGATCTAATTATAAAATTCAATTTACAATTATGTATTATTCATAAATGCTCCTAGTTGTAACTTCATCAAGCGGGATATTGTTGAAACGTTAAAACTAGCACACATTATGTTTCTTTCTTATGAAGAAAGTAATCGATCTTATAAATTAAAGTATAGAGATACTTAAACTAATGTGTGGGTGATTATTAGAGAATAAGTTACTGAACTGACCCGATTATGAGAATTTCAGATGAAATATTACTTATGTGCCTATAGATTATCTCATAATGATGGTTGTATTATTAATCCTCAGACTTGAAATTACCAAGGTATCTTACGTGCGAATTACTGTGACTTGATGCTACTTATGAATCATCCTAGGATAATTCAGTCAATATTAATTGGATACAATATAAACCATATGGAGATAGTTGAGTAAGTCAATATAGGATTTGTCACTCTAAAGTAATTAGAGAGAATATTCTACTGTTCTTGATTAGTGATGATTTATAGAATTGTCTGGCCAGAATGAATTGAGATTTGAAAATGTGTTTTCAATTTTCAATTATAAATCAATTACTAATTAGCAAGAATGAACATGATTGGATGATAAGAGTAGACAATGTACCCATACTCTGTCCAATTAGAATATTGAATGACGAATGGATTAAATTATACATCACAGTCATGCATGGATAGGTTAAGTCAATCACTTTGACATTTTTTGTATTTGGGTAATCATGACATGTTGCTAGACGCCAATCATGATTTATGATTATGAATTATTTAATTAGAGAATTAAAGATAAATTAAAAGAAGTTTTAATTTATCTAATTCTAATTGTGAATTCTCATTGTAATTTATAATTATTGCCAATTTATTAGGAACCTAACACTATAAGAGAAGTTTAAATTAGCGATGGAAATTTACCTATGGTAAAGAAAACATAGGCAGTTATTGACAGAAATAGTATAGATGTAGGTAATATCATTTGGAAATATTAGTTTAGTAGTGGTAGAAATTTTAGTTGCTAAATTCAAACAAAATAGTTTACTAACAGATATTATCGTCGGTAATTCTATCGATAAAAGTAGTTGTCAGTCGTCAGCTTCTAACTCTCAGAAAATGACATCATTTGGTTAATACCCAAACGACATTGTTTCGGTAAACTTAAGAACGTCTTTGCTTCATCAACAAAACGACATTGTTTTCTTTTTAACCAAACGACGTCATGTGGTTTGGATGACGGTTTAAACGTTTATAACTTAACCAAAATGACATCATTTAGTTAAATCCCAAACAACGTCGTTTTTCCAGCTGAAGGTTAAAATATTTATAACTTAACCAAAACAACATCGTTTGGTTTTGAAGGTTTAAACGTTTATAACTCAACCAAAATGATGACATCGTTTGGTTTAAAACCAAACGACATCATTTTGGTTATGCTTTAAATGTTGACACTCAAAGCCCCTCCCCCCACCCCACGCCTGCTGCTTCTGCACTTGTTGCTCGTCTTCCTCCTCCATTTGCCGCCTATGTCTTCCATCGCCATCGTCTGGAGCCGCGTTGTCATTGTAGAGCTCGTACATCTCCGGCATCGTCTTCTTTAGCTAGCAAACTGAAGGTATTCTCCTCTTGTTCGTGTGATGAGAGATCCATGCGTGGTTGAATTATTTGGTTGATATGGAGTTTTTTTTGGTTTTGGTTGTTAATTACTGATTGTTAATGATAGGTTGTGTATTTGTTGGAGAATGATGGAAAAAATTGGGAATTTGTCTTGAATTAGTGATGAATCGGTTAATGCATACCAAGTGTTTGATAAAATTCACTCCATAAAAAATTGATTTGAACTCATTTCAATTATTCCCTTGTTTAGAGATTACTAAGTTTTCTTTAAAATTCTTTAAAATTTTCCTCTTGATAATTAAAAGGATTTATATATAAAGGATTTTATACATAATGCCCTACATGTAAATATTATCAAATGATTAAGTCCTTATTTATGTAAATGACCAACATTAGGTATAATAAAATTACAATGATTGTTACATAAAGAATAACTTCATTCTTTCTTACTTCTACTCTACTTGACTTGGAAACTTCAACTCTTAAGTCTTTTCATAGATAAAACACACCCTTTTAATACTTTGATTTAAAATAATACGGTCAAATTTCTGAAAGTTCTTTTAAGATTTTTTTATTTCAAAACAAGTTTTATCTTGATTACAAAAGAACTATTGCCTTATATTCTGCATATAAATGGTTATGTAACAATTGAACTTTTAATTTATTTAAATTACCAAGACAAGGTTACAATAAAAGTTATAATCATTGTTACATATGCAAATGATTCATTCTTTCATTTGATTCAGCGATTATCTATATCAATTATATATTTTCAATGAAAAAGAAGGAATGAAGGATTTATTGAAATTAGCATAAACTATTAAAAAACTAGATTGAGATATTAAACTAAAAGAGAAATGATATTATGAACCAAAGTTCCATCCTTTAACATAAATAAAATTGGAATTAGAAAATTACTTAATAATATTACCTTTATTGTAAAATAAAATAAAAGATATACTATGTTAATATCAACAATTAAATGAGCGGTGTATGTTTTGCTAAATGATAGGACATATTTTATTGTGCCATTTCATTTGCTTTAGGTTGCAATATATTTTCATGATTAAAACTTGAATATTCTTTTGAATTAGTAAACTAACATCAATCATTAATTGTTCACATCTAATATGTCGATTAAATACAATATGAAAAATAATCTTAGACTAAGTAAGGTTCTAACATCTAGTTTTAATTATTGAAAATATATTGTTATTAATAATTTTACTTCAATATGATATTAGTAGCTTTATTATAATGAAATCAAGAAATATATGCAAGATTAAGTTAAACGAAAGGATTAGATGAATGAATGATCTGGTTGAATTAATTAAATAATCAAAGGATGAAAAAAATGAGTAAAATGGAGTAAGGCAATTCAATTTATTTTGACTAAGTCTAAAGAATAAGTCACACAAGGCCATAACAAGGAAGAAGAAAAAATAAAGATGATTGCTCTTCTGAATCCCTAAAAAAACTTAAGGTAAAAAACTAACTAAAAATTAGGTTTTGACTCTTTAAATAGGGGGTCCTATGTCATATTTGTAAGAGATACAATCTGGGTCATAATCATGTACTAACACATTAGAGCCTCTACTTCTATGTGGATCACTATATCAATTTTAAAAATTAAATTAGATGAGATTTCATATGAATTGAAACAATAAAGAATTCATTAATTTATAAAATAATATTCATACATTTAATATTCACTACAATTATTGATATAATTCATTTATTATATAGTCAATCATAAATAGTATTAATAGCTTATTCATCTATAAATCTTCATTCCTATTTGTAATATAGACAAATTCTTTATCTATAGAAATAAGTCAAGACAAGATGATCAAATCCCATATCCAACTAAATTTACTGTCATCTTCTTTATGTTGTTGGCAATTGTTGATTTAAAATGTGTTCTTATGGAAATTTAAGTAATACAAAAACACTCCATATATAATTTTGTCTAATTTTTTTAGCTTCTCATTGAAGTCGTTAACATATGTAGATCATGAACTTACCCATAATTGTCTCCTCATCTTTACCACTATATTGTCCATGTTAATTATGGTACATATGTCTGGGATATATTATGTGATATGAGTTTAGAAGCGACTTCTTAACAAATTTTATTAATTTTTGGATTTATAAGTTAAACATCTATCAAATAATGGAATATAATAACGATATATATAAAAAAATAACATAAGTAAAAAAAACACTAGTATAAATTGTTGTACCTTTTACTTGTCAAAAATTATTGTCACTTCATCTTCATGTTCCAATTAACTCCAAGTTAACTTATAGGAAAGAAATGAACCAACTCTACAAGTTAGGATTTTCAACTTCAACAACTACTCATGCTATAAGATGCATACCTTTAACTGTACTGCTTCCAATTGAATTAATTAGTTGCCTTTAAAATTTAGTCTTCAAACATCTTTCTTTCATAGCTGAAAAAAATTGAATAACCTCTTAATGGACAAATCCTAACAACTAAGACCTAAATAATCTTATTTTCGAGGTACCTAAAAATTTAGAAAAGGGTTATGTTCTTATATAAATGAATGAAATTGATTTAATTGAGTTATTGTTGATTAAAATTAAGAATATCTTAATGTATTCACTATAATTGAGAGTGTATGGGTTACAAATTGGTAAACTTGAATTGTGAATTGGATTATTATAGATTTTGCGATGTAAATATGGAATGAATTGAGAATAGACATATAGTTTGGAGATCCAATTTGAGTTATGGTTACTGGTTGATATAGAAGTGTAATTTTATTGCAGGATTAACCCTTCTTTCAAAAGTGAGATGTCCATTTTATAGGGGAAACTCTATCGAATTTTCAATTGGGTCCTCGTAAAATGTGACATCACCATTTTAAAATTAAAATAAGAGCTCCTTAGTATTAACTGATGATCTTATTGTCAAGGAGATTTATAATTATGCAAATTATTGAGGATAACACCTAATGGTTGAATTATTTAAGTATAGCTAATGACCTTGATTGATTATAATATTTTATGGCAATTGTTTTAATATATCCCACTTTCTAAACTGTGAACGAATTTGTTCTTGGTTGTAGGAACTCATTTGTTGCCAGTATTTATATTTTGACAAAGATTGAAGAGAAGCTTTAGCAGGTATTTAAATGACATTCATTTTCTTATATGATGTGACAATGTCAACAATGAATTTTCACACATTTTAATGAAATTTGTATCAGTTTCTATATTTTTCATTCTAGCTCCGTCATCATCATCTTCCTTCACGTACTTCAGGAAGATCCTTCTGCGTGTCGGTTGAGTTAAGTGATTTTGTTTTTACTACGTTTTTGTGAACTTGGTTTAATTTGGGTATTTGTTTATGGTTTGAACTTCGATTTATCATTGAATTAATATAGGATGATTTTGACATATATTATAGTTCTACATGCCCTTAATATGTCAATCCGTTATTTCATTTATTCTTATTCCATCGTGATTAGCTTGTTGTAATGACTTTTCATGTGCGAATTTTTACACACATCTTTTAAAAACTACCTATATGTTAAAACAATTTATTAAAATAAGTATTCATATTTTTATGAATACTTATTATATTTGACACTAGTACATATTTATTATAGGACTTTTAATATTTATAATCTTCTAACATATATGTTTGTAACATATATGATTACAAACATATATGTTCAATCTTCAGGATATGTTCGTTTTTTAGATTTGAACCCATAAACCTTAACCCATAACCCATGATGATTGCTCCTATAAGGCTTATCGGTGAAAAATACGAGAATCTTAGGAGTCACAATGATTACTTGTTGTCTTGATTCACAAGTCTTATCTTAGATGTAAAGTAATATTTGGCGAACATGAATGATACTAACTCATGATTCACTGTTTTTAATTAACAGTTTTGCATAAATGAGTTATGTTGATAGATCTTGGATGTATAGACGATTAACACCTAATGGTTACATTAATCTTGAATTTGTTGCTGGACTTGAAGCTTTTATTCATTATACATGTTCTCAACCTGTATATATGAATGGGCCAAAGATCAGATGTCCATGTAAAAAGTGCAAACACAAATGTATCCTTCCTATTGATGAAGTTAATGGGTATTTGCTGAGAAAATGGTTTGTCCCCAATTATTTTGAGTGGACACGACATGGGGAACCCGACATTTGTGACACCTTAAAAGGTAATCAAACATAATTGTCTGTCTATTTTAATGAGTTTGAAAGGGGGATTCCATTAAGAACAAATTATGTGGATGGATCTGAAAATCGGTACATGTAAATGGTTTAGGATGCAAGCAGTAATACCTTTGAGGAAAATATGGAAAATCTTGAAAAAGAACATAATCCACATGCAAAATAGTTTTTTGACTTACTACATTTAGCAGACCAAGAGTTATGGCCAAATTGTGAGATAATGACCCAATTGTCTTTAATTGCTTGAATATTGAACATAAAGTCTAAATGGCATATTTAGACCGTAGTTTTGATAAAATTCTTGAGTGATATAATGAATTATTGCCTCCTGACTATACAATGGTTGATAGTTTTGACAATATGAAGAAACTTATTAAGAGACTTGGTTTAACTGTTGAGAAGCTTGATGGTTGCAAATTGGGATGTATGTTGTATTGGAGAGATGATGTGGAATTATAAGAGTGCAAATTTTATGGTCAACTAAGGTTCAAGCCTATAAAGCATGCAATGAAACAGAAATTGGTACCCTGGAAGCAGATGTACTATTTCTCGCTAACTTCGAGAGTTCAAAGACTATATGCTTCTGATGTTACTACATCGCACATAAGATGGCATAATGAACACGAACAGGAAAACAAAATTATGAGTCATCCTTCAAATGCACTAACATGGAAATATTTCAACGACACCCATCTTAAGTTTGCAGTTGAAAGTCGAAATGTAAGGTTGGGATTGTCGGCGGATGGATTCCAACCTTTTGGTCAATCCAGCCAACAATATTCATTATGGCCAATCATAATAACTCCTTATAATTTGCCTCTATGGATGTGTATGAAGGAAGCATATATGTTCTTGATAGTGATTGTGTTAGGCCTTTCAAATCTGAAGCATAAAATTGATGTTTTCTTACAACCATTGATATCATAATTGTAGCATCTTTGGGAATATGGTGTTCAGATATATGATGTATCTCTAAAACAGAATTTTGTGTTGAGAGTAGCATTAATGTGGACCATTAGTGATTTTTCAGCACATGCCATGTTGTCTGGATGGAACACAGCAAGAAAACTGGCTTGTCCTTATTATGGCAACGATTTCGATGCCTTTTATCTTCCAAACGGGGGCAAAGTGTGTTGATTTGATAATCACAGAAAATTTCTTCCCCCAAATCATCCATTTAGATGCAATAAACAAAAGTTCATTAAGAATAGGATGGTAAAACACCTCCTCCCCCTTACAAAGCGGGTGAAGAGATTTTGCAGGAGGTTAATGAATTAGGCTTGCTGAAAGTTACAAAATTTGAAGCTGATGAAGTTAATACAAGCATTAGTAAAAACTTTAGTTGGAGAAAACGAAGCATCTTTTGGGATTTACCATATTGGAAAACTAATTTGATACGTCATATTCTAGATGTGATGCATATTGAAAATTTTTTTTGACAATTTGTTCAATACCATAATGAACATTAAAGGGAGGACAAAAGACAGTGCAAAATTATAAGCAGATTTGTAACTTTCTTGTAAAAGGAATGAGTTACATAAGGATTTTCGCACCGGTAAATATCCGAAAGCATATTACACTTTGGACAAAAGACAAAGTAAAAAATTGTGTGAATGGTTGAAAAGTCTAAAGTTTTCCGATGGTTATGTTTCAAACTTGGCAAGGTGTGTGGACATGAGGAAGTACAAATTATTTGGGTTGAAAAGTCATGATTGTCATGTGCTTATGCAAAGGTTAATTCCAATCGCATTTCGAAAGTTGCTACCAAATAAGGTTTGGGAAGAGATAACAGAAATTAATTTGTTTTTCAAAAGTTTAACATCATCCGATATAAAGTTCACTGAAATGAAAATACTAGAAAGGAAGATTCCAATAATTTTATGCAAGTTAGAAGGAATTCTTCCTCCAAGCTTCTTTAATTGTATGGAGAATTTACTTGTGCATTTAGCACACGAGGCAAAACTAGTTGGTCCAATTCAATATTGATGGATATATCCATTTGAGAGGTAATTCAAATTCAAATCATTGTAATTGAAGTAATAACATGTTTTAACTATTAAATTGTAATAACAATATTTTCTAATATAGGTATTTACAACACTTGAAGAAAAATGTCAAACACAAGGCTAGAGTTGAAGGTTCCATATGTAATGCTTATTTAGTCCAGGAAGCTAGTACATTTTATGGAAATTATTTTGAGTCACATGTTCACACAAGAGAAAGAAAAGTTCCTCGTAATGACGATGGGGGAGGAACGAGTGATACTGATGGTAACTTATCCATTTTCACATATCCTAGGCGAGTATATGGATGTGCAACAAGAAGAATGTTAACAAAGTAAGAAATTGAGGCAACCCATGGTTACATTTTATTGAACTGTCAAGAGATTCAACCTTTCATGCAGTAAGTTGAACATGATTATATCGGTTTTCCAATTTTGTCTTGTTCATAACTAAAATACATAATAATGTATTTAGATCATACGAGGCATTGTTACGCGAGATCATGCCAGACAGCACACAAAATGAAGTAAATAATGAGGTTGAAAGACACTTTGCACAATGGTTAAAGAGCTATGTAAGTTTTCACTTACAAACATTCTCATAATTGAATTATAAGATTTAAGTGTTGAATAACATTGTACTCATTGACATGATAATTTCTTTTTATGTAGGCCTTAGAAAATCCAATAGAGAACAAGTTCATTTGTGATCTTGCTAAGGGACCTCTGTGAACTGTTAAATCGTATCGGGTGTATTTCGTTAATGGATACAAATATCATACAGAATATCCTGGTCATAACATGGAAAAAATAAATAGTGGAGTTTTCATACAGGGAGAATTGATGGATTACTATGATAAAATTATTAAGATAGTTGAAGTTGAGTACCCTGCAATGCCAATCAAGTGAACTATGATATTTAAGTGTGATTGGTTTGACTCGAATCTAAATGTTGGAACAAAAGTACATAGCCGCTACAATCTTGTTGAAATCAACAACCGAAGAAGATTGAGACAATCTAAACCTTTCATGTTAGCTATGCAAACAAAATAGGTGTGTTATGTCCCTTTTCCCAACTTACAACGAGATAAGTCAGATTGTTGGTGGTTTGCAAAGTTAAACCTAGAGGTGTTTTTCAATCATATGGAAAAGGAGAAAAGAGAATTAAAAGTGAAGCGTTTCAGGAAGATGCTTATTTTATAAATGCATCTGCCACATATGATGATAATGAACCTTTGAATGATCCATCTAATGAATATGTTGAAATTTCATCTAAAGAGGAGGAAAAGGATCAGAGATCTAAAGAGGAGCTAGATTTTGATTCTTATTCTTCAGAAAATGAAGATAATTGTAATTTACAATTAAGTTATGATAGTGATTAATTTGTGTTTGTATTTGAATATTTTATTCGACAAAGAATATCATTTCAAACTTTTTAATATATTATGTCAAATATTTAATTCAAATTCTTAATCAAGGAATGTCAACGTGGCATCTAGTTCTGGATAGTAGTAATTCATTCCATTGGGAGGAATGTGGAAAAATTTTCCTTATCGAAGGAATAAACAATGCAGTAACAATCTCCATTTCTTTAAGTAATGATCGTTTGCCTCCCATGGCCGATCTTCTGCTTCAAGATGTATAGTATCATTTGAACAACGTCACTTTCCTTATTATGTACATCTCATTTATTTTTATGAAACTATTATATATATTCATATTTGATGGTATATACTACATATTGTTTTAAGCTTGCTTGAATCTCAAAGATGACATGTATGTCAAAGGAAGCGGGAGTAATGACACAACGGTCGATAAAGGATTAGGGAATTAGGTTGTTTTGGAAATGTTGACAATTCCACAGAGCTCGTCTGGACATTCACGTACGTATAAGTTTTCAGGATAGGTTCGTTTAGCGAGTATCAAATCTGACAATATGTAAGTTCCATACTAATTATGTTGTAAGTAAACTGTTGCAAGAAAGTGTTCAAAACCTTACACGTGAGGGAAGAACTTTCACTGTTTCCATTAGTGCATTTGAACATTCAAGGACCCTTCTCGGGATTCCAACCATCAGGGACTCATTTACCTTTACCGACTCTTATGTCACTTGGAAACCAAAAAAATAATTGTATCATTGTGATTTATCTCTATAATACACTAGACTCAGCTTTAAACAAATTATATTATTGTTCTATCACTATAATAATTATTCTCATTATTGAATTCAAAGTTTGTACTTCAATATGAAATTCAAAAAATCGCCTTATTTCTTTTTACACATGTTGTTTAAAATATTGGATTCAAATTCAAATTCTTATATTTCTACAAATTTCAATGAACAAAGAATTTCAGGTAGAATTATAAGACCAAAGAGATAACGTGATGTAATGCAGCCTAGGCTTAGAGGCATGTTCGGAGGGACTTATTATGAGGGTGGACCATCACAGTCTCCAGCTGCAACTGAATCACCACCTCCACCTCCAGGACCTATAGTTGCAGATGAAGCATCACCTGCTGCTCCTGATGCTTCACCATCCACCACGCATGCATCATCCACTACCCCTATAGTGGATGAAGTAGATGACCACCAACCTAGAGCTGAGGGATCTGATGGAAGAAAGTATATAAAAATAGTCAATAACCTGTAAGTGAAATCGCATGAAACACTATATATGTTTATAATTAAGTTATAGGCTTAAATTTTTGTAAATGGTATAAAACTATTTGTTCTTATATTAGGTTGATTCTGTATGGACTGTGTTCCAAACATATGACATCTCCATTTAAGGAAAGGATTGAACCTGAGGGTTATGTATGGAAGAAGATCTCTCAGGCCACAAAGGCATTTTACTTCCAGGAGTTTGAGGTACAATATGCAAATAATGAACTTTTTTTCATTTATTTGTATACATTAATTACATAAATATTATTAGATTATAATTTATTGAATTTATTCCTTTTAATTTTAGAAACAAATTTATTAAAATTCTGCTATTGATGGGGTCATACATAGTGTATAGGAGAGAGGAGCTCGTACACATTATCGCGACTTTATCGATACAATACACAAGGTTGGTGTACAACTGCCTTTTATTTTTTAGGGCATATGGAGTCGTTGGCAGGAGTACTAGACATCACCTGAGGCAATATTCATCTTAGGGCGTAACTCGACCAACAGACGTGGAGGCCTAGGGGAAGACAGTCTTCCCATTCATTCGCGAGAATCAATTACCCACCACGAGCATGCAGAGAGACTTGTAAGTATCTAAATATTACACTTATATTCTAATTTTTTACTTTGTTGTATTTCAATTTAAATTGATGTGTGAATGTTGGAATGAAAATATGTGTATTGTGGATAATGATCATGGTATAAATGTTTAATGCCATATATGGCTGTGTTGAGTTATTTTCTTTGTTCAACAAGGGGTAATATCATAAAAATATAGAAGATTCTACCAAAATTTTTATAAATTCTAGTTTAACTTAAAACATTTTATTGTTATGTAGGAAAAGTCTATGAGCATAAGGCCTACACCCCGTCAGTTGTTTTTGCATACTCACACTAAAAAGCATGACGGTGTGATATTCGTCAACATTCGATATAGAGAACTAAATGTATGTGAAATTTATGCTTTAATATTCATCCTTAATAATTATCACTTACTAATATAAGCATTGCCTCCTAATATGACCATATATAAGAAACAATTAAACGATAGTCTCAGGGAGAACAAGCTGTTGATGAGAGTCAATCATATTTGGATGCAGTGGGTGGTAGAGACAGTCGTGGAAGGATCTTTGGATTAGGCTTATTTGTGAACACATGTTATTCGCACTCCTCAATGTCTAGTACAGCAGCATCAACTAAACAGCTGACAATGGAATATATCCATCAGCTTGAGAGCACATTGCAAAACATTAACAAGTCCGTTGCAACAAACAATGGAGTACATGACTAAGCTCCAAAATGACATGGAGCAATTGAAGAGAAGGGTTAACGACTCAGACCATCCGCGCTCACCAAGATAATAGGATTGTTGTAGTCATTTGGTTTGAATTTATGTACAATTTAATGTTTTTATTATCAATGAAGAAAATTTTAACTTTATATAATCAATTAATTTTCTATTTAAACAAATTAAATATATAAACAAATCAAAAAATTATGCACAGATAATTTATAATCGTTGAAATTATCCATTAATAGTAAGATTATGAAATAAAATTTAATGTCGGGATTTTAAAAAGAAAATTTATTACGTTTATCATAGAGTCATTACTGACAGTTTATGATATATCGTCGTAAAATATTTATGGTATTTGTAATACCCGCATATACCCCCTAGGAGGATATTGCGAGTGTCACACACACAGAACATACATAATACAAAACATTCCAAAACATACGAAACATTTCATACATGCATTTTCAGAATCTTAAACAAACATACATTACAAAAACCAATCTATAATAAGGTTATTATAAACCTTCAAACAAATCCAAAAGTCATATACTTCAGATATAATCACAAAAATAAACTCAAAAATACATTTTGACAAACAAAACTCAATCTCTATTAGCCATTATGGTTGACTTGTCCCAGTCTTTAAAAAACCTCACTTTGAATCTATAAGGGGCAAATCCACCGTGCTAAACACATAGCTTAGTGAGTAATAACTAATATATGCATGAAGTGACAACTCATCATACTAAATCACGTAACATCATAAACATGCATTAAAAGATTGTTTTAACAATAAATCAAACATAATGCATTTCAGAACTGAATATCATAAAAGGGTATAAACCCTTCAGAGTCAGAACACAATTTTGTTATGTCAAAAACAACATATATCATAATACAAAAATCAAATGACTGTTAATCCATTTACAGAAGCAGGTAACGGAACTTATACAGGAGAGATCGAAGTCTCGACACCGAAGTGTCACATGAGCAGCTGCAGACCCTTCTAGGCATGCCTATTTACCCACAACTAGAACTCAAAAGTTTTAAAACAAAACAAAGTCATTTCAGAAATTTCATATACAAAGCAAGTAGTCAATCATATTCACATGCAATTAGCACTTCCAATGATATAAACATGCATCAAACACCTTGGGCAATCATTGTCCATAATTCAAAACACAATCAGCATAAATCAAATTCAACAAGCAAAACAAAGTAAGGTGTGACCATGTAAAATTAATCACAAAAACTTTCTTATTGCTTATTGCCTCGAAGTCCCAGTAATATTTGGAAGTGGTCATTGTATACGTTCCTTTATAGCATTTAACACATATACAAATCACTATTGTGCATGATTAAGAATTCATTTATGTATACTGAATACGTATGATGCATGTTCATAACCAATTCTTGGGAATATTTGCTTACTAAACTGATGTAAATATCAATTGTACTTCAAAAGTTCCAAAATTCACACATTCAATTACTATTCTAGCTTTTGCTAGAAGCACCTCAATCGAGTCAACTTTGCATAATCAATAAGATTAAGAAAATGATGTATTTTTGTAACACTTTCTTTTAGAAAATTATTCCCCTATGTTTTAAGTCTCTATTAAGACTAAGATTATTCAATTTGGTTCATTATTCTATGAGCTATGCTCAAAATACCACATACTGTGTACATTTGAAATTTTGGCTAGAGCATGATTATGCATTCAAGTTTTACAACTCATATTTCTCAATTCCAATATCTAAAAATTTCAAAATTTATACCAATGTAAAGCTAATATAATAAGCTACAACTTTGGTGAAGACACCTTAGTCTAATTCGGCCTACATCAATACATTCTATTTAATAACAATAGGACATGATTTCTGTCCTTGGTAGTGCTACAGCCTAAGCCAAGACTCAATTTCATGTCAATTTTAAAAGTCTTAGAGACAGAATTAAAATTCTACTTCTCAATAAAGTTGTAGGCATATGTCTCTAGTTTAATCTGAATCAATAATCAATCCATTTAGAAATCTTCATATCAAGTTATAATTAAAATATCAAAGCATGTTCATGAAAATTCTCCAGTTCATAACATTCCAGCAGACTTCCTCACTTTCATCCAATAAATCTTTTTCAAATCAATTTAGATAGCTCTAAATTTTTACTGAGAGAAAGAACAATGTCTTAGGAGTCTATTGGTTTAATTTTCAAGTCATTCGGAGTCGAATGACAAAGTAATGACTAAAAGAATCAACACAGTTCAATTTTGAAAAAGCCTTCGGGTGCAACTAGTCTTCTCTTCTCTCTCTAAAATGCAGGCTTCTTCTTCTTCACCATAAACTGTAGATTTTTTTCACTATTCTTACTCTCTTCTACTTACCCCATCATCTCTAATTTATACTCTCACATTTCTACTCTCATTCCAAGTCAACTTAATCTAAAACAACTCAAAATTCAAAAGTAAACACAAACATCAAAAACAAAAATTATATCCAGATATCACCATTTTTTTGTTTTTACTTTCTCTCTCTACAATAAATTTTGTTTTTATGTTTAACAACAAATCCTAAACAGAACCTATTTCATGCTTTTCCACTCCCATTTACATTCAGCTCATTATCAAAACCTCTTAAAATTCAAGATCACACAACTTCAAAAAATAGCAATTATATTCACGTATTTCATTAAAGTTTCTACACTTTCATTCTTTTTCTACATTCTTTTTCACACTTTCAGCATCTTTTCTAACCCATTAATTATCATTGAAACTACTTCTTCCTACCCCCACTCATGCATGTATCTATTTCCACACAATAAAACATCATCAACACAAATCCTTTACAAAGCCCATAACACTTTCGGTGGATGGAAATAATGAAAATAAAGAGTAACAAGTTTCAGATTGAGGTTCTTACTTTGATATTAGAATCCAAAGCCAAATACACAACCAGAGGCAAATAGCTAATTCTGTGATTAGATGGATGAACAAAAAAGAATTATGGTGTTGATGTATATGGTGAGGAACAAAGTGGAGAAAACAACAATAATTACAATAAATTTATGTTTTAGCCTAAACATAACCACGTGCATGTATAACACCTCTCCATATGTCACCATACATGTGTCCCATTTGTCATATCTATAAGCTACCGCATATTACAATACAATAGGTCCATTATTTTAATATTTTTACTAGTCTAAAATACTCCAAAATTTTGAACATTTTCTAAAATTCACTAAAAATTTTGAAATAATATTAATAGTCTCCAAATAAATTTTTAATGCAAATAATCCACAATTCGCATTTTTAATCTCATTTATAAATCAATTATACCTGAAAATGTCAATGAATGCATGTACAATTTTTTCATCAAAAATAAATATTCACATGTGTGTAAATATAATATAATGCATTAGCATGAAATGTACTACTAATTTTTCATTGTCTCTCAATTTACTATTTTGGGATCTAGCCCCGAACATGGGATATTACAATACTTACTGATTGAATTTTAGTTTTCGTCAGTAAATTGAATTATATTTACCTACGGATGGTCAAGAAACAGTCAGAAAAAATGCAAATATTCACCTTAGACTCACTGACTAAATTTTAAATTTTTTTTAGTATACTAAGTTATATCTACCGACGAATTAACATAACCATCTGTATATATTCCAACAGTAATAATTTTTTCCATCGATAAATATAACGACGGAAAACACTTTTCGTTGGTCGTTTTACTGATGGATAAGAATTTTTGTAGGCAAACTTACCGACAGCCAATTTCACAACGCATTTTTTTTCGAATGAAAAGCGCCGCTAAATTGAATTACCGATAGTTTGTTAACATTTTTCATCGGTAAACCTCCTTTTTCTTGTAATGTAATGGGTCACACATCAAAAAATAATTTGTGAAAGAAAAACAATTTAATTAAATTGAACTTAATTATAAAGTTTGAAAAATTTTGGGATCAAATATGAGATATTTGATTTTATTAAAATTAAATTAATTAGATTTTGATTTTGATTTTAATTATAATTAAAGAAATTTAATTTTAATTAAAGGCACTTAAGATTTTTATTTAAAAGGAATAACATTTTAAAAGCTAGCACCTTGTCTCCTTCCTCTCAAAATTAGTCTTGATAATTTTTCTATGGATACCATCAGATGATGAACATTTGAACAGCTTGTGATTCATCAATCGAAAAAAAAATCAAGGTTTTTCAACAGAAAGACAAACAAAGTATAATTTCTAATTCGACTTGTGTTTTATTTAAATTTATTCAATTATCGGGATTCACTCCGAATTTATAAAAAGTTTTATTTTTCGCTACATCCGTGATTTGATCACGATTAGATTTTAACACATAGAACTTCTAGTAAATTCATTTATCTTGCTTTTGCACCTCATCATAGGTTAACATACGTCAACTTGCTTAATGTGTTTAGGTTAGTATTTGGCCTTGTCGAAAATGAAGGAATAGAATTAGACACAAAGGTTAACATGCCTCGAGTTGCTTAATGTTCTTTTCTAGTTATGTCTTATGTTGTAACTTGCCAACTTGTTTAGCTCGTGGGTGACTCAGCAGCATCTGAGGCCTACTTCACTCCCAGTATGTTCTTGTTTCATAGCACCTATTACAATTGTTTGATTCTTTTATTTAATGTCGAAAACAAAAGATTTTTTTGGCTTCTTTTGTCCTTTAATTTCCATAGATGTTAATAATCGCCCACTCTTAGGGACGGAATACTAATCTAAATATTAGAATAGAGGAAGTTTGTAAGGATATAATACTCTCCATCAATCAAATTTAATTTTAATAGTTGTCAGATTTAAAACTTTTTTATTAATAAATAATATAGACATCCAGGTGAGTTTAATAGTTGTCAGATTTAAAACTTCATATTAATCAATAGTATAGACATCCAAGTGGGTCTCCTGAACACTCAGTAGCTGGCAATTTACCTTACTGATTTAATTATGAACCAAAAAAAAGAGATACATGTTACAGATGGAATGGTTCGTTCATTTGCATCTCTAACATTATACGTCCATATATATGTTATTATCTTGAGCCGATAAGACTTATCACTTAATCCTGCTCAAAGTCCCGATTAGTAAACTAGTGGAAGAAAAGAAGCTAAGTATTAATATATTAATTTTTGCTTTCAATTTTTGCGACCTTCCAGCTCCAATAGGTTTTGGAGGACGAAGACTACATATACAAAAATGTGCTTATAGTTATCCCGCTTATACCCGATACAGCTATCCTAGTCTACATGTTCGAAGATTTGAGCTCCATGCCTCCATCAAATCAAATCTCAGATACAGATGCTGTTTTTCCAGTTGGCATTGCTTTAACGTGAAATTATCGATTGTCCTCAATGACAATTAAGTATTATATGGGGAACTAGCCCATATGATCAAATATTTTAGGCCAGCCATTCTGACACAGTTTCGTCGCTTTTGGAATATTGAAAACGTGCAATTTACGTTATGTCTTTTTATGGTTTTCTTTTAGCATTTGTTTAGATCCTTAGTTAGTTGTACGGGAGAAAAGAAAAGAAAAGAAATATTGAGATGAAATGAAGAAAAATGAATATAAGAGAAATGTGATTTCTTTTTTCTTGTTTGTTTTCCTAATTTATTAAAGGAGGGAATTGAATGGAAGAACAAAATTTAAAACCTTTATGTCCTTAATTATTATTTTGTTATGAAAGTAAATTGTGATTGAGAATGTCATTTCCCCTCCTTTCCTACCAATTTGGTGAAAAATGTATTTGGACCAAACAATGAAAATTTCTCCTCCATTCTCTCCCTTTCTCTTGTCTTATTTTTGTCCAAACAATAAAAATCAAGAGAAATGTAATTCTCTTCCTTTCTTTTCCTTTACTTTCCTTCAATCCAAACAAAGTCTTAGGTACGACTCTCTATTCTTTTAATCGATTATTCTCAACTTGGTATAGTCTTTCGATCTTCCATGTGTTAATTCTATGCCAAAGTATCTGATGCACACATTTCTCTAGTACATAATGGTACAGAGAAGATGAGGTGCCCTTCTTTTATGAAGCTCAAATGGTTTTTAGATGTCTTTTTTACTTTTTCACGTTGATCACTGGATCTTCTTGATCTCTTAAATCATTTAATAGCATCATCAGTTATGTATAATTGTACGTATTTTTCAATTTTGTATGTGCTGTACTTCACTGCTGAGAAAGGAATGACCCTAAACTCACCCTTCCCAGATCCATACCTTACGGATGTATGATTACATGACAGCTATTTTTTATGATCGGAAATTAATGATTTTAATGAATCCGTGAGTTCTAGGTGGCCACAAAGAACAAACTGCACCTTTGATATCTGATGCTATCTATTTTGAGATCTTCATTTTTAGTTTGATCGTGTGTAAAGCGAGTTATAATATTTAATTCATATTGCATCAGACTTTAAAGTCGCATCTTTGACCGATATAAAGTATTATGCATTATTAATTAATAATATAACCCGTAATGAAAAGTACAGATTTTTCTCATGTTATATCATCAAAGTAAACAATTTCAATTCATATCATTTTTTTTTGCTTTAGAGATGTGATAGTGTCTCTATCAGCCTCAACTTTTATATACGAGGATACCCTTGGCAGCCTTTTTCAATGAGCTACGAGGCGAACCAACTTAGTGATAAAAAGTTTGGTCGGGTTGGTCGTGTTGGGTTCGAGTTCAGATATAATAACCCAATAGTCGATCGGTCCATTCTCCAAATATCAGTCTCATACCTGCGTCAAGCCCACTCCATGCATACATGGCCCATCCGCAGATGGAAGACTCACATGCATACGTAAAGACTTTAAACCTAGCACATGCATTATATATAAGGTATAACTCTGCCATAATAAGGGTACGTAATTGTAGCCCTAGTTCCTTTCCTCTCACAAAAAACCTATCTTCACCAAAAAAGACTGACTTGAGCGTCGGAGGGGTTAATCGGGACACAACCCCCGACTTGCCTTCTTTGTTTTGCAAGAACCTTCACGTCGAAGCTACTACAAAGAGCAGCCAACTCCATGAATCCAAACGGCAACGTTCAGTTCCGCCAGAATCCGGCAGAACCAATTGGCGCCCACCGTGGGGCCCGACTTCAGGGCACCACGTCCAGAAATACGCAGATCAGTCAGGCGGTGGCAGCTAATCCTAATGTAGCCGCTGTCGCGGCTCTGGCGTTACAACGGATAGGTTTACAGCTACCTGTAACCCTACCGCCAGCACACCATGTTTCCCACACGGAATTTTCGGATCCGAATGATCAACCGCAACCTCAAAACTTGGAGCAAGAAGAACAGAGCGTAGCCTTGGAAGATAACGCCGGAATCAATGTGTGCCCGAATCTCCAACACCAATCAGATGTAGATCCTCCGGTGCTCGTGCATACCTCCCTCACCCGAAAACAGATTGAGGAAGTGGCTGATCTGTTGATTCGCCAGATTCTACAGTCTCAGCCAACACAATAGCAGCCCTCTGCACGGCAGACCAGTATGACGACCGATCGCCACCCTACTGAAGCCCTAGAAAAAATCGTGGACGATCGGATCAATGCCGCCATGAGCTTCCGCCCGGATCGCCCGACAGCTCAATATAACTCTCCCTTCACTCCGGCAATCTTAGATAGCCTGCCCGGCACCAAAATACTAACTCCCGAAAAATACACAAGAAAGACCGATCTCCTGGACTACCTACAGCACTTCCAGTCGATGATGAATCTGCATTGCATTCCAAACGCCATTCAGTGCAAGGCTTTCTGTACAGCTTTTCAAGAAGGAGCTCGACGGTGGTTCAATAGCTTACCTCCGAGCTGTATCACGTGCTTTGAGGACTTTAGATTGCTATTCCTCAACCAGTTCGCCACAAGTAAGCGGCCGTAGAAGACGACCTTGGAAGTGATGCAGCTGACACAAGGGAGGAACGAGAGCCTACGAGAATTCATTGCTCGGTTTAATAATGAAGCGGTCGAGGTCCCCGACCTCACTTGCTCGTCCATGTTGGCAGCGCTTATGAACAACACGAGGAATGAGGAGTTCAAAAAATTGTTAGCCCTTGATCAGCCCCGATCCATTCAGGAAATAAGAAACATGGTTGATAGGTACATTCAGCTCGAAGAAGTGCTGAAAAATATGAAGCGTCGGACGGATGATCGCTCGCCAAATGACAGAGCAAGTGGTTCGCACAAACGACAAAAAGGCGAGTCGAGCTGGAGAAAACCGACCGATCGACAGGGATATCGACAGGAGTTCACCCCGCTCAACAGACGATATCACGAAATCTTGGCGCCATGAGGCGGATGGGAAACTATCCGAGAACCCGACAAGATGAAGACTCCCTCCAAGGATAGGAACCCCGATTTATATTGTCGTTTCCACAAAGATATCGGTCACGACACAGAAGATTGCTGGCAATTGAAAAGAGAAATCGAATTCTTCATACAAAGGGGAAGGCTAGGCCGATTTGTGAAGCACGAGCAAAATACCGATTGAGACAACGAACATAAGAGCGATCGGCCCAACAACAAACGACAGTATTGGAGGCGGAATGATAGAAATGATGGAGGAAGGCAGAATACGAATACAGGTGATCGACGAGAAGAGAGGACGATCAAGGGCGAGAGGGGACAGGAACGATGGGCAACAAGATGACCGACCGGCAAGGGTCATTAACATGATATTTGGTGGAAATGCAACGGGGGGATCCACCGCTAAAGGAAGAAAGAGATATGCCAAGCAGGTCGGCAAAGACTCGTCAACCAAAAGAAAGAAGGAGAGCAACAGGATGATATCGTTCGACGAGTCCGACTTTGATGGCGTAAGTTGTCCTCATGATGATGTGCTCGTTATAAATCTAAACATGGACGGCAACGAGGTGAAGCGACTAATGATTGATACGGGCAGCTCGGTCGACCTATTGTATTATGATGCCTTCAAGCAAATGGAGGTACCCGACGATCGACTACTACCTATAGAAGGACCTATTAAAGGGGTAACTGGAGCATCGGCCTATCCGTTTGCTCGGGTCTGTTTGAAAGTAAAATTCGGGCAAAGGCCGCGTCAAATTGAGAAGGACGTTGAGTTCTTAGTGGTGAAGTTTCAAGGGGCGTACAATGCTATAATTGGGCGAGCTACTCAAAACACCCTTAGAGCGGTCGTCTACACCTACTACCAAGCGATGAAATTCCCAACGCCCCATGGGGTCGGTACTATCAGGGGTCAGTAGAGAATCGCTAGGGAGTGTTATTTAGCGGAAACAAAAATACTAGACGGGGCGGTGGTCCTGACGAGCTCTCTTGATGTGAGAGCCGATGAGGAGACGGAGAGGATGAACCCAGTGGAAGAAACGCAACGGGTCGTACTGGATGAAGCCGATCGCTCTAAATTCACAAATCTAGGTTCTGAACTCCGGAAGGATCTATTTAAAGAAATCACGGACTGTTTGGTAGAAAACAGATCGGTCTTCGCCTGGGTACCGAGCAACATACTTGGAATTTCCCGATCGATCGCATCGCACTCTCTTGGCATTCGACATGACTACAGGCCGATTAGGCAAAAGAAGCAATGGCATAGCAAAGAGCGACAGGAGGTGATCGAGAAAGAAATAGAGAAACTACTCGAATCCGGGTTCATCCGAGAAGTCAAGTACCCTGAATGGCTCGCCAATGTGGTTTTAGTGAAAAAGAAGAACGGGAAGTAGAGAATGTGCATCGATTTTACCGACCTGAACAAAGCATGTCCGAAGGACAGTTTCCCCTTGCCCAAGATCGACCAGTTAGTAGACTCCACCTCCGGACATGAACTTTTGAGCTTCTTGGATGCTTTCTCGGGCTACTATCAAATTCAGATGAGTCTCGAAGATGAAGAAAAGACTGCCTTTATAACCGATCAGGGCACATATTGTTATCAAGTAATGTCGTTTGGCTTGAAGAATGCAGGGGCCACCTATCAGCGGCTCGTCATGGAAATTTTTAAGAAACAGATCGGTCGATCGGTCGAGGCCTATGTGGACGACATGGTGGTCAAAAGTAAGACGGTCGCGGAGCATGTGGAGAATCTCATAGAGGTCTTCCAGACCCTCAACAAATTTCAGATGAAGTTGAGCCCGGAAAAATGTATCTTTGGTGTGGCATTAGGAAAATTCCTGGGGTTCATGATTACTCAGCGGGGGATTGAAGCTAATCCAGAGAAGATCAAAGCCATCATCCAAATGCCCTCGCCACAATGCTTGAAAGACGTACAAATATTGACAGGTCAGATAGTCTCTCTAAGCAGGTTCGTTTCCAGATTGGGAGACAAGTGTCTCCCATTTTTCAAGATTTTAAGGAAAGCAAATGTAACCCAGTTCCAGTGGCCGGATGAATGCGAGAAAGCATTTCAACACTTAAAGCAATATTTGTCTACCCCTCCTATCCTGCAAAGCCCGGTCGAAGGGGAGAATCTGATTTTATATTTGGTAGTTACAGAAGGGTTGATCAGCGCAGTACTTGTTCGATTGGAGGGAAATGAGCAGCGCCCGGTCTACTACGTCAGTAAGGAGTTGACCGGACTGGAAACGCGGTATGCGCCTATAGCAAAACTAGCTCTCTCCTTGATAACGACGGCTCGGAAGCTAAGACCTTACTTCCAAAGTCATACCATCGGGGTATGGACCGACCAACCCCTCAGACAGTGCCTTCAAAAGCCCGAAACCTCGGGTAGCCTAATAAATTGAGCGGTAGAGCTAGGGGAGTTCGACATACAATATAAGCCTCAGACGATGATTAAGGCACAGGTGTTGGCAGACTTCATTGCAGAAATGAGCTAGCCTAGCTCGCAGGATAAGCAATACCCTGCCTGGAGCTTATTCGTTGATGGGTCGTCTAACGCTGAGGGATGCGGAACAGGAGAAGTATTGGTTAGCCCGCATGTGGAAGAAAAGGTGGAATACGTTCTTCGGTTAGAATTTAAGGCCTCCAATAACGAGGCAGAATACGAGGCTCTGATAGCCGGCCTCCAACTGGTTAGGGAAATGGAGGTAAAACATCTCAAGGTTTATAGCGATAGCCAAGTAGTGGTCGGTCAAGTCACCGGGCAATATGAAGCAAAGGGGGACAGCATGATCAAGTACCTAGAGCTAGTAAAGCAGGAGTTAAGTGATTTCGAGCAGTATTCAATCAGTATAATAGAACGAGCTCGAAATGCTAAGGCGGATGCGCTCTCCAAAATGGCTTCCGATCGAGATGCCAAAAATAACGTTCTGGTCGAGCGACTAGACCGACCTAGCATCCAGAAAGCCAAGGAAGTTCTTGACGCAAATACCGGTCGATCGAGCTAGATGGAGCTGATCAGGCGGTATCTCCTAGAGGGAACACAACCAGAAGAAACCTCGGAGGCCAAGAAACTGAGAATAAAGGAAGCCGAGTATGCGATCGTTAATGGCACCCTATACAAGCGATCTTATGATTGGCCACTGCTGCGATACTTGAGCGAAGAAGAGGTAGAACAAGCAATGGCCGAAGTCCACGAAGGAATGTGTGGAAACCATGTAAGAGGTAGAATGTTGGCTCATAGGCTGATCAGACAGGGGTACTACTGGCCGACAATGAGGAAAGACTGCCAGGAGAAGGTCGACCGATGTGAGGCTTGCCAGAAAAACAGTAGCCTATCTCATCAGCCAACCGAGAGGATGCAAATCGTGATTCATCCTATCCCCTTTGCTCAGTGGGGGATGGATATACTAGGGCCCTTCCCTCTCGGTGTCAGACAAAAAAAGTTCCTGGTAGTGGCAGTGGAGTACTTCACCAAATAGGTAGAAGCAGAAGCGGTCGCTACAATTACCGAGCAGAAGGTGAAAAACTTCGTGAAGAAAAATATACTATGTCGCTTCGGGATGCCTATGGTGCTGATTACGGACAATGGTAGGCAGTTCGATAACGAAAAGTTCAGAGATTTCTGTGATCGACTGAAGATAAGGCTGCAGTTGACCTCAGTAGCTCATCCCCAAAGCAACGGTCTCGCAGAGAACACCAATACAAAGATAATTAGTGCTCTCAAGAAGCGCCTAGATGGCCGAAAGACCTAGGTGAAAGAACTAGACGAAGTGTTGTGGGCATACAGAACCACACCAAACGGAGCCACAGGGGAAACCCCTTTCAGGATGACCTTCGGGGCAGAAGCCTTAGTTCCATTAGAAGTGGTGTTGCATAACCAAAGGGTGTCGAGCTATGAAGAAGAGCGGAATAATGAAGCCCGCCGAGCAGAACTCGTGCTTCTTAGCGAAGACAGGGATAGGGCAGCCGTTCGTTCGGAAGCCGTCAGGCAAAAAGCAACGAAGATCTACAACTGGAGAGTAAAACCGAGTGATGTAAAGGTCGGTGGATACGCCCTACGAAAAGTCGAGGCGACTGGGAAACACCCTGCAAAGCTCAGACAAGCGTGTGAAGGACCCTACCAGGTCATCAAGCAAGCCGGACATGGCTCTTACATCCTTCGCGGTACGAACGGGAAGATACTATCGAGGCCCTGGAACTCCCGAAACTTGAAGGAGTTTTACCAGTAGATAAGTTTCATTTCAGTTAGTCTTTGTTTATTACTGTTATTTGTACACAAACTGTGGATACCTTTTTCCTGACCCTGCTAGTCAGGTTTTTTAACAACCCGTATGTAGGAAAATCCCGGTGTGAGCATCACATGCCCACGGTGCGGAAAACAAAATTTTTTATTCCGGGACCTTCCCGAAAGCCAGGATCCATGTGTCTATATAACAAACTCAAACCATAACGGCCAAAGGAGACCATCTCCAACGGTATCCACGTAGAGATCGGAGAACCTAACCGGGACAAACCCTTTGACCCGGGAATAGCTAGAACAAATTAAAGACTGCTAGATCTTACCTTTGTTCTTGGAGAGCTTGAGAAACGATGGAGAGAAGGAGAAAACTTGGAGACCAAAGTGATGATCGTTGGAGATGAGAGATGAGAGGAAAAAACTCTTTCTTCCTTCTCTTTTAAAACCCACGAAGATGATCATCCCACTAAGACCAAAGAAACTCTTTCTTTCTTGCTTTTTCTATATGCCACGATCATCTTCTTTTCTCTTTATTCAAAACCAACGAACATCCTCTCTACTTCTCATCAAAAGCCATGTGTCTTCAACCTTTAAAGACTCATTTAATGCTAAAGTGAAAGGCTTGTTCCACGTTAGCCTTTATATATATATATATATATATATATATAAAGTTAAAATGATAAGCATCATTCTTTGGCTTCCACGTATGGCATATATATATATATTAATTAATTAATTAATTAATTACTTAATTAATCAATTATATATATATATATAAATAAATGCTGAAGTGGTCCAGTCACACTGGGGTAGGTCCTAACGACCTACCGGGTCCCGATATGAAAAAAACTCCCGGAAATGTTTTTCAGCAATATCGATGTCGCGATCTCATCGGGACATATCTCGATCTCATCGGGATCCATTTAATCCTTTTGCTCTCCATATATTGGAACTCTGTCCAAAACTATTTTACGAATTCTCCGAGACACTCTTATGCGTGTGACCCATTAGGTTCCCGGTTATGTTGGCCACTTAGATCAACACTTAATCTAAGTAAGTCATGAGCGGTATCTAGCAACACATCATGACCCCCAATTGACCGGAAAGTAATTGGTTTGACGAATGAACATGTATTCATCATGAACCATATCACGAACCTTTCCATAGACAATTACTGTGCAATTCGTCCTTTCACCATGCTATACCCCACTTGGTTATGAGTATGGGCAATGTGTCAACTCTTACTAGACTGACTAAGTCAAATCTAGTCCAAGTGATTTCAGTTCTTGTCCTGGGACTCATTACTTAATATGTCAATGAAAACACTCTTCATGACATATATACTCCGGCCAGAGATTTCCAAGTAATGACCCTGACAAGAGGCCATGGGTATCATCTTCTGCTATCACAGAAGTGGTGAATCCTTTATTGGCTACTCAATTACCTTGAATACCTCAAGTCGCACCCAAGCACCACCCTATGAGCGACCTCAGAAGGCAACAAGGAATGGAGTCAAAGCACGAATCAAGATCCAAGATATCCTTAAGCACCTCAAGTCTAAGGATACTTGCACCATTGCTATGATGAGATTATCACTGACATTAGAATAGGACATCCATGTGATGATCTCATAGCAGTCATCCAATGTACTTACTACCTCTAGTAAGCATCCACATCTCAACCCTAAATATCTCATATTTACGCTTACGAGATCCACCGCTTGACCAAATCAAGGAGTTTAAGATGTGCTAGTCTTTCGGATTCCGATATCCAGTCTCAATAATCCTATGACTAGGGATAATTTAGATACTGATATAATTGCACATGATAGGAATCTCAGTAATATGATCACATCATAATTTCCTTCATGCTATGTCATATATCATGGACTTCATTAATTTGCTTATTGATCAATATCGGTTCATAAATAATGAGCGACAGAACGTAATGAAATATGCCTTTCTTTATTTATTCATAAAGATCGTACACAAATTTGTACAAAATGCGCTAAAAGGCGATTGCCTTGAGCACTACTCTAACAATCTCCCACTTGACCTAAAGCCAATCGCCTTGATATCTAATACCATAGGCGAGTACATGAGAATCAAAACTCTTCTGTGACAATGGCTTTGTCAATGGATCATCAATATTCTGCTCTGTGGGAATTCTCTCTATCTGCACATCACCTCGACCAATGATCTCCCTGATCAGGTGATATCTGCGGAGTACGTGTTTAGATCGTTGATGAGACCTTGGTTCCTTCGCCTGCACAATAGCCCCATTGTTGTCACAATACAACTGCATGGGCCCATCACTGCTAGGAACCACACCAAGTTCAGTAATGAACTTCTTGATCCAAACCGCCTTCTTCTTTATACAAGCGGCAATGTACTCTGCCTCGGTTGTTGAATCGACAGTTTTCTCTTGTTTGGAACTCTTCCAACTGACCGCCCCGCCATTCAGTGTGAATACGTAACCTGATTGGGATTTGGAATCATCCTTATCAGATTGGAAACTGGCATCTGTATACCCGCTCACCTGGAGATCTCCATTCCCATATATCAAGAACACATCCTTAGTCCTTCGCAAGTACTTGAGGATATTCTTGACAGCAACCCAGTGACCCTCACCAGATCTCGATGGTATCCGCCGTAACACTTAGAGCATATGATACATCGGGTCTCGTACATAGCACAACGTACATGATAGATCCTACCGCAGATGCATACGGGATCATATTCATACTCATCCTCTCATCTTGTGTCTTAGGACACATAGATTTCGAGAGTGTTATCCCATGAGTCACGGGAAGGTACCCTCTCTTGGATTGCTCCATGCTAAACCTCTTTAGCATCTTGTCTATGTACGTTGATTGTGAAAGACCAAGCAACCTTTTTGATCTATCTCTATAGATTCTTATCCCAAGGATATAAGTTGCTTCACCAAGGTCTTTCATGGCAAATTGTTTGGACAACCAAATCTTGACTGATTGTAGCATAGAGACATCGTTTCCTAGCAATAATATGTCATCTACATACAGCACAAGGAATACGATTGCAGTCCCATTAACCTTCTTATACACATAGTGTTCGTCCGAATTTTGTGAGAAACCAAACTCTTTGATTACCTCATCAAAATTGATGTTCCAACTCCGGGATGCTTGCTTCAATCCATAGATGGGTTTTTGAAGCTTGCATACCTTTTCGCCATCATAGGAGGTGAAGCCCTCAGGTTGTGTCATATACACATCCTCATTGATTTCCATTTAGAAAGCGTCTTCACATCCATTTGCCATATCTCATAATCATAATGAGTGGCAATGGCTAGGAGTATCCTAATGGATTTAAGCATTGCTACTGGGCTGAAGGTCTCGTCGTAGTCAACTCCTTGTCTTTGAAGAAAACCTTTAGCTACAAGCCTTGCTTTATAGGTAATCACATTACCATCCATGTCGGTTTTCTTTTTGAAAACCCATTTGCACCCTATGGGTTTGATTCCTTCGGGTGCCTCAACCAAAGTCCATACTTGGTTTTCATACATGGAATCCATTTCAGCCTGCATGGCGTGAAACCATTTCTGAGACTCTGAACTCTTCAGAACCTCTTCATAGGTGGTAGGCTCATCATTTTCTATGAGCAATCGTCATTCTGTTCATTCACGAAATCCATATCTCTCGGAACAGGCGTATCCTCGTGACCTACGAACTTCGTGTGTTGTAGAAGGTTGAATGTTACTTCATCTGTATGAGTCACGCCAGTTCGAGCATTGATCTGCGTCATTTCGAGCATCTGAACTTCTTCAAGTTCAATCATGTTCCCACCGTCTTCTTGTAAAAGAAACTCTTTCTAAAAAGACAACATGCTTCGAAATAAACACCTTTTGTTCCTCAGCAAGGTAGAATTGATATCCCATTGTTTCTTTAGGATATCCTACGAACAAACACTTGTCGACTTTGCATCAAGTTTATCTCGACCGTGTCCTCTTCACATAAGGTGACAACCCCAAACTTTCAAATGAGTAAGATAGGGTCTTTTGTTAGTCCACATCTCATATGGAGTAACATCAACTGTCTTTGATGGAACTCTATTTAACAAGTAAACAGCTGTCTCGAGTGCATACCCCCAAAAGGATTTTGGTAACTTTGCAAAGCCCATCATCGATCGTACCATGTCTAACAAGGTTCGATTTCTCCTTTCTGCCACACCATTATGCTGTGGTGTGTAAGGAGGAGTCCATTGAGATAAAATCCCATTATCTCTGAGATAATCCAAAATTTCTTGGTCTAAGTATTCCCCACCACGATCAGATCGTAATGTCTTAATACTTTTCCCAAGTTGGTTTTCTACTTCATTTCTGAATTGTTTGAACTTTTCAAATGCTTTAGATTTGTATCTCATCGACATCTGAGCACCCATATCGAGAATAATCATCGATAAAGGTAATGAAGTAAAGACAACCACTTGCATGGATGGACATCGACCACATACATCTGAATGTATTAGGTCTAATACTCCGATCGCTCGTTCACCCTTTCCCTTAAAGGGTAATTTAGTCATCTTGCCTAATAAACAGGATTCGCATGTGTCATATGATTCATAATCAAATGACCCTAAACTACCACTCTTATGGAGCTTAGCTATGCGTCTCTCATTTATATGGCCAAGGCGACAATGCCATAAGTAAGTTGATTTTAAATTATCTCGTTTATGTCTTTTAGTGTCATTGACATTCATAATTGGATGTGACATATCTAATATGTAAATTCTATTGCATAATGTACCAGTACCATAAAGCATTCCATTCAAACTAATAGAATAACCATTGTTACTAAAGTCAAATGGAAACCAACTCTATTTAAACAAGAAATGAATAATATGTTCTTTGTTAATCTGGTACAAAATAACATTCATCCAATTTAATTACAAGCCCGATGGGGAGTGACAAAAGTAAGTGCCTACGCTAATGCAAAGAACTCTTGCTCCATTTCCCACACGCAGTCTAGTTCTCCTTCATGAGTCATCTCTCGTCCCCGAGGCCCCGTGCATATCGGTGCATATGTTTGAGCCACAACCGGTATCTAATACCCATATGTTATGGTCAGAAATAGTATTAACCTCAATGACAAACATACCTGAAGAAGCTGAGGCATCTGATGCCTTTTTCTGCTTCAATTCATCCAGATAGACTTTACAATTTAAGCCCAATGGCGGTCTTGCCTGATGAAAGCAAGTTCCTTTTGGTGCAGTCTCTTTGGTTTTCTTCTTGGTTGCACTTCCTTTTGGTTTCTTAGACCTTTTCTTCTTTAGATTCTTTTTCTTTGAACCAGAAGAAGAAGCCATCATAAGCACTTGCTTACTATCCTTCTTGATAGATTGCTCTGCTGTCTTGAGCAGATTGATCAACTCAGGGATTGTCGTGGATATTTGGTTCATCCGATAGTTTAACACAAACTGTGAATAACTATCAGACAATCCAACTAGAATTAAGTCAACACTTAATTCATAATCCATAACAAAACCTAAGACGGCCAACCTCTCAATATACTCATTCATCTTGATCATCTCGCACTGCGAGATGAACTGAGTCATCTTAGTAGTGAAGAGTAGCCTCGAGGTCTCGAACCTTTCAGACCGAACTTGCTCATCAAACAACTCCCTAAGATGAAACACTATGGTATGAACATCCATAGACTCATGCTGCTTCTACAGCTCTGGTGACATCGAGGCAAGCGTAATGCAGGTAGCCATGTCACTGTCTTTAAGATGCTTACGATATGCTTTCTGATCCTCATCAGAAGCATCAGCAGCAGGTGGATCAGGAAGTGAAACATCTAGGATATATCCCAGTTCCTCTGACCTGAGAACAATTCTCAGATTTCTCAGCCAATCTAGAAAGTTAGGTTCAGTTAATTTGTTGGAGTCCATAAGTGAGCGCAAGTTCACACTGGAAGTCATTTTCAATAACCTATAGGGAAAGAGAGAAAGAATGTTAGAATAGAATTACATGCATGATCATAAGGACTTGAATGACATGCATATGGCTCCCACTAGTTTCAAAGAATCCATAACCCTCAGTATGAATCCAAGAAACATTATGACAAAATGTCCTAGTGGGTCGATATCCGACATTGCTAAGGATAACCTTGGGTTTACCCAACAAGCCACCTTAGGTCAATCGGTAGGTATCGGTCATACCAATTGCATCATAGATATCCGACATTACTAAAATGACCTTGGGTTTACCCAACAAGCCACCTTAGATCTATCGGCAGGTATCGGTCATACCATTTGATTCATAGATGCAACTATCAACTAGTGCTATCAACTCGTGATGTATGCACACACATTGGGTTATCAACTCTTGATACGTGTACATCTGATGTACACTACCCAATTTCGCCTCTGTCCACGTTGACCTTAAGTTTACTCAACAAATCAATGCTTCTAGTGAAAACCGACCCATTAATCCGAAAATCTTATTTTCATGGTTCGAACATATCCGTATAGAGCGAGCTTGGGTTTACCCAACAACCCAACTCTATAAGAACTCTGGTTCTTCCCATATTAATGGAAGGCGTTAGTTTTCATATGATGTGTGAGGGTTTTCTGGTCTCATCTTTTTTCTTCTCCAAGCCGTAGGATTATAGTCACTATGACTATATGGAAAGAGTTAGGGTATTTCATCAATCACATTGAGTCTATACCTAAAATCATCCATCATCCCACCTCTGCATGTTGTTGTAGGCAACTGGTGCATGTTCTAGTCGACTGGTGCATGTGCCAGTCGACTGGAACTTATGCTAGTCGACTACTATAGGTTAGTGTGCAAGTTCGGTCATTGGTACATGTTCTAGTCATTCGGAATGGATTATCAGCACTTTCGAAATGATGATGCATGTTTCATTGGAATGGATCTGCCGGTCGGTGGTACATGTGCCGATCATTGGTTTTCCCTGCTATCTAATCGGCTAATTTCTCAATCCGTGTAGATCAAATTCACAATACCAAGTGTAATATCCTTTATTATGATGTACCAATGAAACACTTTCCATGCTTACCATATATAGTCAAACTATACATGAAACTTGAAATTGATGAATACACTCTTATTCATTTAGATTTCCAAATAATTTGAGAATATCAAACTATCACCCTAAGTATCTCTAGGTAGTATACACTTTATCAAGACTACTTGCTTTTGTCACAAAATTTGTGACGCCAAAACAATCAAGATAAGGGAATATACTAACGAGACGCTAATGAGACACATTTGACATCCTAAATTGTTTGGAAACCTGATTTCAAGAAAATCATTTAAGCAAGCATAAAACATCAATATAACACATTTTTAATCACATTAAAAATGATCCAAGGCATTGGAATTGAGAAATACACAATTTTTCATTTCAAACAAAACAGTTCCAGCAACTTTCTCAAAACTGCCAAGCTCTGTGTTTTGCTTGACAAACTCATTGAAAAAATTTCAATAAATTCTGAGAAAATTACAGAGGTTACAACATGTTCCCAACATGCTTCATGAATTTTTTCAGGATTTATTTCCAACAAAAACTCATCCAACCTCAGCAACAAAGCCAATGTAGAATCTGTGTTCCTCAACACAGTTATTCCCAACGGCACACAATAAATTCTCAAATAACTAGTAAATCACCTTGAAAACATTTTTCCATTCTCATAGACATTCATAAACATCTTAGAGACATGTTGGTGAAAGCAAATCCGAAATTTCTACAATTTATTCTCGAATTTATAAGCATGCCTGTTCATTGAATGTGCACAAAGATAGCAACCAGAACATTAGGGAATAAATTAGCAAAACCATATCAAATCACATTGATAAATTCCAAGCTTCCACAGACATATGCAACAACATCTTGTGAACATATCTGGGCAAGAAAATTTCGAAAACAATATTTCTACACTGAATTCGAAATTCACACAATCAACATGCATTATCGTCACAAGCAATAGGCAACTCCGACCTAGTCATGGTTTCTTCGTTATATCGACACAAGTGGCTCGATACTCATGTAGGAAAATCCCGGTGTGAGCATCACATGCCCACAGTGCGGAAAACAAAAATTTTTGTTCCGGGACCTTCCCGAAAGCCAGGATCCATGTGTCTATATAACAAACTCAAACCATAACGACCAAAGGAGACCGTCTCCAACGGTATCCACGCAGAGATCGGAGAACCTAACCGAGACAAACCCTTTGACCCGGGAATAGCTAGAACAAATTAAAGATTGCTAGATCTTACCTTTATTTTTGGAGAGCTTGAGAAATGATGGAGAGAAGGAGAAAACTTGGAGACCAAAGTGATGATCGTTGGAGATGAGAGATGAGAGGAAAAAACTCTTTCTTCCTTCTCTTTTAAAACCCACAAAGATGATCATCCCACTAAGACCAAAGAAACTCTTTCTTTCTTGCTTTTTCTATATGCCACGATCATCTTCTTTTCTCTTTATTCAAAACCAACGAACATCCTCTCTACTTCTCATCAAAAGCCATGTGTCTTCAACCTTTAAAGACTCATTTAATGCTAAAGTGAAAGGCTTGTTCCACGTTAGCCTTTATATATATATATATATATATAAAGTTAAAATGATAAACATCATTCTTTGGCTTCCACGTATGGCATATATATATATATATATTAATTACTTAATTAATCAATTATATATATATAAAAATAAATGCTGAAGTGGTCCAGTCACACTGGGGTCGGTCCTAACGGCCTACAAGGTCCCGATATGGGAAAAATCCCCGAAAACATTTTTCAGCAATATCGATGTCGCGATCTCATCGGGACATATCCCGATCTCATCGGGATCCATTTAATCCTTTTTCTCTTCATATATTGGAACTCTGTCCAAAACTATTTTACGAATTCTCCGAGACACTCTTATGCGTGTGACCTATTAGGTTCCCGGTTATGTTGGCCACTTAGATCAACACTTAATCTAAGCAAGTCATGAGCGGTATCTAGCAACACATCATGACCCCCAATTGATCGGAAAGTAATTGGTTTGACGAATAAACATGTATTCATCATGAACCATATCACGAATCTTTCCATAGACAATTACCGTGCAATTCGTCCTTTCAACATGCTATACCCCACTTGGTTATGAGTATGGGCAATGTGTCAACTCTTACTAGACTGACTAAGTCAAATCTAGTCCAAGTGATTTCAGTTCTTGTCCTGGGACTCATTACTTAATATGTCAATGAAGACACTCTTCATGACATATATACTCCGGCCAGAGATTTCCAAGTAATGACCCTGACAAGAGGCCATGGGTATCATCTTCTGCTATCACAGAAGTGGTGAATCCTTTATTGGCTACTCAATTACCTTCGAATACCTCAAGCTGTACCCAAGCACCACCCTATGAGCGACCTCTGTAAGGCAACAAGGAATGGAGTCAAAGCACAGAATCAATATCCAAGATATCCTTGAGCACCTCAAGTCTAAGGATACTTGCACCATTGCTATGATGAGATTATCACTGACATTAGAATAGGACATCCATGTGATGATCTCATAGCAGGTCATCCAATGTACTTACTACCTCTAGTAAGCATCCACATCTCAACCCTAAATATCTCATATTTATAGTTTCTGAGATCCACTGCTTGACCAAATCAAGGAGTTTGAGATGTGCTAGTCTTCCGAATTACCGATGTCGGTCTCGGTAATCCTATGACTAGGGATAATTTAGAATCTTGACATAATTGCACATGATAGGAATCTCGATGGTATGATCACATCATAATTTCCTTCATGCTATGTCATATATCATGGACTTCATTAATTTGCTTATTGATCAATATCAGTTCATAAATAATGAACAGCAACGTAATGAAATATGTCTTTCTTTATTTATTCATAAAGACTATACACAAATTTGTACAAAATGCGCTAAAGGCGATTGCCTTCAGGGCACTACTCTAACACCGTACCCTCATTATCATCAATAAAGGGGTTTTCAGATTTCTCGGTAAGAAGGAATTGCATTAAATTTGGCAAAGTACAAAATCCCATCGACATAGCTCGGCCGGGTCGCCAAGACAAGATCCTTGAGACCACAGCTCGGCCTCGATTATAGATCGACCAGGTTGCCAAGACAAGATCCTTGGAACCATCAATCGACTTCGACATTGACTTCGACATAGCTCGGCCGGGTCGCCAAGACAAGATCCTTGGGACCACAGCTCGGCCTTGACTACAGATCGACCAGGTTGCTAAGACAAGATCTTTGGAACCATCGTTCGACTTTGACATAGCTCGGTCGGGTCGCCAAGACAAGATCCTTGGGACCACAACTCGGCCTCGATTATAGATCGACTAGGTTGCCAAGACAAGATCCTTGGAACCATCGATCGACTTCGACATTGACTTTGACATAGCTCGGCCGGGTCGCCAAGACAAGATCCTTGGGACCACAGCTCGGCCTCGACTACAGATAGACCAGGTTGCCAAGACAAGATCCTTGGAACCGTCGATCGACTTTGACATAGCTCAGTCGGGTCGCCAAGACAAGATCCTTAGGACCACAACTCGGCCTCGATTATAGATCAACCAGGTTGCCAAGACAAGATCCTTGGAACCATCGATCGACTTCGACATAGCTCGGTCGGGTCGCCAAGACAAGATCCTTGGGACCACAGCTCGGCCTCAACTATAGATCGACCTCGATGCCGGTCGTCCATGAGCAACTTTATCTAATCCAACTATAGATCGAAAATAAAGAACATAAAACGCGGAAAATGACTTCGAAATAATGAAGGGAAAAATAAGAATTTCATTTTTGAATTTGTCCTGGCCACAAGCCCGACCAGGTGAGCTTCAAAAGTCCGCAGAAGGGGAACTACGAGCAGCTGAAGGAATAGGAGAAGCCTCAGAAATCGGTGGATGCACAGGAGAAACCTCAGAAGTTGACGGAGCAATTGAAGTGGGAGTAGGGCCTAAGGGAGCAACTGGAGGAATACCTTCATGAGGAAGCTCTTCCTCCTCCGAGCTAAGATCCAGCTCTTCATCCGAAACAATGGCCTGTTCTCCCTCGACTTTCCCCTTTATATCCTCCAAGGATAGGCCGAGAGCTGCGGGAAGAAACGGCTCGGCATACTCCTCAAATGAAGGACACACTGACCCCTCAGGAATGTGAGCCGCGTGGCACTTCTTAAGGACCGAGAGGGTTAGATCACAGGCAAGCTCTAAACATTCCTCGTTCAGAAACCGCCTTTTCCATCATTTTATTGCCTCGATCCTCTGCTTCTTAATAAAACCCCGCAGCTCCCACAATGTGTCCTCGGTCCTATTTCTGCCCTCCACCGTTATGTGGCAATCCTCGAGGTACTTCTTACCAAGCTCCCGCTCCTTCTCCACCATCTCCTTTAGCTTGTCGTTCGCTGTAGCCAGCTGGTTCCTCTCCTCCTCCCCTGTGGCCAGTTGAAGCCTCAGGATGCCCATCGCTTCCTCCTGGAATTTCTTCTCCTCCTCCAAGGAAGAGTTCTGAGCTTGGAGGAAGTCTCTCCCCTCCTTGACCTCTGAAAGCTCGTCCTTCAAAGCCTTCACCTGCTCATGGAGGTCCTGGACTTCTCGGTCCAGAGTTTCCAAACGCTGCACCACTGCGAAGGACATTACCGCACTCAAGTATCTTCGCTCTGAAGGAGTTGAGACCCGACTCAGTTACTCTTCTTATCCATGGTCTGCTCGTCCACAGGGGGAGTAATCCTCTCAGCAATATGGTGGGACACTTCGAGGTCCCCGATCGAGGCAGTTTTGGCCAACTTGATTGTAGACTCCCACTGCTCGGCGTTAACTGCTCGCCCTTTCCCCTTGCCCTTCTTCTCTTTCTCTTTCCCGCCTTGACCAGACGGGCCGAATGGTAGATCACCAAGCCAGATCAGTCTCTTCCTCTTAAGAGGAGGCTCCACTTCCTCCTCCTCCTCCTCCTTGACCCACTTGGCCATTTCATGGTTGGTACGATCAAGAATCAGCAGCGCCACAACAGGGCGTTCTTGAAGATCGGAGGATCGGCGTCACGGAGGAATGGCCTAGCTCCACTGGCGGAGCGGCGACTTCACCAGTCCCCATCACCTTCCTCTTCTTCCTCTGCTTGGCCTGTTTCTTGGACTTAGAAGAGGGCCCGTCAAAATCTTCTATCCTCACCATGGCTGCACAACAACAAAACAACTCATAAAGAGAAATCAATAATCAAAAAATGTAGTTAGTAAATAAACCACAAAGGGTCAACCAGACGGGGCGGTTTCCTCGCCTAGCCCGCTAATTTGTGGCGGGGGGTCGAGCAGAAAAGAATTAGTCGAAGCCCCCCCGCGGTATCCTAGAATGAGCCGAGCAAAGTCGTATCGGCCGAGCTCCTTTATGCGACCAACTACTACCCACTCTTCTCTGCTAAGGGATATACTCGACGCGTCATTCCACTGCTTGGCTAAAGGATAACTCCATTGCCGAGACTCGAAGGAGGATTCTAGGGCTTTCACGAAGAAATACTTCATCCGCCAAGAGGAGATTTTTGAAGCTGTTCCCGTCGGGCGATACCTAGCATCTCTATACAGCAGAGAAGGGACCCCCGCCCAAGAGCTCGGACTCTGGTTCATCCTCAAAAAATGGAGCAAGATGCCAATCGAAGGGCGGCAGCTGAACTGATGGCACAGCAAAGCCAATCCATTGATGAACCTCCAGCCGTTCGGAGGGATTTGACTCGGCATCAACTGGTAGGCAGCACACACCTCGTCAACAATTGGGGCGTATGGAAGCCTCATCCGCCTCTGAGAAAAAAGCTATCGAAGCGGCGAAATATCCACTTAAGTTGCTATGGATTCGCTCGTTCCACAAGGCCAACCTAGGCCCTCAAACCATAGGGATGTTGTTCCTAATGACCAACCGTTTCAGCTCAGGCGCGGTCATCGTCGATTCATTCCTTGGCGGCGCCTCCACAACCAACCCATCCTTCCTTTCTCTCGTAGATATTTCTTCAACCTCTCCTACCGTACTTCTAGTACTGACCGTCGATATGCTTACCAAGAAGAAAACCTTTGAAAAAAAAGTTTAGAGGGGGAAATGAAGGAAGGAGACGTACCTATTTAGTGGTATGAAGTTGGGAAATCGGACGACGGTTGAAAAAAATTTCCGCGAACTGAGAGCAAGAAAGGGCAAAGGAAAGTAGAGTGAAGGCAAGAGAACGAAGCAAGTGTGAAGAAAACCCGCAATATATTGATCCTGAGTACTTCTAGAAAATCGGTCGAGCAGAAGTCCCAATCAAAGCACGACACGTGGAGGAAATCCGAACAAGCTCGGACACGCGACAGAATCCGAGCCAAGGAGAATTAGGGTTATTCAAAATTCGGAGCGGCGCAACAGTTGAAAGGACGTACATGACAGCTGCACAACGGTTACAAGGACGATACGTTTCAGATTCTGAAAAACTGCCAGAGGGCACGCGCCGTCAATAATAAATGCTCCAAGTACCTTCACGCGCTCACTAATGATGACCACCCGATCTACTTTGGTGCGAGCTATCATGCAATAATCTCAATCTTGACTATTGGGACTCTCGGTAAGCCGATCCCAATCTGACGACCATGCACTACTCCGAGCTGTCCCACGGATGAGCTATAATGCTAATACCCGACCGATCAGGCCTACTCCAAGCTGTCTCACGGACGAGCTACAAGACCCACGCATACTCCTTCGACCCTTCTCTTTGCTCAAACTCGAGGAGTAGGGGGGCTTATGGTCGGGCCGGTCGTGCTGGGCCCGAGTCCAGACATAATAACCCAAGGGTCGATCGGTCCATTCTCCAAAGATCAGTCTCATACCTGCACCAGGCCCACTCTACGCATACACGACCCATCCGCAGATGGAAGACTCTTATGCATACGTAAAGACTTAAACCTAGCACATGCATCATATATAAGGTATAACTCTGCCATAATAAGGGTGCGTAATCGCAACCCTAGTTCCTTTCCTCTCACAAAAAACCTATCTTCACCAAAAAAGACTAACTTGAGCGTCGGAGGGGCTAATCGGGACACAACCCCCGACGTGCCTTCTTTGTTTTGTAGGAACCTTCACGTCGAAGCTACTACAAAGAGCAGCCAACTTCATGGATCCAAACGGCAACGTTCAGTTCCTCCAGAATCTGGCAGAACCAAAGTTAATTATTTCAATGGATTTGCTCGCTTTCACACACAAATTTTCATATATTAAAATGAATGCTCTCTAAAAGCATGTTTCCAATAAAGTATTAAATTTTAAATATTTTATAACACAATTATTTATTTTTAAGTATAATTAATCTTTTCTTATCTATAAAATTGCCAACTAAAAATATATTTTGAATCTCAACGTTTACAAATAAAAGTTAAATATATCATAACGTTTTGAAGTGTTCAAATTGAACCTCAACGATTTTAAAATATTCAAAACAGAACTTAAGTGGATGAAAATTTAACGAGATTAATTTTATATCACCAAACATAATGTTAATACCTACGTGATATTATTTTTATATTTTTAAATAAAAAGGAGCCACGATATCATATGACAAATGAGAGCCGTTATTAAAATGTGTAGATACAAACATTATTGATACTTGGTGGCAAGTGAAATTCACTATTTAAAACATATAAATAGTGGGTATAACTTATAATGTCACTTGATTTTAGAATCTATGTTTTGATTAATTTGAAAATTAATTATGTAACCGTAGGGTGTATGATATGATGTTTATCCTATAGAAATTATATCTGTCAAATTTTTGTTGTTTTAAATATTTTAAAAAATAAAACTTAATTTGAATGTTAGAAAGATATGTTACACTGAACGAGGTTCAAAACACTTTTTTTGCAGGATGGATCTTCTGTTCATTTTTGTCTGTTTTTATCTTTTCATATAAAATTTAACTATTTATTTATATACATCTCGCGTGAATATATAGCTGAAATTTTTGGAAGAGTAAGTACAAGAAAAAAAATGGACTCAAAGTAATTAAGTAGATGTATTCTCACTCTCTTTTATTATTTTGAATTGTTTAATCGACTCGTTCGATCATAGGGTGCGAATCACCCTCTATTTAAAGTTGTAAGCCCTCTGTGTTCATGCACAACCTTCTCACTCTTAACGACTGCTGTTTCTCTACATCCTCTGAAATTTGTTTCAATGGATGAACTCTCAAAATATGATGCAAATTACGTTCCTCTCACCCCCATAACTTTCCTTCAAAGGGCTTCTTCGGTTTATGCCAATCGCACCTCCATTATCTATGACAGTACTCGCTTCACATGGCGCCAGACATATGAACGGTGCTGTCGCCTTGCTGCTTCTCTCCGTTCCTTAAATATTTCCAAGAACGATGTTGTAAGTCCCTCGGTTTATGGCTATAATCTGATCCCATTTCTGCTATTGAAGATGTACTTAAGCTTGCTATGTTTTGATGTTTTATAGGTGTCGGTTTTGGCTCCTAATATCCCTGCTTTGTACGAGATGCACTTTGCTGTGCCTATGGCAGGAGCTGTTCTTAACGCTGTCAATACAAGATTGGACGCGAAGAACGTAGCCACAATTCTCCGCCATTCCGAAGCAAAGATCTTCTTTGTGGACTATCTGTTCATTCCCTTGGCAACGCGGGCTCTACAGTTACTGTTGGACGAGTCACAGGGAATTCCTTTGGTTATTGTTATTGATGAGATTGGTGCACAAAAGGGTACTGTCCGATCAGGCGAGTTGGAGTATGAGCAACTTGTCAAGAATGGAGATTCAAGGTATGTTCCTGAAGAGATTCGAGATGAGTGGGATCCAATAGCGTTGAATTACACATCTGGGACGACATCGGCACCAAAAGGTGTGGTGTACAGCCACAGAGGTGCTTATCTTAGCACACTCAGTCTACTTCTTGGTTGGGAAATGGGATTCGAGCCTGTGTACTTGTGGTGTCTTCCTATGTTCCATTGCAACGGATGGACCTTCACTTGGGGCGTCGCTGCACGAGGTGGAACAAACGTTTGCATGCGTAGTCCCACGGCTTCGGAGATATATAGCAACATTTCTACGAACAAGGTCACGCACATGTGCTGTGCACCTACAATTTTCAACATCATCCTCGAGGTCGAACCTCATGAACACCGACAGATTAGGACACCGGTTAGAGTCCTCACAGGCGGCGCACCACCGCCTGCGTCGTTGCTTGAAAAGATGGAATCTTTAGGCTTTCATATTACGCACGCCTATGGGCTCACAGAGGCCACAGGACCAGCTCTTGTGTGCGAGTGGCAGACGCAATGGAATCGTCTTCCACTGGAAGAGCAGGCAAAACTCAAGGCAAGACAAGGAGTCAGCATTCTAACACTAGCCGATGCAGACATCAAGAATCTTGAAACAATGACTAGTGTGCCACGAGATGGGAAGACAATGGGTGAGATTGTGATACGAGGAAGCAGTATCATGAAAGGGTACTTGAAAAATAAAGAAGCTACTTCAATGGCGTTCAAGAACGGATGGTTAGCAACAGGTGACGTTGGGGTTGTACACCCAGATGGGTACTTGGAAATCAAGGACAGATCAAAAGATGTGATTATCTCCGGCGGAGAAAACATAAGCAGCGTCGAAGTGGAATCAGTACTTTACCGGCATCCAAGAGTATTGGAAGCAGCAGTGGTGGCGATTCCACATCCACGGTGGGGAGAGACTCCGTGTGCTTTTCTCGCTGTGAGGAAAAGTTCGGAGGGAAAAACGGATGACATCGAGGAAGGTGAAATTATTGCGTATTGCAGAAAAAATCTTCCCCATTTCATGGTTCCAAAGAAGGTGGAGTTCTTGTTGGAGTTGCCCAAAACATCGACGGGGAAGATTCAGAAATTTCAATTGAGGGAAATGGGTCGGAATTTGGTTAACTCCAATGAACGGAAGCAAATTGCAACTAAGAATGGTAGACCCATAGCTCAAACCAATAAGTTTGACTCGGATCGGCATGAAAAGATACTGCCATCTATGTCACGTCTTTGAAGTTTGAAGTTTGTGTAGGGATTTTAATCCCTTTAAAATTCAAAATCAATAAATATCAAATCATGAATAATAAAATAAAACGGAAATATATCTGAATCTATTATAAAATCTGCATTGAAATTTTACGGTTTTGTCTTCTAAATTAGAATGTATCCTTTTTTTAAAGTTTTCCGTAACTCTCTATTTTCTTTCTGATGATGGGATGTCAGATAAAAATTTAGGTTACGTTTAATTTAGGGACCATAACTATTTATATTCGGGTAAAACCCTAATTTAATTTATAGTTTGGCCCATCATAAAACTAGAAATATAAGCCCGGTTTCTACATATATAGAACCCACACTTAAAATAGATACATGAAGCTCAAATATCATAAACATATTAAACCATTTTAATTAATTGGGCTCAGCTTTATATGATAGCCTTCATATACAATTATACACATATAAGCCCACATGTTTGATTAAAAATCCTTACAATCTCCCACTCGGGTTCTATGTGTTACCTTAAAATTGTATATTAACCTTATAAGTACTCAAAATTGTGCTATCATTACTATATGCATCTTTAGACAATCCGGTCCATCAATCATACCAACATAGGATCAAAGCGTCCTTCGCTACAATTAACGTAACTAGAACCATCAATGGTCACGTATGCTGATATAACCAAATGACATGGATCAAGCATGGATGTGTAGCATGGAAATTATAAGCAGCGTGATCTTAGCATGCTTATTTCCAACTGGTCCAACTTTATGCTTTAATGAGATTAATTTTAAATAAGTTCAGAGACAAAATAAACCAAATATCTTAAAGTTGAAAATAACCTCAAACAACTTAACCAAAAATTGTATCCAAAATGATAGTGAAAAAATGTCTAATCTGAAAAGCATCTACAATATAAACTCTCACTGAAACTATATATCCTGAAATGATGTAACACCCATATGAGCAGTGTGCTCATGAAAGACCTTGGGTGGCACTCCTTTAGTAAGCAGATCCGCAACCATGGAGTTTGATCCAATATGTTGTATAAACAACTGTCCACTCTGAACTCTCTCTTTAACAATTAGGAACTTGATGTTGATGTGTTTCGACTTTGTCGAGCTCCTATTGTTATTGAAATATAGTACTGCAGAGTTATTTTCACAAAATAACTTAAGTGGTCTTTCAATAGAGTTAACAATGCTCAGCCCAATGACAAAGTTTCGCAGCCATATCCCATGGTTGGATGCCTCATAACATGCTATAAACTCCGCTGCCATGGTGGAAGAAGCTATAAGGTGCCTTAGCACTCTTAGAAATAGCTCCTCCAATGACGGTAGATATAGCCCGAAGTGGATCTCCTACTATCTTGGCATCTAACAGCATCGGAATCAGAATAACTAATGATCTCCAGCTTATCCGATTTCCTGTATGTGAGCATATAATCTTTCGTTCTCTGCAAGTACTACATTACCCGTTTGGCTGCTTTCCAGTGATCCAATCCTGGGTTACTTAAATATCTCCCTAGCATTCCAACAATGTACACAATATCCGGACGCGTACAAACCTGAGCATACATTAGACTTCCTACAGTCGAAGTATAAGGAATCTTCTGCATTTCCTTAGCTTCAAAGTCATTCTTGGGGCATTGACTTAAGCTGAACTTATCTCCCATGGACACAGGGGTATCAACTGGTTTACAATCCTGAATACCAAACCTTTTAAGTACCTTTTTGATATAGCTTTTTTGTGACAATCCAAGAATACCTCAAGAGCATTCCCGATGTATCTGAATCCCTAAAATGAAAGAGGCGTCACCAAAATCTTTCATTTCAAATTTGTTTGACGGAAATCTCTTGGTTTCGTGCAATAACCCTATATCATTAATGGCAAGCAATATGTCATCGACATGTGAAACCAAAAAAATGTACTTACTCCTACTGAACTTATGGTATATACAATCATCAGCCAAGTTCATCTCAAAACCAAACGAGATGACAACTTGGTGAAATTTGTAATACCATTGACGAGATGCCTACTTGAGTCCATAGATGGATTTCTTTAGTTTGCAAATCATTTGCTTTGCATCTCCTGATACAAAGTTTTCTGGCTGCACCATATAAATCGTCTCATCAATGTCACCATTGACAAACGCTATCTTAACATCCATCTGATGTAACTCAAGATCAAAATGTGTCACTAATGCCATTATTATCCTGAAAGAGTCTTTCGAAGAAACCGGAGAGAAAATCTCTTTATAATCAATGCCTTCTTTCTGTGTAAAGCCCTTTGCGACAAGACGAGCTTTGTACCTTTCTACATTGTCTTTCAAATCCTTCTTGGTCTTAAATATCCATTTGTAACCAATAGGTTTCGCACCTTTAGGCAATGGTACAAGGTCCCAAACATCATTGTCCTTTATAGACTTTATCTCTTCATTCATGGCATCAATCCACTTTTGAGAGTTAGAACTTTCCATGGCTTGACGGAAGTTGATTGGATCATCTTCCACCATACCAATGTCAACTTCATGTTCTTGAATAAATACAACATAATCATCTGGAATTGCACTTCTCCTCTCTTTAATGGATCTCCTTAATGGCATAGGTTCTTGAGGTTGTAGAGTTTGTGCTTCTGGAACAAGTTGTTGCACTTGGGGAGGAGTTTCTATAACATTGTCTTGATCCGAAATTGCTTCTTGAACAATGTCAGGAATGGAAACCTGACCCTGATCATTGTCAATAGCAATTAGAGGAATTTCAACGTGTTCCTCTTCAAAAACAAAGTCCTTAATCCTTTCTCCCCCCATAAACTCAACATCCTAAAAAAATCGGGCATTTTCCATCTCAAAAATTACCTTAGTAGTGGGATCATAAAACTTGTAACCCCTGGATCTTTCAGAATATCCAATAAAGTAACAACTGATAGTCCTTAAGTCCAGTTTCTTTTCATTTGACCTATAAGGTCTTGCCTTAGCTTGACATCCCCAAATGTGCAAATGTTTTAAACTAGGCCGCTTGCCTGTCCAAAGTTCATAAGGGGTCTTATCAGTTGCTTTACTTGGAACTCTATTGAGTATATATGCTGCGGTTTTTAGTGCTTCTCCCCAGAGTGATTTTGGCAAGGCAGAATGACTAATCATACTCCTCACCATATCCTTAAGTATTCTGTTTCGTCTTTTACCAACACCATTCATGCTAGGCGAACTTGGCATAGTGTACTGTGGGACGATACCGCATTCCTCTAGGAATTTAGCAAATGGTCCTGGACGTTGTTCACCTGATCCGTCATATCTACTGTAGTACTCGCCACCACGGTCAGATCTGACACTTTTAATCCTTTTGTTGAGTTGGTTCTCAACTTCAGCCTTAAAGTTTTTGAACACATCCAAAGACTGTGATTTGTCATGAATGAGATAAAGGTAGCCACATTGCGAGAAGTCGTCTATGAATGTTATAAAATACGGTTGACCATTCCAAGACGTTGTAGGGAATGACCCACAAATATCCTTATGGATAAGTTCTAAGACGTCTGAAGCCCTATTGGCACCAAATCTCCTGACATTTGTTTGTTTGCTCTTAATGTAATTAACACAAGTAGCAAAATCTGTAAAATCAAGGGGATCGAGAATTCCTTTGGACACAAGTCTCTGAATTCTCCTTTCGGAGATGTGACCTAATCTCTTGTGCCATAGTGAGGCCGAATTCTCTCCGGTTAATTTGCGCTTTAAACTTCGTGTACCCATATGCAAGGCTTCATTAAATGAAGCATTAATGTCAAGCATATATAGATTATCGTAACTTGATAAAGAACTAGTACCAACCAAATTTGAATTTTGAAAGCGATTAAATATTCCATTTCCAAATGAACAATAATAACTAGATTTGTCCAAAGCAGAAATAGAAATCAAATTACATCTAAAAAGGCGGCTGTGAAAGTCTCAACTAAATCCAAATAAAATCCAGTTCTTAACAATAATCTAAAAGTCCCTATTGCTTCGACTTCTACTGACTTGTCGCCCCCTACATAGATGTATCTTTCACCATCACTTGGTTTTCGGCAACTCAGGCAACCCTGCATAGACACACTGATGTGAGTTGTTGCTCCAGAATTTAACCACCATGTGTGTTTAGGTACCGAAGTCAAATTAACCTCAGAACAAACCAAAGTAAGAAGCATACCTTTCTTTGCAAGCCATGCGTGATAATTGGTACACTGCTTCTTTACATGACATTCAACGTCACAAAAGAAACAACCTCTTGGTTTTTCTTCCTTATTCTGTTTCTTTTGTGTTGTTGGAACCATAGCTTCCTTAGTTTTCTTTCTTTTGTTCCTTTTGTCCTTAGATGTTGTGGCTAAATGAGCACTTTCTACCTTATCATGCTTCAACCTTTCCTTTTTCTAGACACAGTGTGAGATAAGCTCATTAAAAGACCATGTCTCTTTATGACAGTTATAACTCACTTTGAATTGACTGTACTGTGTTGGAAGAGATATCAAAACCAGATGCACTAACAAGTCTTCGGATAATTCCAACTTAAGTGCTTTCAATTTTGAAGCAATGTGAGACATTTCCATAATTTACTCCCTTATGTTTCCTTTTCCTACATACCTTATTGAGATAAGCTTTGCCAAAAGTACTTGTTTCAGCTTTTTCATTTTTGGAAAATCTTTTTGCAAGATCCTCAAGGAAACCCTTAGCCGTAGTAATCTGATCGGACATAGTGCCCCAAAAAGCTTCTGGAATGGTAGGCTTCACGATCATCAAGCTCATACGATTCGATCTTTCCCACTTTTCCATCTCCCTCTTTTGATCAGAGGTACTCTCACCAGTAAGTGGATTAGGTTGATCAACTCATAAAGCAAGATCCAAGTCCATGACTTCAAGAACAATCAAAACGTTCTCCTTCCATGACTTAAAATTAGCGCCATTAAGCATAGGAATGTAATTAACACTAGCAGAGTGTTAGACCCTGATTTGCTTTAATTTTTTATTATTATTTGCTTAATGATTTATTCATGCTTGGTTGTTTGTTAAATTATTTATTATTTTAGAATTGGATCATTAATGTAGTAGGCTTGAATAAAGATTGAAATTTATTGGAAAGATGGGTAGTTAGTTAGAATTAATGGGGAGTTAATGGTTGGAGGAGTAGTGCCATATAAGACAAAACAAGGGCAAAGTTAGAAAGGCCATGTTAGTGAGGGGTAATATTGGAAGAAAAGGAGTAACAAAAAGGCAAAAATTAGAGGAAATAAGAGTGAGTGTCTTGGAAGCCAAAAAGGGAGAAGAGGAAAAGAGAGAAAAAAGTGAGGGGAGGAGAGAAGAAGAAGAAAATCGAAAAAGGCTAGGGAAAAGGAGAAAATTCGTGGAAAGAAGAAGAAATCAAGGCTTTCAAGGTAAGTTCCACACCTTTTTTCTTGCTTTAGTAGAAAGAAATGGGTTGTTGTGTTGAGATGAAGGAGTTCTAGAGAGAGAAAGATATTTGTGTTGGGAATGCTTGGAGGAAGAAGAAGATGGTAAGATCCATAGAGTTTCAAAGCTAGGTGATGAGTTTTCTAACCTATATGAGCCATGGGTAGGTTAAATTGGAGCTTAATTAGGGTTAATTGCAATTTATTATGATTATGGAAATTGGGGATTTCCATTTGGATTGGAAATTTAATGAGAATTTTTGGGTTATGTTAGGAAATCAAGAACCTACCCAAGAGCAAGAGGAAGGGCACCATTGAAGTTGGATTTTCAAGAGTATAAGGTGGGTAATTTATTTGTAGTTATTGTGTAATGGACAAAATGCCTTGTGTGTGTATATATGTGTATGTATATGCTTGAATTGATAAATTGTGAATTGCTATGTTGTGTTTATGTTATGTTATACCTTGAAAGATGTATGAAATAGCGGTAAAGATTGAATTGTGAGCATGATTATGCTATGTCTTTTATCATGACATTTTGATTGAATGGAAAGAAGAAAATCATGAGAATATGAATTTGAGAATGATTGAATTAAGCATGAGAATGTGAGATTGTGAATAATTGAACTAAGTAAAAGATTTGATTGTGTTTAGGCGAGAGAGGAACCGTTTCATTAGTCACATGCACGTCGACGTTAAGCCTTCTCCCGGCTGTCCGCGTGTGGCCCACGAGATCCAAAAAGTGGACTCATTTCATTAACAGAGTAAACTTCGGTTTCTCTGTTTTGTTCACGGAACCCTCGAGCCAAATTGTGTGTGCATTAGCATTTGGATGTGTTATGTTATGATGTGAATTGTGTGTTATGATTGAATGATGAATGACATCAATTGTGTTTAATGTGATGATGTATTGAATTATGAGATTGTGTTTGAAAATTGTGAATGCTAAGATTCATTGTTGGTCTATATGGATATTTGTTTATGTATGATTGTGTGGCTCATTGCCAATAGCTATGAACAAGTTAGCCACTGAGCTGTATAGCTCAACCTATAATTTTCCTCCTCAGGTGCGAACCGAGAAGAGTAACGACCCTTGCAAGGCATTTGGGACACTCCAAGATAGCCAGGAGTTTTTTGTATTTAACAACATTTGGCTAGCTTTATAGGCATATCAAACATGAGCACCATTTGTCTTTTGTATTAAGTTGATGATGTGTTGATATGTAAGTAAAGCTTGTTTAAACATTGATTTTGTTTTAAAATGAGAATGAGAATTGACAAGTTCATTTTGTATGATTATGTTTCTTTAAAGATTGAGTATAATGGATGTGCTTAACTTTGGTTGAGAATTCCAATTGTGGCTAGTGTTAGAATATGTTGATATTGTGAAGGATGTGTGTGATGAATTCTTTGGAGTTGAATTTCAATGATGTTTGTAGTTGTTTAATGGGTTTGAAGTGGTTTTTGTGGTATTGGAGAAGAATATGAGGTAAGGGGATGTTAGAATGAGTTTAGGAACCTTTGGAGGGGCCTTGGAGGGTGAAAATTTTGTGACACCCGAAGGTTACACGGTCTGCCCGTGTGATTTGACACGGGCCGTGTGTTTTTGGGCGTAGGGACACTATTTCACCCCAAGGTTACACGACCTGACCGTGTGGAATAGTTTTGACCCTCCAAACGACAGAATTTCAATTTTTTATCTTCACAAAAGTTGTAGAGCTATATGTCTTCTTTCCAACTGTATAAAAACGAAGTCAATCCGACACCTATAGTGAGAGTTATGACGTTTGCACCAAAGCATGTTCAATAGGAGGAAAGATATGAACATGTTGGATTCGTTTGGCCATAACTTCTTGGTCCGACCTCCGAATGAGGTGATTCTTGATGCGATAGATTCCTAACACGTTTTTATACCTCTCCATAAAAATTGATAGCTTTTGGATATAAATTCAAAAGTTGATGGAAAGGAAGTGAGGGGTCGGTTTGAAGAACGTGATTGGGCTATGAACATATTTTGGATTTTTAAGCATATCTTGAGCTATAGAGCTCCGAATGAGGTGGTTCTTGTTTCTAATTAAACTAGAGACTAAGAGATACCATTTTGAAGAAGTCAATTATAATTTTTGTGACTTCGTTGTGTGGGCTCGCCTTTATGGCTTGAGATATTTGAGAATGAGGACTGTTCATTGAGGGTTAAAGAATTTGGAAACCCGCTTATGTTTTCGACTCTGGTTCGATAGTTGGGCTTCGGAAACGGGGCCCAACATCTTGTGGTATCAGAGCTTAGGTTTATTCCTAGGCTTAGAGTGTATGGTAGGATAAATTGTTATGCTATGTGCTTAATTGTTTGCATTGTTAAATTGATTGATTGTATTAAATGACATGCATATTGTGCATACATGTAGGAAATAGGGTTTAGATTAAATGTCAGCTAATCTTTAGTGTTTCTATTGAAGGAGTGAAATGTCACCTCATAGAAGGACACGAGGAGTTATGCAAGGATCGGTCGCACCTGACCTTCCATCAAGAGAGGAGGGCATGGATGAGTCTAGAGCCCCAGGAGATACTGAGGCTTTTGTAGGGTACAGTATTGGGCCCCCTCGATCACAGACACAGGAGTCACCTGTTCCGCAGAAACATGTGTCTACCTTGGATCCAAGACTGTTCCAAGCTTTCACCCAGGCGTTTGTCCAGGCTATGGGAGAAATGCCATAATCTTCTACTCCGGCCCCAGTCAAAGCTTTCACCCAGTGGACTTTTTCAGGACTGCTGATCCCAAGGAAGCTAAGACATGGCTGAGAAAGACGGAACGGATACTAGATCAGATGGACTGTGAAGATGACGAGAAAGTTGATTATGTTGCAAGTTTGATACAAGGGGATAATCTACATTGGTGGGAGAGTGTCCCGGGAAGTCAACTAAAGCCGTCAGGGTTGGCATGGAAGGACTTCCTGATGGTTTATAAGAAGAAGTATTTGTCTAAAGTGTATATCCAGCAGAAGCAGAGAGAGTTTCTGAGCCTTACCCATAGGGAGATGACGGTGAGTGAATATGAGCGCCGATTCACGCAATTGGCCCGTTATGCAACCGATGTAGTGATGGCGAAGCGGTAGGTGCGAAGGTTTGAGCGGGACTACACTTGGCCATCGGAGAAAGTGGTGGCACAAAATTTCTGAACTTCAACACACCTGGTTGAAGCGACTTTAAGAGTAGAAAATGTAGAGAATATCAAAAGTGTTGTGAGTAGAAAGAGGAAAGGGAAAGAACAGTACAAGAGGGGAGGCGGTGCTCTAGGTCGAGAGAGAGTGCGGGACTTTCCCCGCGATCTGAGGAGAAGAAGCGATGGGCGAAGCGAGCCAAGACAGATGAAAACTGTCTCATATCAAGCCTCAACAGCTGGAGGCAGCAAGAGGGGAGATGGGGATAAGTTACCCATTCCTAAATGTGATCACTGTGGCAGATTTCATAAAGGGGAATGTTACCGACTTACTGGAGCATGCTTCAATTGTGGGGAGAAGGGACACATGGCTAGGGAGTGTCCTCAGAATTCAAGACAGGAGGGAAGTCAGATGCAAGCTCCAAAGAGGCTAGAGACAGTGGGGCACAGGACATTAACAGAAGTGGGCAGTAGATGTTCTGATGCGGCCAGAAAAGTGAACCCTCCTGGGAAACCGAGGGGACAAGCACCAGCCAGAGTATTTGCTATGACAAGGGATGATGCAAAGACAGCTCCAGAAGTTGTAACTGGTATGATTAAGCTTTTTGATGAAAATGTTGTTGTTTTGATTGATCCGGGTTCTACCCATTCCTTTGTGTCATTAAGTAGAAATGTGAATGGTAGAGAATTGAACCCATTGGATACTCCTTTAATGGTGAGTACTCCAATCGGCCAATGTATTATTATTAGTCAAGTATATAGAGACTGTGAGATATTTATTGGAGAGGAACAATTAGTGGTGGATCTAATGCCATTGAGAATGGGAAGTTTAGATGTAATTTTTGGGATGAACACATTGGAGAAATATAATGCCAACTTGGATTGTAAACAGAAGATCGTGGAGTTTGAAATTGGTAATGACAAGAGGGTGCTATTTTTGGGGGACATAAAAGCGAGTCTGACTAGAATAGTTTCAGCTCTGACAGCAGAAAAATTGATGAGGAAAGGATGTGAAGTATTTTTGGCCTATGTGGTAGACACAAAGGCAAATAGAGAGAACTTAGAAGAAATACCTATGGTTATGGAATTCCCGGATGTCTTTCTCGAGGAATTAGTAGGACTACCACCGCCTAGGGAAATTGAATTTCCCATTGAGCTTCTTCCGGGCATAATGCCAATCTCAATTCTGCCTTACAGAATGGCTCCGATTGAGTTGAAGGAACTTAAGGAGCAATTGAGAGAATTACTAGAGAAAGGGTTCATAAGGCCGAGCTCTTCACCCTGGGAAACTCCGGTCCTTTTTGTAAAGAAGAAAGATGGATCGTTGAGAATGTGTGTGGACTACAGGAAACTCAACCATGTTACTATCAAGAACCGATATCCACTCTCCCGTATAGATGATTTGTTTGATCAGTTGAAAGGGGTGAGGGTCTTTTCTAAAATAGATTTCAGATCGAGTTACCACCAATTGAGGATAAAGGAGTCCGATGTGTTGAAGAATGCTTTCAGGACACGGTACGGGCATTTTGAGTTTCTAGTTATGCCTTTTGGGTTAACGAATGCACCTGCAGCTTTTATGGACTTGATGAGTCGAGTTTTTAAGTCCTTCTTAGACCGATTTATCATTGTCTTCATTGATGATATATTGGTTTATTCTAAGAGTGATAAGGAGCTTGAAGAGCATTTGAGAACTACCTTGGAAATATTGAGGAAGAACAAGTTGTACGCTAAATTCAATAAATGCGAATTTTGGTTAAGGGAATTAGTCTTTCTTGGACATGTGATTTCAGAGTATGGAGTACATGTGGATTCGAGAAAAATAGATGCTGTGGTGTAGTGGGAAGCACCTAAGAACCTAGCAGAAGTGAGGAGTTTCTTAGGTTTAGCTGGGTATTACAGGAGGTTTGTGGAGGGCTTTTCCAAGATAGCAGCTTTACTTACCAAATTGACAAGGAAGAATCAGAAATTTGTATGGATAGATGAATGTCAGAAAAGCTTTGAGGAGCTTAAACATCGATTGACGAGTGCATCGATTTTGACTTTGCCTTCAAGTGATGATGGATACATAGTATATAGTGATGCCTTGAGGAAGGGATTAGGGTGTGTGCTGATGCAAGAAGATAAGGTGATTGCTTACGCTTCTAGACAATTAAAGCCTTATGAGGTGAATTATCTGACCCATGACTTGGAGTTAGCTGCCATAATTTTTGCGTTGAAAATTTGAAGACACTATTTATATGGAGTCACTACCAAGGTGTATACAGATCACAAGAGCCTTAAGTATTTGATGAGCCAAAAGGAGTTGAACTTGAGACAGAGAAGATGGTTAGAGCTACTTAAAGACTATGATTTGATGATTGATTATCATCCAGGAAAAGCGAATGTAGTAGTAGATGCGCTGAGTAGAAAGTCGACTATGTCACATATACAGACATTGTATCTTCCTTTGTTGAAGGAATTGGCCAAGCTCAGAGTGACAATAAGATAAGCTGAAGCTAATTGTATATTGACAAACTTCCGAGTGAGGCCAGTACTGAATGAGAAGATCAAGGAGTTACAGGGGCAAGATGAGTATTTAAGCAGGCTTAGAGAAGAGATAAAAAATGGTAAACCTTCGGAAATAGAGGTAAGGGAAAATGGAGTGATGGTGGTAGGCAACAGATTATGTGTTCCAGACATGTTAGAGATGAAGGTTGAGATTCTTGATGAGGTGCACAATGCTCTTTATGCAATGCACCCAGGGAGTTCGAGGATGTATCAGGATTTGAAAGACCATTTTTGGTAGAAAGGAATGAAGAAGGATGTTGTAGAGTATGCTAAAAGATGCTTAGTGTGTCAGCAAGTCAAGGCTGAGCACCAAGCATCTTCAGGCAAGCTTAAACCTTTGTCGATTCCGGAATAAAAATGGGAAAAGGTTACAATGGATTTCTTGATGAGGTTGCCAAAGACCAGTAAGAAACATGATGCCATATGGGTGATTGTTAATAGGCTGACTAAGTCGACACATTTCTTGCCAATTAGACAGACAGATTCTTTAAATGCTTTGGCTAAGAAATACATAGATGAGATAATCAGACTTAATGAAATTCCAAGCTCGATAGTTTCGGATAGAGATCCCAGGTTCACCTCCAGGTTTTGGGAAAGTTTACAAGAAGCTTTGGGAGCTAAGTTACATTTTAGTACAGCTTTCCATCCACAGACTGATGGACAATTGGAGAGAACAATATGGAATTTGGAAGCAATGTTGAGAGTTTGTGTTATGGACTTTAAAGGCTCATGGGATGATCATTTTCCTTTAATTGAATTTACTTATAATAATTCCTATCACTCGGTAATTCAGATGGCACCATACGAGGCTCTTTATGGTAGGAGGTGCAGAACTCCTATTTGTTGGGATGAGGAAGGTGAAAGGAGACTTGTAGGACCTAAGTTGGTACAGGTTACTGTTGACAAGATTAAATTGGTGAAGCAGAGGCTTAAAGCAGCTCAAGACAGAATGAAGAGCTACACAGATGCACATAAAAAAGAAATGGAATTTGAAGTTGGAGATAGAGTGCTTCTTAGAGCCTCTCCATGGAAGGGAGTTTTGAGATTTGGTAAGAAGGGCAAGCTTAGTCCAAGATATACAGGCCCCTATGAGATCATTGAGAAAATTAGGCCTTTAGCCTACATGTAACACCCAAATACCCCCTAGGAGGATAAATGGATGCCACCCAAGACAGGACAAACAAATCAAAACGTTTCACACATGCATTTTTAAAAACTAAACGTAACACTCATATAATACATCTCATAATTTCAGAAACAAATTGAAAGAATATTTACAGGCCCAAACAAACCAAAAAATACATTTTCGCGCAACACAAAACTCAGACTCTTTTGGCTACTGCGGTTGACTTGTCCCAGTCCTTAATCTCTTAGCTCCGAACCTACACGGGGCAAATCCACCGTGCTAAGCATATAGCTTAGTGAGTAATAACTAATTTATATTAACCGATTTCAGAAAGCAGAAAGAATGCATTTGAACAAATTTTTATACTAAGCGAGCTACGAACACGGAGATCCTTGAAATCGAATAATCAAGCAGATATCGAATACATAACAAATCAAACTATAAATCCATGAGCGAAGTGGGTAGCAGGACTTATCTGAGGAGATACCATAATTAGTATCGGCGGAGAGACATATGTCTCGATATCGAGAGACACCAAAGTGTCAAATAACGAGAGCATTGCAGACCCTTCTAGGCATGCCTATTTACCTGACTAGGACTTAACGGTTTTAAAGCGAGCAAGGTCATTTCGGACATTTCATGTGCAGGCAAATAGCACTTCCAATAAATCAGTCCTAGACATTAACTAAGTTGACTCACAAAAAAATATTACTTACCTAAAGTACTTACTGAAATTTTCTACCTATATTACATACTGAAATTACTGACCTGTATTACTTACCTAAATCGCCCTTAATGTTTATTGTCCCGACAATATCTGGCAGTGGTCTTTCCTCTATCATAGGGAATACGGGCACAAATTATTATTGTGCTTAATTACTGTATGATAACTGAGTATGATGCATGTTCATGACAAATTTTCGGGATTAATCAACAACTTATAGTACCAAATGATCCATGAAGTTTCAGAAATTAAGCGATCTGCAGTATTCAAATGAAAGCAAGTCTTTACCAATTAAAGCTGAAAATGTACAAATTACATTAATTCTCAAATGCTATGCCAATAAGTAACATAAAGATCATAGGACATGCTAAAAAGAGAAAAGAGTGCGAGCTGAATCATTTAGCTCTACACTAAGAATGAAACAAGGATACATAATAATAGGAAGTAGACAAAAAAATGAAATAGTGGACAACATTTGAAATTTTGTTTTCGTCAAGAATCACTTGTGAGGTAAGGGATGAAGTAAATGATGGAGGAGTGGTATCTATTTATAGAGCATTTTTGTAAACTAACCGTTTTTGTACCGTTAACTAGTCGTTATTACCTAGCCGTTAGACATTTTTGGGTAAAAAATACGTATGACTACTGTTCACAAATACATATGGTTACTGTTTACAAATACGCATTTGCCATTCTTGTTCACAAATACATACGATTCTTGTAGCAAGACCTTTGTTCACCAACACCGACCTTTGTTCACAATTCACTATTTTGCACTATTCACCGTCTTCAACCTTCGACTTCTGACTCTGAAACTTCTTCTTTTCTTCTTTTTTTTTCACCTTCCTTTAATTTCTTCACTTTACAACTAACCTATTTAGTAATTCTAACATATCAGAATTATCCAAATCTTCAAACATGATAAATCTAAACAAAAACAAAAACAAAGATATAACTCGCGTATGATAAACTAACCGTCAATTTCTACTTACCAGCTTTCCAAAGAAAACGTCAATAGCAGGTGGTGGTGAGTGAATGACTTCGCTATCTCTACTGATGGATGGGTAAAGGAGGTATTCGGTGAGGAATAAACGATAATGTTTGATTTATATCGTTGCGTTTAGGTTTGGATGCGATATAACTATAAACAGCTAATAGGTCCAAATAGTACTAAATAACCAAAAATATTGTTATGAATTCTTAGTTGTAATAATTACCTAACAATTCCAGAAAACTTTCGAAAATTTACCAAAATTCCGTCAGAAAATAATGACTCTCAAAATAAATTGGCAACTCAAAACTAATCCTCCATTAATTTCTAAAAATATTTGAAGTATACAAAAATTACGAAAATTATAATAATACTGTCCAAATCACTCCAAAGTTTCATTAAACCAATTAACCCGGAAAATGCCATGAATGCATGCCAAAATACTTATGCACAATTTAAGCCAATAGTTAATAAGTTAATAAGCAAAGAACACTCATAATTCGTACTAAATTCCTTTAATATTCTAACCCCTAATTTGGGGCATTACAACTCTTCCCTCCTTAAGAAATTTCGTCCTCGAAATTCATACCTGATCCGAATAATTGCGGATACTGGGCCTTCATGATTTCCTCTGGTTCCCAGGTTGCTTCCCCAATTCCATGATGTTGCCAGAGGACTTTTACCAATGGTACTGTCTTGTTCCACAATTGTTTTACTTCTCTGGCTAATATGGAAATTGGCCCTTCTTCATATGACAAATCATGTTGTACCTGAATCTCTTGCACCGGAATCTTATGTGAGGCGTCAGATCAGTATCTCCTCAACAGAGAAACATGAAACACATCATGCAATCTGCCCAATTCTCCAGGAAGAGCTAACTGATAAGCTACAGGTCCAACCCTCTTCAGAATTTCATAAGGACCAATGAATCGCGGACTAAGCTTACCCTTCTTTCCAAATCGAAGTATATGCTTCCATGGTGACACTTTCAGAAACACCTTATCACCCACTTGAAACTCAATATCCTTCCTTTTTAGATTAGCATAAGATTTCTGCCGATCACTAGCAGCTTTTAATCTCTGTTGAATTATCTGAATCTTTTCTTCATATCTTTCACAATGTCCGCTCGATCATCTTGTTTTCACTCAACTCAAATCTAACATCTGGAGTTCTACACTTTCTACCATACAACGCTTCATAAGGTGTCATGCGATGCTCGTCGATAATCGTTGTTATAAGCAAACTCCATCAAAGTCGATAATTATCCCACTCGGGAAACTCTAACACACCCCTCAACATATCTTCCAAAATCAGTATAACTCGTTACATTTGTCCATCATGCAGGGATGAAAAGCGATACTAAACTTAAGTTGAGTACCCATGCTTCTGTAAACTTTTCCGAATCTCGAAGTAAATCAAGGATCACGATCGAAATAATCGATAATGGTACTCCATGCGGTCTTACAATCTCATTCACATACAAATCGTAAGCCTATCCAATGAATAGTCGGAATGAGCAGGTGAAAATGGCGATTTGGTGAACTTATCCTGATAACCCATACCGCATCATGTTTCCTTTGAGTAAGAGGAAGTCCGGTGACAAAGTCCATGGTAATGTTATCCCATTTCCATTGAGGAATAGGAATAGGATTTAACAAACCCGATGGAACACGGTGTTCACCTTAACTTTCTTGGCATGTCGGACATTTTGCTACATAATCCACAACATCCGTTTCATACGACCACTAGTATCTTGCTTCAAATCTGATACATCTTGTTTCCACCGGATGCATAGTAAAGATCGTATTATGAGCCTCAAATAATATCTTCTTCTTGATTCATCATTAGGCACACACAACCGGTCCTTATAATACAATTCACCATCACCACGCATGAAAAATCAGTCTATTTACCTTCCTGAGTAGCCAAGATAAGTTGTTGTAACTTATCATCGACTCTTTGAGCATGACAAATCTCTGTCTCAACGTGGGCCTTGTTATCAATTGAGCCATCAAGGCTCCATCGATCAACGCCATCCAATCGCTTGGTGATAAAGCCGAGATAGTCTTTCGACTTAAGGCATCTGCTACAACATTAGCCTTACCCGGATGGTAGTCTACAATACAATCATAGTCCAACCAACGCCGTTGTCTCAAATTAAGTTCCTTCTGAGTAAGCAGATACTTCAGACTCTTATGATCTGTAAAAATTCTACACCTTTCACCATACAGATAGTGTCGCCAAATTTTTTAGGCAAACACTACTGCTGCAAGCTCCAGATCATGAGTAGGGTAAGTATATTCATGAGTCTTTAGTTGCCGAGAAGCATAAGCAACTACCTTCCCTTCCTGCATCAAAACACAACCTAACCCAATCCCAGATGCATCAGTATACAGAACATACTCCTTACCAGAAGTAGGTTGAACTAATCTGAGAGCTTGATGGCATACATTTCAACCGATCAAAGCTACTCTGACATCTATCAGACCATTCATACTTCACTCCTTTCCGTAACAGTTTAGTTAAAGGGGATGCTATCACTGAAAACCCCTTAACAAACCGACGGTAATAACCAGCCAGACCCAGAAAACTTCTCACCTCTGTCATGTTCATTGGTGGCTTCCAATTAACAACCGCCTCTATCTTACTAGGATCAACTCTAATTCCTTCAGATGAGACAACATGCCCGAAGAATGATACCTCCTGAAGCTAGAAATCACATTTACTCAACTTAGCATACAACCGCCTTTCTGCGAGTGCATAATACAATTCGAAGATGGTCGATATGCTCATGTTCATTCTTGGAATAGACCAGGATACCATCAATAAACACCACAACAAATTGGTCCAGATAAGGCCTGAATACTCTATTCATCAAATCCATAAATGTTGCTAGAGCATTAGTTAACCCAAACGGCATTACTAGGAATTCGTAATGTCCATAACGGGTCCTAAATGCAGTCTTCAGTATATCCACATCCTTTACTCGAAGCTGATAATACCCGATCGCAGATCTATCTTGGCTACACTCCGCATCTCTCAACCGATCAAATAGATCGTCAATCCTTGGCGATGGATACCTATTCTTCATTGTGACCCTATTTAGCTAGCGATAATCGATGCACATGCGCGTGTATCATCCTTCTTCTTCGAGCAACACCGCGCACCCTTTACGGTGATACACTGGGTCTAATAAACCCTTATCCGAAGTTCTTGTAATCAGTAACTTCAACTCCTTGACTCGGTAGGAGCCATTCTATACGGTGCTCTAGATATCGGAGCGATGCAGGCATAACCGATAGATAACTCCACTTCTCTCTGGAGAAGCCCGGTAGTTCCTCGGGAAAACATCCGAAACTCATTCACTACAGGAATATCAAGCAGTTTATCCTTACCACCTTCCTTCTGGGAATCAAGTACAAACGCTAGATAAGCTTCATACCCCTTTCCTAGAAGCTTTTGAGCTTGCATAGCAGATACTACATTAATCAGAGCACGTGTGCAACCACCATGAAATACAATCTCAGACTGGTCGGGTCTCCTCAAGAAAACTATCTTAGCCTTACAGTCAATTACTGCCTGATGTTTAGACAGCCAATCCATACCCAGAATCAAATCGAATTCGTGAAACGGTAATCTAATCAGATCTGCTGCATACTCACTGCCTTGAATCATAACTGGACAATTCCTAACCACCTGATTCACCAACACACTACTGCCCAGAGGACTAGTTACATGCATGTCATATTCTAACTGATCTATAAGTATCTCCTTATCAAACATTTCTCCAACACAGATATATGAATGTGAAGATCCAGGATCAATTAATGCATACAATTCAGAACCAAAGAGAGAAACCATACCAGCAATGACATCTAGTGCATCATGATCCTCACGAGCTTTCAGTGCATAAGCTCGAGCTGAAGTAGAAGGCACAGCTGGTCGATTCACAATTTCTGAGTGCGAGCTCGGATTAGCCCTGTTCTGATTATATCCGCCTCGGCCTCTTCCTCGACCTCTGTTCCCAACTGAAGCATGCGAAACCTCTCCACTAGCTTGTGCCATCCCAGACTGTCTCAGAGGGCAATTTGCAATCATATGCTTCGTACTGCCACAACGAAAACATGCACCTGTAGCTCTCCAACAGACACCCCAATGGTGAATAGAGCAGTGTGGGCACTCTGGAGCACTAGAACCTCGACCCCCAGAGGAACCCCTACTAGAGGCAGTCGGTGTAGGAAAGTTTTGTTGCTTTCCCTCATCACGGATCTCGAGCAACTCTCGGTGCGGATGAACTACTTTTCCGACTTCGTTTCCCGAAGTGACCTCCTCTATTAAAGCCTCTTCTCGACTTCTTTCTTTCTGATCGTCTCTTGTCTTTCTACTTTTATTGCAAACATACCAACCGATGGTAAGTAACTTGTTGTAACATAAAAACGCTGCGGATGCTCCTTGATCGAATCATGCAATCCCTCCTCAAATTGATGACATGAAACTCTTGATCGATCAGATTCAGGGCATATTCTTGAGCCGATTAAACTCCGATCATACTCGACAGAATGAAAAACTCCTCTGCTTAAGATTCAGGAATTGCTTCCACCGATCCTTTCTGTAAGCTTCCGTCACATACTTAGTTCTAAATTCTTGGGCAAAGAATTCCTAAGTCAGAGGCACCGGTAACTGAGGACTCCGTAAAACAAATTTCCACCATTCATAAGCAGCTCCCTGAAGAAGGGAAACAACACAGTGCACCATCTCCTCTGCTGGACAACTAATCTCGTCCAATACCCTCTTCATCTTCTCAATCCGAACTTCGGCCCTTGATTCCTCCAGATGTCCCGAAAATTCTTGTTATACTTCCTCAGTTGATCAATCGAAGCCTTAGGTATTGTCATTCGATGCAACAAGATCATCATATCCTGGGACAGCTTAATCAAAGCTTCTCCTTGAGCTAGAGGAGGAGGTGGAACCTCAGCTTCCCCTTGATTGACCCTTAACGGTCCAGGTATTTCAGAACGAGTTTGCTCCGGTTGATTACTCTCAGCAACTTCGTCAACAAATTCATGAGATCCTTCCATCGTAATTTCTAAAGACAAAACATGGGACACCGCAATAGGCCAAAACACAACGTAAACACTCAAATACAAAAAATAGGCAAGTATTTGTTAAACCAGAACCGCCTAAACCAGGCGCTCTGATACCAAAAATGTAACACCCAAATACCCCATGAGAGGATAAATAGATGCCACCCAAGACAGGACAAACAAATCAAAATGTTTCACACATGCATTTTTAAAAACTAAACGTAACACAAATATAATACATCTTATAATTTCATAAACAAATCGAAAGAATATTTACAGGCCCAAACAAACCAAACAAAATATATTTTCGCGCAACACAAAACTCAGACTCTTTTGGCCACTGCGGTTGACTTGTCCCAGTCCTTAATCTCTTAGCTCCGAACCTACACGGGGCAAATCTACCGTGCTAAGCATCTAGCTTAGTGAGTAATAACTAATCTATATTAACCGATTTTAGAAAAGCAGAAAGAATGCATTTGAACAAATTTTATACTAAGCGAGCAGCGAGAACACGGAGATCCTTGAATCGAATAATCAAGCAGATATCGAATACATAACAAATAAAACTATAAATCCATGAGCGAAGTGGGTAGCGGGACTTATACAGAGATACCATAATTAGTATCGGCGGGAGAGACATATGTCTCGATATCGAGAGACACCAAAGTGTCAAATAACGAGAAGCGATTCTGAGACCCTTCTAGGCATGCCTATTTACCCACAATTAGGACTTAACAGTTTTAAAACAGAACAAGGTCATTTCAGACATTTCATGTGCAGGCAAATAGCACTTCCAATAAATCAGTCCTAGACATCAACTAAGTTGACTCACAAAAAAATATTACTTACCTAAAGTACTTACTGAAATTTTCTACCTATATTACGTACTGAAATTATTGACCTGTATTACTTATCTAAATCGCCCTTAATGTTTATTGTCCCGACAATATCTGGCAGTGGTCTTTCCTCTATCATAGGGAACACGGACACAAATTATTATTATTCTTAATTACTGTATGATAACTGAGTATGATGCATGTTCATGACAAATTTTCGGGATTAATCAACAACTCATAGTACCAAATGATCCATGAAGTTTCAGGAAATTAGCGATACTGCGAGTATTCAAATGAAAGCAAGTCTTTACCAATTAAAGCTGAAAATGTACAAATTATATTAATTCTCAAATGCTATGCCAATAAGTAACATAAAGATCATAGGACATGCTAAAAAGAGAAAAAGAGTGCGAGCTGAATCATTTAGCTCTACACTAAGAATGAAACAAAGATACATAATAATAAGAAGTAGACAAAAAAATGAAATAGCGGACAACATTTGAAATTTTGTTTTCGTCAAGAATCACTTGTGAGTTAAGGGATGAAGTGAATGATGGAGGAGTGGTATCTATTTATAGAGCATTTTTGTAAACTAACCGTTTTTGTACCGTTAACTAGCCGTCATTACCTAGCCGTTATACCTAGCCATTATACCTAGCCGTTAGACATTTTTGGGTGAAAAATACGTACGACTAATGTTCACAAATACATACGGTTACTGTTCATAAATACGTACAGTTACTGTTCACAAATACATACGGTTACTGTTCACAAATACATACGGTTACTGTATCAAGACACTGTTCACCGACACTGACAATGTTCACAATTCACTATTCTGCACTATTCACCATCTTCAACCTTCGACTTCCGACTCTGAAACTTCTTCTTTTCTTTTTTTTTTCACCTTCCTTTAATTTCTTCACTTTACAACTAACCTATTTAGTAATTCTAACCTATCAGAATTATCCAAATCTTCAAACATGATAAATCTAAACAAAAACAAAAACAAAGATATAACTCGCGTATGATAAACTAACCGTCAACTTCTACTTACCAGCTTTTCAAAGAAAACGCCAATAGTAGGTGGTGGTGAGTGAATGACTTCGCTATCTCTACTGATGGATGGGTAAAGGAGGCATTCGGTGAGGAATAAACGATAATGTTCGATTTATATCGTTGCGTTTAGGTTTGGATGCGATACAACTAATAAACAGCTAATAGGTCCAAATAGTACTAAATAACCAAAAACATTGTTATGAATTCTTAGTTGTAATAATTACCCAACAATTCCAGAAAACTTTCGAAAATTTACCAAAATTCCGTCAGAAAATAATGACTCTCAAAATAAATTGGCAACTCAAAACTAATCCTCCATTAATTTCTAAAAATATTTGAAGTATACAAAAATTACGAAAATTATAATAATATTGTCCAAATCACTCCGAAGTTTCATTAAACCAATTAACCCAGAAAATGCCATGAATGCATGCCAAAATACTTATGCACAATTTAAGCCAATAGTTAATAAGTTAATAAGCAAATAACACTCATAATTCGTACTAAATTCCTTTAATATTCTAACCCCTAATTTGGGGCGTTACACTACAAGTTAGCTTTGCCATCGGAATTGTCTAAGATTCACAATGTATTCCATATATCGATGTTAAGGAAGTATCGATCAGACCCTTCACATATAGTTTAACCTTCAGAAGTACAATTAAGGGAAGATTTGATTTACGAAGAGCAACCAGTAGAGATTTTGGATTCGAAGGAAAAGATTTTAAGAAATAAGGTTATGAAACTAGTTAAAGTCTTATGGAGGAACCATTCGACAGAGGAGGCAACATGGGAGCCTTTGGAAGCAATGAAGGAGAAGTATCCGCACCTCTTCAATGACTCAGGTAAGAATTTCGAGGACGAAATTCTTTTAGGGGAGGAGAGTTGTTGGATCCCGATTTGCTTTAAAATTTTATTATTATTTGCGTAATGATTTATTCATGCTTGGTTGTTTGTTAAATTATTTATTATTTTATAATTGGGTCATTAATGTAGTAGGCTTGAATAAAGATTGAAATTTGTTGGAAAGATGGGTAGTTAGTTAGAATTAATGGGGAGTTAATGGTTGGAGGAGTAGTGCCATATAAGACAAAACAAGGGCAAATTTGGAAAGGCCATGTTAGTGAGGGGTAATATTGGAAAAAAAGGAGTAACAAAAAGGCAAAAATTAGAGGAAAGAAGAGTGAGTGTCGTGGAAGCCAAAAAGGGAGAAGAGGAAAAGAGAGAAAAACGTAAGGGGAGGAGAGAAGAAGAAGAAAATCGAAAAAGGTTAGAGAAAAGGAGAAAAATCGTGGAAAGAAGAAATCAAGGCTTTCAAGGTAAGTTCTACACCTTTTTCTTGCTTTAGCAGAAAGAAATGGGTTGTTGTGTTGAGATGAAGGAGTTCTAGAGAGAGAAAGGTGTTTGTGTTGGGAATGCTTGGAGGAAGAAGAAGATGGTAAGATCCATAGGGTTTTTTTTGGTTTCTAAGCTAGGTATTGAGTTTTCTAACCTATATGAGCAATGGGTAGGTTAAATTGGAGCTTGATTATGGTTAATTGCAATTTGTTATGATTATGGAAATTGGAGATTTCCATTTGGATTGGAAATTTAATGAGAATTTGTGGGTTATGTTAGGAAATCAAGAACCTACCCAAGAGCAAGAGGAAGGGCACTATTGAAGTTAGATTTTCAAGAGTATAAGGTGGGTAATTTATTTGTAGTTATTGTGTAATGGGCAAAATGCCTTGTGTGTGTATATATGTGTATGTATATGCTTGAATTGATAAATTGTGAATTGCTATGTTGTGTTTATGTTATGTTATACCTTGAAAGATGTATGACATTGCGATAAAGATTGAATTGTGAGCATGATTATGCTATGTCTTTTAGCATGACATTTTGATTGAATGGAAAGAAGAAAAATCATGAGAATATGAATTTGAGAATGATTGAATTAAGCATGAGAATGTGAGATTGTGAATAATTGAACTAAGTATGAGATTTGATTGTGTTTGTGCGAGAGAGGAACCGTTTCATTAGTCACGTGCACGTCGACGTTAAGCCTTCTCTCAGCTACCCGCGTGTGACCCACGAGATCCGAAAAGTGGACTCATTTCGTTCACAAAGTAAACTTCGGTTTCTCTGTTTTGTTCACGAAACCCTCGAGCCAAATTGTGTGTGCATTAGCATTTGGATGTGTTATGTTATGATGTGAATTGTATGTTATGATTGAATGATGAATGACATCAATTGTGTTTAATGTGATGATGTATTGAATTATGAGATTGTGTTTGAAAATTGTGAATGCTAAGATTCACTGTTGGTCTATATGGATATTTTTTTTTATGTATGATTGTGTGGCTCATTGCCAATAGCTATGAATAAGTTAGCCACTGAGCTGTATAGTTCAACCCATAATTTTCCTCCTCAGGTGCAGACCGAGAAGAGTAACAACCCTTGCAAGGCATTTGAGACACTCCAAGATAGCTAGGAGTCTTTTGTATTTAGCAACATTTGGATAGCTTTATAGGCATATCAAATATGAGCATCATTTGTCTTTTGTATTAAGTTGATGATGTGTTGATATGTAAGTAAAGCTTGTTTAAACATTGATTTTGTTTTTAAATGAGAATGAGAATTGACAAGTTCATTTTGTATGATTATGTTTCTTAAAGTTTGAGTATAATGGATGTGCTTAACTTTGGTTGAGAATTCCAATTGTGGCTAGTGTTAGAATATGTTGATATTGTGAAGGATGTGTGTGATGAATCCTTTGGAGTTGAGTTTCAATGATGTTTGTAGTTGTTTAATGGGTTTGAAGTGGTTTTTGTGGTATTGGAGAAGAATATGAGGTAAGGGGATGTTAGGATGGGTTTAGGAACCTTTGGAGGGGCCTTGGAGGGTAAAAATTTTGTAACACCCGAAGGTTACACGGTCTGCCTGTGTGATTTTACACGGGCCGTGTGTTTTTGGACGCAAGGACACTATTTCACCGTAAGGTTACATGGCCTGACCGTGTGATTTCACACGGTCCGTGTGTTTTGACCCTCCAAACGATATAATTTCAATTTTGTGTCTTCTTGAAAGTTGTATCCCTGGATGTCTTCTGTCCAACTGTCTAAAAATGAAGTCAATCTGACACCTATAGTGAGAGTTATGGCGTTTGCTCCAAAGCATGTTCAATAGGAGGAAAGATATGAGCATGCTGGATTCGTTTGGCCATAACTTATTGGTCCAACCTCAGAATGAGGTGATTCTTAAGGTGATAGATTCCTAACACGTTTTTCTACCTTTCTATAAAAATTGATAGCTTTTGGATATAAATTTGAAAAGTTGATGGAAAGGAAGTGAGGGGGTCGGTTTGAAGAGTGTGATTGGGCTATAAACATATTTTGGGATTTTAAGCATATCTTGAGCTATAGAGCTCCGAATGAGGTGGTTCTTGTTTCTAATTAAACTAGAGACTAAGAGCTACCATTTTTGAAGAAGAGAATTATAATTGTTGTGATCTCGTTGTGTGGGCTCGCCTTTATGGCTTGAGATGTTTGAGAAAGAGGATTGTTCATTGAGGGTTAAAGAATTTGGAAACCCGCTTATATTTTCAACTCTGGTTCGATAGTTGGGCTTCAGAAATGTGACCCAACATAGAGATATTTGCAGCAAAACCAGGAACTGAACATAGAAGAAAACAAACAAAATCTAATTACTCACATAACAACACTATAATATGCCAAATTAATTATAAACAGATAATGGTAGGGCCCCATCACAAGATACCATGCACAACATTAATATTTAATCTTTGGACAGAAATACTAACTTGTAAGTAGTACCTTGGTGCAGTGATCAAATACTGACAATAAGACATGTCAAACAATAAACCTTTCTTTGGACCAATTTAATGGTCACATATTATACTGAATAATTGCCATGCATTTACCACCGCAAATGTATATGCAATTCAGGCCAAATATAAACTTTCCTTTAGGCCAGTCCATATTCGCATAAATAACATACACACAAAAACTTTTAACATTCTAAGTTAAATTAGTTTCACAAGAGAGGTTGCTTTGGCAACATGTTGCTTCAATTAATTTAATTTAAAATGTTATATATTTCTTTAAAACACCAAAATCTGAAATTAATACCAAACTTTACGTAAGTTGTATGAAAACTTCATATCTTTAATTTCTTGATGCTATGATATTGACAATCCTGTTAGCTTAAATCAAGAATTGGGCCAACATTTTACAAATCAAACCATAAATTATAAATTTTAGACCCAAAACTCATTCCTCATAATATTAAACTCAAACATGTAAAACTTTCTGATGGTTAATTTATAAAACCAAATAAATCCATAACAACCATCGTCACTTTATTACAACAAAATAAGAACATGGTTGGTTATTAGACTTTGAAAAGTCTTTCTGCAAAACATTCTAACCATAACGTATCCAGTAGATAAAGCTATAGCCTTTATCTAATGGGCAACAAAATTCTCATTATCGAGTGGCTAACAAACGTTGGATAAAGCTTTATTCTTGATTTAATGGAGAAAAACCCAGAAAATAATCCAACGTTACTTTTGAAAACAACCTTCAGCAAATATAATCGGTAAAACTCCAATGTTTTATCTATGACTTTAAAACACCGTAAACGTTTCTTTAAAAACTTTCCTCTAGAGTCGTCACCGAAAATCCAAAGTTTATATGCCAAACGAAAGATATTCTGATGAAACCCAAGAACACTGAATCATATACGAAGACAAGATCTGAAATTGAAGGCTGTCGAAATATAATCATTCTTGACGACCTAATTATGAATTCTCGCTGATACCATTTGTGGGGATTTTAATCCCTTTAAGATTAAAATCTAAGATCAATTCATATCAAATCATCAAGAATAAAATAAAGCGGAAGCATACCTGAATTCATTATGAAATTTACACTGAAATTTTACGGTTTTGTCTTCCAAATTAGAATATAGCCCTTTTTAAAAGTTTTCCGTAACTCTCTATTTTCTCTCTGATGATGAGATGTCAGATACGAATTTAGGTTACGTTTAATTTGGTGACCATAACCATTTATATTAGGGTAAAACCCTAATTTAATTTCTAGTTTAGCCCATCATAAAACTAGAAATATAAGCCCGATTTCTACACATATAGAGCTTACACTTAAAATAGATGCATGAAGTCCAAATATCGTAAATATATTAGACCACTTTAATTAATTGGGCTCAACTTCATATGATAGCCTTTATATACAATTATACACATATAAGCCCACATGTTTGATTAAAAATCCTTACAATTTGAACTTAAACTTCGTTTGTCTTAAGTAATCAAACAGACGTCTCAAAGTAGATTTATTGGGAGAGTAGCTTATAGCCAGGTTGCCTCTGTTTCAAAAAAACAATAAACTGATGTCTCAAAGTGCGCAATCACAATTTTAAAACATTATTTAATAATAAAAGAATATTTTCATTTAAAATTATAATATGATTGCTCCAAAACTTGTTGCTTGTATTTGTTAATTTAAATTTAAATTTAAGTTATATTAATTATTAATTTTATTATTAACTTATAAAATTATAATTATAATTATAAAAGCTCTTTTATAATATAAATTATTATTTTTTAGTGTATGTCTTCGCATACTCCCAAGATGTCAGGCTTGGATGTTCCTCGCATTATGTCATTTTGTTGCAATAACTTCAATCCATTAACCCTAGGTGTAGGTGAGTTAGTAAGGGACTCTTTTGGATTAAGTGAGGTAGTAGGTTCAAACTGCTCTCATGTATGCAGTCGTTTAAAATTTGGAGTCAGAGTTTTGCCTCCCGTAAGGGACCTACTCAGCTCGAGCTAAAATTAGTCTAAGAATGAATAGCTTAAAGATGTCTTCTCATAATTCGGACTTTCCTAAGACATCTCATGGGCAACAAAAAAAACTCCATTCTATTGAGATTAAGATGTTCGTATATCATAGCCTCGTTTTGTTTCTCCCGTAGCTATCATAGTATCATACTTGAGAACTCCACTACAAATAGCTTATTCTTCGTCAAGCTTACTTTTGTTATAATGTAACATGTTTCTTGTTCTTGATCATACATGATAAATTATCAAAGAATACAAAATACATGTCTAACATCAATTGCACTATACTCATCAAGCCTTGAGATAAGCTAGAAATACAAAATAATAACGTAAATATACTTAGTTTTACCTTTATCGTTCTTTAGCATAATTGTTCCCTTTCCCTGGACCTAAATCTGCTTACTATCTTTTAAATATGAAACTTATTCTGTAATTCTTATCCAATTCTTTGAACATAGCCCCTAATCCTTGTTATATGATTTGAACACTCACTTAAACAAAATATTCTGTTTTTTTTTTGCTATTGCTTCACTTTTGTCATAAACAGCCTACATTCATATTCAACTTCAACTTCATCTTTTTTTACTTCTTCTGCACAGCTTGCTTGATTTTGTCTTTTCCAGTACTTTTCCTTAACTTGATCATAGCCTTTACAATAATGATACTGGATAACTTGGCCTTGTCATCTTCCTTAATTATCGTTGGCCTGTACCTCTTCCATGACCTCTTCCGTTGGCCTGATGTCTCCCCGTTCAAGTGAAATACCTTCCAATCTGTTTACTCGTATGACATGTTGATTCTTGTCTCGTGAGCTTACAAAGATAGTTCATCAAAAGAAAAGATGGTTAGATATTTTGATTCTTCAAGGGTAGCTACAATATAATCAAACTGAGATGTCAAGTTTCTCAAAGCCTTAGCCATAACAACTTGACCACTGCACTTTTCACCATAAACTCACATTTGGCTCACAATCGTTGATACTCTAGAAAGATACTCTTACACTAATTAATTTTTTAATCATTGATGTTTCTAACCCCCACCGAAGTGTCTATAATTTGATCTTCATAACGGTAGTGTTTGTCGGTTTCTTATTTTCCTAATGCCTAAGAGGTTTGATGTTAGATTATGCTTTTGCAGTTAATGAATTGGTTATAATTAATATATGATATTACTAATTTATATAATAAAATTTATTAATGTATAGATTTAATTATATTTAATATTTAATATTAAACAAAAATTTGGAATAATTAATATATAATAGAATTATAATTGTAAGATTATAATTTTGATATATAAATTGTGTAAGTATTGTTCTTAATTATATTTTTATCAGTACGTGATATTGATGGAACAATTAAACTAATATATATTATATCTTTAATAAAAAATAATTAATTTTATGGAAACAATCGTATAAATGTTATTAGAAAATAAGTTTATAAAACTTGTGTGATTATGATATTTACAAATGGAACATTATTTGTGTATTTATAGGTGTTCTTATTCTTATAGTTGTATAATTAATTATTAGATTTAAGATTACTAAAATATTTTATATATAAATTACTATATTTTGATGCTACTTATGATATAATCTATTGATTTGAGAGTGACTCAAATAAATATTTACTTGAGTATAATATAAACTATATAGAGATATTTTAGTAAGTAAATAAAAGATTTATCATTATAAATTAATAAGGACAATCTTCTAGCATTTTTATTAGCTATAATTATAAATTATTTAATTAGAGAATTAAAGATAAATTAATTTTAATTTTAATACATTTAACTATAGTTATAAATATAATCATTATCAACATTCCTATCCATCCCTCTAAAAAGTTTGAGTTCTTATATCTATATATATATATATATATATAGAGAGAGAGAGAGAGAGGTTAGAAGTTAGATGATTGAACAACTTCTTGTTGATGTCTTCATAACAGAAAAAAAAAACTTATGCAAGATACTTGAATGAAGCTCCTCTTTTATTTTGTGATCCTTGGTTCACGTTATTCTGTTAAAGTGATCTTTCAAGAAATTGTAACCTACTTACGTGTGTTTATGTTTTTGAAAAAATATTGAAGCATGTCACAGTTCCTTTATGGTTTTAGAATTTAGTCTAAGATTATGGATTAATGATTATTTAATTAATAATTTTATTAAAAAATAATGAGAGAAATGCTAAGTGTCTTGACACCATCAGGATGCTGATAACTAGCATCATTGATGAAGGATGCACCAGTGGCATTAGTTGTCGCTAGTGAAGCTTCTTTCGCCTAATGGTGAAGAAGCTAGTGGCCAAAACCACTGCTCATATCATGCCAAAATCGTTGGTAGGGCAAAGGTGACACTGAGGAGTTGTCAATGTGAGAGAAGCGATAAAGAAATTACCAGTAGTGTAAGATGGTGACACTAATCAGGAGTTGTCGATGAGAGAGTATACCGTGTGTGAATAGTTGACCAATAAGAATATTAATAAGTCATAATCTCTAACTTATACATTTTTGGTTGAGAATGTAGACTTATAAATTGAGTCATTTATGTTTCATGCAAACATGAAAACTTAAGTATATTGTCGATTTATTGGGGCCTTTTTTTGACTTCACCCTGGGATTATAAAACGATAGGAATGGCCCTGCCTGAATTATCACACTTAAAAATTTGAGGATGTGAAGCTTATCTGAAGCATGCTATATTTGATAAGCTTCAAACTAAATCAGATAAATGCAAATTTGTAAGGTATTCGAAAGAGACTTTTGGTTATCAATTTCATCATTCTATTGAGCAAAAGGTGTTTATCTCAAGACATGTTACATTCTTATAAAGTGAATTTATTCTCAAAGAAAGTTGTTATAGTGAGGTTGAACTTAAAAAAGTTCAAAAGTCACAAATTCACGTCGAAATGGAATAAGAACCTCAAGTTGATACATATAATGTACAACCGAGAGTTCAAAAGATACATAGTCTATCTCAAACTAGTAGAATACGCCGTCCTCCCATTATATTAGATCTACATATTGAGCAGGGAAAGGATAATGTATCGTTCATACATGATGAGCCTACTACTTTTAAAGAAGCAATGTTTGACATTGATTCTTTTAAATGGCAAGAAACTATGAGGTTTGAAATGTAATCCATGTACACTAGCTAAGTATGGATTTTGGTTGATGCACCTACTGGTATTGTACCTATTAGATGCAAGTGGGTTTTTAATACAAAAACTAGTATAGATGGTAAAGTATATACGTACAAAGAAAGGTTAGTGGCTAAAGTTTACAAACAGGAGTTGATTTTGATGAGACTTTTTCGCCAATAACCACGCTAAAATCCATCAGGATCTTGTTAGCCATAGCAACATATCATGATTATGAAATATGAAAAATGAATGTCAAAACTACATTTCTCAATAGGAATTTACAGAAAGATGTGTATATGACACAACTTGAAGGTTTTGAATCTAATAGATTTCCTAATCAAGTAAGCAAGTTGCAAAGGTCCATTTATGGACTTACGCAAGCATCACGAAGTTGAAACATCTGTTTTGATGACACAATCAAAGAGTTTGATTTTATCAAAAGTGTGGATGAACCATGTGTCTATAAGAAGGTTAGTGGGAGTGCAATCGTTTTCTTGGTACTATATGTGGATGACATATTGCTAATTGGAAACAAAATACCTATGCTACAAACTCTAAAGATCTGGTTATCCAAGAACTTCTTTATGAAGGATATGTGAGAAGAAGCTTATATTCTGAGAATAAAGATATGTAGAGATAGATCAAAAAGGTTGCTTGGACTGTCTCAATCCACATACATAGATAAAGTGCTAAAGAGGTTTAACGTAGAGAATTCCAAAAGGAGATTCTTACCCATATCACATGGGATTTCTCTCTCACAAAGTATGTGTGCAAAGACACAAGAGGAGAGAGATAAAATGGATTGTATTTCATATGCTTCAGTAATTGAATCAATCATGTATACGATGCTATATACTAGACTAGATGTTTCTTATACTTTGAGCATAATGAGCAAGTTTTAGTCTAATCCTGGTGAGAGTTAATGGACGATTGTGAAAAATATCTTAAAGTACTTGAAAACAACTAAAGATGTTTTCTAGGTCTATGGAGGAAATAAACTTAGAGTTCAATGATATTTAGATGCTAGTTTCCAGTCTGATCCTGATGATAGCTGATCATAGTCAAGGTACATCTTCATTCTAAACGTTGGTGCGATAAGTTGGAAGAGTTCCAAACAACTAGCCATTGCAAATTCAACGATCAAAACAGAGTACATTTCAGTGTCAGAGGCGACAAAGGAAGCAGTTTGAATCAAGAAGTTCATCAGTGAACTTGGAGTGGTTCTTAGCATTGTTGAGCCTATAGTATTATATTGTGATAATAACTATGCTATTGCACAAGCAAAGGAACCCAGGTCTCATCAATGGTCCAAACATGTATTCAGAAAGTTTCACTTGATCATGGAGATAGTGGAGCAGAAAGACATAATATTGAAGCAAGTTCCCACTAAAGAGAATCTAGCAGATCCTCTTACTAAGTCATTGTCTCGAAAGAGACATGATTGACATATGGATATATATAATATTAGATTCATAGGGGATTGACTTTAGTGCAAGTAGGAGATTGTTAGTTTATGCCTTTGTAGCCAATTAATTGGATGCGAATTAATGTATGATATTATTTTAATTAATGAAAAGGCTTTATTTCTCTTTATGTATTAATTTTTACTTTTTAAATACTAAAGGTAAAATCCTTAGAATAATTACTGTATAATTGAAATTATTATGAGATCATAATTATGAAATTCAATTTACAATTATGTATTATTCCTAAATGCTCCTAGTTGTAGTTTCTTCAAGACGGGATATTGTTGAAATGTTAAAACTAGCACACATTATGTTTCTTTCTTATAAAGAAAGTAATCAATATCATAAATTAAAGTATAGAGATACTTAAACTAATGTGTGGGTGATTATTGGAGAATAAATCACTGAACTGACCCAATTATGAGAATTCCAGATGGAATATTACTTATGTGCCTATGGATTATTTCATAATGATAGTTATATTATTGATCCTCAAACTTGAAATTACCAAGATATTTTATATGAGAATTATGTGTTTTGATACTACTTATGAATCATCCTATAATAATTATGTTAGTAGTAATTAGATATAATATGAACCATATGGAGATACTTGAGTAAGTCAATATAGGATTCATCACTCTAAAGTAATTAGAGAATATTTTACTATTCTTGATTAGTGATGATTTATGGAATTCTTTGACCGGAGTGAATTGACATTTGAAAATGTGTTTTCAATTTTCAATTATAAATCAATTACTAATTAGCAAAAATGAACATGATTGGATGATAAGAGTAAACACTGTATCCATACTCTGTCCAATTAGAATATTGAATGACGAAAGGATTAAATTATACATCATAGTTATGCATGGATATGTTAAGTCAATCACTTTGACATTCTTGATATTTAGGTAATCATGACATATTGCTAGACGTCAATCATAATTTATGATTATGAATTATTTAATTAGAGAATTAAAGATAAATTAAAATTTGTGAATTAGAATTGTAATTTATAATTGGTTCAACATGGTTCTGGCGAGAATGCATGTTAATGTTTGGATCTATGAAGTTGACTGTTTCTAACAAGAGTTCCTGCAAAACAACACAAGGCACGCCGAGGGTTGATATCCGGCAAGCTCCTCCGACGCTCAAGTTAGTCTTTTATGAGGGTTTTGGTTGCTGTAAAGCAGAGAAGGTCAGGGTTCTAATCTCGTACCTGTATTATGGCAAAGTTATACCTTATATAAGGAACAGATGCTAGGTTTAGGTCTTTACGTATGCATGGGAGAATTCCACCTACAAATGGGTCGTGGATGCGTGGACTGGGCCTGGGCCTGGCATAGCCGATAGGAATTAGATCAATCCTTGAGAGGTGAACCGATCGGTCTATGGGTCATTATGATTAAGTTCGAGCCTAGCACGATCGACCCAACCATAAGCCCCCTTACTCCTCGAGTCTAAGCAAGGAGAAGGGTCGAAGGAGTACATAAGGATCTTGTAGCTTGTCTATAGGACAACTCGTAGTAGGCCCGATCGGTCGGAAATCAATGCATAGTGTATGACTGCTCGTATTGGGATCGGTCGGTTGAGTGTCCCGATCGGTTGGCATCGATGCTTGTTGCACGATAGCTCGCGCCAAGATAGATCGGGTGAGCATTGATGCTGAACGCGTGAAGGTACTTAGTGTAATTATTACCGACGGCGTATGCCCTCTGACAGATAGTCAGAATTTGTAACCATTGTGCAGCTGTCACGTACTTCATTTCAACTGTTGCGCCGCTCCGGATTTCTAATAACCCTAATTTACCTCGGCTCAGATTCAGCCAGGTGTCTAAGCTTGGCTCGGATTTTCTCCACGCGTCAGGCGTTGGTTGGAACGCCCATTCGACCGATCCTCTATAAATACTCGGGGCCGACAAACTATGGGTTTTCTTCACACTTATTTTGTTCTCCGGCTTTCATTCTGCTTTCATTTGCACCTTCTTGTTTACAGTCTCCAGAATTTCCTTTCAACTGTCGTCCAAATTTCCAACCTCAAATCACCAAATAGGTACGTCCTTTTCCCTCGTTTCCTCCTCTAAGTTTCCTCTTTGTGAACATGTCGTCAACCAGTTCTAGAACTGCGGTTAGCCCAAGGGATGAAACCACCAAGAGGGCGCCTGAAGTAATGGCGACGTCGGAGGTGAGAGGCGTCGAAGGAGCCACGGTGAGTGACCGGAGGGATGGTTTGGTCGTTGAGGGGCCACCGAGAGAAAAATCGACGATGACCATGGGGGAGCTGAATCGTTCAATAATTAGGAACAATATCCCTTTGTCCTAGGAACCCAGGCTGGCCATCGGGAACGAGTGAATTCAAAGCAATTTGGGAGGGTATTTTGCTGTGTCTGACAGCTTTTTCTCGGTGGGTGGAATGAAACTTCCGTATGCCCCGATCATCGACGAGGTATGCACTAACTACCAATTGATGCCAAGCCAGATTCCTCCGAATGGATGGAGGTTCATTAACGGTTTGGCCTTGCTGTGCCATCAGTTTGGCTGTCTGCCTTCGGTCGACATTCTGCACCACTTTTTGAGAATGAACTAGAGTTCGAGCTCTGGGGCCGGGATCCCTCATCTACAGTATAGAGATGCCCGATATCGCCCGGCCGGAACAGCTTCCAAAATCTCTGCTTGGCGAACGAAGTACTTTTTTGTGAAGCCTTCGGGATCTTCCTTTGCGTCCCGACCGTGGAGATATCCTTTAGCCGAGCGATGGAACGATGCGTCGAGCTTGTCTCTTTCTAGAGAGGAGTGGGATGTAATCGATCGCATAAAAAGGCTCGGATGTTATGACTTCGATCGTCTCATTCTAGGGTATCGTGGGGGGGCCTCGGTCGATTCACTTCTAATCGACCCCCCGCCCCGAATTAACGGGCTAGGTGAAGAAATTTCCCCCTCTGGTTGACTTCTTGTGGAACTATTTATTGTACTTGTAAGTGTCGGTTTCGATTTCTAACTTGCTTTTATTGTTGTACAGCCATGGCAAGGCTCGATGACTTCGTCGGGTCCTCCGCCCCTACCAAGGGCCAGCGCAAAGCTACCAAACCCTCCTCGAAGATGAAAAGGCAGGACAAAAAAGGAGGTGCCAGCTCGGATGTTGCTCGGCTTACGGCCTCCGAGTCATCTGCAGCGCTCGCCCTGGCTGTCACACCCGAGCAGTCAGCCGTGATGACCTGGCCGGCCGGTGAAGGCCTAGTAGTCGTAGAAGAGGAGGAAGGGGAGGTCGAGCCACCTCTTAAGAGGAAGAAGCTTGCTCGGATTGTTGATCAATCGTCTTGCCCATCGGGCCAAGGCAAGAAAGAGAAGGAGAGAGAAAGCAAGGGGAAAGGGCGGCGGCAAGCACCGAAAAATGGAAGCCTACGATCAGTTTGGCTAAAACTACATCGATTGGGGACCTCGATGTGTCCCTTTACATTGCTGAGAGGATCGTTCCTCTTGTAGATGAGAAGCTCATGGACTCGTTGAGCAATCTGGAGCTAGGGCCCCGTCTCATCCGTAGCTGTGCAAGGAGTCTGACGATGTCCTTCGCGATGCACCAACGTATGGAATAGCTCGACGGGATTAATCAATCATAGGACCAGGAAGTCCACGATCTCCTCGAGCAGGTGAAAGCTTTGAGGGGCGAACTTTAAGAGGTTAAGGAAGAGAGGGACGTCTTCTAGGCTCAAAACTCTTCCTTGGAGGAGGAGACGAAATTTTGGGAGGAGGAGAGGAGCGTTTTGAAAGCTCAACTTGCTATGGGGAGGAGGAGAGGAGCCGGTTGATTGCGGCGAAGGATGGGCTGGCTAAGGAGTGTGAGGGCTTGAAGAAGGAGGTGAAGATGGAGCAGTAGCTTCGTAAGAAATTCCTCCAGGATTGCCATGCAGCGGTGGAGGGTCAACTGAGGATCGAGGATAAATTGAAAGAGTTGCGAGGCTCCATCAAAAATCAAAGGGTCGAGGAGATCAAGCGGTGGAAGAGGCGGTTCCTACATGGGGAGTGCTTAGAGTTCGCTTGCGACTTGACCCTTTCGGTCCTGAGGAGTTGCCATGAAGTTCACATCCCTGACGGGTCAGAGGTTCCTTTATTTGAGGATTATGTCGAGCCGATGCTTCCCGCTGCTCTCGGCCTTTCTCTAGAGGAAATGAGGGAGAGGGCCGAGGGAGAGCGGACCTTAATTCCGGATGAGGAGCTGGACCTTAGCTCAGAAGAGGAAGAGGATGTCTCTCCACTGTCTTCTCCTCCCGATCTGGCTGCTGGCTCTTCCTCTGTCGACCCGGCTGTTGGCCCTTCTTCTGCCGACCCGGCAGCTGGCCCTTCCTCTCCTCCCAAAGGATCAGAGTGATTGTTTGTTGGACCCCGATCCTTGAGTGGAAATTAGAAATGTGAATATGAAAGTAAATGAATCTGTTGGTATATAACATGTGTTATAAATGTTATTTGTGCCTTATAGAGACATGGGCTTATGTAAGGATAATGAGTTGAGGAACCTTAAGAAAGAACTATAGTGATATATGTGAGATATTATGCAAAAGCAAGAGAGGAAATTTGGTACATGACATGATGTTTTTGAATGTAGGAAATCAAGTGCATTGAGGTTGAATGTAGAATGAAAATGTGTATGCTGATTCGTGAGGAATTCAGGAATAATTGACGTAGAATTGGAAAAAGTTGCCTTCTTCGAAGTTGTAGTTTGTTCTTCTATCTCTCCAATGATACCAAGTATGCAAGATTTCGAGATCGGAGTTAAGAGTTATAGTTGATACATGTTATGATGTTATATGAGATTGATGTTAGTGACAACTTTGATGAATGTTTGAGAATTGTGGTCTTGATGAACCAATGTAGTTGATTTTTGAGAAGTTCATGAATTGAATTTGTTGCTTGAAGTATTATGAAGTGTTTAGGTCTTTGAATAAGTAAATATGTGAAGATTATAAGTGTATATGATGTTAGTTTGGATGTAAGAAGCATTGGAAAAAGGTTGAAGAGGTTTTGGAAATTGCATGTCCGTCTAAGTCCGTTTAACGGAAAACTGCGGGTCTAAAGGACCTCTTCCCATGCTCATGTTCGTTAGACGGACATGGATGTCCGTTAAACGAACGTTCTCGGATGGTTTGACACATTTTGGGCCGTATGTGTCCGTTAAACGGACATGCATGTCCGTTTAACGGACAGCCACGGGTTACCTTGAGACAAACGTGATTTTGACCATTTTAGATGCCGATTTGGACTTTTTGGTCTTCATAAGAGTTGTAGATCTGGAAGTCTAGTTTCTAATGGTCCAATAAAGAAAGCAATCCGATCTCTAGATTGAAAGTTATGGCATTTGCGCCAAACGAGTTTCAAATCAATTTAGGGTTTGAGTATGTTGTATTGTTTTGATCATAACTCACTCATCCGACCTCGGATTGAGGCGATTCTTGAAGCATTGAATTCCTAACACATGTATCTTTCTCTCCATGAAAATTTGTATCAATTGGAGTTGAATTGAAATATTTTGATTGAATCATATGATAATCGGAATGATTTGTTTCATTCGGATCTTGCTATTTGTCCTTCCTCATCTGACCTTGTCAAATCATTTGCTTATATCTTTTCCGTCCGACATCTGAATGACTTGGTTCTCGAAGCGTTGGATTCCTAAGACACTTAATTTCATTTTAATGGAAAATTATTAATTTTAGGGATTTAATTGAGCAAGATTATTTGAATCAAAGTGAGACAGGAAAGTTTCTGAACATAGTTCAGTATATTGTGAAATTCGGGATCGGTTGAGATCCGATTGAAGCGATGTTTGAGGCATAATAAAATTAAGACATGGGGCTACTAGTAATATGAAGAAATTAAATTTCAATTTAGTCTTTAAGAATGTCTATTTGTGGAAGGAAGTAAATTGCTAGAAAATGTGTTAACAAAATGATATGTTCGACATATTTTGAGCATAACTTTTAATGTAGTGCTCCGAATTGAATGTTTTTTAGGCATAATGAAATTAAGACAATAAGGAACAACTTTCTAGAAGAAAGTTTTAGCAAATTCCTTCTTTTTGATGGTGAAAACAATGTCCTAAAGTAGGATAAATTTTAGGGGCAATTTTGGAAGTCCACTTAAAGACTTAAGAGTTTAGCCTATCATAGAGGGGCATTTTTGTCTTTGGCCACTCATTAATGTGCTGGCACTATAAAAGAAGAAAATAGCTTGGGAAAAGAGGGAAGCTTACGAAAATTAGAGAAAGAAACAAAGAGAGAATGAGAGAAAAGGGAGAATCATGGAGAAGAAGGAGAAGGAGGAAGAGGAGATAGGGTTTTAGATTTTGAAGGATTCAAGCTTGGTTTTTCTTTGATTCATGAAGGAAAAAGAGGGAAGGAGAAGAGATCCACCTTCCAAGCCTAGTAATTTCGAAAATTGAAGAAGATAAAAGGTAAGAGATGGTTTTGATCTTTGAGTTTTAGTGAGTATTTGGTTGATTTGGCTTAAGATGGATATGAGTTTGTTATTTATGAAGTTAATTTGAGTAATTATGCATTGGGTTATGTTTAATTTTGGATGGTTGATTTAATTAGGGTTTGTAATTTGAATTGGGGCAAATTCAAGAAAGGATTGGAGAAATTGAAGCTCAAATCAACCCCAAGCATGGATAAGAGGTGGGTGATATGTTTATTTTTCAAATTATAAGCTAATTATAAATGTTGGTTTTATGAACTATTGATTTACAAATGATTGAATTAATTGCTTTTGACATGATTTATAAAATGTTAAAGGCATTGTTTCCAAATGATTTACGAAGAAAATTCTGTAATAGTTTGGACAATTTTCCATAAGTAACTTGAATTGTTTCGTACATGGATGTTTTGAGTAAATTGATAAAGATGAAATATTCATTGAGTGCATGATGTTACATTGATTGATAAGTTGGGTATGTGAATTAGTGTGAGATTGTGATTGATCAGCACTGCATTTGAATTTGAGATTACATAAAAAGTTGAATTTCGAAGTATGCCTTCGGGCATTTAGTTTTTCATACATGAATATGTGTTATATGGGTTTGGTTAGGTCCCTCATGTGGAGTCAGTGCACTGGTCTCAATTTTTTAAAAGCCTTCGCCCGGCTGCCCGCTAGTGGCATAGGAGCTCCGTTTTCGGACTCCCCATATGTGTTTCACGGCTGCACAGGACCGCTTTGCGGGAATGTGTAGTACGTCATGTGTTTTGGACCGACCCAAACCGATTGATGTGTTATATGTTTTGCTTTGTTTAGAATGTGCTGCATTTATATGTGTGATGCATTTCATGGTTACAATGTTTTGAAAATTTGACAAATGAGAAATTTGGATTTTCCACTATGATAGCTTTGGAAACTGTTTGAAAATGTTTATGAAGGATTCGGGAAATTGAGAAGTTTTTTTAAGAAATCAACCTCCGATGTTTTTCCCAATGTGATAGTTGAGAAATTGAAAATAAGATTTGAAAATGTTTTTGCTTATCATTTGAGTTATAAACACGTTATCTACGAGCTTCCGAGCTCACCCCCCCTTTCATCCCCATCTCCAGGTATTCGAGTAGGAGATCGGATGAAAGACATCGAGACATCAGCATTTGTGCATGGGTTTATAAATTGGGTATTTTGGTTTATGAGTATTGGTATTGGGGTATGGCTTGAAATGCCATTAAAATATTGTAAGCATGTAGTTCATAATGTATTTTGGATTATGCAATTGTACATGAACTTGAGTTATGGAATTAAAAATGTATTGATTATGGATGAATGTGTTTAAAGATGGGATACGAATTGTGATGATTTTATAATACGTTTGGTTTTGAGTTTGATGGAAGTATTAACTTGTATATGAGTTAATGGGAATTGCATATGAGTTTATATGTGATGAATATGAGTTGGATATGAAAAATGATTTAAAAGTGGTTTAGAATTTAGGTTTGCGTTTCTGCTGAGATCCCGGACGGAGGGTCCGGTGGTTTTTGATGTATGTGAATTTTATCTGGATATATATGGAAGTGTATTCAAGTTGTTTGCAGGTTTGGGTTATAGAAAGTGTAGCCGTTATGCTGCCAGATTTTTTATATGATAGTATGAATAAGTAAATTTGTGTATGGATTTATGGTTTTATTGACATGTATATGAGATTATTATGGTAAAGAATAAGAATCTGATGAATAAGAAGATTTAAGTGTTTTGAGGTTAGTATGAGTTGAAGGATAAGTTCCCAAAGAGGGAATCTATTTGTTTGATATTAAATAAGATGGATTAAATGATGAAAGAAATGAACAATAAGAAAAAGTAAAGAGAAAAACAAAATTTATACCGGTTTGTATAGGTCAAGTATAAGGTATCCAACGCAACGCTTCCTTAAGATAATTATTCTCAGATGTCGGACACTTGTAATGCTATTCGATTTCTTTTCATTTGTATTTTTGGATTCCCAATAGTGTTCGATCCTATCGAATTGATCTATTTGTTTGGCATTCGTATTCGATTCCATTAGTATCCGATTTGTATTCGATTCGACTTATTTGATATTTGTTATTCGATGATCCGATTCAAAATCGCTTCGTATATGTTTTCGCATTTACGTTCCATTTGAATCATTGATTTCATTTGTATTCGATCCTTTTAGCTTCGCATTTGTTTCGTTTCATTCGCTTTGGTTTTCGATTTTCATTCCGCTTCAAAAGTGGTTATGAGTGTTCAGTGTAAGAAGTTGGGTTCCGGAAACGGGATCCAACATGTATGGTATCAGAGCCCAGTATTATGGTCTTAACTGGGCATATAGGATTGATAAACGTTTGTGATAGAATGGAATTAGTGACATGAATGACATTTGCATGAATCATTTGAAGAACTTATGTGATTGTTTGATTAAGGTGAAGAATTACGATTGAGTTTAGGATTATAATAATAGAAGTTAAAATCAGAAGAGCATGATGGATTGGGGTGATGTGACTCATAATATATGTGATTTTGAGGTGCTGAGTTGTGATCATTTGTATTTGAATGTGTTACCGAATGAGATTAGAATTTCATAATGAATTGAGATAAATGAATATTGTTTATCCTTTTGTGGAAGGAAAATGTGGACATTTGAAGATAGAGCTATATGTATAAAAAAATTACAAAGGATGGGTTGTTTGATTTTGAATATGCATTTGTGAGAGAAATATATGCATTTGTGAGAGAACTAAGGAAGATTTGAAACACGAGTTAAATCTATGTACTTGTGAAAATATGATAAGAACTATTGGTGTGTGAATATGATATGGATGGCATATGATATAAGAGGTGAAAAGCATGATGAATATGTGTAGTAAGGATTTGAATATGTGAATGACTAGGATCATTTGGAAGACATGAGTTAAGAGAATGTATTACTTGGTGTTTGCTTAAGTATGAATTTCGAGGACGAAATTCTTTTAAGAGGGGGAGAAATGTTGGACCTCGATCCTTGAGTGGAAATTAGAAATGTGAATATGAAAGTAAATGAATCTGTTGGTATATAACATGTGTTATAAATGTTATTTGTGCCTTATTGAGACATGGGTTTATGTAAGGATAATGAGTTGAGGAACCTTAAGTAAGAACTATAGTGATATATGTGAGATATTATGCAAAAGCAAGAGAGGAAATTTGGTACATGACATGATGTTTTTGAATGTAGGAAATCAAGTGCATTGAGGTTGAATGTAGAATGAAAATGTGTATGCTGATTCGTGAGGAATTCAGGAATAATTGACGTAGAATTGGCCAAAGTTACCTTCTTCAAAGTTATAGTTTGTTCTTCTATCTTTCCAATGATACCAAGTATGCAAGATTTCGAGATCGGAGTTAAGAGTTATAGTTGATACAAGTTATGATGTTATATGAGATTGATGTTAGTGACAGCTTTGATGAATGTTTGAGAATTGTGGTTTTGATGAACCAATGTAGTTGACTTTTGAGAAGTTCATGAATTGAATTTGTTGCTTGAATTATTATGAAGTGTTTAGGTCTTTGAATAAGTAAATATGTGAAGATTATAAGTGTATATGATGTTAGTTTGGATGTAAGAAGCATTGGAAAAAGGTTGAAGAGGTTTTGGAAATCGCATGTCCGTTAGACGGACATGGAAGTCCGTTTAATGGATAGCTGCAGGTCTAAAGGACCTCTTCCCTTGCTCATGTCCGTTAGACAGACATGGATGTCTGTTAAACGGACGTTCTCGGATGGTTTGACACATTTTGGGCCGTATGTATCCGTTAAACGGACATGCATGTCCATTTAACAGACAGCCACAGGTTACCTTGAGACAAACGTGATTTTGACCATTTTGGAGGCCGATTTGGACTTTGTGGTCTTCATAAGAGTTGTAGATCTGGAAGACTAGTTTCTAATGGTCTAATAACGAAAGCAATCAGATTTCTAGATTGAAAGTTATGGCATTTGGACCAAAAGAGTTTTAAATCAATTTAGGGTTTGAGCATGTTGTATTGTTTTGATCATAACTCACTCATCCGATCTCGGATTGAGGCGATTCTTAAAGCATTGAATTCCTAAAATATGTATCTTTCTCTCCATGAAAATTTGTATCAATTGGAGTTGAATTGAAATATTTTGATTGAATCATATGATAATCGGAATGATTTGTTTCATTCGGATCTTGCTATTTGTCCTTCCTCATCCGACCTTGTCAAATCATTTGCTTATATCTTTTCCGTCCGACATCCGAATGACTTGATTCTCAAAGCGTTGGATTCCTAAGACACTTAATTTCATTTTAATGGAAAATTATGAATTTTAGGGATTTAATTGAGCAAGATTATTTGAATCAAAGTGAGACAAGAAAGTTTCTGAACATAGTTCAGTATATTGTGAAATTCGGGATCTGTGGAGATCCGATTGAAGCGATGTTTGAGGCATAATAAAATTAAGACATGGGGCTACTAGTAATATGAAGAAATTAAATTTCAATTTAGTCTTTAAGAATGTCTATTTGTGGAAGGAAGTGAATTGCTAGAAAATGTGTTAACAAAATGATATGTTCGACATGTTTTGAGCATAACTTTTAATGTAGTGCTCAGAATTGAATGATTTTTAAGGTATAATGAAATTAAGACAATAAGGAACAACTTTCTAGAAGAAAGTTTTAGCAAATTCCTTCTTTTTGATGGTGAAAACAATGTCCTAAAGTAGGATAAATTTCAGGGGCAGTTTTGGAAGTCCACTTAAAGACTTAAGAGTTCAGCCTATCATAGAGGGGCATTTTTGTCTTTGGTCACTCATTAATGTGCTGGCACTATAAAAGAAGAAAATAGCTTGGGAAAAGAGGGAAGCTTACGAAAATTAGAGAAAGAAACAAAGAGAGAATGAGAGAAAAGGGAGAATCGTGGAGAAGAAGGAGAAGGAGGAAGAAGAGATAGGGTTTTAGATTTTGAAGGATTCAAGCTTGGTTTTTCTTTGATTCATGAAGGAAAAAGAGGGAAGGAGAAGAGATCCACCTTCCAAGCCTAGTAATTTCGAAAATTGAAGAAGATAAAAGGTAAGAGATGGTTTTGATCTTTGAGTTTTAGTGAGTATTTGGTTGATTTGGCTTAAGATGGATATGGGTTTGTTATTTATGAAGTTAATTTGAGTGATTATGCATTGGGTTATGTTTAATTTTGGATGGTTGATTTAATTAGGATTTGTAATTTGAATTGGGGCAAATTCAAGAAAGGATTGGAGAAATTGAAGCTCAAATCAACCCCAAGCATGGATAAGAGGTGGGTGATGTGTTTATTTTTCAAATTATAAGCTAATTATAAATGTTGGTTTTATGAACTATTGATTTACAAATGATTGAATTAATTGCTTTTGACATGATTTATAAAATGTTAAAGGCATTATTTCCAAATGATTTACGAAGAAAATTCTGTAATAGTTTGGACAATTTTCCATAAGTAACTTGAATTGTTTCGTACATGGATGTTTTGAGTAAATTGATAAAGATGAAATATTCATTGAGTGCATAGTGTTACATTGATTGATAAGTTGGGTATGTGAATTAGTGTGAGATTGTGATTGATCAGCACTGCATTTGAATTTAAGATTACATAAAAAGTTGAATTTCGAAGTATGCCTTCGGGCATTTAGTTTTTCATACATGAATATGTGTTATATGGGTTTGGTTAGGTCCCTTATGTGGAGTCAGTGCACTGGTCTCAATTTTTTAAAAGCCTTCGCCCGGCTGCCCGCTAGTGGCATAGGTGCTCCATTTTCGGACTCCCCATATGTGTTTCACGGCTGCACAGGACCGCTTTGCGGGAATGTGTAGTACGTCATGTGTGTTGGACCGACCCAAACCGATTGATGTGTTATATGTTTTGCTTTGTTTAGAATGTGATGCATTTATATGTGTGATTCATTTCATGGTTACAATGTTTTGAAATTTTGACAAATGAGAAATTTGGATTTTCCACTATGATAGCTTTGGAAACTGTTTGAAAATGTTTATGAAGGATTCGGGAAATTGAGAAGTGTTTTTAAGAAATCAACCTCCGATGTTTTTCCCAATGTGATAGTTGAGAAATTGAAAATAAGATTTGAAAATATTTTTGCTTATCATTTGAGTTATAAACACGTTATCTACGAGCTTCCGAGCTCCCCCCCCTTTCATCCCCATCTCCAGGTATTCGAGCAGGAGATCGGATGAAAGACGTCAAGACATCAGCATTTGTGTATGAGTTTATAAATTAGGTATTTTGGTTTATGAGTATTGGTATTGGGGTATGGCTTGAAATGCCATTAAAATATTGTAAGCATGTAGTTCATAATGTATTTTGGATTATGCAATTGTACATGAACTTGAGTTATGGAATTAAAAATGTATTGATTATGGATGAATGTGTTTAAAGATGGGATACGAATTGTGATGATTTTAAAATACGTTTGGTTTTGAGTTTGATGGAAGTATTAACTTGTATATGAGTTAATGGGAATTGCATATGAGTTTATATGTGATGAATATGAGTTGGATATGAAAAATGATTTAAAGTGGTTTAGAATTTAGGTTTGTGTTTCTGCTGAGAACCCGGACGAAGGGTTCGGTGGTTTTTTATGTATGTGAATTTTATCTGGATATATATGGAAGTGTATTCAAGTTATTTGCAGGTTTGGGTTATATAAAGTGTAGCCGTTATGCTGCCAAATTTTTTATATGATAGTATGAATAAGTAAATTTGTGTATGGATTTATGGTTTTATTGACATGTATATGAGATTATTATGGTAAAGAATAAGAATCTGATGAATAAGAAGATTTAAGTGTTTTGAGGTTAGTATGAGTTGAAGGATAAGTTCCCAAAGAGGGAAACTATTTGTTTGATATTAAATAAGATGGATTAAATGATGAAAGAAATGAACAATAAGAAAAAGTAAAGAGAAAAACAAAATTTATACCGGTTTGTATAGGTCAAGTATAAGGTATCCAACGCAACGCTTCCTTAAGATAATTATTCTCAGATGTCGGACACTTGTAATGCTATTCGATTTCTTTTCATTTGTATTTTTGGATTCCCAATAGTGTTCGATCCTATCGAATTGATCTATTTGTTTGGCATTCGTATTCGATTCAATTAGTATCCGATTTGTATTCGATTCGACTTATTTGATATTTGTTATTTGATAATCCGATTCAAAATCGCTTCGTATATGTTTTCGCATTTACGTTCTATTTGAATCATTGATTTCATTTGTATTCGATCCTTTTAGCTTCGCATTTGTTTCGTTTCATTTTCTTTGGTTTTCGATTTTCATTCCGCTTCAAGAGTGGTTATGAGTGTTCAGTGTAAGAAGTTGGGTTCCGGAAACGAGATCCAACATTATTTCCCCTTGTAAGGCTCATCTGGTCGGGTTTGTGACCAGAGCTTTAATTCAAAGAAATAGAAGCTCGTTTTTCATTACCTCTTTTATGTGTTAAAGATTAGACGATCCCCTTGAATAGCAGGTCGCGAATGAGTGCACTCGACGTGCGTCGATCGCGATCTGAGATTTTGTCTTGGGATCTTGGCCGAGCGTAGTCGATCGATGTCGAGGCCGAGCGATGGTTCCAAGGAACTTGTCTTGGCAACCTGGCCAAGCGATGGTCGATCGATGTTGAGGCCGAGCCATGGTTCTAAGGATCTTGTCTTGGCAACCTGGCCGAGCGTAGTCGATTAGTGTCGAGGCCGAGCCATGGTTCCAAGGATCTTGTCTTGGCAACCTGGCCGATCAATGGTTGAGGCCGAGCTATGATTCCAAGGATCTTGTCTTGGCAACCTGGCCGATCGATGGTCGAGGCCGAGCTATGGTTCCAAGGATTTTATCTTGGCAACCTAACCGAGCGATGGTCGAGGTCGATCGATGGTTCCAAGGATCTTGTCTTGGCAACCTGGCCGATCGATGGTCGAAGCCGAGCTATGGTTCCAAGGATCTTGTCTTGGCAACCTGGCTGATCGATGGTCGAGGCCGAGCTATGGTTCCAAGGATCTTGTCTTGGCAACCTGGCCGAGCGATGGTCGAGGCCGATCGATGGTTCCAAGGATCTTTTCTTGGCAACCTTGCCGATCGATGGTTGAGGCCGAGCTATGGTTCCAAGGATCTTGTCTTGGCAACCTAGCCGATCAATGGTCGAGGTCGATCGATGGTTCCAAGGATCTTATCTTGGCAACCTGGTCGATCTATGGTCGAGACCGAGCTATGGTTCCAAGGATCTTGTCTTGGCAACCTGGCCGATCGATGGTCGAGTCTGAGCTATGGTTCCAAGGATCTTGTCTTAGCAACCTGGTCGAGCGATGGTCGATGGGATTTTCTTCTTTTTGCCAAATTTAGCAAAAAAATTTCTTGCCAAGAAATCTGAAAACCCATTTATTGATGATGATGAGGGCGTCGGCCGTTAAAAAACCTGACTGGAAGGGCCAGGAAAAAGGTACCCACAAGTTGTGTACAATAAACAATAATAAACAGAGAAAAGAGAACTAAAATAAAGCTTATCTACTGGTAGAGAGCCTTCAGGTTTTGGGAGTTCCAGGGCCTCGGTAGAATCTTCCTGTTCGCATCACGCAGGATGTAAGAGCCATGTCCGGCTTGCTTGACCACTTGATAGGGTCCTTCCCACGCCTGTCCGAGCTTTCCAAGATACTTTCCAGCCGCCTCGACTTTTCGCAGGACGTATCCGCCGACCTTTATGTCGCTCGACTTTACCCTTCTATTGTAGAACTTCGTTGCTTTTTGCCTGATAGCTTCTGAATGAGCGACTGTCGTATCCCTGTCTTTACTGAGAAGCTTCATTATTCCGCTCTTCTTGACATCTCGACACTCTTTGGTTGTGCAACACTACTTCTACTAGAACTAGGGCTTCTGCCCCAAAGGTCATCCTGAACGGTGTTTCCCCTGTGGCTCCATTTGGTGTAGTTCTGTATGCCCCCAATACTTCATCTAGTTCTTCTACCCAAGTCTTACGTCCATCTAAGTGCTTCTTGAGAGCACTCATTATCTTTTTGTTAGTGTTCTCCGTGAGGTCGTTGCTTTGAGGGTGAGCTACTGAAGTCAATTGGAGCCTTATCTTTAGTTGGTCGCAGAAATCTCTGAACTTATCGTTATCGAACTGCCAACCGTTGTCTGTAACAAACACCATAGGCATCCCGAAGTGACTTACTATATTTTTTCTTATAAAATTCTCTACCTTCTGCTCAGTAATTGTAGTGACCGCTTCCGCTTCTACCCACTTGATGAAGTATTCCACTGCTACTACCAAAAACTTGTTCTGTCCAGGACCGAGAGGGAAAGGTCCTAGTATATCCATTCCCCATTGAGCAAAAGGAATAGGATGACTCACGATTTTTATCCTCTCGGTCGGCTGGTGAGACAGGTTACTGTTTTTCTGGCAAGCCTCACACCGGTCGACTTTCTCCTAGCAGTCTTTCCTCATTGTCGGCCAGTAATACCCCTGTCTAATCAGTCTATGAGCCAACATTCTGCCTCCTACGTGGTTTCCACACATTCCTTCGTGGACTTCGGCCATTGCCTGCTCTGCCTCTTCTTCGCTCAAGCATCGTAGCAGTCATAAGATCGCTTGTACAAGGTGCCATTAACGACCGCATATTCGGCCGCCTTTATTCTCAGTTTCTTAGCCTCCAAGGTTTCTTCCGGTTGTGTTCCCTCTGTGAGGTACCGTCTGATCGGTTCCATCCAACTTGATCGATCGACATTTACGTCGAGGACTTCATTAGCTTTCTGAATGCTTGGTCGTTCTAGCCGCTCAATCAAAACGTTATTTTTCGCATCTCGGTCGGAAGCTATTTTGGAAAGCGCATCTGCCTTAGCATTTTGAGCCTGTTCTATCCTACTGATCGAGTATTGCTCGAAATTACTCAACTCCTGCTTTACCAGTTCCAAGTACTTGATCATGCTGCTCCCCTTGGCCTCATACTGCCCAGTGACTTGACCAACTACTATTTGGCTATCACTGTACACCTAGAGATGCTTTACCCCCATCTCCTTTGCTAATTGGAGGCTGGCTATCAGAGCCTCGTATTCTGCTTCATTATTAGAAACTTTAAATTCTAACCGAAGAGCGTATTCTACCTTTTCTTCCTAGTGCGGGCTGATTAATACCACTCCTGCTCCGCATCCCTCAGCGTTGGACGACCCATCAACAAATAGGTTCCAGGCGGGGCGTTGCTCACACTGTGAGTCAGGTTGACTCATTTTTGTAACGAAATCTGCCAACACTTGGGCCTTGATCGTCGTCCGAGGCTTATATTGTATATCGAACTCCTCCAGCTCTACTGCCCATTTTATTAATCGCCCCGAAGTCTCGAGCTTTTGGAGGCACTACCTGAGGGGTTGGTCGGTCCATACCTCGATGGTATGACTCTGGAAGTAAGGCATTAGCTTCTGCGCTGCAGTTATCAAGGAGAGAGCCAGCTTTTTTATGGGCGCATACCGTGTTTCTGGTCCGTTCAACACCTTACTGACGTAGTAGATCGGGCATTGTTCATTTCCCTCCGATCGAACAAGGACTGCGCTGATCGCCCCTTCCGTGACTGCCAAATACAAAATTAGACTCTCCCCCTTAATTGGGCTCCGCAGGATGGGTGGACTAGTCAGATACTACTTCAAGTGTTGAAATGCTCTTTCGCATTCATCCGGCCATTGGAACTGGGTCACATATGCTTTCCTTAAAATTTTGAAGAACGGGAGGCACTTGTCCCCCATCCTGGAGACGAATCTACTCAAAGAGACTATCCGATCGGTCAATATCTGAACATCTTTCAAGCATCGCGGCGAAGGCATTTGGACGATAGCTTCGATTTTCTCTGGATTAGCTTCAATTCCCCGCTGAGTAATCATAAACCCCAGGAATTTTCCAGATGCCACACCAAAAATGCACTTTTCTGGGTTCAACTTCATCTGAAATTTATTAAGGATCTGGAAGACTTCTTTGAGATCTTCCACATGCTCAGCGGCCGTCTTACTTTTGACCACCATATCATCCACATAGGCCTTAACCGATCGACCGATCTATTTCTTAAAGACTTCCAAGACGAGCCGCTGATAGGTGGCCCCCACATTCTTCAAGCCGAACGACATTACTTGGTAGCAATATGTGCCCTGATCAGTTATAAAGGTTGTCTTCTCTTCATCTTCGAGACTCATTTGAATATGATGGTAGCCCGAGAAGGCATCCAAGAAGCTGAGGAGTTCATGCCCTGACGTGGAGTCTACCAGTTGATCGATTTTGGGCAAAGGGAAACTGTCTTTTGGGCACGCTTTGTTTAAATCAATAAAGTCAATGCACATTCTCCACTTTCTGTTTTTCTTCTTCACAAGTACGACATTGGCCAACCATTTAGGGTATTTGACTTCCCGAATGAACCTGGCACTAAGCAGTTTTTCTATTTCCTTCTCAATCACCTCCTGGCGCTCTTTGCTTTGCCACCGCTTCTTCTGTCTAACTGGCTTGTAATCTTGTCGAATACCGAGAGAATGTGATACGACCGATCGAGAAATTCTAGGCATATCGCTCGGTACCCAGGCGAAGACCTATCTATTTTCTACCAAGCAGTCGGTGATTTCTTTGACTAGGCCCTTCTGAAGCTCGGAACCTAGATTTGTGAACTTGGAGCGGTCTGCTTCATCCAATATGACCCGCTGCGTTTCTTCCACAGGATTCATCCTCTCCGTCTCTTCATCGGCTCTCACATCAAGAGAGCTCGTCAAGACTACCGCCCCGTCTAGTGTCCTTGTTTTCGCTAAGTAGCATTCCCTAGCGATTCTCTGCTGACCCCTGACAACACCAATTCCATGGGACGTTGGGAACTTCATTGCTTGGTAGTAGGTGGAGACAACTGCTCTAAGATCATTTTGAGTAGCTCGTCCGATTATCGCATTGTACGTCCCTTGAAACTTCACAACCAAGAACTCAACGTCCTTTTCTATCTGACACGACTTTTGTCCGAATTTCACTTTCAAATAGACTCGGGAAAACGGGTAGGCTGATGCTCCAGTTATCCCTTTGATAGGTCCTTCTATAGGCAGTAGTCGATCCTCTAGTATCTCCATCTGCTTGAAGGCATCATAATACAATAGGTCAACCGAGCTGCCCGTATCAATCATTACCCGCTTCACCTCGTTGTCGTCCATGTTCAGATTAACTACGAGCGCATCATCATGAGGACAACTAACACCGTCAAGGTCAGATTCGTCGAACGATAACATCCCATCATTCTGCCTCTTTCTTTTGGCCGACAAGTCTTCGTCGACCTGCCTGGTATACCTCTTTCTTCCTTTAACAATGGACCCTCCTGCCGCATTTCTACCAAAAATCATGCTAATGACCTAACCTGTCGGTCATCTTGTTTTCCAGTGTTCCTGTCGCCTCTTGCTCTGGATTGTTCTCTCGCTTCGCGTCGATCGTCAGTGTTCGCATTTTGCCTCCCTCCATCATTCCTATCGTTTCGCCTTCAAGGCTGTCGCCAGTTGTCGGGCCTGTTAGAGTAGTGCCCTGAAGGCAATCGCCTTTAGCGCATTTTGTACAAAGTTGTGTACATACTTTATGAATAAATAAAGAAAGGCATATTTCATTAATTTGATGTTCATTATTTATGAATGAATATTGATCTATAAGCAAATTAATGAAGTCCATGATATATGACATAGCATGAAGGAAATTGTGATGTGATCATACTATCGAGATTCCTATCATGTGCAATTATGTCAAGATATCTAAATTATCCTAGTCATAGGATTACTTGAGACCGGACATCGGTAATCCGGAGAGACTAGTACATCTCAAGCTCCTTGATTTGATCAAGCAGTGGATCTCGGAAGCTGTAAATATGAGATATTTAGGGTTGAGATGTGGATGCTTACTAGAGGTAGTAAGTACATTGGATGACCTGCTATGAGATCATCATATGGATGTCCTATTCTAATGTCAGTGATAATCTCATCATAGCAATGTTGCAAATATCCTTAGACTTGAGGTGCTCAAGGATATCTTGGATACTGATTCTGTGCTTTGACTCCATTCCTTGTTGCCTTACACAGGTCGCTCATAGGGTGGTGATTGGGTACAGCTTGAGGTATTCGAAAGTAATTAAGTAGTCAATAAAGGATTCACCACTTTTGTGATAGCAGAAGATGATACCCATGGCCTCTTGTCAGGGTCATTACTTGGAAATCTCTGGCCGGAGTTCATATGTCATGAAGAGTGTCTTCAGTGACATATAAAGTAATGAGTCCCAGGACAAGAACTGATATCACTTGGACTAGATTTGATATAGTCAGTCTAGTAAAGAGTTGACACTTTGCCCATACTCATAACCAAGTGGGGTGCATGGTGAAAGGACGAATTGCACAGTAATTGTCTATGGAAAGGTTCGTGATATGGTTCATGATGAATACATGTTCATTCGTCAAACCAATTACTTTCCGGTCAATTGGGGGTCATGATGTGTTGCTAGATACCGCTCATGACTTGCTCAGATTAAGTGTTAATCTAAGTGGCCAACATAACCGGGAACCTAATGGGTCACACGCATAAGAGTGTCTCGGAGAATTCGTAAAATAGTTTTAGACAGAGTTCCAATATATGGAGAGCAGTAGCATTAAATGGATCTCGATGATATCGAGATATGTCCCGATGAGATCGCGACATCAATATTGCTGAAAAAGGTTTTCGGGAGTTTTTCCCATATCGGGACTCAGTAGGCCGGTAGGACCGACCCCAGTGTGACTGGACCACTTCAGCATTAATATATATATATATATTATTAATTAATTAAATAATTAATATATATATATATATATGTTGCAACGTGGAAAGGGAAGGGAAGGTTCCATTTTCATGCTTTGTCATTAGTTTCATTTAATGACTAGATGACAAAATAATGAATGTGAAGAGGAGATGAGCATGTTCGTTGGTGGTGAGGAAAGAAGATAGGTTTTTAAAAGGAAAAGAGTTTTCCTCTCCTTATCTTCGTGGGTCGTTGGTTTAAAGAAGGAAAAAAGAGTTTTTTCCTATCATCTCATCATCTTCATCCTTCAAGCTCTTCTCCAAGGTTTCATTTCCTCTTCATCGTTGGTTTCAAGCTCTCCAAGGACAAAGGTAAGAGCTAGCACTCTTTAATTTGTTCTAGCTATTCCCGGGTCAAAGGGTTTGTCCAGGTTAGGTTCTCCGATCTCTGCGTGGATACCGTTAGAGACGGTCTCCTTTGGCCGTTATGGTTTGAGTTTGTTGTATAGACACATGGATCCTGACTTTCGGGAAGGTCCCGGAATAAAAAAAATTTGTTTTCCGCACTGTGGGCATGTGATGCTCACACCAGAATTTTCCTATAGTGGTATCAGAGCCACTTGTGTCGTATATAACGAAGAAATCATGACTAGGTCAGAGTTGCCTATTGCTTGTGACGATGATGCATGTTGTAAATGTTAATTTCGAATTCAGTGTAGAAATATTTTTTTCGAAATTTTCTTGCCCAGATATGTTCACAAGATGTTTTTGCATATTTCTGTGGAAGCTTGGAATTTATCAATGTGATTTGATATGGTTTTGCTCATTTATTCCCTAATGTTCTGGTTGCTGTGTTTGTGCACATTCAATGAACAGGCATGCTTGTAAATTCGAGAATAAATTGTAGAAATTTTTTTTTTCGGATTTTCTTTCACCGAAATGTCTCTAAGATGTTTATGAATGTCTATGAGAATGGAAAAATGTTTTTGAGGTGATTTACTATTTATTTGAGAATTTATTGTGTGCTTCTGGGAATAACTGTGTTGAGGAACACAGTTTCTACATTGGCTTTGTTTCTAAGGTTGGTTGAGTTTTTGATGGAAATAAATCCTGAAAAAATTCATGGAGCATTTTGTGAACATGTTGTAACCTCTGTAATTTTCTCAGAATTTATTGAAATTGTCTCAATGAGTTTTTCAAGCAAAACAGAGAGCTTGGCAGTTTTGAGAAAGTTGCTGGAGCTATTTTGTTTGGAATGATTGGTTGTGTAGTTTTCAGTTCCAATGCCTTGGATCATTTTTAATGTGATTAAAAATGTGTTATATTGATGTTGTATGCTTTCCAAATTGAATTTCTTGAAATTGGGTTTCCAAAAATTTTCGGATGTCAAATATTTCACATTAGCGTCTCGTTAGTGTATTTCGTTGTCCTGATTGTTTTGGCCGTCACAATTTTGTGACCAGTGTCGAAGTAGTCTTGATAAAATGTAGACTAGCTAGAGATACTTAGGGTGATAGTTTGATATTCTCAAATTATTTGGAAATCTAAATGAATAACAGTGTATTCATCGATTTCAAGTATTTCATGTATAGTTTGACTATATATGGTAAGCAACAATGAAAGTGTTTCATTGGTACATCAAGGTAAAGGATATTACACTTGGTATTGCGAATTTGAACTGCATGGATTGAAAAATTAGCCGATTAGATAGCAATTCCACATGGACAAGTCGACTAATACATGCATAAGTCGACTTGTATGCTCGGATAAGTCGACTTACACATGCACAAGTCGACTTGTCTGTATCTTTAGAACACGTAAGTCGACTTGCACAATGGTATAAGTCGACTTGCGTCGCACCGATAGCATAAGTCGACTTACACATGCATAAGTCGACTTACACACTAGCATAAGTCGACTTACACATACACAAGTCGACTTACAACATGCAAAGGTGGGATGATGGATGATTTTAGGTATAGACTCAATGTGATTGATGAAATACCCTAAATCATTCCATATAGTCATGGTAACTATAATCCTACAGCTTGGAGGAGAAGAAGATGAGACCAGAGCTTGAAAACCCTCACACTTAATATGAAAACTAACGCCTTCCATTAATATGGGGAGAACCAGAGTTCTTATAGAGTTGGGTTGTTGGGTAAACCCAAGCTCACTCTATACGGATATGTTCGAACCATGAAAATAAGATTTTCAGATTAATGAGTCGGTTTTCACTAGAAGTGTTGATTTGTTTAGTAAACTTAAGGTCAACGTGGACAGAGGCGAAATTGGGTAGTGTACATCAGATGTACGCGTATCAAGAGTTGATAACCCAATGTGTGCGCATACATCACGAGTTGATAGCATTAGTCTATAGTTGCATCTATGAAGCAAATGGTATGACCGATACCTGCCGATAGATGTAAGGTGGCTTGTTGGGTAAACCCAAGGTCATTTTAGTAATGTCGAATATCTATGATGCAATTGGTATGACCGATACCTACCGATTGACCTAAGGTGGCTTGTTGGGTAAACCCAAGGTCATTTTAGTAATGTCGGATATCGACCCACTAGGACATTTTGTCATAATGTTTCTTGGATTCGTGCTGAGGGTTATGAATTCTTTGAAACTAGTGGGAGCCATATGCATGTCATGCAAGTCCTTATGATCATGCATGTAATTCTATTCTAACATTCTTTCTCTCTTTTCCTATAGGTTATCAAGATGACTTCAAGTGTGAACTTCGCCGCTTATGGACTCGAACAAATTAATCGGACCCAACTTTCTAGATTGACTTAGAAATCGAGAATTGTTCTCGTGTCCGAGGAACTGGATATGTCCTAGATGTTCCACTTCCCGATCCACTGCTGCGATGCTTCGATGAGGATCGAAAGCATATCGTAAGCATCTTAAAGACAAAGGACATGGCTACCGCATTATGCTCGCATCTATGTCACCAGAGCTGCGAAGCGGCATGAGTCTATGGATGCTAATACCATAGTGTTTCATATTAGGGAGCTGCTTGATGAGCAAGCTCGGTCGAAAGGTTCGAGACCTCGAGGCTACTCTTCACTACTAAGATGACTCGGGTTCATCTGCGCAGCAAGATGCATCAAGATGAATGGGTATATTGAGAGGTTGGCTGTCTTAGGTTTTGTTATGGATTATGAATTAAGTGTTGACTTAATTCGGTTGGATTGTCGATAGTTATTCACGGTTTGTGTTAAACTATCGGATGAACCAAATATCCACGACAATCCTCGAGTTGATCAATCTGCTTTCAAGACAATGAGCAAGCTATCAAGAAGGATAGCAAGCAAGTGCTTATGGTGGACTCTTCTTCCGGTTCAAAGAAAAGAAGTCAAGAAGAAAAGGTCTAAGAAACCGAAAGGAAGTGTAGCGAAGAAAACCAAAGAAACGCACTAAAGGAACTTACTTCCATTGTGGTAAACCGCCACCGAAGCGCGGGCTAATAAAGTCTATCTGGAAGAATTGAAGCGAAAGAAGGCATCGATGCCTCGACTTCTTCGTGTATGTTTGTCATTGAGGTTAATACTGTTTCTAACCATAACATATGGGTATTAGATACCGGTTGTGGCTCACACATATGCAATGATATGCAGGGCCTCAGGGACACTAGACAGCTCATGAAGGGAGAACTAGACCTGCGTGTGGGAAATGGAGCAAGATTTGCTGCATTAGCCATAGGCACTTACTTTTTGTCACTCCCCACTGGGCTTGTAATTAAATTGGATGAATGTTATTTTGTACCTGTATTAACAAAGAACATATTGTCTGTTTCTTGTTTAAATAGAGCTGGTTTCCATTTGACTTTTAGTAACAATGGTTGTTCTATTAGTTTGAATGTAATGCTTTATGGTACTGGTACATTATGCAATGGAATTTACATATTAGATATATCACATCCAATTATGAATGTCAATGACACGAAAAGACATAAACGAGATAATTTAAAATCAACGTACTTATGGCATTGTTGCCTTGGCCATATAAATGAGAGACGCATAGCTAAGCTTCATAAGAGTGGTAGTTTAGGGTCATTTGATTAAGAATCATATGACACATGCGAATCTTGTTTATTAGGCAAGATGACTAAATTATCCTTTAAGGGAAAGGGTGAACGAGCGACTGGAGTATTAGACCTAATACATTCAGATGTATGTGGTCCGATGTCCATCCATGCCAGAAGTGGTTGTCTTTACTTTAATTACCTTTATCGATGATTATTCTCGATATGGGTACCTGTATCTGATGAGATACAAATCTGAAGCATTTGAAAGGTTCAAACAATTCAGAAATGAAGTAGAAAACCAACTTGGGAAAAGTATCAAGACATTACGATCAGATCGTGGTGGGGAATACTTAGACCAACAGTTTTTGGATTATCTCAGAGATAATGGGATTTTATCTCAATGGACTCCTCCTTACACACCACATCATAATGGTGTGGCAGAAAGGAGAAATCGAACCTTGTTAGACATGGTGTGATCAATGATGGGCTTTGCAAAGTTACCAAAATCCTTTTGGGGGTATGCAATCGAGACAGTTGTTTACTTGCTAAACAGAGTTCCATCAAAGACAGTTGATGTTACTCCGTATGACATGTGGACTAACAAAAGACCCTATCTTACTCATTTGAAAGTTTGGGGTTGTCCTGCTTATATGAAACGGATACAGTCAGATAAACTTGATGAAAAATCTGACAAATGTTTGTTCGTAGGATATCCTAAAGAAACAATGGGATATCAATTCTACCTTGCTGAGGAACAAAAGGTGTTTGTTTCGAAGCATGCTGTCTTTTTAGAGAAAGAGTTTCTTTTACAAGAAGACAGTGGCAGCAAGATTGAACTTGAAGAAGTTCAAGATGCTCGAACAGACGCAGATCAACTGTCTAAACCTGAAACTGTCACTCATACAGATGAAGTAACAGTTTAACCTTCTACAACACACGAAGTTCGTAGGTCACGTAGATACGCCTGCTCCTCAGAGATATGGATTTCGTGAATGAACAGAATGACGTATTGCTCATAAAAGATAATGAGCCTACCACCTATGAAGAGGTTTTGAAGAGTTCAGAGTCTGAGAAATGGCTTCATGCCATGCAGGCTGAAATGGATTCCATGTATGAAAACCAAGTATGGACTTTGGTTGAGGCACCCGAAGGAATCAAACCCATAGGGTGTAAATGGGTTTTCAAAAAGAAAACCGACATGGATGGTAATGTAATTACCTATAAAGCAACGCTTGTGGCTAAAGGTTTTCGTCAAAGACAAGGAGTTGACTACGACGAGACTTTCAGCCTAGTAGCAATGCTTAAATCCATAAGAATACTCCTAGCCATTGCCACTCATTATGATTATGAGATATGACAAATGGATGTGAAGACAACTTTCCTAAATGGAAATCTAGCTGAGGATGTGTATATGACACAACCTGAGGGCTTCACCTCCTATGATGGCGAAAAGGTATGCAAGCTTCAGAAATCCATCTATGGATTGAAACAAGCATCCAGAGTTGGAATATCCGCTTGATGAGGTAATCAAAGAGTTTGGTTTCTCACAAAATCCGGATGAACACTGTGTGTATAAGAAGGTTAATGGGACTGCAATCGTATTCCTTGTGCTGTATGTAGATGATATATTATTGCTAGGAAACGATGTCCTATGCTACAATCAGTGAAGATTTGGTTGTCCAAACAATTTTCCGTGAAAGACCTTGGTGAAGCAACTTATATCCTTGGGATAAAGATCTATAGAGATAGATCAAAAAGGTTGCTTGGTCTTTCACAATCAACGTACATAGACAAGATGCTAAAGAGGTTTAGCATGGAGCAATCCAAGAGAGGCTACCTTCCCGTGACTCATGGGATAACACTCTCGAAATCTATGTGTCCTAAGACACAAGATGAGAGGATGCACATGAGTATGATCCCGTATGTATCTGCGGTAGGATCTATCATGTATGCAATGCTATGTACGAGACCCGATGTATCATATGCTCTAAGTGTTACGAGCAGATACCAATCGGATCCTGGTGAGGGTCATCGGGTGGTCACAAGAATATCCTCAAGTACTTGCGAAGGACTAAGGATGTTTTCTTGATATATGGAGATGGAGATCTCAAAGTGAGCGGGTATACAGATGCCAGTTTTTAATCTGATAAGGATGATTCCAAATCCCAATCAGTTACGATTCACACCGAATGGCGGGCGCTTAGTTGGAAGAGTTCCAAACAAGAGACAACCGCAGATTCAACGATCGAGGCAGAGTTCATTGCCGCTTGTAGCGAGCGAAAAGAAGCGGTTTGGATCAAGAGTTCATTATTGAACTTGGTGTGGTTCCTAGCGATGATGGGCCCATGCGGTTGTATTATGACAACAATGGGGCTATTCATGCAGCGAAAGAACCAAGGTCTCATCAACGATCCAAACACGCACTCATGCAGATATCATCTCGATCGGGGAGATCATAGGACAAGGTGATGTCCAGATCGAGAGAATTCCCACCGAGCGTAATATTGCTTGATCCGCTGACAAAGCCATTATCGCAAAAGAGTTTTGATTCTCATGTACTCGCTTATGGTATTAGATATCAAGGCGATTGGCTTTAGGTCAGTGGGAGATTGTTAGAGTAGTGCCTCAAGGCAATCGCTTTTAACGATTTTGTACAAAGTCGTACATACTTTATGAATAAATAAAGAAAGGCATATTTCATTAATTTGATGTTCATTATTTATGAATGGATATTGATCTATAAGCAAATTAATGAAGTCCATGATATATGACATAGCATGAAGGAAATTATGATGTGATCATACTACTGAGATTCCTATCATGTGCAATTATGTCAAGATTCAAATTATCCCTAGTCATAGGATTACCGAGGCCGACATCGGTAATCCGGAGAGACTAGTACATCTCAAGCTCCTTGATTTGATCAGCAAAGGATCTCGAAGTCGTAAATATGAGATATTTAGGGTTGAGATGTGGATGCTTACTAGAGGTAATAAGTATATTGGATGACCTGCTATGAGATCATCATATGGATGTCCTATTCTAATGTCAGTGATAATCTCATCATAGCAATGTTGCAAATATCCTTAGACTTGAGGTGCTCAAGGATATCTTGGATACTGATTCTGTGCTTTGACTCCATATTTTGTTGCCTTACACAGGTCGCTCATAGGGTGGTGATTGGGTACAGCTTGAGATATTCGAAGGTAATTGAGTAGCCAATAAAGGATTCACCACTTCTGTGATAGCAGAAGATGATACCCATGGCCTCTTGTCAGGGTCATTACTTGGAAATCTCTGGCCGGAGTTCATATGTCATGAAGAGTGTCTTTAGTGACATATAAAGTAATGAGTCCCAGGACAAGAACTGATATCACTTGGAATAGATTTGACATAGTCAGTCTAGTAAAGAGTTGACACTTTGCCCATACTCATAACCAAGTGGGGTATAGCATGGTGAAAGGACGAATTGCACAGTAATTGTCTATGGAAAGGTTCGTGATATGGTTCATGATGAATACATGTTCATTCGTCAAACCAATTACTTTCCGGTCAATTGGGGGTCATGATGTGTTGCTAGATACCGCTCATGACTTGCTCAGATTAAGTGTTAATCTAAGTGGCCAACATAACCGGGAACCTAATGGGTCACACGCATAAGAGTATCTCGGAGAATTCGTAAAATAGTTTTGGACAGAGTTCCAATATATGGAGAGCAGTAGCATTAAATATATCCCGATGAGATCGAGATATGTTCCGATGAGATCGCGACATCGATATTGCTGAAAAAGGTTTTCGGGGGTTTTTCCCATATCGGGACCCGGTAGGCCGGTAGGACCGAGCCCAGTGTGACTGGACCACTTCAGCATTAATATATATATTATTAATTAATTAAAGAATTAATTAATATATATATATATATATATGTTGCAACGTGGAAAGGGAAGGGAAGGTTCCATTTTCATGCTTTGTCATTAGTTTCATTTAATGACTAGATGACAAAATAATGAATGTGAAGAGGAGACGAGCATGTTCGTTGGTGGTGAGGAAAGAAGATAGGTTTTTAAAAGGAAAAGAGTTTTCCTCTCCTTATCTTCGTGGGTCTTTGGTTTAAAGAAGGAAGAAAGAGTTTTTTCCTCTCATCTCATCATATTCATCCTTCAAGCTCTTCTCCAAGGTTTCATTTCCTCTTCATCGTTGGTTTCAAGCTCTCCAAGGACAAAGGTAAGAGCTAGCACTCTTTAATTTGTTCTAGCTATTCCCGGGTCAAAGGGTTTGTCCCGGTTAGGTTCTCCGATCTCTGCGTGGATACCGTTAGAGACGGTCTCCTTTGACCGTTATGGTTTGAGTTTGTTGTATAGACACATGGATCCTGGCTTTCGGGAAGGTCCCGGAACAAAAAAATTTTGTTTTCCGCACCGTGGGAATGTGATGCTCACACCGGGATTTTCCTACAGGGTCGACCGGTCCTATTCTCATTATCTCGATCAACATTTTGTCTGTGTTTCAAAAATCGACCCAGCCTTCCCCTTTTGATAAGGAATTCGATTTCTTTTTTCAAGTGCTAGCAATCTTCCGTGTCATGATCGATGTCTTTGTGGAAACGACAATATAAATAAGGGTCCCTCCTCCCGAAGGGAGTCTTCAACTTATCGCCTGTTGAGCGGGGTGAACTCTCGTCGATGTCCCTGTCGATCGGTCGGCTTTCTCCAGCTCGACTGATCCTTCTGTCGCTTGTGGGAATCATCCGCTCGGCCCGCGGTCGTCTGCACTACGTTTTCTGTTTTTCAATACTTCTTCGAGCTGGATGTACTTGTCCGCCCGATTTCTTATCTCTTGAATGGTCTTGGGCTGGTCGAGTGCCAGTGACTTCTTAAACTCCTCATCCCTTGTGTTGCTCATCAGTGCTGCCAATATGGACGAGCAAGTAAGGTCGGGGACTTCGACCGCTTCATTATTGAACCGAGTAATGAACTCCCGCAAACTTTCGTTCCTTCCTTGAGTCAGCTGCATCACTTCCAAGGCGGTCTTTTGTGGTCACTTACTTGTGGCGAATTGATTGAGGAAGAGCAGCCTAAAATCCTCGAAGCAAGTAATGCAGCATGGGGGTAAACTATTGAACCATCGTCGAACTCCTTCTTGAAAGGCGGTGAAAAATGCCTTATACTGAATGGTGTTGGGAATGCAGTGTAGGTTCATCATCGACTGGAAGTGCTGTAGATAGTCTAGGGGATCGGTCTTTCCAGTGTACTTTTCAGGCATCGGTATTTTGGTACCGACCGCTGGGAGGCTATCTAAGATCACCGGGGTGAAAGGAGAGCTATATTGAGCTGTTGGACGATCCGTGCGGAAACTCATGGCCGCATTGATCCGATCGTCCATTATTTTTTCTAGGGCTTCAGCAGGATGACGATCGGTCATCATACCAATCTGCCGTCTTGAACGGCCGCCGTTGTTCCTACCGAGAGGCGTAAATCGATGAATCAACAGATCAACCGCTTCCTCAATCTGTTTTCGGGTGAGGGAGGTATGCACAGGCGCAGGAGGATCTGCATCTAGGGGTGCTGGAGATTCGGATGCATATTGGTTTCAGCATTGTCCTCCAAGGCTACGCTCTGTTCTTCTTGATCTAGGTTTTGAGGTTGTGGTTGATCATTCAGGTGCGAAGACTGTGTGCGAGAATCATGGTGTGTTGGCGGCAGAGTGGCAGGTAACTGCAAACTCATCCGTTATAGCGCCAGCGTCGCGACAGCTGCTATATCAGGGTTGGCTGCTTCCGCCTGACTGATTTGCGTATTTCTGGACGTGATATCCTGATGTTGGGCCCCACGGTGGGCGCCAATTGGCTTAGCCTGGTTTTGACGAGGCTGCACGTTGCCGTTTGGATCCATAAAGTTGATTGTCTCTAACAAGAGTTCCTGCAAAACAACACAAGGCACGCCGGGGGTTGATATCCGGCAAGCCCCTCTGACGCTCAAGTTAGTCTTTTGTGAGGGTTTTGGTTGCTGTAAAGTAGAGAAGGTCAGGGTTCTAATCTCGTACCTGTATTATGGCAAAGTTATACCTAATATAAGGAACAACTGCTAGGTTTAGTTCTTTACGTATGCATGGGAGACTTCCACCTGCGAATGGGTCGTGGATGCGTGGACTGGGCCTGGGCCTGGCATAGCCGATAGGAATTAGATCAATCCTTGAGAGGTAGACCGATCGGTCCATGGGTCGTTATGATTGGGTTCGGGCCTAGCACAACCGATCCAACCAATAATCATTGCCAATTTATTAGGAACCTAATAGGTCACACATCAAAAGTAATTTGTGAAAGAAAAATTAATTTAATACTATCAGAGGCTGGACATTTTAATGAATCCGTGAGTTCTAGGTGGCCACAAAGAACAAACTGCACCATTGATATCTGATGCTATCTATTTACAATTAGATTGAGATCTTCATTTTAGTTTGATGTGTGTAAAGCGACTTATAATATTTAATTCATATTGCATCAGACTTTAAAGTCGCATCTTTGACCGATATAAAGTATTATGCATTATTAATTAATTATATCACCCGTAAAGAAAAGTACATATTTTTCTAATGTTATATCATCAAAATAAACATTTCCAATTGATGTTTTTTTTAATGCTTTAGAGATGTGACAGGGTCTCTATCAACCTCAACTTTTATATAGGAGGATACCTTTGACATCCTTTTTCAATAAGCTACGAGGCAAACCAACTTAGTGATAAAAAGTTAATTATTTCAATGGATTTGCTCGCTTCCGCACACAAATTTTCACATGTTAAAATGAATGCTCTCTAAAAACATGTTTCAAATAAAGTATTAAATTTTAAATATTTTATAACACAAATATTTAGTTTTAAGTATAATCAATCTTTCCTTATCTATAAAACTGCCACCTAAAAATATATTTTGAGCCTCAACATTTACAACAGAATGTTGAACATATCATAATATTTTGAAGTATTCAAATTGATCCTTAACGATTTTAAATTATTCGAAACAGAACTTAAGTGGAAGAAAATTTAATAAGATTAATTTTATATCAGTCGAATATAATATTAAGGGTCTGTTTGGTTGAGCTTTTATCAGTAAAGCTTTTCTGAGAAGAGATTTTTTTAAAAACTAGTTGACTGTTTGGCTGTCAATTAAAAAAACAGCTTTTTTAAAAGAGCTTTATACAGTAGACTGTTTGGTAACATAAAAATAAAAGGCATTTTTATTAATTTTAACTATATTTTATTTTATAATAAAATCATTTATGCTAAATAATATTTAAAATATACTAACAAATTGTTCATTAACGCAGAATGTACGCTAAATAATATTTAAAATACATATAATATTTAAAATTATTTTATAATAAAATTATTTTATAAATATTTAAATAAAATTGTTCAACGCTGCGTTGAGCGTTGATGAGTTTATGTACGTAAGTGACGGAACTTACAAAAAAATAGCTTCCTGAAAAAGTTAAAATTTGGACTTTTTCTTAAAAGCTCCAAATTTTAGCTTTTCAAAAAACTGTATTTTAGCTTTTTCAAAAGCTATTTCTACTTCAAAAGTGCTTTTTAAGTTTGCAACCAAACACCGATCTTTTCCTAAAAATAGCTTTTGTAGTAGAAAAAAACGTTTTTGGAGTCTCCAAAAGCTGAACCAGGCAGGCACTAATACTTATGTGATATTATTTTTATATTTTTAAATAAAAAGTGAGCCATGATATCATGTGACAAATGAGAGCCGTTGTTAAAAATGTGTAGATACAAACCTTATTGATACTTGGTGGCAAGTGAAATTCACTATTTAAAACATATAAATAGTGGCTTATAACTTATAATGTCACTTGATTGTAGATTCTATTTTTTGATTAATTTGAAAAAATAATTATGTAACAGTAGGGTGTATGATATGATGTTTATCCGATAGAAGTTATATCTGCCAAATTTTTTGAATGTTTGAAAGATATGTTACACGTTCTGTGGACGAGTTTCCCCCGATCTTAGATGAGAACTTGCGTTTTGTTATTCTCAAAGAAATCCTGAATTTAGCCTGAAAGGTATTCTCACTCTCGTTTATTATTTTGAAGTGTTTAATCGACTCGTTCGATCATAGGTGCGAATCACCCTCTATTTAAAGTTGTAAGCCCTCTGTGTTCATGCACAACCTTCTCACTCTTAACGACTGCTGTTTCTCTACATCCTCTGAAATTTGTTTCAATGGATGAACTCTCAAAATATGATGCAAATTACGTTCCTCTCACCCCCATAACTTTCCTTCAAAGGGCTTCTTCGGTTTATGCCAATCGCACCTCCATTATCTATGACAGTACTCGCTTCACATGGCGCCAGACATATGAACGGTGCTGTCGCCTTGCTGCTTCTCTCCGTTCCTTAAATATTTCCAAGAACGATGTTGCAAGTCCCTCGGTTTATGGCTATAATCTGATCCCATTTCTGCTATTGAAGATGTACTTAAGCTTGCTATGTTTTGATGTTTTATAGGTGTCGGTTTTGGCTCCTAATATCCCTGCTTTGTACGAGATGCACTTTGCTGTGCCTATGGCAGGAGCTGTTCTTAACGCTGTCAATACAAGATTGGACGCGAAGAACGTAGCCACAATTCTCCGCCATTCCGAAGCAAAGATCTTCTTTGTGGACTATCTGTTCATTCCCTTGGCAACGCGGGCTCTACAGTTACTGTTGGACGAGTCACAGGGAATTCCTTTGGTTATTGTTATTGATGAGATTGGTGCACAAAAGGGTACTGTCCGATCAGGCGAGTTGGAGTATGAGCAACTTGTCAAGAATGGAGATTCAAGGTATGTTCCTGAAGAGATTCGAGATGAGTGGGATCCAATAGCGTTGAATTACACATCTGGGACGACATCGGCACCAAAAGGTGTGGTGTACAGCCACAGAGGTGCTTATCTTAGCACACTCAGTCTACTTCTTGGTTGGGAAATGGGATTCGAGCCTGTGTACTTGTGGTGTCTTCCTATGTTCCATTGCAATGGATGGACCTTCACTTGGGGCCTCGCCGCCCGAGGTGGAACAAACGTTTGCATGCGTAGTCCCACGGCTTCGGAGATCTATCGCAACATTTCTACGAACAAGGTCACGCACATGTGCTGTGCACCTACAATTTTCAACATCATCCTCGAGGCCGAGCCTTATGAACGCCGACAGATTAGGACACCGGTTAGAGTCCTCACAGGCGGTGCACCACCGCCTGCGTCGTTGTTTGAAAAGATGGAATCTTTAGGCTTTCATATTACGCACTCCTATGGGCTCACAGAGGCCACAGGACCAGCTCTTATGTGCGAGTGGCAGACGCAATGGAATCGTCTTCCACGGGAAGAGCAGGCAAAACTCAAGGCAAGACAAGGAGTTAGCATTCTAACACTAGCCGATGCAGACGTCAAGAATCTTGAAACAATGACTAGTGTGCCACGAGATGGGAAGACAATGGGTGAGATTGTGATACGAGGAAGCAGTATCATGAAAGGGTACTTGAAAAATAAAGAAGCTACTTCAATGGCGTTCAAGAACGGATGGTTAGCAACAGGTGATGTTGGGGTTGTACACCCAGATGGGTACTTGGAAATCAAGGACAGATCAAAAGATGTGATTATCTCCGGCGGAGAAAACATAAGCAGCGTCGAAGTGGAGTCAGTACTTTACCGGCATCCAAGAGTATTGGAAGCAGCAGTAGTGGCGATTCCACATGCACGGTGGGGAGAGACTCCGTGTGCTTTTCTCGCTGTGAGGAAAAGTTCAGAGGGAAACATGGATGACATCAAGGAAGGTGAAATTATTGCGTATTGCAGAAAAAATCTTCCTCATTTCATGGTTCCAAAGAAGGTGGAGTTCTTGTCGGAGTTGCCCAAAACATCAACGGGGAAGATTCAGAAATTCCAATTGAGGGAAATGGGTCGGAATTTGGTTAACTCTAATGAACGGAAGCAAATTGCAACTAAGAATGGTCGACCCTTAGCTCAAGCCAATAAGTTTGACTCGGATAGGCATGAAAAGATACTGCCAACTATGTCACGTCTTTGAAGTTTGAACTTTTTTTTTTTAAAAAACGTTTGAAGTTTGAACTTAAACTTCGTTTGTCAAGTAATCAAAACTTAAACTTCGTTTGTCTTAAGTAATCAAACAGATGTCTCAAAGTAGATTTCCAGGGAGAGGAGCTTATAGGCAGGTTGCCTCTGTTTTTTTTTCTTTTTTTTTTAAGGATGTCTCAAAGTGGGCAATAGCTAAATTGTGAACATTATTTAAAAATAAAAGAATATTGTCATTTTTTTTAAGAAAAGATAATATTATTAAAAAAACGACGAGAATAAATCTCAAACAACACATCAGGCATATCAACCCATAAATGAAACTTGCAATAGCGAATAGAGTCACACGCTAGCAGGTAGGCACACCTATTCTCTTGACGCCTAATCCAAAAAACCTTAATATCCAGCCTAGAAACAAGAATGACCTTACAATCAGACACAATCAAACCAAAATCAGAATTATCCTCACACTAGGAATTAATAGCAAAATATAATAACAAACAATTTATAAAAACACAACCAGGATCAAGTAAAGAATCATAAGCATAATGTAAACAATGCTTCAAAGCAAAGGCCTCTGCAACTGCCGCTTGATTACCACCTTCCTCATAGACAGAAATAGTCAAAGAAAAGTTGCCTTTTGCATTTACTATAGCCAAACCAAAACCCACAAAATCTATAGCTTCAAAAATAGCACCATCAACATATGCAAGCTAAGATGCTTGGTGGTGCACTTGTGCCAACCGAACTGGAGCCACACCAGTATGAACTCTTGCCGCTGCTGCCTGTAATGTTGAAGAAGCATTCTTGAATTTATCCATCATAAGGCTAGCTGACTGTGTAATATGTAAGGGATTTGGTCTGGTATTGGATCATAGTAGGGCATTTCTTGCCGCCCAAAGTTGCCATGTCACCGTAGCACCAAATTCGGCCCTCCGCTGGCCTAAGGAAGAGAAGATTTGCAAAAATATATCCTGAAAAGACAAATTCACATTAGTGAAATTAAATCAGGCTAGCCTCCAAACGTCTTTGGCAACACAATGCTTGACAAACACATGGTCCACATTTTACTCATCATGGCAAAATAAACATTGCAAGAGAACATGAATCTCACGCTTTGTCAAATTATCCCTAGTAGGGAGCACGTTGCGACCCAAACGCCACATTAAAATTATGATATGATTGCTCCAAAACTTGTCGCTTGTATCTGTTAATTTAAAATTTTAATTATTAATTTTTTATTAACTTATAAAATTATAATTATAATTATAAAAGCTCTTTTATAATATAAAGTATTATTTTTAGTATATGTCTTCGCATACTCCCAAGATGTCAGGCTTAGATATTCCTCGCATTATGTCATTTTGTTGCAATAACTCCGTTCCATTGAGATTAAAATGTTCGTATACCATAGCCTCGTTTTGTTTCTCCTTTAGCTATCATAGTATCATACTTGAGAACCCAGTGTGTTGGCATAGGTGGTACATGCCTTCGTCACTTAACCAAATGGTTGGGGGTTCAGTTCTCGCCCTTGGGAATGCAGCAAACTCCTGGGTCAGCTGTAGCCCTCACGTGTTTGAGATGTTTCTGCAGCGAAAGGATTAATCACTGGGCCCTCTGATGGATACCCTGGGAAACCAAAAAAATGCATCAAACTTGAGAACTCCACTGCAAATAGCTTATTCTTTGTCAAGCTTACTTTTGTTATAATATAACTTGTTTTTGTTCTTGATCATACATGATAAATTATCAAATAATACAAAATACATATCTAACATCAATTGCACCACACTGATCAAACTTTGAGATAAGCTAGGAATACAAAATAATAGCGTAAATATACTTAGTTTTACCATTGAAAAACCAAAAGTGTTAATTGTTTCACAAACTTTCTGTAAACTTCTTTGGCACAAACAAAATAAAACCAAGCAAAAACAAAATAATAACAACACCAAAAATTTGGTAATGCAGTTCGACACTTTGTTTACGTCTGCGGGATCCTCACTCAGCTTAATCACTTTCACCGAAATACAATAGATTTACCTAAGGCTTTACTGAGTCGACACCACTCAACTCTTGACACTATCTCTCAACCTCATATCTCGTGAAAGATTTTCACACTCGATAATACGACCAACTCATGTTAACCTCAACAAAGAATTTTCACACACTGTTTAACAATAAAGATAATTAAACAAACAACTCAAGTGATTAAAATAATAAAGAATGAAAAACTAAATACACTTGAGATAGACAAGAACAACTTCCTGATGAGTACCGCTCCACTAAAATAGATCTAAAAGTCATCGCAATAACAATAAGTTGATCCACATAAACACCAACACGAAGTCACAGGGTGTTTATCTCACGAATAACATCTCATAACCCCAGATGAAGACCTCTTGAATAAAACAATAGGGTAACCCATTTCACCGTAGCTTTCTCTTCACCATAACCTCAATCACGCACATTGCGTTGTACAGCTGTCTTCACCAATATATGCCCCAACCACAGTATCTATTTCATTGAACAAATTAATGCACCGTCATCCTATTCCACACACGCACATCAGCTATCTTCTAAAATATACACCCCAGCGCAGTGAAGCAAGGAAGCAACACACATGGAGAAAAAGCAACACACACGGAGAAGTAGTGCGCAGAGAAGCTCACCCTCACCAAGAGCACATCCACCCCGTAGTATATATATGTCTTCCAATTCAATTAATTCCTCCAATGCTCAGAGAAGCTCACCCTCACCAAGAGCACATCCACCATGTAGTATATTTATGTCTTCCAAGAATTCAATTTACTAACCCACTTAAACCATAACTGCGTTTTATTTTCAATCTTCAATTAACGCACCCACTTCACACATATACTCACTACATCGTCTCTTCTCGCACACACCAGAGAAGCACATCCATGACACAACATATATCTCTTACCGTACAAGAGATTTCTTGTTCAATACCGCACACTCCCACGCACCACTCTGTGCCATGCTCAACTAAGATAGACTTCGGTTATTAATTAAGATGTGCACACTTCACATGAGCAAATAAAGTTCCACTGCACTTTTCATTTCCAGACTCCCACATAAGATACACATCTTCTATGGATATAATCATACATGATATTCACCAGCACATCTTGCCAAGATACACATCAATTGAGATAGAACTCTATGATAACTAGAAGATTATCACCAATAGATTTTTGAATCCAAGTCAAAATCTAATTAATATCTTACATGTCTAATTAATAAATAATGCCAAAACTAATTATTTAGATATATAACATATATTCTAACAATCTCCCCCTTTTTGACATTATTTGTCATAAATATAAAACTCCCCCTAAATGATATAATTGGACATATAAGTATCAAATTCACAATTCATATGAAAAATACTCCCTCTTAATCAAACAATAAGTTTATCTAATCATCCAAATTTCTCCTCCTCGGGACAAAAAGATGCCAAAAAGTATGATGAGTAGTCACACATATATCTTAAAATCTTCCCCTGAATAGAGCATTCATCATAAATAATCTGTTGTCTTCCCCTTGAGACAAAACAGTATCAAAACGCATAATCATAAGAATCAACAATAGGTGCAGCGAAAGAATTATAAGCATGTCAAGAAGATAAATTACCATCATTCAAAACAATGAGAGATATGCCCGAAAGAGAAAGAGATACCCGAGAGAGATACCCACACTGATGAGAGAGCTGAGGAGTCTTCAGTGGAGCCAAATAGAAGTCACAATATAAACTACTAAAAAATGGAACGACAATGGCAGAACAAACTAAAGAACTAAAAAAGACAATTTTTTTAAACAACAAAAAATACTTCAAAATTATTAAGCACACAGTCCTGTTCCTCTCGAAGAAATTCAAACCTGGTATTTTTTTCGTCAAATTATCTTTGTCATCGGTTTCTTCTTTTGAAGTAACTAACTTACCCTCTGTCTGACCATTTTCTTTACAAACAGTAACTAACTATGAATCTAGACAACTTCTTATTTTTTCTTCACAATGTCTTTGTGGCTGTAATTAACCCTTTCTAATCCAAGTGTGCTTCACCGCAGAAATTTTAATAGAGAGTGTCTAAATTTTTAGTTCTGACTCCTTTGAAAGATCATTTGTAACATCTTGTAGCATCTCAGCCTTATGTGCTCGATAACTCTGTAAAAATAACACGTCGATATAAATCTTCGATTTTTCTCGATGTTTCTTCTTCTCGGACAGATCTGAACATATTTTTTTCTCCTCATTCACTTTAGAACACTCACCCTTATAGCCAACGCCTTGAAGATCTATTTTAACCTTACCAATTTCTATTAACTTTTCTAATTTTTTTATGCCTTCATTCAACATTCTCAATCCCTTTCAGTACTTACCAATTTCGTTCTAGCTTCATCAAACTCATCTGATGTCAACATCAATTTTTTTCTAACTCTTGGATGTTATTCTTCATGGAAAGATTCTCTTTCTTCAATCTTTCATTTTTTCTACATATTTTCACCCATTTTTTATACATTAATTCGCATGCCTTGTAAATATTCCCCTTTTTATCATCTAGGCCACTTCCATCGCTATCATAATATGATATTAGGTCTTGAGATGAGTTTTTTTTTAATATTCTAATTTTCCTCTTTTCCAACTTTAGTTACTTCCTTCTCAGTTACTGTTAAATAAGTAACTGGACTTTTGCTATGTAAGGCAACCAATACAGTACCATTAACTATTTCTTCTTCACTACCATATTCACTCTCGGAATCATTCTCACTCCAGGTACTTGTGAAGGACTTCCCTTTTCTCTTCTTCAAAGCTTTACTGAGCTGACACTACTCAACCCTTGATACTATCTTTCAACCTCACTTTCTGTGAAAGATTTTCACACCCGATAATACGACCGACTCGTGTTAACATCAACAGAAGATTTTCACACGCTGTTTAATAATAAAGATAATTAAACAAACAACTCAAGTGATTAAAATAATAAAGAACGAAACATTAAATACACTTGAGATAAACAAGAATAGCTTCCCGATAAGTTCCGCTCCACTGAAATAGATTTGGAAGTCATAGCAACAATAATGGGCTGAACCACATAAACACCAACACGAAGTCACAGGGTGTTTATCTCACGAATAACATCTCACAACCCCAGATGAAGACCACTTGAATAAAACAATAGGGTAACCCACTTCACCGTAGCTCTCTCTTCACCATAACCTCAATCACGCATACCACGTTGTTCTGTTGTTTTCATCAATATATGCCCCAACCACAGTATCTATTTCATTGAATAAATTAACGCACCTTCATCCTACTCCACACACGCACGTCAGCTATCTTCCAAAATATACACCCCAACGCAGTGAATCAAGGAAGTAGCACGCACGGAGAAGCAGTGCGTAGAGAAACTCACCCTCACCAAGAGCACATCCACCACGTAGTATACATATGTCTTCCAATTCAGTTAATTCCTCCAGTGCGCAGAGAAGCTCACCCTCACTAGGAGCACATCCACCACATAGTATATATATGTCTTCCAAGAATTCAATTTACTAACTTACTCAAACCACAGCTGCGTTTTATTTTCAATCTTCAATTAACGCACCCACTTCACACATGCACTCACTACACCGTCTCTTCTCACACACACCACAGGAGCACATCCATGACTCAACATATATCTCTTACCACACAAGAAATTTCTTTTTCAATATCACACACACCCACTACACCACTCTATGCCATGCTCAACTAAGATAGACTTCGGTTATGAATTAAGACGTGCACACCTCACATGAGCAAATAAAGTCCCACTGCACTTTTGATTACCAGACTCCCATATAAGATACACATCTTTTATGGATAGAATCATACATGATATTTACCAGCATATCTTGCTAATATACACTTCAATTAGAGATAGAACTCTATTACAAATAGAAGATTATCACTAATAGCTTTTTGAGTTCAAGTCAAAATCCAATTAATATCTTATATGACCAATTAATAAATAATGCCAAAACTAATGATTTAAATATATAACATATATTCTAACAACCATTATTGTTCTTTAGCATAATTGTTCCCTTTCCTTGGACCTAAATCTGCTTACTGTCTTTTAAATTAGAAACTTATTTTGTAATTCTTATCCGATTCTTTAAACATAGCCCTAATCGTTGTTATATGATTTGAACACTCACTTAAACAAAATGTTGTCTTTTTTTAGTTATTGCTTCACTTTTGTCATGAACAGCCTACATTCATATTCAACTTCAACTTCATCACTTTTTACTTCTTCTGCACAGCTTGTTTGATTTTGTCTTTTCCAGTAGTTTTCCTTAACTTGAACATAGCCTTTACAGTAATGACACTAGATAACTTGACCTTGTCATCTTCCTTAATTACTATTAGCCTATACCTCTTCCACGACCTCTTCCATTGGCCAGAAGTCTCCCCGTTCAAGTGAAATACCTTCCAATCTGTTTACTCCTATGACATGTTGATTCTTGTCTCATGAGCTTACAAAGATAATTCATCAAAAGAAAAGATGGTTAGATCTTTTGATTCTTCAAGGGTAGTTACAATATAATCAAATTGGGATGTCAAGTTTCTCAAAGCCTTAGCCATTAAAACTTGACCACTACACTTTTCACCATAAACTCACATTTGGCTCACAATTGTTGAAACTCTGGAAAGATACTCTTACACTAATTAATTTTTTAATCATTGATGTTTCTATCTCCCACCGACGTATCTATAATTTGATCTTCATAATCGTACTATTTGTCGGTTTCTTGTTTTCCCAATGCCTAAGAGGGTTTGATGTTAGATTATGTTTTTGCAGTGAATGAATTGGTTATAATTAATATATGATATTATTAATTTATTTAATAAAATTTATTAATATATATATTTAATTATATTTAATATTTAATATTAAACAAAAATTTTGGAATAATTAATATGTAATAGAATTATAATTGTAAGATTATAATTTTGATATATAAATTGTGTAAGTATTGGTCTTAATTATATTTTTATGAGTACCGATATTGATGGAACAATTAAACTAATATATATATATATATATATATATATTATTTTAATAAAAAATAATTAATTTTATGGAAACAATCATATAAATGTTATTAGAAAATAAGTTCATAAAACTTGTATGATTATGATATTTACAAATGGAACATTATTTGTGTATTTATAGCTGTTCTCATTCTTGTAGTTGTATAATTAATTATTAGATTTAAGATTACTAAAATATTTTATATATAAATTACTATATTTTGATGCTACTTATGATATATTCTATTGATTTGAGAGTGACTCAAATCAATATTTACTGACTATAATATAAACTATATAGAGATATTTTAGTAAGTAAATAAAAGATTATCATTATAAATTAATAGGACAATCTTCTAGCATTTTTATTCTCTATAATTAAAGAATTAAAGATAAATTAATTTTAATTTTAATACATTTAACTATAGTTATAAATATAATCATTGTCAACATAATAATATATCATATAAACATCAATTAAAGAGATAAAATTAAATTAAATTTAGTTACAAAATTTCAAATTTTATTAAGTTAAGTATTAAGATATTGATTTTTAATATTTAATTATCATTATAATTATAGTTAGATTTTAATTATAATTTAAAGTTAATTTTAGCTTACTTTTAAAATTTTTCTCTATAAAAGGAAAAGACATTAAGAGAGTTAACACTCTTATACATCCCTCTAAAAAGTCTGAGTTCTTATATATATATATATATATATATATATATAGGCTAGAAGTTAGATGATTGAACAACTTCTTGTTGATGTCTTCATAACAGAAGAAAAACTTGTGCAAGATACTTGAATGAAGCTTCTCTTTTATTTTATGATCCTTGGTTCACGTTATTCTGTTAAAGTGATCCTTCAAGAAATTGTAACCTACTTATGTGTGTTTATGTTTCTGGAAAAATATTGAAGCATGTCCCAGTTCTTTTATGGTTTTAGAATTTAGTCTGAGATTATGGATTAATGATTATTTAATTAATAATTTTATTAAAAAATAATGAGAGAAATGCTAAGTGTCTTGACACCATCACGGTGCGGATAACTAGCATCATTGATGAAGGATGCACCAGTGGCATTAGTTGTCGCTAGTGAAGCTTCTTTCGCCTAATGGTGACGAGGCTAGTGGCCAAAACCGCTGCTCATATCATGCCAAAATCGTTGGTAAGGCAATGTTGACACTGAGAAGTTGTCGATGAGAGAGAAGCGATAAAGAAATTACCAGTAGTGTAAGATGGTGACACTGATCAGGAGTTGTCGATGAGAGAGTATACCGTGTGTGAATAGTTAACCAATAAGAATATTAATAAGTCATAATCTCTAACATATACATTTTTGGTTGAGAATGTAGACTTATAAATTGAGTCATTTATGTTTAATGCAAACATATAAACTTAAGTATATTGTCGATTTATCAGATAAATGCAAATTTGTGGGGTATTGGAAAGAGAGTTTTCGTTATCAATTTTATCATTCTATTGAGCAAAAGGTGTTTATCACAAGGCATGCTACATTCTTAGAAAGTGAATTTATTCTCAAAGAACGTAGTGGGAGTGAGGTTAAACTTAGAGAAGTTTAAGAGTCACAAATTCACATCGAAATAGAACAAGAACCTCAAGTTGATACATATGATGTACAACCGAGAGTTCAAAAGACACATAGTCCACGATGAACTAGTAGAATACGTCGTCCTCCCATTAGATTAGATCTACATATTGAGCAGGGAAAGGATAATGTATCGTTCATACATGATGAGCCTACTACTTTTGAAGAAGCAATGTCTGACATTGATTCTTTTAAATGGCAAGAAGCTATGAGGTCTGAAATGTAATCCTTGTACACTAGCTAAGTATGGACTTTGGTTGATGCACCTATTGGTATTGTACCTATTGGGTGCAAGTGGGTTTTTAATACAAAAACTAGCATGGATGGTAAAGTACATACGTACAAAGCAAGGTTAGTGGCTAAAGTTTACAAAAAGGAGTTGATTTTGATGAGACTTTTTCGCTAATAACTATGCTAAAATCCATCAGGATCTTGTTAGCCATAGCAGCATATCATGATTATGAAATATGAAAAATGGATGTCAAAACTACATTTCTTAATAGGAATTTACAGAAAGATGTTTATATGACACAACTTGAAGGTTTTGAATCTAATAGATTTCCTAATCAAGTAAACAAGTTGCAAAGGTCCATTTATGGACTTAAGCAAGCATCACGAAGTTGCAACATCCGTTTTGATGAGACAATCAAAGAGTTTGATTTTATCAAAAGTGTGGATGAACCATGTGTCTATAAGAAGGTTAGTGGGAGTGCAATCTTTTTCTTGGTACTATATGTGGATGACATATTGCTAATTGGAAACAAAATACCTATGCTACAGACTCTAAAGATCTGGTTATCCAAGAACTTCTTTATAAAGGATATGTGAGAAGCAGCTTATATTCTGGGAATGAAGATATGTAGAGATAGATCAAAAAGGTTGCTTGGAGTGTCTCAATCCACATACATAGATAAAGTGCTAAAGAGGTTTAGCATAGAGAATTCCAAAATGAGATTCTTACCCATGTCCCATGGGATTTCTCTCTCATAAAGTATGTGTGCAAAGACACAAGAAGAGAGAGATAAAATGAATTGTATTTCATATGCTTCGGCAATTGAATCAATCATGTATACGATGTTATATACTAGACTAGATGTTTCTTATGCTTTGAGCATAATGAGCAAGCTTTAGTCTAATCTTGGTGAGAGTCACTAGACAACTGTGAAAAATATTTTAAAGTACTTGAAAACAACTAAAGATGTTTTATAGGTCTATGGAGGAAATGAACTTAGAGTTCAAGGATATTTAGATGTTAGTTTCCAGTCTGATCTTGATGATAGTTTATCATAGTCAGGGTACATCTTCATTCTAAACGTTGGTGTGATAAGTTGGAAGAGTTCCAAACAACTCGCCATTGCAAATTCAACGATCGAAGCAGAGTACATTTCAGTGTCAGAGGCGACAAAGGAAGCAGTTTGAATTAAGAAGTTCATCAGTGAACTTGGAGTGGTTCTTAGCATTGTTAAGCCTATAGTATTATATTATGATAATAACGATGCTATTGCACAAGCAAAGGACCCCATGTATCATCAATGGTCCAAACATGTACTCAGAAAGTTTCACTTGATCATGGAGATAGTGGAGCAGAAAGACAAAGTTTTGGAGCGAGTTCTCACTAAAGAGAATCTAGCAGATCCTCTTACTAAGCCATTGCCTCAAAAGAGACATGATCTACATATGGATAGATATGATATTAGATTCATAGGGGATTGACTTTAGTGCAAGTAGGAGATTGTTAGTTTATGCCTTTGCAGCCAATTAATTGGATGTGAATTAATGTATGATATTATTTTAATTAATGAAAAGGCTTTATTTCTCTTTATGTATTAATTTTTACTTTTAAATACTAAAGGTAAAATCCTTAGAATAATTATCGTGTAATTGAAATTATGATGAGATCATAATTATGAAGTTCAATTTACAATTATTTATTATTCCTAAATGCTCCTAGTTGTAGTTTCATCAAGACCGGATATTGTTGAAATATTAAAACTAGCACACATTATGTTTCTTTCTTATAAAGAAAGTATTCAATATCTTAAATTAAAATATAGAGATACTTAAACTAATATGTGGGTGATTATTAGATAACAAGTCACCGAATCGAATTCGATTATGAGAATTCCAGATGGAATATTACTTATGTGCCTATGGATTATTTCATAATGATAGTTATATTATTGATCCTCATACTTGAAATTACCAAGGTATCTTATATGAGAATTATTGTGTTTGATACTACTTATGAATCATCCTATAATAATTCTATTAGTAGTAATTAGATATAGTATGAACCATATGGAGATACTTGAGTAAGTCAATATAGGATTCATCGTTCTAAAGTAATTAGAGAGAATATTCTACTATTTTTTATTAGTGATGATTTATGGAATTCTCTAGCCTGAGTGAATTGACATTTGAAAATGTGTTTTCAGTTTTCAATTATAAATCAATTACTAATTAGCAAGAATGAACATGATTGGATGACAAGAGTAAACAATGTATCCATACTCTGTCCAATTAGAATATTGAATGATGAAATGATTAAATTATACATCATAGTTATGTATGGATAAGTTAAGTCAATCACTTTGACATTCTTGATATTTGGGTAATCATGACATGTTGCTAGACGTCAATCATAATTTATGATTATGAATTGTTTAATTGAAGAATTAAAGAGAAATTAAAACTTGTAAATTAGAGTTGTAATTTATAATCATTGTCAAGTTATTAGGAACCTAATGGTTCACACATCAAAAAGTAATTTGTGAAAGAAAAATTAATTTAATACCATCAGAGGCTGGACATTTGAACAACTTGTGATTCATCAATAAAAAAAAATTCAAAGTTTTTTCAACGAGAAAAAGAATAAGGTACAATTTCTAATTCGATTTATGTTTTATTTAAGTTTATTCAATTATTAGGATTCGCTTAGAATCCATAAAAAGTTTTGTTATCAGCTACGCCGGTGATTTGATCACGGTTGGATTTCAACACATAGAACTTCTAATAAATTCATTTCTCTTCCTTTTGCACTTCATCAAAGGTCAACATACCTCGACTAGCTTAATGTGTTTAGGTTAGTATAGCCTTGTCAAAAATGAAGGAATAGAATTAGATACAAAGGTTAACATACCTCGACTTGCTTAATGTTCTTTTCTAGTTATGTCTTACGTTGTAACTTGCCAACTTGTTTAGCTCGGGGGTGTCTCAGCAGCATCTGAGGCCACTCCTAGTATGTTCTTGTTTCATAGCACTTGTTATAATTGTTTGATTCTTGTATTTAATGTCGAAAACAAAAGATTTGTTTGGCTTCTTTTGTCTTTTAATTTCCATAGATGTTAATAATCGCCCACTCTTAGGGACGGAACACTAATCTAAATATTAGGATAGAGGAAGTTAGTAAGGATATAATACTTTCCATCAATCGAATTTAATTTTAATAGTTGTCAGATTTAAAACTTTTTATTAATAAATAATATAGACATCTAAGTGGGTGTCCTGAACACTCAGTAGCTGGCAATTCACCTTACTGATTTAATTATGAACCAAAAAAAAAAGGTATATGTTACAGATGGAATGGTTCGTTCATTTGCATCTCTAACATTATACGTCCATATGTTATTATCTTGAGCCGATAAGACTCTTAACACTTAATCCTGCTCAAAGTCCCGGTTAGTAAACTAGTGGAAGAAAAAAAGCTAAGTATTAATATATCAATTTTTGCTTTCAATTTTTGCAACCTTCCAGCTGCAGTAGGTTTTGGAGGACGAGACATTCTGACGCAGTTTCGTCGCTTTTGGAATATAGAAAACGTGCAATTTACGTTATGAATATTGTACGATTCAAAGCAATTGCAATGCTCAAAACATATTATATATATATATATATAAAGCAAAAATACCCAAGTCATCAACGGAATGGAAAGAGAGGTGTCCCCCTTCTTTTTTTTGAATTAGAATAAATTAGAAAAGAGAAACAATAAAAAATGGATTCAAACTCGACGAAGAAATTGGCTGACACATTCACTAAAAAAATCCTTTTGTAGCAAATCATTTATTAAGAAAAATAAACTCGTCCCGGGATGACTCATCGGATTCTGATATTATCTCCCGATTTGTGTAAAAAAAAGAAAAAAGAAAACAAAAGAAAGAGGAAGTGTGAGAAGAAATGGAAATGATAAGAAGATATTGGAACATTAATTTGGAAGAGATGCTCGAAGCAGGAGTTCATTTTGGTCATGGTACTAGAAAATGAAATCTGAGAATGGGACCCTCAAAAAATCCGATTCATGCAGATTATTCCTCCAACTAACGAAAAGATCTTGGCGGATAGGAAGGGTTGTTGCACAAAATGTTTTTTTAAGTAATTGCCCCATAGCTCCTATATCTATCTATATGAAAAATATCCGCTTTTTAATATCACGGAGAATCTCTTTTTATTAAAAAAAATTTAAAAAATAGGAATCCAGGGGCTATTTCCATTTGAATTACAAGACAAAAATTTTGACGTCTAGTTGCGACAACTATCTTTTTTATTAGTACTGTAGTAGCTCTTTCTAGAAGAACCCAAACTTTTGTTAATCTCTTGTCCTAGATCTAGAATTTTATTCTCCCTAATAATTTTTTTGGGAGTTGATGAGGTCTTCAGGTTTGGAACTCATCTTTGTCCCTCCCTGTTTCAGAAGAGTTACTTCCTTTTGTTTATACACATTGTTGAAAGTAGCCTGGATTGATTAGTTTAGCGCTCTTCTACGTTATAGGATTGTGTCTTTTTATGTGATTTCTTTAAGGTATGAATTTTTATTTGTTTTAATCAATTATTTTCTACTTGGTATAGTCTTTCGATCTTCTATGTGTTAATTCTATAACAAAGTACCTCTTTTTTGTTACAACTAGGAGAAAACTAAAACTTCCTCATAAAAGAAATATCACAAGCATCAGCACCTATAATCAAGGAGAGGGCTTCAGAAATATTGTCCCAAACATGAAAATTTGAAGAAATACCTTGATCCAATTTAGCTAGATAATCTGCTGCAAAATTACCTTCACGAAGCACATACTTAATAGAACAACTCCAATTCCTAGCAAGTAAAGCTTGAATATCTACAATCAAAACAGATAGGGGATGTGGAAAGATAACACCACAAGTCATCATCCGCATCGCCTCCATGCTATTAGATTCTACCACGACTTGCCGAAAACCATGATCCCATGTAAAAATCAAACCATCCCCAATGGACTATAACTCCCCCACCAAGATAGTTAAAACACCAATTCGAAACGAATACCTCCTAGCTAACGGCCAAATGAATCACGCAATAACCCTTCATCACTAGTTAGCCCAGGATTAACAATAGAACTGCCATCATAATTCAACTTCACCCAACCAGTTGGCGACGCAGCCTAACCAATCCAACACCTCACATCTTGAAGCTTAGGTTTTGAATCAGAAGTCAAGGGCACATCCATTGCAACTTTAAAGACACAATTATTCAAATTTGCTAAGAAAATAAACTCCTTGTGAAAGATCCATAAGTTTTGAGCCTTTCACAACCACCAAATACCTGTCAAAAACCAATGTACCCAGTTAAAAGCAAAAGGACCAACTGCACGAGCACGTAGATTCAAAGCTAGTCAATCAACTAAATCTGCCACAATAAAAACATCATCAGGAACATCCCACTGCTGCCACCATGTAATCGCGCGATTACAATCACACAACAATTGCAAAGGAGACTCAACATATAAATAGCACACTCCACACAAATTAGAAGTAATTAAATCCCTTGAGAACTGCAAAGAATTTGTTGGAAGACATGAGTGCTCAAGTAACCACAAGAAAATTTTCAATTTCGGTGGACCAGCCACCTTCCACAACCAAGAAAAAATAAATGAAACAGACACATTACACACCTCTTTCGAAAGAAGTGCTTTATAAGCTGCTCAAACTGAATATGCACCATTTGAAGAAAAACTATAAGACATAGTATCTTATACCGAAGTAAATTAAGGCAAAGGAATTACCTGAATAACCTCCCTAAGATGATCCGGAATTGCAAAATGTAAGCCTGAAAAATCCCAAGAACCGTCATTAGTTATATGTGTTACCCGAAAATGTTCTTCTCCTATTGTCAAACTATCCATATGATCCACTAAAAGACCCCCCGAGCACCAATTATCAAACCAAAGACTAATATGAGACCCATCCCCAACCCTCTAAACCGAAAGAGGAAACAACAAATCAAAACTTTTAACTATCCCCTTTCATAAACTAGAATCCGAACCCTTAGCAAAAAAGAGAATAGACCCACTATTACAATATTTACGATGTAACACCTAAACCCACAAAGTAGAATCATTCAAAAATAATTTCCAACCTAATTTACCCAACAAAGCAACATTCATCAATCTAGAACATTTTAAGGCAAGAACACTATAACTCTTTGGCCGAATAAGCTAATGCCAACTAACCAAATGCAGCTTACGCCTATCTTCCGAGGAACCTCAATAAAAATCACAAACCAAACGATCTAAAGTACCATAAATAGAGGAAGGTAACCATACCGTTTGCATCGTGTAAATTAGTAACGAAGAAATAGAAGATTTAATAAGCATTTCCTTCTTAACGGGACTCAGAAATTTAGAACATCAGTTAACCAGCCTAGTCTCCACCAAACTCACAATATGCTTATAATGAGCAATTGAAGTACGACCATGCAACAACGGAACACCCAAATACCTGCACAAGTTAGAAGTAATTGCTACTCCCAGCAACTGTTGCAATCGAGACATCATAACACGAGAAGCAAAATGGGGAAAATAAATCCTTGGCTTAGAAAGATTAGCCCTCTGCGCACTTGCCATACAGAACACTTCCAACACCTTACGAACCACTTTAGCCTACTTAGCTAAAACCTTATCAAAAATCAACAAATCATCAGCAAAAAGTAAATGACTAATACCTTGCCCAACTTTAGATGCTCTAACCGGCATCCATTTTTTAGTTAAACAGTGTTTTTTGAATAAGCATAGTTAAACATTTCATACAAAAAACAAATAAATAAAGGAAGTTTGGATCTTTTTGGCGAAGCCCTCGAGTTACAGAGAATGACGCAGAGGGGATGTCGTTCTATAGAATAGCCAATGAAGACTTAGAAAGAGCACTTAAAATCATATTAACTCATCGAAAAGGAAAACCAAAGACCTGCAACACAAACTACAGATAGTCCCAGTTGACCCTATCATAGGCCTTCTCCAAATCAACTTTCAAAGCACAATGGCCCACTTTTCTTTTCGACCTAAAAGAATGCAGCGGTTCCTGAGTAATAATAATATTATCAGCAGTGGTACGACCAGGAATCAAATTGCTCTAGAACGGGCTAACCAATACATCAATAAAAGGTTTCAAACAATGCGACAAAGCCTTCATTATCACTTTATACAACACATTACAAAGTGTAATAGGCTGAAACTGAGAAATCGATTATGGAGCATAAACCTTAGGAATAAGCACAAAAAAACCTTAGCAACCTGAGCATCCTTTACACCAGAATTAAAAGTCTGCGACACAAATTAGAAAATCTCTTCACCAACCACATCCCAATACTTCTTAAAAAATATAGGTTGAAAATCATCCAGCCCTAGGGCCTTATACAAACCCATACTCGAAACAGTCAAACAAACTTCTTCCCGAGTAATAGGTTTCAACATATCGTCAACTGCCGTCTCAGATAATCAAGGAAAATTCAAACCTGCAAAACCCATAGTATTAAAAGCTCCATCATTCGAGAACAACTTCTTATAGAATCCCACTGCTATATCTTTCAATAAAGTTGGATCTGACACCCACTTCCCAGCGTCATTCCTTAAACATTCAATTTTATTTTGTCTTCGATGAACCCTAATAATCGCATGATAATACTTAGTACATCGATTACCATCCTTGATCCAGGCAGTGTGAGACTTCTGAAATCAAAGTGTCTCTTCTTGTTTCAAACACAAATCATATTGTCATGACAAATCTTTTTCAAGCAACAAGAAAGAAGAAGAAGGATGATTCTGAATAGCCAATTGAACATCCTTTATTCACTTAAGTAAAACCCTTTTATTCTGAAAAATACTACCGAAAACTTCCTTATTCCAACGTACAGCATGCTCCTGAACCATCAAAAGAGCACCAGAAATAGAATCATGAGGCGCAAACTATGTCGATGAAATAACTTGCTTAAAATCTTCCTATAAAGTCCAAATAGCCTCAAATCGAAATGATCTCTCCAAAGAAAAGGAATAGAAACCTCTCAAAGACAATAACAGAGAAAAATGATCAGAAACAAGCTAAGACAAAGACATAACAAAAGTTTCAGGAAATCTCAGCCGCCAACCAACATTACACAAAGCCCGATCTAAAAGTTTTTGTATAACGCCAATTCTAGCAATTGAGCATGTCCAAGTAAACTGACAACCCACATAACCCAAATCCAGAAGGGAGCAATAGTTCCAATGAAGTAAAAACCTAATACAGTTAGCGACAGATGGTAAATCACCCCTTTTTTTCTGATGGACATATGCAATGTCATTAAAATCATTAAATAACAACCAAGGCTCATCTATATAATCTGCAATATCATACATCTAAGACCAGGAAAAAAAATCTCACCTACTACGAATAGTATTAGCATACAGCGCAGTAAGAAACCAACCACTACTGCCCTTAACATCAAATGAACAATGAAAAACCTGGGTATCCATTCGTAGCAAATGTATATCATAAACATTCTTATTCCAAAAAAAACCATATACCACCAGCAAAACCAACATAATAAGAAAGGAAGAAGTCAAAAAAACTACCTTCTTTGTTACCCTAATTGCTCTTTCATCTGAAATTCGAGGCTCCACAATAATCAGAATATTCGGACGATGAAGATGATATAATTCTTTTACATAGGTCAAAAAACCCCTCTTCGCAGCTCCACCACAATTCCACTGAATTATTTTTAAATCCATTAAAAAAGATTACAAGAATGAGCCAGAAGCTTACAACTTTCTAGGTGAGCTTCGACTCCGACAACGACCACCCAGCGTATTCAATATCATATCGTTCCAGTCGATACTGGCCTGTACTGATAGTATCGGCCCAGACCGGCCGGTACCATAAAATTTAAAAACCCCAAGGACCTAATTGCAATTTTGAAAACTTTTTAACCCTAAAAATCCCTAACCCCCGACTCTTTCACCACGACAGACGCTCCTCCTCTCCTTCTTCTCTCATCTTTGTGTTGCGCCGCCTCCTCCTTGCCGCCACTGCTCGCCTCTTCTCTTCTCACCGTTGTCGTCGCATCTAATCGCTGCCACATTCCCCGCCTCCGTCGCTCTTCCTCCCTTGGTCGTTCTGCCTTCGTTTTGTCGTTCCTCCATATAGACCCGAAGACCCCACCACCTTCTCCACCCGAAGTCATCGCACTGCGACACCGTAGGGAAGCCACCAAAGACGCCGGAGAAAGGTCGACACTCTGATCCGTGACAAAACCCGAAGACCGGAAGTTGGTTTTGTGAATTTTTTTATTTCAAAAAACTCATGCTTAATTAAATTTTTTGTTGTTTTGGATACTTGGATAGTTGGATTGTGATGGATTTGGTTGGATGATGACAATGTTGGAGACTTAGATGGTGTTTTTTGTGTTGTTGGTTTGTTGCGTGATCTGGGTTTTGAAATTTTGGTTGGATGATGCATGGTGTTGGGATTTTGGAATCTAGATTGTGGATGTGGAAATGTGGATACTGAAATTATTTGGTTGGAGTTGGAAATGTGTTCTGAAATTTTGAATACTGAATTGAATTGGTTGTGTATCTGAAATCTGAAATAAATGTCATTTGTGTTGTTTTGGTTCATGGATGTTCGGATTGGAATTTGGTTAGGTTAAGATGAAGTTGCAAATTATAAATTAAGGGCATAAATTTATAACATAATGAAACATGTTTACCTTAAAAGTTGACTAGAAAAATTTGCAATTTAAGGCATAAAATTAGAATATAATGAAAACCCCTTTCTAAATCAACAAATATAAAAATTGAACTTGCATTGGTTTGGTACTTCGGTTGGCAATACAAAAGGGCTATTGTTAAGAGTTAAGATCCTTAGAATCAAATTGAAAATTTTTTACCTCTTGATTTGAAAATTATGATACTATAAATAACATATATATAATTTTGTATTCTCACATGATTTTATCAAATTAAACTTTGGTTTTATAATAAAATGAAAATGTTGGTGATGTGTGTTTTGTAATCATACATGAACAATTTTATCAAATTGTTGATGTATGTTTTATGATAGTTGGAAATTATAAATTGTTAGAAATTGATAAAATGAAAATTGTTAATGTATATTTTGTGATTGTGGGAAATTAGAATTTGTTGGAAATGAAATTTGTTGATGTATGTTTTGTGATTGTTGGAAATTGAAAATTGTTTGAATTGATAAAATGGAAAGTATTGATATTGGAAATTGATAAAATAGAAATTGTTAATGTATGTTTTGTGATTGTTGGAAATTGGAAATTGTTAGAAATTGATAAAATGGAAGTTGTTAATGTATGCTTTGTGATTTTGTGAAATTATAAATTGTTGAAAATTGATAAAATGGAAATTGTTGATGTATTGTTTGTGATAGTTGAAAATTAGAAATTGTTATAAATTGATAAAATGAAAATTATTGATGTATGTTTTGTGATTGTTGGAAATTGGAAATTATTAGAAATTGATAAAATGGAAGTTGTTAATATATGTTTTGTGATTGTGTGAAATTAGAAATTGTTGGAAATTGATAAAAATAAAATTGTTGATGTATTGTTTGTGATAGTTGGAAATTAAAATTGTTGAAAATTGATAAAATAGAAGTTGTTGATGTATTGTTTGTGATAGTTGCAAATTAGAAATTCTTATAAATCGATAAAATGAAAATTGTAGATGTATGTTTTGTGATTGTGAAAAATTGGAAATTGATAAAATAGAAATTGTTGATGTATATTTTGTGATTGTTGAAAATTAGAAATTGTTAGAAATTGATAAAATGGAAGTTATTAATGTATGTTTTGTGATTATGTGAAATTGGAAATTGTTGAAAATTGATAAAATAGAAATTGTTGATGTATGTTTGTGATAGTTGGAAATTAAAATTGTTAGAAATTGATAAAATGGAAAATGTTGATGTATGTTTTGTGATTGTTGGTGGATGTAGGCTTGTGATAGTTGAAAATTAGAAATTGTTAGAAATTGATAAAATAGAAATTGTTGATGTATGTTTTGTGATTGTTGAAAATTAGAAATTGTTAAAATTATAAAATGGAAGTTGTTAATGTATATTTTGTAATTGTGTGAAATTGGAAATTATTGGAAATTGATAAAATAGAAATTGTTGATGTATGTTTTGTGATAGTTGGAAATTAAAATTGTTAGAAATTGATAAAAGAAAATTTGTTGATGTATGTTTTGTGATTGTTAGGATTGGAAATTGTTGGTTATTATTGGAATGAAAATGAAATTATGAATGTTTTATGATTGTTGGAATTGGAAATAGTTAGGAATGAAAAACAATAATGAATGTTTTGTGATTGTTAGAATTGGAAATTGTTAGAAATGGAAGGAAATAGAAATGACATTATGATTGTTTTGTAATTATTGAAATTGCAATTTGTTGGAGTATGTTTTGTGTTACATATTATATATGTTGAATGTTTTGAATTGTTAGCTTTTGATTTATACATAATGAGTTATATTATATAAGATAGATATGTATATTGTTACTGTGTACTGAAAATATGTGTTACTTGTTTTTGTGTACAGATAAATGAAAGGAAGTTCAAATACTCCCGATCAACCTACTTTAGGAAGATACAATGATCTAACTTGGACTCACGCTGGTATGATTCCTGGTCAAAAGAATCATACTATTTACTTGTTTTGTAATAAGCATTTGAAAGGTGGAGGAATTACTCAATTGAAAAGGCATTTAGCTAGGTTAAAGGAGATATGGAAGCGTGTAAAAAAGTAAGTCATGATATGAAGTGCTAGATGAAAACATTGCTTGATGAACATCAATTTGAGAAAGATATAAGGGAAAGATTGAATTTTGAAATTGGTATTAGAAGTTCATTTTCTGGTTTCCGTGGTTATTATAGAAATGTTGAAGGTGGAAGTGGTAGTGGTAGTAGTACTGGTAGTGTTCCATCTCAGCCTCATGATCATAAAGAATCTGATGTGAGAAAAAGAAGAAGCCAAGTGACTAGTTTCTTTGCATCACGAATGACTTCTGGAGCCCAACCTTCAATTCGTAGTGCAATGCAATCAAGAGATGTGACTCACAATGTCCATATGGCAATAGTTAGATGGTGATATGATACAGGTTGATATATGTACATGCATTCATGACATTTCCCGATATTTAATTGTGAATATGATGTGATTTGTGAGTTATGAAATAATTATGTCTGAAAATCTGAATTGAAATATTCTAGGAGTGATTCTCGGTTGTTAGTGTCTCTTAGAAATTTACTGAAAATTTTGGGAGAAAATGTCCGGACCGGAGAATTTTCTAGGTGACGGACTAATTGATTTATAGTACTGAATAACTGGTAAATGGCAATGGGAAAATTAGACATGATTTTGGAAAGAGAAAGAGATTTAAAAGAATTTGAGGAAAGTTGAGTAATATGCCTTATGAGCCCTAGGTTTTAAATTTGTTATGAGAGTAACCCTAAATACCTTAAGTTTTGATATTTTTCTTTTGAAAGTTACAAAATCACTTTGGCAGTAGATTTATCTCCCCCATCCTAGGGCATGATCCTTCTCCCTTCGATTGTTTCAACTTTCCTCCTCCTTGTGTGATTCTTCGTTGTTCTCTTGCTTGTTTCTTCTTTGTGCTCGAGATCAACCTTTAGCCCTAAAGATGATGAAGATTTGTGAGGTTTGAGTGAGAGAGAGAGAGAGAGCTGTAGGTGTTAAAGGGGTTGGAGAAGTTTCGGGAGTTTTGAAGAGTGGAAGCTTGATTGGTAAGTAAATTAGTTATATGTTGTTTATTTGTTAGTTTGGAATGCATTTATGATGTTTAATGTGAAAGATTGGGGTAGTTGTGTTGAGTTATGACTGATTTTAGAGAGAAAAATATGAAAAGAGAGTCGGAGAAGACAACCTGCGACCCGCACGTCGCGGCGCGCCTGCGCCACGACGCGGTGAGAATTAATGTTCTCGCCGCGGCGTGCCCGAGGGCCTCGCCACGACGAATTGTTATTAATTTGCCGCAGCTAGCGTGAAGGAGGTTGCCGCGGCGAGCTCTCTTTGGACGCCGCGGCGAGTCCCACTTTTCTGAACTGAGTTAGTTTAATTTTTGGGTCTTAACTAATGATGTAGACCTACAATTGAAGTGATTTTTGATTCGTTGTAAACTAGAGAAAGAGGTATACAATTAAGATGAAGAAAGAAAGTTTGGATTCAAATTAGTGGGATCTTAATTATTGACTGAAAGTTGAGGATAGGTTTCTATTTCAACCTAAGTGTTGTTGTATAATAATTGGAGTATAATTTGGAGACTTTTGAATTAAATGAAATGCTTTTGGGGTTTTAGAAATTTAGTATAATGGGTGAATTTGACCGAATGAAGAGTAATGTGGCTTTGAGGTATTTCTTGAGAATTTAAAGGTATTGTCTAAAGGTTGTAGTAGTTATAGAATGAAAAGTTGGTTTTGAGGCAAAGGATAGTGAAATTAGGATATAGCGCCGGGAATGTCACGATTATGCATTGTACATTTTTGCATTTCAGCATGTGCATTTGTGAACCTTTCTGATTGTGCATTTAGTAATGAGAAATTATTTGTTGGGACCCAATCCGAGAACCGGATCCTAACCGAAAAGCAAAAAGACAGAAACGAAAACGAAGTGGCAGATAGCTAAAACGAGACAAAAGTGAAAGCGAAAATAGCGAAACGAATCGAATAAGCGAATCGGATACGAATCGCAAACGGATACGCAACAGATCGAACCAAAGCAAACAAATCCGACATCCGGAAATAAAGAACAGAGAAAAGTGTCGCGTTGGAATTCCTTAGACTCAAACTATCCCAAAATCCGGTATAATTTTTTTTTTCTTTCTTTCTTTACTCATTTCTTACATCTTTAGGCAATCTCATCCAAATCAAACAAACAATTTCCACCTTTGGAAAAATCATTCTCATGCAAATTTCAAAACTTGCTCATTTTCTTACATCTCTGTACAAATCCCAAATTACCTTTTTTTTCCAAATTTATCGAAATTTTGGCAGCATAACGGCTGCATTTATCCTAACCCAAACCTGCAAATGGTTCAAAAATACACTTCTAAAAGCCCAATCAGTCATACAATCATCAAAATCAACCGGACCCTCCGTCCGGGATCTCAGCACACACAAACGCAAACCTAATTCTAAAACATTCTCATAACTATAATTCAATATATCGATCTCATAACTCAATCCCATTTCCAAATTTATACACAATTTCATACTCTCATTCATTCATTCATAATCTTCATACATTCTGAAATACATCATAATCACTTACTTAACGGCAATTCAAGTCATTTACAAAATATTCCAAATCTCAATATTTACATAACAATACAAACGATGCAAAAACGGACCAAACGTCTTCACATTCTTTCATCCGATCTCCTGCTCAAAACCTGGAGATGGGGATGAAAGGGGGGTGAGCTCGGAAGCTAGTGGATAACACATTTATAAATTGACAAATAAGCAGAAATCAATTTTTCATAAGCTTTTTGCCAAAAGGGCTAATTTTTCAAACTTGGTAACTTTTCAAAACGGTTTCCTCAAACCTTTCAATTCTTCAAACTTTTCATAACAAAATTCACTTTTTTCTTTCTCAATTTTTTTTACATGAATGCAGCACACAGAAACAAATCAAAGCACATAACATATCAGAATGGTCTGGTTCGGTCCAAAATAGAACGTACTACACATTCCCAAGATAGCTGTCTGGTACCGTGAATGAATCGCGTCTTGTACTTTCCATAAGCGGTCCAGTAGTAGCCGTGAAGGAGTCCGAACGAGTCCGTGCGCTAATGCAACAACTGAACAAGGCTATAACGAATAGAGATAGTGCAATGACTCACAAGGACCTGACCAAACCCACTTAACACATAAGCGAAAACAAAAGATCGGAATGCCCGAAGGCACTTTTCGAAAACTTGCTTTTCTGCAAATTTTTCATATTTTCACATAATGTCAAACTTGACACACTTACATTCACAAATCACATCAAGACATACAACAATTCACATTCACTAATTTAATCACGTATCAATTCAAATCATAAATATGAATGCAATTTATTTCTTTAAAACATAACTCAAACAGATACATATTCATAATGCACATTTTTCAAAATTTATCTAACGATTCAAAAACCACGAATTTCTTCAATCTTGTAATTTCTGAAAATCTTTTCTAAAATAAGGCATTTAATCCTTCTTTCAATCATTTACATAAACAATAATTTATCAAAAATCCATTTTCGCCTTCTTTAAATTTTCAAAAATTACTTTCTTTAATTTTTCAAACTTTCATGTATAGCTTACAAATCAAAATATAAATATGCTACCCACCTCGAATTAATGCCCGAAACTTGATTTCAAGCTCCAAATGATCCTTGCTTCTTTCCTTCTTTCAATTAAAATTGACCTAAGCTATAATCATTCAAATTCCACATCATAATTTGCATAATTCTCAAAATTAACTATCGGAAATTCATAATCATCATATTTCCAAGCTTTCTAAAACAAGAGTTTCTAAAATCCCCAAATTCAAACTTTGACCTAAACCAATTCACTCAAATTCAATCTAATAAATAACTTAATTTTCAAAATTGATGTCATAATTCATCAATTCATACTACTTTCAAGATATCTGAACCACCAATTTCAAAAATCCCCAAATCTCAAAATTGGCCTAAACCAATTTATCTAAATTCAATATCATAATTCACAAATTCTTCAAAATTGCTTTCATATTTCACAAACCCATATTCTCATCTATAATTCTACACCAAAATTTCACAAAATTCTTAATCACAAAATTAAGCCTAAACCTTAAATAAATTTCCATCCAAAATTAAACACAACCTAAGGCATATATATCAAAATCAACTTCATAAATCACAAACCCATATCATTATCCATATTTTTAAACCAAGAACTCATCAAAAATCACACATTAAATTTTCGACCTTACCTCATTTTTCACTGAAATCCGACTTTTCTTGGCTTGGAAGGAAGCTCTTGTACTCCTCCACCTTTTTCTCTCTTGAACCATCTCAAAAATCCCTAAGAAACATGTAGAAAAATCAAAACTAAGCTTTCTCTTTCATCTTCCACCATAGCCGAAACTTCTCCACTCTTCTTCTTCTTATTTTCTTCTTCTTTTCTTCTGATTTTTCAGCCAATTTCGTGGCTTTATTTGGCTAAAACGACATCTCCTTTTGTGTTTTAAAGCTATGTCACTAATGGAGGTCAAATGACCATATTGCCCCTCCATTCAAAGCTTAAAGTCATGCTTACTTGCGGGTTGATTCGCACTATCATTTTGAAGGAATTTGTTAAAGCTTCATTCTAGAGAAATGTTCCTCTCAATTCGGATCAATTCGGATCAGAAACGAAGAAGTTATAGCCGAAATACTATCGGACCTGCGAAAAATCTGAGACTAAACATTACTCTAATTTAATTCCAGAAATTTACATTCTTAATCCCAGAATTGAAACTCAATGTCTTTATAACAATTGTAGCCTTATGTCTCTAGTTTAATTCAAATCAAGAATCGCCTCATTTCGATTCCCAGATCAAAAGTTATGCTAAAAATACTCTCAGATGTTCCTTATCCAAAAACTACACTCAAATCCGAACTTCCATTCATAATTTGAAGGTCTTAGGGGCAAAATTGACATTTCATTTCTTCATATGATTTGTAGCCCCTTTTCTTATCTTTATTTCGCCTCAAGAATCGCTTCAATCGAATCTCTACAGGTCCCGAATTTCTCAAAATATTGAACTATGTTCAGAAAATTTCCTGACTCACTTTGATTAAATTAATCACCATTAATTTAATCTCATAAAATTACAAATTTCCTATGAGGATGTAGGGAATTGTCTTAGGAATCCAACGCCGCAAGAATCAACTCAATCGGATGTCGGATGGAAAAGATATGAGCAAGTTTTGAAATTTGCATGAGAATGATTTTTCCAAAGGTGGAAATTGTTTGTTTGATTTGGATGAGATTGCCTAAAGATGTAAGAAATGAGTAAAGAAAGAAAGAAAAAAAAATTTATACCGAATTTTGGGATAGTTTGAGTCTAAGGAATTCCAACGCGACGCTTTTCTCTGTTCTTTATTTCCGGATGTCGGATTTGTTTGCTTTGGTTCAATCTGTTGCGTATCCGTTTGCGATTCGTATCCGATTCGCTTATTCGATTCGTTTCGCTATTTTCGCTTTCACTTTTGTCTCGTTTTAGCTATCTGTCACTTCGTTTTCGTTTCCATCTTTCCGCTTTTCGGTTGGGATCCGGGAACGGCGGCTGGACGCTCGCCATCGCTATGGCGATGCGTCCCCCTAGCGACGGGGATACATCATTTTCCCCTTTTTTTAAAAAAAAAACCTACTTAAACCCGAAACTTCCAACCTTAATAACTCTTAATCCCGAACTCCAATTTTGACAAACTTAGTCTCTATAGAAAGCTTGAAGGAAGTTCTTCAACTTCCATGAAGGACATAAAACTCAATTCGACTCCTAAGGGAGTCCATTTTCCGGTCAAAGGTTCTATCCTCTAATATTCATGCTAAAACCATAACATAAACTTGTAAAAATCATAACTTATTATTCCTTGATCGGAAAATTCCATACTTTATATCGAAATAAAGATCAAATAAAATCCTTCAATTTTCATGAAGAACATCAAAGCTCAATTAACCTCTAACTAGGTTAATTTCTCAGTCAAAGATTCAGTCATAATTAAAGTCAAAAGTCAACCCTATCACACAAAAACTTTGACTGATCATAACTTCCACTCCCGATATCGAAAAATTGCAAACTTTATGGCTACAGAAAGCTCTTAACATAATCTACAAGTTTCCAGAAGACCATTTTATCAAAATTTTCCTAAATCAAAAGTCAACCCTCAAAGGCCAAAAAGTCAAACTTTTACAATTTTTCATATTTTCACACTTTCTCTTTTTAGTTCTTGCCATTTTACTTCTTTTCAATCAACTCATCCACTTTTGAAAATTTCTTATTTTCACTTCAAAATCGGGGTCCAACATTATTTGACTGTTATAGAGGCACCGTTGGATCGACATTCCACGGATATTGCTGGGACTTTCAGGCAGTAGCTCGGAAGTTACAGGTGAGTAACCTAGTTGGTTCCTCAATCTTAATTGTTAAAGTTCTGCACTTATAGTTCTGTGAAGATGAATGATGGGTATATGTGAATTATTTGATTGTAACTTCGGACCGAAGGTCCGAGAGATTAGGGATTTTGATATTAAAGTGTAAACAGTTGTGAATGTGATAAATTGCTACTGTATGATAAGATGTATGATTAAGAACGTTATGTCTGATTTTGATAAATGGGTTCTGATGGCAATATGATTTTTTGCAATATTGTGATAAATGAACTTTCATGAACGATTGATTAACAATGGTTGTGACTGGAGCTGCCACCGAGAGCTACAAGCTCGACTACTGGAAAATAGCCTTGTGTTTGAAAAGGGAATAGTGCATACCTAGAGGGCTCTCCTATCCCTAAGAGGCGTGAGAAGTAGTGCATACCCAGAGGGCTCTCCTATCCCTAAGGCGCGTATAATGCTTAATGAGCCCGAAAAGGGACAGTTCAGAGCTATATGTTCAACGTTTAATGCGCCCGAAAAGCGTCAGTACAGAGCTATAAGCTCAATGTAATGCGCCCATTTGGGACAATTTAGAGCCTCAGGCTCATTGATTAATGTGCCCAGATTGGGACAATGCAGGCGCTCAGTCACAACACTGAAATAAAATGGAAAAAAAAATGTTATGTATTCATTACTTATGCATCTGATTGAATTCTGGATTGGGAAAAAGGCAGAATGCCTTGCAATTATGGGACCTTCTGAATATGCTAGTGTGAAATGACCTGTATACTGCTATGTGATTTTTCTGAACCTGCTAATGTGATAATCTGTATGCTATTTGCGTGATGCATGAATTGAGTGAACCATCGATGATGGTTTCTCATTGAGTTCGCAAACTCACCCAAAATTGCAATCTATTTTTCAGGATCGAGAGAGTAGACTCCTAGCTCTAGTGAGATAGACTTTTCCTGCCGTGTGGATCTAGTTGGCAAGAGAAGTCATGGCACACAAGTCGGTCAGCTGGGATTGTTTTGGGGATGACCTAGTTAGATTTTTTGTATCAATTTCCTTTTGGAGTAATGGATATAGACAGTGGAAAACTGATAGTCATGTAAATTTTTGTTTTGATGAAATGATATGAGAAAGTAATTCGGTTTCAAAATGTTGGTGATTTTTATATTGTGGTTTTATAAGTGTGATGCCATGAGAGTATTGAAGTGACTGACTGCTCGTAGCTCTCCCTTATTATAGGATATGTATCGGGACGGCCTACGGGCGTTCCGGTGTATACCCTACGGTAAGGGGGCGTTATATTTGGTGGTATCAAAGCATGGTTTGGTATCTGTTGGGCATAGTGCATATTTAGGCTTGAATTACAGTGAGAAAAGCAGAAATTGATCAGAATTCTTGTTTTATTATAAGTCATCCGTTCTTGGGGATCAGATTGATCAACCAGCTAACCAAGGATCAGTCGGAGCTAGTAGGGAGTCACCGGTACCTCGTTCTGAGGAGTTGTCTCCTAAAGTTCCCGTGAGACGGGAGAGGAGGTATGATCGATCGCGCAAGGTGGGGTCATTGACTTTATGGCGGCCTGAGACCCACTGAAATGAGGCCGAGGGGCTGGAGAGGAGTGAGAGAGTCTTCGATCAGATGGACTGTGACTCGGACGAGAGATTTGACTATGCAGTCTCTCTTCTGCAAGGCCCAGCATATCAGTGGTGGAAGACTGTCCCGGGTAGTACCACCAGGCCTTGTATTCTAACTTGGGAGGATTTCTTGAGGGCTTTCCGAGACAATTATATGCCCAAAGTCTATATGGAGATGAAGATGCAGGAATTCCTGGAATTGAGGCAGGGTAGAAGGACTGTAGCAGAGTATGAGGTGAGATTCAACGAGCTTATGGGATATGCTACTGCCCTGATTTCTACTGAGGCTGATCGGTGCCGGAGGTTCGAGAATGGCCTCAACTTGGAGATTCGCACCAGATTGGCCAGATCTAATATGGGCACGTTCGTTGAGCTGAGAGATGCTGTTGTTCGAGTTGAGCAGCTGCTGAGACAGACCCAGGCTGAATCTGGTCAGGGGCCCAGGAGTAAGAGGCTGAGTGATAGCCAGGGCAGTTCTAGCAGGGGGTATAGCAAGCGCCAGAGCAGGACCTTCAGGTCATTTGAAGGAGCTAGACAGTCCAGATTTGGGCAGAGATGGAGATTTGTTCAAACTGGTAGTGGCAGTGGCAGAGGTTCAGGCATGATTTCTCCAGTGTGTGAGCATTGTGAGAGGAGACACAGTGGGGAGTATTGGAGACTGACTGGAGCCTGCCTCAGATGCGGCTCCATGGAGCATCAGATAAGGGATTGCCCTACTACAGTGGGAGCTCAGTTAGCTATGACTGGGAGGTCAGGCAGCAATTCTACGGTGCGGCAGAGTCAGGGAGGTGGATCTGGACTGAGAGGCCGAGGTAGAGGCCGTGGCAGAGCAGAGGGACCCATTGTGAGGACAAAGGGACTGAGCAGCAGACCGCAGTCCCAATCTAGAGTCTATGCCATGACTCGGCAGGAGGCTCAAGATTCCCTAGATGTGGTAGTTGGTACGCTTCTGATTTCTGATTTTAAGGCTTATGCATTGTTGGATCCTGGATCCACACATTCCTTTGTTGCACCGCATTTTGCTTGTAGATTGCATGGGGATAGGGAGAGATTACAGTATGGGCTAGAGGTGAGTACACCTCTAGGTAGTACTACTGCTTTGGGAGAGGTCTGCAAGGGGTGCTCGATCCAGATAGACCGAGCAGTATTGAGTGCAGACTTGATAGTATTGCCTCTGAGAGAGATAGATGTGATTTTGGGGATGGACTGGCTTACTGCACATAGGGTCGTCATGGATTGTTATACCAAAGAGGTTGTATTGGAGTCTCCTGGTCAGCCTAGAGCAGTATTTTGAGGAGTTAGTCAGGCAGTGTCAGCCCGCATGATTTCTTTTCTGAGTGCCCTGAGGTTGATGCAGGGAGGATGTGAGGCCTATCTGGCCCACGTTATTGATACTAGAGTTGGGCAGAGGCAGCAGGATATTCCCGTAGTTAAGGAATTCCTGGATGTGTTCCCCGATGAATTATCGGGTTTACCGCCAGATCGGGAGACGAAGTTTACGATTGACCTCGTTCCAGGTACCGCTCCTATATCCATACCTCCATATAGGATGGCACCTGTGGAACTGAGAGAGCTAAAGGCTCAGCTGCAAGAGCTGTTAGAGAAGGGATTTATGCAGCCCAGTGTCTCACCGTGGGGAGCGCCGGTTCTGTTTGTGAAGAAGAAGGATGGGACTCTGAGATTGTGTATTGACTATAGGCAGTTGAATCGGGTGACAATGAAGAACAAATATCCACTGCCTAGGATCGATGACTTGTTTGATCAGTTGCAAGGGGCTCAGGTGTTCACTAAGTTGGATCTGAGATCTGGATATTATCAGCTGAAGATAGCATATGCTGATGTGCCTAAGAGTGCTTTCAGGAACAGGTATGGGCATTTCGAGTTTTTAGTGATGCCGTTTGGGTTGACTAATGCCCCGGCAGCTTTTATGGCCTTGATGAATAAGGTTTTTCAGCCCTACCTGGACCAATTTGTGATTGTGTTTATTAATGACATATTGTTGTATTCGAGGAGTAGACAGGAGCACGCTGAGCATTTGAGGACTGTGTTACAGGTTATGAGAGAGAAGCAGTTGTATGCCAAATTCAATAAATGTGAAATTTGGCTAGATGAGTTTGTATTTCTAGGGCATATTGTGTCTAGTGAGGGTATTCAGGTGAATCCTCATAAGATTGAGGCAGTGTTGAATTGGGAGGCTCCTAGGAATGTGTCTGAGATTCGGAGTTTTCTAGGATTGGTCGGTTATTACCGGAGGTTTGTCGAGGGGTTCTCGCTGATCTCAGCCCCTCTGACAAATCTTCTGAGGAAAAATGTACCATTCAGATGGACTGAGGAGTGCCAGGAGAGCTTTGAGGATCTGAAATAGCAGTTGACTGCTGCACCGGTGTTAGGTATTCCATCTGGGTCTCGAGGTTATGAGGTGTATAGCGATGCATCGCATCAGGGACTGGGATGTGTTTTGATGCAGTATGGGAGAGTGATTGCTTAAGCCTCGAGACAGTTGAGGTCTCATAAGGCAAATTATCCAGTGCATGATTTGGAGTTAGATGCAGTAGTCTTTGCCCTGAAGATTTGGAGACATTACTTATGTAACACCCAAATACCGCCTGGGAAGATAAATGGATGCCACCCAAGACAGGACAAACAAATCAAAACGTTTCACACATGCATTTTAAAAAAACTAAACGTAACACACATATAATACATCTCATAATTTCAGAAACAAATCGAAAGAATATGTACAGGCCCAAACAAACCAAACAAAATATATTTTCGCGCAACACAAAACTCAGACTCTTTTGGCCACTACGGTTGACTTGTCCCAGTCCTTAATCTCTTAGCTCCGAACCTATACGGGGCAAATCCACCGTGCTAAGCATATAGCTTAGTGAGTAATAACTAATCTATATTAACCGATTTTAGAAAACAGAAAGAATGCATTGCAGAACAGAATTTTATACTAAAGAGAACATATAACACAGAGATCCTTGAATCGGAAGAATCAATCGATATCGAATCTGACGAACAAATCAAACTATAAATTCATGAGCGAAGTGGGTAACGGACTTATACAGAGATACCATAATTAGTATCGGCAGAGAGACATATGTCTCGATATCGAGAGACACCAAAGTGTCAAATAACGAGCAAGCATTAGAGACCCTTCTAGGCATGCCTATTTACCCACAACTAGACTTAACAGCTTTACAATGAACAAGATCATTTCACCATTCATGTGCAAGCAAATAGCACTCCCAATAAATCAATCCTAGACATCATCTAGGTTGACTCACAAAATTTAACATTACAAAAATTTACTTACCTAAAGTACTTACACTGAAATTTTCTACCTATATTACGTACTAAAATTACTGACCTGTATTACTTACCTAAATCACCCTTAGTGTTTATTGTCTCGATAATATCTGGCAGTGGTCTTTCCTCTATCATAGGGAACACGGACACAAATTATTATTGTGCTTAATTACTGTATGATAACTGAGTATGATGCATGTTCATGACAAATTTTGGGATTAATCAACAACTCATAGTACTAAATGATCCATGAAGTTTCAGGAAATTAGCGATACTGCGAGTATTCAAATGAAAGCAAGTCTTTACCAATTAAAGCTGAAAATGTACAAATTACATTAATTCTCAAATGCTATGCCAATAAGTAACATAAAGATCATAGGACATGCTAAAAAGAGAAAAAGAGTGCGAGCTGAATCATTTAGCTCTACACTAAGAATGAAACAAAGATACATAATAATAAGAAGTAGACAAAAAAATGAAATAGCGGACAACATTTGAAATTTGGTTTTCGTCAAGAATCACTTGTGAGGTAAGGGATGAAGTAAATGATGGAGGAGTGGTATCTATTTATAGAGCATTTTTGTAAACTAGTCGTTTTTGTACCGTTAACTAGCCGTTATTACCTAGCCGTTATACCTAGCCGTTAGACATTTTTCAGCTTTAATTGGTAAAGACTTGCTTTCATTTGAATACTCATAGTATCGCTAATTTCCTGAAACTTCATGGATCATTTGGTACTATGAGTTGTTGATTAATCCCGAAAATTTGTCATGAACATGCATCATACTCAGTTATCATACAGTAATTAAGCACAATAATAATTTGTGTCCGTGTTCCCTATGATAGAGGAAAGACCACTGCCAGATATTATCGAGACAATAAACACTAAGGGCGATTTAGGTAAGTAATACAGGTCAGTAATTTCAGTACGTAATATAGGTAGAAAATTTCAGTGTAAGTACTTTAGGTAAGTAAATTTTTGTAATGTTAAATTTTGTGAGTCAACCTAGATGATGTCAAGGATTAATTTATTAGGAGTGCTATTTGCCCGCATATGAATGACTGAAATGATCTTGCTCGCTGTAAAATCATAAGTTCTAGTCAGGTAAATAGGCATGCTGTGAAGGGTCTGCAATGCTCCTCGTTATTTGACACTTTGGTGTCTCGATATAGAGACATATGTCTCTCCCGCCGATACTAATTATGGTATCTCCAGATAAGTCCTGCTACCCACTTCGCTCATGGATTTATAGTTTGATTTGTTATGTATTCGATATCGATTGATTCTTCCGATTCAAGGATCTCCGTGTTCTCGCTGCTCGCTTAGTATAAAAATCGCTCAAATGCATTCTTTCATTTTACGAAAATTGGTTAATATAGATTAGTTATTACTCACTAAGCTATATGCTTAGCACGGATTTGCCCTGTAGGTTCGAGAGCTAAGAGATTAAGGATCGACAAGTCAACCGCAATGGCCAAAAGAGTCTGAAGTTTTGTGTCATGCGAAATGTATTTTGTTTGGTTTGTTTGGGCTCGTATATATTCTTTCGATTTGTTTCTGAAATTATGAGATGTATTATATGTGTGTTACGTTTAGTTTTTTTAAAATGCATGTGTGAAACGTTTTGATTTGTTTGTCCTGTCTTGGGTGACATCCATTTATCCTCCCAGGGGGTATTTGGGTGTGACAATTTTTGGTATCAGAGCAAGTTTAGGCGGTTCTGGTTTAACCACGGCTTGCTTATTGTTTTCCTTTGAGTGTCTAAGTTGTGTTTTGGCCTAATGCGGTGTCCCATGTTTTGTCTTTAAAAATTACGATGGAAGGATCTCACGAATTTGTTGACGAAGTTGCTGAGAGTAATCAGCCGGAGCAAACTCTTTCAGAAACACCAGGACCATCAAGGGTCAATCAAGGGGAAGCTGAGGTTCCACCTCCTCCTCTAGCTCAAGGAGAAGCTTTGATTAAGCTATCCCAGGATATGATGACCTTGTTGCATCGAATGACAACACCTAAGGCTCCGATTGATCAACTAAGGAAGTATGGGGCTGAAGAATTTTCGGGGACATCTCTGGAGGAATCTGAAGGGGCCGAGTTCTGGATTGAGAAGCTGAAGAGGGTACTGGATGAGATTAGTTGTCCAGCAGAGCAGATGGTTCACTGTGCTGTTTCCCTTCTTCAGGGAGCTGCTTATGAATGGTGGAAATTTGTTTTACGGAGTCCTCAATTACCGGTGCCTCTGACTTGGGAATTCTTTGCCCAAGAATTTAGAACTAAGTATGTGACGGAAGCTTACAGAAAGGATCGGTGGAAGCAATTCTTGAATCTTAAGCATAGGAGTTTGTGCATTCTTGAGTATGATCGGAGTTTAATCGGCCAATAATATGCCCTGAATCAGTCTCGATCAAGAGTTTCGATGTCATCAATTTGAGGAGGGATTGCATGATTCGATCAAGGAGCATTTGGTAGCGTTTTCTATGTTACAACACGTTACTTACCATCAGTTGGTACAGGCTGCAATAAAAGTAGAAAGACAAGAGACGATCAGGAAAGAAAGAAGTCAGAGAAGCATACATTTCAACCGATCAAAGCTACTCTGACATCTATCAGACCATTCATACTTCACTCCTTTCCGTAACAGTTTAGTTAAAGGGGATGCTATCACTGAAAACCCCTTAACAAACCGACGGTAATAACCACTGCACCGAGAAAACTTCTCACCTCAGTCACGTTCCTTGGTGGCTTCCAATTAACAACCGCCTCTATCTTACTAGGATCAACTCTAATTCCTTCAGATGAGACAACATGCCCTAAGAATGATACATCCTAAAGCCAGAAATCACATTTACTTAACTTCAGACATAACCGCCTTTCCCCGAGGTCTGTAATACAATTCGGAGATGGTCAATATGCTCATGTTCATTCTTGAATAGACGAGATATCATCAATAAACACCACAACAAACTGGTCTAGATAAGGCCCTAATACTCTATTCATCAAATCCATAAATGTTCTTTGGGCATTAGTTAACCCAAACGGCATTACTAGGAATTCGTAATGTCCATAACGGTCCTAAATGCGGTCTTCAAGATGTCCACATCCTTTACCCAAGTCGATAATACCCGATCACAGATCTATCTTCAAAAACACTCGCATCTCTCAACCGATCAAATAGATCGTCAATCCTTGGCGGTGGATACCTATTCTTCATCAGTGACCCTATTTAACTAGATAATCGATGCACATGCGCAGTGTACCATCCTTCTTCTTTACGAGCAACACCGGTGCACCCCACAGTGATACACTGGGTCTAATAAACCCCTTATCCATAAGTTCTTGTAACTATAACTTCAACTCCTTCAACTCAGTAGGAGCCATTCTATACGGTGCTCTAGATATCGGAGCAGTACCAGGCATAACTTCGATAGATAACTCCACTTCTCTCTCTGGAGGAAGCCCAGGTAGTTCCTCAGGAAAAACATCTGGAAACTCATTCACTACAGGAATATCAAGCAGTTTATCCTTACCACCTTCCTTCTAGGAATCAAGTACAAACGCTAGATAAGCTTCACACCCCTTTCTTAGAAGCTTTTGAGCTTGTTGACCCGGAAAATGCCATGAATGCATGCCAAAATACTTATGCACAATTTAAGCAACTAGTTAATAAGCAAAGAACAAACATAATTCGTACTATATTCCTTTAATATTCTAACCCCTAATGTGGGGCGTTACAACTTATATGGCGAGACGTTTCAGATTTATACTGATCATAAGAGTTTGAGGTATCTATTGAGTCAGAGAGAGTTAAATCTGAGACAGAGGAGATGGATAGAGCTGCTTAAGGACTATGATTGTACGATTGAGTACCATACAGGGAAGGCCAATGTAGTGGCAGATGCGTTAAGCAGGAAGTCTCACATCAGTGCAGCTCAGATTCAGATTGGGAGATTGCCTAATTTGATTCAGTTGAGGGCTTTGAATGTGCAGTTGAATTTGGATCAGGATGGGGCTTTGATAGCCACTCTGAAGCTTAGGCCGATGTTGCATGACAGGATCAAGCGAGTTCAGGACAAGGATCCTGCTATGGTGAGACTGATTGAGAAAGTGAAATCTGATTTGAGTTCTGATTTTGAGTTGAGAGATGGAACATTATGGATGGGTCAGAGACTCTGTGTTCCTGATGTGGATGATTTGAGGCGTGAGATTCTGGAGGAGGCACATATGGCCGCCTATGCTATGCATCCTGGTACTACCAAGATGTATAACACTCTTAAGCCACATTTCTGGTGGCCCGGCATTAAAAAGCAGGTGGTAGAGTATGTTTCTAGATGTTTGACGTGCCAACAGGTTAAGGCTGAGCACCAGTCTCCAGTGGGAAAATTGCATTCGTTACCCATTCCGGAGTGGAAATAGGAACGAATTACTATGGATTTCATTATGGGGCTACCAAGGACGCCGAGGCAGCATGATGCGATCTGGGTCATAGTGGACTGGTTGACTAAATCGGCCCATTTCTTGCCAGTGAGGGAGAACAATACTCTTGATCAGTTGGCCCATAAGTATATGACTGAGATTGTGCGACTGCATGGGGTCCCGGTGTCTATAGTCTTAGACAAGGATCCTATATTTACCTCAAGGTTTTGGAAGAGTCTACAGTCTATTATGGGTACTAGGTTGCATTTCAGCACAGCTTTTCATCCTCAGGCTGATGGGCATAGTGAGAGGACGATTAAGACTGCTAAGGATATGCTACGGGCGTGTGTATTGGAGTTCAGAGGAGCATGGGATCAGTATTTGGCTCTGATTGAGTTTGCATACAATAATCATTATCACAGCAGTATCGAAATGGCACCATATGAGGCTTTATATGGGCGACAGTGTCGATCGCCTTTATATTGGGATGAAGAGGGTGTGAGGATGATTGAGGGTCCTGAGCTGATTCAGGATACTGTGGATAAGGTAAAATTGATTCGAAGTCGCATTAAGGCGGCTTAAGATAAACAGAAGAGTTATGTGGATCAGCATCGGCGAGAGATAGAGTATAGTGTGGGAGACAGAGTTTTCCTCCAAGTGTCACCTTGAAGAGGAGTTTTGCGTTTTGACAAGAAGGGTAAGTTAAGCCCTAGGTACAGTGGTCCGTGTGAGATTATTGAGAGGATTGGACCTTTAGCATATAGGTTGGCATTGCTGAGTGAGATGTCTCAGTTACATGACGTGTTTCATGTGAGTATGCTCAGACGGTATCAATCAGATCCGACTCATGTGCTTCCGGCTCAAGAGATTGAGGTGGCCAGTAATCTGAGTTATATTGAGGAGTCGGTTCAGATTGTGGAATCACTGATTAAGCAGTTGAGGAACAGGGTTATTCCACGGGTAAAAGTCCTATGGAGAAACCACTCAACTGAGGAAGCAACTTGGGAGACTGAGGAGCACATGAGGAAACAGTATCCTCATCTATTCGACCATTCAGGTATGAAATTTCGAAGACAAAATTTTTATTAGGAGGAGAGAATTGTAACATCCCATCACCGATGGGAAGGGTACAATGGTAAATTGGGACGGGCTAGTAGGTTAAATTGCATATTTTGATATGAGCATACATTTGGCCTCTAATTTTAGAGGAATGAGACATTTTGCACATGCACATATATGTACATGCATTCATGACATTTTCTGATATTTAATTGTGAATATGATGTGATTTGTGAGTTATGAAATAATTATGTCTGAAAATCTGAATTGAAATGTTCTAGGAGTGATTCTCGGTTGTTAGTGTCTCTTAGAAATTTACTGAAAATTTTAGGAAAAAATGTCCGGACCGGAGAATTTTCTAGGTGACGGACTGATTGACTTATAGTACTGAATAACTGGTAAATGACAATGGGAAAATTAGACATGATTTTGGAAAGAGAAAGAGATTTAAAAGAATTTGAGGAAAGTTGAGTAATATGCCTTATGAGCCCTAGGTTTTAAATTTGTTATGAGAGTAACCCTAAATACCTTAAGTTTTGATATTTTTCCTTTGAAAGTTACAAAATCACTTTGGCAGTAGACTTATCTCCTCCATCCTAGGGCATGATCCTTCTCCCTTCGATTGTTTACACTTTCCTCCTCCTTGTGTGATTCTTCGTTGTTCTCTTGCTTGTTTCTTCTTTGTGCTCGAGATCAACCCTTAGCCCTAAAGATGATGAAGATTTGTGAGGTTTGAGTGAGAGAGAGAGAGAGAGCCGTAGGTGTTAAAGGGGTTGGAGAAGTTTCTGGAGTTTTGAAGATTGGAAGCTTGATTGGTAAGTAAATTGGTTATATGTTGTTTAGTTGTTAGTTTGGAATGCATTTATGATGTTTAATGTGAAAGATTGGGGTAGTTGTGTTGACTTATGACTGATTTTAGACAGAAAAATACGAAAAGAGAGTCGGAGAAGACGACCTACGACCCGCACGTCGCGGCACACTGCGACAGTGAGATAGACTTTTCCTACCGTGTGGATCTAGTTGGCAAGAGAAATCATGGCACTCAGGTCGGTCAGCTGGGATTGTTTTGGGGATGACCTAGTTAGATTTTTTGTATCAGTTTCCTTTTGGAGTAATGTATATAGACAGTGGAAAACTGATAGTCATGTAAATTTATGTTTTGATGAAATGATATGAGAAAGTAATTCGGTTTCAAAATGTTGGTGATTTTTATATTGTGGTTTTATAAGTGTGATGCCATGAGAGTATTGAAGTGACTGACTACTCGTAGCTCTCCCTTATTGTAGGATATGTATCGAGACGGCCTACGGGCGTTCCGGTGTATACCCTACGGTAATTGGGCGCTACATAGGGCTAGAAAACATTGTTTAGTTTATTATTGACAATGATTCTGCTTATAAAGCGGTAGGAAAAAAGTTGCAGAATACCTATAATTCATTTTTTTAGACTCTTGGTGTTGCACATTACATTGACTTAATGTTGGAGAATATACAAGATCCTAGGTATTTTCCTGTTATTGATGAGACTATGCAGAAGGCTAAAAAGGTAACAAAATTCATTTATAATCGTGCATGAATTTTGAATTTGATGAGAAGGGAATTTATCAATGGTAGGAATTTATGTTGCCCTGTTGTGACAAGATTTGCAACAAATTTCTTATCACTTCAGTCTTTTGTTTCAATGAAGAAAGAGTTAAGGCAAATGTTTACAAGCGATAAGTGGGTTACATCTTAGTATGCTAGGTTTAATGCTAGAATGGAGGTTTGTAGTATTATACTGGAAGATAGAGAATTTTTTTCGCAATATCAATTTGTTATCCGAGTTTGTGAGCCTTTGGTGAGGGTGCTTCGGTTGACTGATAGTGAAGAAAAGTCAACAATAGGTTATATTTTTTATGCTATGGAGAGAGCGACGGAAGCAATCAAAGCTAATATGAAAAATATGCCTTCTTTATACATATCATATCTCTCAATCATTAATGAGAGAAAGGAAAAGACAACTTTCTTTTCCCTTGTTTGCAACTGGGGCATTTTTAAATCCTAGTATGTATTTTAGACTGAATTTTGCAAAGCAAGCTGAAGTTAGTAGAGGAATGCTTTTCACAATTACAACAATTGTTCCTCATAATACAATGCAAAAAATTTTAAGCTCACAAATGAGCTTTATAAGTTGTCTTATGGGAATTTTGGAATGTCAATTGCTATTCGACAAAGAGGAAAACTTTTTTCAGGTATTACTTATTTCCTATTTCTTATTTGTTGAAAATTAATTATCACATTATTTTGTTTATAACACTACTTTTGTTATCTTATAATTTGTAGTTTCTTGGTGGGATCAATTCGGAAATAGTGTTTCAGAATTGAAAAGATTTTTGATTCGGATTTTAAATCAATGTGTGAGTACAACTGAGTGTGAACGAAACTGAAGCATATTTGAATTTATCCACTCAAAGAAAAGGAATAGATTGGAATATAAGAGCTTGAATGACTTGGTTTATGTTCGTTACAATTTAAAGCTTCAAGAAATGTATGTTATTTTCATTATTATCATTATTAAGTTCGATATAATTTCTTATAATTTTCTAATAAGTAAATTTAATTGTTTATTAGGAGTCTTAATAGCACAAGTTGTTCAAATAATCCAATTGCAATTGATAATATTGATGTTTTGGCAGATTGTGTTTCTAAAGAACCCAATTTGATTGATGTGAATAATTTGAATTTGGAATATAATCTTGGATGAAAAAACAATGACATGTCATTTGGTACATTAAATTTGAATGATAATGATGATAAAGTTCCTCTCAATGATGAGAATTTTGTACCAAATGATCACTATGGTCAATGTAGTTCTAGCGGGTTTCCTCTCATTGGCGATTGAATTCTAAGTTTTTGTTTTTCTTCTTCTTTTAATTTTAATTATATTTGATATTTATGTTAAATTTTATATATGTAATGTAACCGTAATGTTTTTGTTTTAGGTTTAACTTCTACTTGATTATTTCTTCGCATCAATTTCATTTGTAAATTGTTAACTATATTTATTATTTTTATTGGATATTTTGATGTAATATTATTTATTAAAATGATGAAATTGTATTATTGTAATATTTTAATACTTTGTATTATTTTTAATTTTATAATTGTATGATGATGATTGTCGTTGTTTATATTAATTACGGTTATTATATATATGTGAAAATTTTAAAATTATTGTTATTTCATATTAATTGTCATTATTATTTATTATTAAGATTTTGAAAATATGATTAATGTAAATAATAAACTAAGAAAGATACAATACAACTGTACAATATATTAATAGATTATTTTGTAAATTTTTAAAATTTTAAGAACTATTTTATAATTTAAAAAATTATCCAAAATAGTACTCAATACTGACCGATATAATTCTATTCCAAAATTCAATCCAGTTTTTACTAAAAACGATATAATATTCATAACTTTGCGGTCACCACAATTCTATTATTATCTGAAATGTCACCGTCAGTTTCGATAAGACAACGCCATTCACCGCATTTGGTTTTTAGATGTCTTTTTTACTTTTCACGTTCAAATGGTTTTAGATGGCTAACAAAGTATCATCATCTAAAAACCATTTTCCGACAAGACCACGGCTCAAATGGTTTTTAGATGCCTGGTTTCCTTTTCAAGTTGATGACTGAATCTTCTTAATCTCTTAAAATCATTTAATAGCATCATCGGTTTTGTATAATTGTGCGTATTTTTCAATTTTGCATCTGCTGTAATGACCTTAGACTCACTGTGCCCCGATCCATACCTTACGGATGTATGATTACATGACAACTATTTTTTCTGATCCGAAATTAATGATTTTAATGAATCCGTGAGTTCTAGGTGGCCCTAAAGAACAAACTGGACCTTTGATATCTGATGCTATCTATATACAATTAGATTGAGATTTTCTTTTTCTTTTTTTTTTTGATAACTCATGATTAGAGACATATAAGTCACTCACTTAGACTCATAAATAGGCAAATTCAAGTCTGATCTTAGATAATATCAAAAGTATCTACTCTCGAAAGATGAGCTACCACCAGGGGATTACATCATCTCAAATAAAAACTACTCCTTCTAAAACTCGAACCCACAACTTTCACACAATCCTCTCCTCCTTTCTACGAGACATAATCATTTGTTTAATATTATAGTTTCTTATTCTGTCTCATAAATCTCAGCCATTTATTTATGTATATTTTACTTTTATTTACGCGAGATCTATGTGAAATCTACATAAATAAATGACTGAAATTTATAAAACAAAATAAGATACCATAAAATTAGATAAAAAATCTAGACTCATTTTATAAGGCTAGGCTAACTTTAGTTTGCTCGTATGTAAAGCTGGTTATAATATTTAATTCATATTGCGTCAGACTTTAAAGCCGCATCTTTGACCGATGCAAAGTATAATGCATTATGAATTAATATTGTAACCCGTAAAGAAAAGACATATTTTCTCATGTCATATTATATCATCAAAAAAAACATTTTCAATTGATATAATTTTTTATGCTTTAGAGATGTGATAAGGTCTCCATCGACTTCAACTGTTACATAGGAGAGTATCTTTGACATCCTTTATTTTTTTTTGGTTACAAATTCAACTTCAACATTTTTTAAATTTTCGAAACTAAACTTAAGGAAATGAAAATTTAACGAGATTACTTTTATATCAGTCAAATATAATGTTAATACTGAATTGATATTATTTTTATATTTTTAAATAAAAAATGAACTACAATAACACAAATGAGACCTGGTTCTGCCGGATTCTGGCGGAACTGAACGTTGCCGTTTGGATCCATGAGGTTGGTTGTTCTTTGAGGTAGCTTCGACGTGAAGGTTCCTGCAAAACAAAGAAGACACGTCAGAGGTTGTGTCCCCATTAGCCCCTCCGACGCTCAAGTCAGTCTCTTTTGGTGAAGGTAGGTTTTCTCTGTGTGAGAGAGAGCTAGGGTTGTGATTACGTACCTTAATATGGTGGAATTATCCTTTATATATGAAGTAATAACTAGGTTTAAGTTTTTACGTGTTTGCATGGAAATCTTTCACCTACAAGTGGGCTGAGGAGAGCGTGGATCACACTTGGGCTTGACATAGCCATTAGGTATGAGACTGATCTTTGGTGATTGGACCGATCGGCCCCTACATCGTTGAGACTGGGTTCTGGCCCGGTATAGCCGACCCGACCATAAACCCCCCTACTCCTAGAGTCTGAGCGAAGAGAAGGGTCGAAGGAGTATGTTAGGACTTTATTGCTCGTCTGCTATCTTATAGATCGTCCGCAAGACAGCTCGTGAGGTGGTCGATCGGTCGGATATTAGTATTGTAGCTCGGCCACGGGACAGCTCGGGTAGGCCCGATCGATCGGATGTCGACTGGTTGTGCGTGACTGCTCGTATTAGGATCGGTCGACTGAGTGACCCAGCTGATTGGCATTGGTACTTTTTGCGTGATAGCTCGCACTAAAGCAGGTCGGGTGGTCATGCATGGTAGCTCGGACTAAGCCAGGTTGGGTGAGCGTTATTAGTGAGCACGTGATGACACTCGGAGTAATTATTACTGATGGCGCGTGTCCTCTGACAGATATTCAGAATCTGAAACAAATCGTCTTTTGTAACCGCTTATGCGCTTGTCACGACGTTTTTCAACTGTCACGCCGCCTCCGGTTTCTAATAACCCTAATTTATCTCCGCCGATCCTCGCCACGTGTTTGAGCTCGCCTCGGATCTTCTCCACGCTGCCGTTGGTTGGAAAACCCGCCTCTGCTCCTCTATACATGTTCGGGTGATGAATTGCAGGTTTTCTTCACGCTTTTGCTCTCCGCTTTATTTGCATCTTCCCGCCACGCCTTCCGGAGCTTTCCTCCAATTGCCGTACAAATTTCCGACCTCATATCACTAGATAGGTACGTCCTTTTCCCTTATTTCCTCTTCTAAATTTCCTCTTGATGAGCATGTCGTCCACCGGTTCTCGAAGTTGGGTTTCGCCAAGGGATGATGTTGCCAAAAGGGCGTCTGAAGTTGTGGCTGAGGCGATGGCGATGTCGAGGTTGAGAGATGTCGAAGAGATCTCGACAAGAGAGAGGAGAGATGGGCTGGTGGTAAAGGTGCTGCCCAAAGGCAAATCGAAGATGTCCGCGGCGGAGTTGAGTCGGTCGATTCTTAGGAATAATATCCCTCGGTCTTGGGAGCCTAGGCTGGCCTCGGCGGATGAAAGAATCAACAGCAATACAAGTGGGTGTTTTGCCGTCTCTGAGAGTTTCTTCTCGGTCGACGGCTTGAGACTTCCGTACATCTCGATCGTTGATGAAGTGTGCGCTGATTATCAACTAAGGCCGAGTCAGATTCCTCCGAATGGGTGGAGGTTTATTAATGGTCTTGCTTTGTTGTGCCATCAGTTTGGCTGTCTGCCTTCGGTTAACATCCTGCGCCACTTTTTGAGAATGAGCCAGAGTCTGAGCTCTGGGGGTGGGATTCCTTCTCTGATGTACAAAGATGCCCGATATCGCCCAGCCGAAACGACCTCTAAAATTTGTGGTTGGCGAATGAAATATTTTTTCGTGAAGCCTCCGGGATCTTCCTCCGAGTCCCAGCCATGGAGGTATCCCTTAGTCAAGCGATGGAACGACTCGTCGAGCCTATTTTTTCTAGAGAGGAGCAGGAGGTGGTGGGTCGTATAAAGGAGCTCGGTTGATATAACTTCGCCCGGCTCATTTCGGGATACCGTGGGACGGCCTCGGCCAACTCTTTTCTAATTGACCCCCCACCACAAGTTAGCGGGCTAGGAGAGGAAATCGTCCCGCCTGGATGACCCCTCGTGGTTGAATTATTTACCATGCTTGTAGGTTTTGGTTCGATTTCTAACCTGTTTTCGTTGTTTGTGCAGTCATGGCCAAAGTTCATACTTTCCCGACCCCCCAAGTTTGCCAAGGGCTAGCGCAAGGTCGCCAGGCCTTCGGAGGCCAGAGGACAGGAGGATAGGGGGGAGGCCAATTCAACTGTCGTCCGGCCCATTGCTTCCGAGCAGCCAAATGTTCCTCCTGTCGTTTCCGAGCCATCTGCAGCGCCTGCTATGGTCATCCCGCCAGGTGAGTGCCTGGTAGTTATTGAGGAAGAGGAGGAGAGTGATCGACCTCTTAAGAGGAGAAGGGTCGTTCAAGTAGCCGACCGATCTCCTCGTCCTTTGGACCAACGCAAGGGGAAGGAGAAAGTGGAGGATCGTGTTGCCCCGTCAGCTAAGGGTAAAGGGAAGAAGCAAGCGGGGAGTGCTGACAAATGGGAGCCGACGATTAGTCTTGATAGGACTGCCTCGATTGCTAACGTCGAAGTGGCTCTTCATATTGCTGAGAGGGTCATTCCTCCTTCGGACGGGGAGCGCTTTGACTCGTTGAATATTGAGGAGTTGACGGGCCGCGCCATCCGTAATTCTGTGAGGGAGGTGGCTTTCGCTTTTTCTATGCATCAGCGTATCGAGTTGCTAGATCGGGAGGTCCATTCCCTCCTTGAGCAGATGGATGGTTTAAAGACTGAGCTCTCAGAGGTCAGAGAAGAAGGAGACTTCTCCCGGGCTCAACTCTCTTCCCTGGAGGAGGAGAAGAAACTTTAGGAGGAGGAGCGTGACGTCCTGAGAGCTCAGCTCGCTACGGGTGAGGAGGAGAGGAGCGCCTTGAAAGCTCGACTCACCGCGAAGGAGGTTGAGAGGGTAAGGACGATGGCGATGAGGAACAAGCTGTCTGAGGAATGTGCGGTATTGCAAGGGAAGCTGGAGTCGAAGGGAGCGCTTAAGGCAAAACTCCTCGAGGACTGTCATGCGGCGGTGAGTGGCCAGGCGAGAGCCGAAGATACGCTGAGGAGGGTGCAAGCCTCCATAAAAGAACAAAGGATCGAGGCGATCAGGTGATGGCAGAGGTGGTTCTTGCAGGAGGAGTGCTTGGAGTACTCTTGTGACTTGACCCTCATGATCCTGAAAAATTGTTATGACGCTCAAGGTCCTCGAGGGGTCCTGACGGTCCTCCGTTTGAGGGATTTGCCGAGCCGATGCTTCCAACCGCCCTTGGCCTCTCTCTGGAGGAAGTAAGGGAGAGGGCCATGGAGGACCGGGGGTCAGTCCTGGATGAGGAGCTGGACCTTAACTCGGCTGAGGAGGACGAGCTTCCTTGTGAGGATACTTCTCCGCCGCCCTCGACCCCGCCTCCTGCTTCAACTTTTCCGCCCGCTTCCGAGGCTTCCCCTGGTCATCCGCCCACTTCTCCTTCTATTGATTTTTGAAGCTCACCTGGTCGGGCTTGTGACCAGGGCAGATTTAAAGGAATGAAATCTTTTCTTTTGTCCTTCATTTTTTCAAAGTCATTTTCCGCGTTTATATTCTTTACTTTCGGCGTATAGTGGGATTTGATGAAGATGCCGGTCGACTTATAGTCGAGGCCGGGCCGAGGTCCCAAGGATCTTGTCTTGGTGACTGATCGACCGTAGTTGATCTATGTAGATATCGAGTGAGGGTCCCAAGGATCTTGTCTTGGCGACCCGACCGACCGTAGTCAATCTATAGAGATGTCGAGCGAGGGTCCCAAGGATCTTGTCTTGACAATCCGACCGACCGTAGTCGATCTATGGAGATATCGAGCGAGGGTCCCAAGGATCTTGTCTTGGCGACCCGACCGATCGTAGTCGATCTATGGAGATGTCGAGCGAGGGTCCTAAGGATCTTGTCTTGGTGACCCGACCGACCGTAGTTGATCTATGTAGATGTCGAGCGAGGGTCCCAAGGATCTTATCTTGGCGACTAGACCGACCGTAGTTGATCTATGTAGATGCCGAGCGATGGCTGATTGGATTTTCTACTCTTTCCCACATATAATGAAACTTTTTATTGCCAAGAAATCTAAAAACTCCTTTATTGATGATAATGAGGGCGTGGGCCGTTAAAAAACCTGTCTGGCAGGGACAGGAAAAAGGTTCCCACGTGTTGTATACAAAAAGGGTAATAAGCAAAGACTAACTAAAATAAAACTTATCTATTGGTAGAACGCCTTCAAGTTTCGAGAATTCCAAGACCTTGGTAGAACCTTCTCTTTCACATCGCGTAGGATGTAAGAGCCATGCCCGGCTTGCTTGATCACTCGATAGGGTCCTTCCCATGCCTGTCCGAGCTTTCCAGATGCTTCCTCGCCTCGGCCTTCGCAGACGCACTACCTACCTTTACGCCGCCGCTTTTACCCTTCATTGTAGAATTTGGTCGCTACCGATGGCTTCCGAACGAGCGGTTGCACTTTCTCTGCTTTCACCGAGGAGAACGAGTTCCGCTCATGGGCTTCATCATTCCGTTCTTCGTCAGAGTTCGACACCCTTTGGTTGTGGTAAGACCATTTCTCGGGGACTAAGGCTTCGCCCCAAAGGTCATCCTGAACGGTGTTTCCCCTGTGGCTCCGTTTGGTGTGGTCATGTATGCCCACAACACTTCGTCAAGCTCTTCCACCCAATTCTTTCGTCCTTCTAGGCGCTTCTTAAGAGCCCTATCTTTTTGTTTGTATTTTTCACGAGACCGTTGCTTTGAGGGTGGGCTATTGAGGTCAACTGTAGCCTTATTTTTAGTCGATCGCAGAAATCCCTGAACTTATCGTTATCGAATTGTCGGCCATTGTCCGTAACTAGCACCATAGGCATCCCGAAGTGACATTATATTTTTCTTTACGAAACTTTCCACCTTCCCTTCGGTGATTGTAGCGACCGCCTCCGCTTCTACCCATTTGGTGAAGTACTCCACTGCCACTATCAGGAACTTCTTCTGTCCGGGACCGAGAGGGAAGGGCCCCAGTATATCCATTCCCTATTGAGCGAAAGGAATAGGATGACTCACGATTTGCATCCTCTCGGTTGGCTGATGAGATAGACTGTTATTCTTCTAGCAAGCCTCACATCGGTCGGCCTTCTCCTGGCAATCTTTCCTCATTATCGGCCAATAATATCCCTGTCTGATCAGCCTATGGGCTAACATTTTGCCTCCTACGTGGTTGCCACACATTCCTTCGTGGACTTCAGCAATTGCTTGCTCGGCTTCTTCTTCATTCAAGCATCGCAGCAGTGGTCAGTCGTAAGATCGTTTGTATAGGGCATCGTTTATGATCGCGTATTCAGCCTCCTTTATTCTCAATTTCTTGGCCTCTGAGGTGTTTTCCGGTTGTGTTCCCTCAAGGAGATACCGTCTGATCGGTTCCATCTAACTCGATCGACCGATATTTACATCAAGAACTTCCTTGGCTTTTTAAATGCTAGGACGATCTAGTCGTTCGACTAGAACGTTATTTTTGGCGTCTCGATCTGAGGCCATTTTGGAGAGCGCATCCGCTTTAGCGTTTTGAGCTCGTTTATCTGCTGATCGAGTAATCGCCGAATTGCTTAATCGCCGCTTACTAGCCCTGTGTACTCGATCATGTTGTTCACCTTGGCCTCATACTGCCCAGTGACTTGGCCGACCACCACTTGGCTATCGCTATATATCTTTAGGTGCTTTACCCCCATTTCCTTAGCCAGTTGGAGACCGGCTATCAGAGCCTCATATTCTGCCTCATTATTGGAGGTCTTAAATTCTAGCCGAATGGCGTATTCCACCTTCTCTTCCTTATACGGGTTGATCAATACCACTCCTGCCCCGCATCCTTCAGAATTGGATGACCCGTCGACAAACAAGCTCCAGGCAGGGAACTGCTCAACCTGCGAGCTGGGTTGGCTCATCTCTGCAATGAAGTCTGCCAATACCTGTGCCTTAATCGTCGTCCGGGGCTTATATTGTATGTCGAACTCTCCAATCTCTACCGCCCATTTTATTAACCGTCCGGATGTCTCAGGTTTTTGGAGGCATTGCCTGAGAGGCTGGTCGGTCCACACCTCGATGGTATGACTTTGAAAGTACGGCCTCAGTTTCCGCGCCGCAGTTATCAAAGAGAGAGCTAACTTTTCTATGGGCGTGTACCGTGTTTCTGGTCCACTCAATACCTTGCTGACGTAGTAGATCGAAAATTGCTCCTTACCATCCGATCGAACCAGAATCACACTGATCGCCCTCCGGACCGCCAGATAGATAATCGTGGTTTCTCCTCGACGGGCTCGCAGAACAAAGTGCATGTTAGATACTACTTTAAGTGTTGGAAGGCTCTTTCGCACTCCTCCGGCCACTGAAACTGGGTTACATCCGCCTTCCTTAAAATTTTGAAAAATGGGAGGCACTTGTCCCCCAATCTGGAAACGAATCACTGAGGGAGACTATCCCACCAAATCGAATATCTCAGATTTCTTTCAAGCATCGTGGCGAAGGCATTTGGACGATGGCTTCGATCTTCTCTGGTTTAGCGTCAATTCTCCGTTGAGTAATCATGAATCCCAGGAATTTTCCTGATGCCACCCCAAAGACACACTTTTTCGTTCACTTCATCCGAATTTGTCAAGTGGTCCGAAGACTTCTTTAGATCTCCACATGCTCGACAAATTGCCTTACTTTTAACCACCATATCATCTACATAAGCTTCAACAGATCGACCTATCTATTTTTTGAAGACCTCCATGACGAGCCGTTGATAAGTGGCTCCCGCATTCTTTAAGTCGAACGACATTACTTGGTAACAATACGTGCCCTGGTCGGTTATGAAGGCAGTCTTCTCCTCGTCTTCAAGGCTTATCTGAATTTGATGGTAGCCCGAGAAAGCATCCAAGAAGCTGAGAAGTTCGTGTCCTGAGGTGGAATCTACTAGCTGGTCGATCTTGGGTAGAGGAAAACTGTCCTTTGGATATGCCTTGTTCAGGTCAATGAAGTCGATACACATTCTCCACTTCCCGTTTTTCTTCTTCACCAACACCACATTGGCGAGCCATTCGGGGTACTTGACTTCTCGGATGAACCCGACTTCGAGTAGTTTCTCTATTTCTTTCCCGATCACTTCCTGTCGCTCCTTGCAGTGCGATCGCTTCTTTTGCCTAACCGGCTTATAATCTTGTCGAATACCAAGTGAATGCGAGGCGACCGATCGAGAAATTCCAAGCATATCGCTCGGTACCCAAGCGAAGACCGATCTATTTTCTACCAAACAGTCTGTGATTTCTTTAACTAGGTCCTTCTGCAGCTCGGAATCTAGGTTTGTGAATTTAGAGGGGTCGGCTTTGTCCAATACGACCCGCTGCGTTTCTTCCACTGGGTTCATTCTATCCATCTCCTCATCGGCTCTCACATCAAGAGAACTCGTCAAGACTACCGCCCCGTCTAATGTTTTCGTTTCCGCTAAGTAGCACTCCCTTGCGATTCTCTGCTGACCCTTGACAGTACCAATTCCATAAGGTGTTGGGAATTTCATCACCTGGTAGTATGTAAAGACGACCGCTCTAAGGACGTTCTGGGTAGCTCGTCCGATAAGAGGTGCTTATCTTAGCACACTCAGTCTACTTCTTGGTTGGGAAATGGGATTCGAGCCTGTGTACTTGTGGTGTCTTCCTATGTTCCATTGCAACGGATGGACCTTCACTTGGGGCGTCGCTGCACGAGGTGGAATAAACGTTTGCATGCGTAGTCCCACCGCTTCGGAGATCTATCGCAACATTTCTACAAACAAGGTCACGCACATGTGCTGTGCACCTACAATTTTCAACATCATCCTCGAGGCCGAACCTCATGAACGCCGACAGATTAGGACACCGGTTAGAGTCCTCACAGGAGGTGCACCACCGCCTGCGTCGTTGCTTGAAAAGATGGAGCCTTTAGGCTTTCATATTACGCATGCCTATGGGCTCACAGAGGCCACAGGACCAGCTCTTGTGTGCGAGTGGCAGACGCAATGGAATCGTCTTCCACGGGAAGAGCATGCAAAACTCAAGGCAAGACAAGGAGTCAGCATTCTAACACTAGCCGATGCAGACGTCAAGAATCTTGAAACAATGACTAGTGTGCCACGAGATGGGAAGACAATGGGTGAGATTGTGATACGAGGAAGCAGTATCATGAAAGGGTACTTGAAAAATAAAGAAGCTACTTCAATGGCGTTCAAGAACGGATGGTTAGCAACAGGTGATGTTGGGGTTGTACACCCAGATGGGTACTTGGAAATCAAGGACAGATCAAAAGATGTGATTATCTCCGGCGGAGAAAACATAAACAGCGTCGAAGTGGAATCAGTACTTTACCGGCATCCAAGAGTATTGGAAGCAGCAGTGGTAGCGATTCCACATCCACGGTGGGGAGAGACTCCGTGTGCTTTTCTCGCTGTGAGGAAAAGTTCAGAGGGAAACATGGATGACATCAAGGAAGGTGAAATTATTGTGTATTGCAGAAAAAATCTTCCTCATTTCATGGTTCCAAAGAAGGTGGAGTTCTTGTCGGAGTTGCCCAAAACATCGACGGGGAAGATTCAGAAATTCCAATTGAGGGAAATGGGTCGGAATTTGGTTTAATCCAATAAACGGAAGCAAATTGCAACAAAGAATGGTCAACCCTTAGCTCAAACCAGTAAGTTTGATTCGGATCGGCATGAAAAGATACTGCCAACTATGTCACGTCTTTGAAGTTTGATCTTAAACTTCGTTCGTCTGAAGCAATCCAACAGATGTCTCAAAGAAGATTTCCTAGGGAGAGTAGCTTATAGGCAGGCTGCCTCTGTTTCAAAAACAAAACGGCTGTCTCAAAGTGCACAATGGCTCAATTCACAACTTTAAAACATTATTTAATAATAAAAGACTATTGTCATTTAAAATTATGATATGATTGCCCAAAAACTTGTTGCTTATCTGTTAATTTAAATTTAAATTATATTAATTATTAATTTTTATTATTATTATTATTATTACAAAAGCTCTTTAATAATATAAATTAGTATTATTTTTTAGTATATGTCTTCGCATACTTCCAAGATGTCAGGCTTGGATATTCCTCGTGGTTCTCGCTTCTGTTCGCGATCTTCACGTTCTTGCCGGGATCCATGGAGTTGATCACGAACACGAGCCCGAACGAAGGTTCTGCAAAATAAAGAAGGCATGTCGAGAGTTGTTTCCCGATAAGCCCCTCCGACGCTCAAGTTAATCTTTTGTCTGGGTAGGATCGCTGTAAGCAGAGAAAGCTAAGGTTATGATCACGTACCTCTATTATGGCAGAGTTATACCTTATATATGGAGCGAATGCTAGGTTTAAGTCTTTACGTATGCATGGGAGACTTCCACCTGTGAATGGGCCACGAATGCGTGGATTGGGCCTGGCATAGCCGATATGTATGAGACTGATCCCTGAAAGATGGACCGATCGACCTACGGGTCGTTATGACTGGGTTCGAGCTTAGCACGACCGACCCGACCATAAGCCCCCTACTCCTCGAGTCTGAGCAAGGAGAAGGGTCGAAGGAGTATGTAAGGGTCTTGTAGTTCGTCCGTAAACAGCTCGTAATAGGCTCGATCGGTAGGGCATTAAGGTATAGCGCGCGATTGTTCGCATTGGGATCGGTCAGTTTGGTGTCTCGATCGGTTTGCGTCGGTGCTTGTTGCGTGATGGCGCGCGTTGGGATAGATCGAGTGAGCGTCAACGCTGAACGCGTGAAGGTACCTAGTGTGATAATTACTGACGGCGCGTGATTCTGACAGATTCAGAATTTGTAACCGTTGTGCAGCTGTCACGCACGTCCTTTCAACTGCTGCGCCGCTTCGGATTCCCAGTAACCCTAATTCGCCTCAACTCAGATTCAGCCACGTGTCTGAGCTCGACTTGGATTTTCTCCACGTGTCGGGAGCGGATTGGATCGCTCATTCGACTGGTCTTCTATAAGTACTCGAGATCAACAGACTGCGAGCTTTCTTTACGCTTATTTCGTTCTCTTGCTTTCACTTGCTTACAGTTTCCGGAAATTTCAACCGTCGTCCAATTTTCCAACCTCAAATCACCACATAGGTACATCCTTTTCCTTCGTCTCCTCTAAAGTTTTCTCAAAGGTTTCTTCTTAGTAAGCATGTCGTCAGCCAGTTCTATAAGTAGGGTTAGCCCTAGAGATGAGACCGTCGAGAGGGTGTCTGAGGCAGTGGTGGAAGTAGTGGCGGCGCCGAGGATGGGAAGTGTTGAAGAAATCTTGACGAGAGAACGGAAGGATGGGTTAGTCGTGGAGGAGCCGCCGAGGGATAAATCGACGATGACCGCGACGGAGTTGAAACGGTCGATCATCAGGAATAAAATCCCTATGTCCTGGGGGCCTAGGCTGAGTGGGTATTTTGTTGTTTCTGATAGTTTCTTCTCGGCCGGTGGTATGAGGCTTCTGTATGCCCCGATTATTGACGAGGTGTGCGTCGACTACCAATTAATGCCGAGCCAGATAACTCTGAATGGCTAGAGGTTCATTAACGGTCTGGCTTTGCTGTGCCATCAGTTCGGTTGTTTGCCCTCAGTTGACATCCTACGCCATTTTTTGAGGATGAATCATAGCTCGAGTTCTGGGGCCGGGATCCCTCATTTGCAATACAGGGATGCCCGATACCGTCCGGCCGGAACGGCCTCAAAAATTACTTGGCGGACGAAGTACTTTTTTGTGAAGCCCCCAGAATCTTCCTTTGAGTGCCAACCATGGAGGTACCCTCAAGCCGAGCACTAGAACGATACATCAGGCATATCACTTTCTATGGAGGAATGGGAGGTAGTCGGCCGCATTAAGGGGCTCGGCCGATATGACTTCAATCGGCTCGTTCAGGGATATCGCGGGGGGGTCTCGGCCGGTTCCTTTCTAATCGACCCCCTGTCACAAATTAGCGGGCTAGGAGAGGAAACCGTCCCGTCTGGTTGACCCCCCGTGGTTGAATTTGTTTGTTGTATTTTTTAGTATTGGTTTCGCTTTTTGACCTGTTTTATTGCTGTGCAGCCATGGTGAGGGTAGAAGATTTTGCCGGGTCCTCCCCTACCTCTAAATCCAAAAAGCAGGCCAAAGGGAAGAAAAAGAGGAAGGAGGCAGAGACCGGTGAAGGCGCCGCTTTGCCAGTGGAGCCAGGCCATTCTACAGTGTTGCTGGCCCTCTGCCCACTGAAAACCGTCCTGTCGTATCGGCATCATTGCCGATCGTGCCAGCGAGTGCTGGCCGAGCAGGTTTGGAAGAGGAGGAAGAGGAGGTGGAGCCACCTCTTAAGAGGAAGAGGATTGCTCGGCTTGCTGACCTGCCGTTCGGCCCGTCGAGTCAAGGTAGGAAGGAGGAGAGAGGAAGCAAGGGGAAAGGGCGAGCGACTAACGCCGAACAGTGGGAGCATGCGATCAGATTGGCTAACACTGCATCGGTTGGGGACCTCGAGGTATCCCTTCACATTGCTGAGAGGATCACTCCCCCCGCGGACGAGAAGCTCATGTACTCGTTGAACAATCAGGAGTTAGGTCCCCGTCTCATCCGTAGTTGTATAAGAAGTTTGGTGATGTCCACCGCGATGCATCAACGTATGGAGACTCTCGACGGGATTAATCGATCACTGGACCAGGAAGTCCACGATCTCCTTGAGCAGGTGAAGGCTTTGAGGGGCGAGCTTTCGGAGACTAAGGAAGAGAGGGATGTCTTCCAGGCTCAACTCTCTTCCTTGGAGGAGGAGAAGAAGTCTTGGGAGGAGGCGAGGGGCGTTTTGAGCGCTCAACTTGCCACGGGGGAGGAAGAGAGGAGCCGATTGATTGCGGCGAAGGATGAGCTGTTCAAGGAGTGTGAGGGCCTGAAGAAGGTGGTGGAGACGGAGCAGGAGCGTAGTAAGAAATTCCTAGAGGACTGTCACAAAGCAGTGGAGGGTCGGCACAGGACCGAGGATATATTGAGGGAGTTGCGATGCTCCATCAAGAAGTAGAGGGTCGAGGCGATAAAGCGGTGGAAAAAGCTATTCCTACACAGGGAGTGTTTAGAGTTCGCTTGCGACTTGACCATTTCACTCCTGAAGAGGTGCCATGAGGTTCATGTTCCTGACGGGTCGGAGTGTTCTTCGTTTGAGGATTATGCCGAGCCGATGCTTCCCGCTGCTCTCGGCCTTTCTTTGGAGGAGATGAGGTAGTGGGCCGAGGGAGAGCGGACTATAATTCCGGATAAGGAGCTAGACCTTAGCTCAGAAGAGGAAGAGGTCGTCTCTACCCTTTCTTCTCCTCCCGGTCCGGTTGCTGGCCCTTCCTCTGCCGACCCGGTTGCTGGCCCTTTTGCTCCTCCTGCTGATCCTGCTGCTGGCCCTTCCTCTCCTCCGACCGATCCTGCTGCTGGCCCTTCCTCTCCTCCCGAAGGATCAGAGTGAATTTGTAAGACTCATCTGGTCGGGCTTGTGGCCAGAGCTTTTTAATTCGAATAAATAGAGGCTCGTCTTTCATTACCTCTTTTTGTGTTAAATATTACTCTTTTCGAATAGCAGGTCGCGAATGAGCGCACTCGATGTGCGCCAATCAGGTGAATTGGGCTGAGTGATAATGAGGCCGAACTATCCTAGATTTTGTCTTGGGATCCTGGCTGAGCTATAGTAAAGGTCGATCGATGGTTCCAAGGATCTTGTCTTGGCAACCTAGTCGATCGATAGTCAAGGTCGATCGATGGTTCCAAGGATCTTGTCTTAGCAACCTAGTCGATCGATGGTCGAGGTCGAGTTGTGGTCCCAAGGATCTTATCTTGGCGACCCGGCCGAGTGATGTCGAGGTCGATCGATGATTCCAAGGATCTTGTCTTGGCAACATAGTCAATCGATAGTCGAGGCCGAGCTGTGGTCCCAAGGATCTTGTCTTGGTGACCCGGCTGAGCGATGTCGAGGTTGATCGATGGTTTCAAAGATCTTGTCTTGGCAACCTAGTCGATCGATGGTCGAGGCCGAGCTGTGGTCCCAAGGATCTTGTTTTGGCGACCCGGCCGAGCGATGTCGAGGTCGATCGATGGTTCCAAGGATCTTGTCTTGGCAACCTAGTCGATCGATGGTCGAGGCCGAGCTGTGGTCACAAGGATCTTGTCTTGGCGACCCGGCCGAGCGATGTCGAGGTCGATCGATGGTTGCAAGGATATTGTCTTGGCAACCTAGTCGATTGATGGTCGAGGCCGAGCTGTGGTCCCAAGGATCTTGTCTTGGCGACCCGGCCGAGCGATGTCGAGGTCGATCAATGGTTCCAAAGATCTTGTCATGGAAATCTAGTCGATCGATGGTCGAGGCCGAGCTGTGCTCCCAAAGATCTTGTCTTGGCGACCCGGCCGAGCCATGTCGAGGTCGATCGATGGTTTCAAGGATCTTGTCTTGGCGACCCGGCCGAGCTATAGTCAATGGGATTTTCTACTCTTTGCCAAATTTAATGAAATTCCTTCTTGCCGAGAAATCTGAAAACCCCTTTATTTATGATAATGAGGGCGTGGGCCGTTAAAAAACCTGATTGGCAGGGCCAGGAAAAAGGTACCCACATGTTGTGTACAAAAAATAGTAATAAACAAAAATTTAACTAAAATAAAACTTATCTACTGGTAGAACGCCTTCAGGTTTCAAGAGTTCCAGGGTCTCGATAGAATCTTCCCATTCGCATCACGTAGGATGTAAGAGCCATGTCTGGCTTGCTTGATCACTTGATATGGTCCTTCTCACGCCTGTCTGAGCTTTCCAGGATGTTTCCCAGCCGCCTCGGCCTTTCGCAGGACGTATCCGCTGACCTTTACGTCACTCGGTTTTACCCTTCTATTGTAGAACTTCATTGTTTTTTGTCTGACGGCTTCCAAACGGGCGGCTGTCCTATCCCTGTCCTCACTGAGAAGCACGAGTTCTACTCGGCGGGCTTCATTGTTTCGCTCTTCTTCATAGCTCGACACTCTTTGATTGTGCAACACCATTTCTACTGGAACTAGGGCTTCTGCCCCAAAGGTCATCCTGAACGGTGTTTCCCCTGTGGCTCCATTTGGTGTGGTTCTGTACGCCCACAATACTTTGTCTAGCTCTTCTACCCAAGTCTTTCGTCCGTCTAGGCGCTTCTTGAGAGCGCTCATTATCTTTTTGTTAGTGTTCTCCGCGAGATCGTTGCTTTGGGGGTGAGCTACTGACGTCAACTGCAGCCTTATCTTTAGTCGTTCGCAGAAATCTCTGAACTTATCATTATCGAACTGGGGACCGTTATCTGTAACCAACACCATAGGCATACCGAAGCGGCTTAGTATATTTTTCCTTATGAAATTCTCCACCTTCGGCTTGGAAATTGTAGAGACTGCTTCCGCTTCTACCCATTTGGTGAAGTATTCTACTGCCACTACCAAGAACTTCTTCCGTCCAGGACCGAGAGGAAAAGATCCCAGTATATCCATTCCCCATTAAGCAAAAGGGATAGGGTGGCTCACGATTTTCATCCTCTCGGTCGGTTGGTAAGATAGGCTATCGTTTTTCTGGCAAGCTTCGCACCGGTCGACTTTTTCCTGACAGTCTTTTCTCATTGTCGGCCAGTAATACCCTTGTCTAATCAGTTTATGAGCCAACATTATGCTCCTTACGTGGTTTTCACACATTCCTTCGTGGACTTCAGCCATTGCTGTTGGACCCCGTCTCTGAGGCCCAACATTCGGAAACACACAAGCATAGAAGACCCAAACCGACAGCAACAATGACCACAATTTGGGAAACCTCCAAAAGGAACTTCGGATCGGCTTCTTAAAGACATTTGTTTCTCATAATCTAACGATTCCAACGCCACTGAAATCGCTCAATTCGGATTAGAAATGAAGAAGTTATGCTCAAAATACTATCTAAAGAAAAACAGTCAAAACTGACACTCTACCGACTTCATGTCAGACTTTGAAGGTTTTTTAGGCTAAATTTCTAATCGGTTCCTTCATAAAACTTGTAGATTTAAGTCTCTACTTTAATTTAAAAAAAGAATCGACCCGATCGGAGCTCTATAACTTAAGATATTTCAAAATCATTGAAGTATATTCAAACTTTATTGACCGACCATCACACTTTGTTTCAATCCACTTTTTATAATTTAAAAGCAATACCAACCCATCAGGTATAAAAAGATAGAAAATTTTCTTAAGAGTTTATCGCTTTGAAAATCAGCTTAATAGGAGGTCTATGCAAAACATTATGGCCAAAAGAAGGAAGAGGGGTCGGTCGGCCAAGAACCGACCCAAAGCGTCAGGCGCCGGCCCTTGAGCTCTCTGGCGCCGACACTAGTCAGCGCTGGCGGCGCCTCGCCTTGCCAGCCAGCCGCCGTCTCAGCCCGACCTATTAGACTTCGAACTCTCATAACTTTTGACTCCGAGCTCCAAATTAGACAAGGTTTGATTCGTTGGAAATATAAGAGACAACTCTACAATTTTTAAGAAGGACTCAAAGACAAGCTCGGACACTAAAGGAATCAAAAGTTTACTCCAAGACCGATCGACTAGCTCCTCCTAAACAGTACCATAACTTGCAAACACCATAACTTTTGATCCAGAACTCCAAATCTATCAAACTTGGTGTCTATGGAAAGGTAAAAGAACGTTCTACAACTTCCCTGAAGATCACCGATCCAATTTCCAACTCTATAAGGGTCAAAAGTGGACTCAAACCTCTCTACTAAAATCTGCCATTTAGACAACTCCTGCACTTAATTCTAATAACTCATATCTACCAATTAACACACCCTAAAATAGCTCATACTACATCATGGAAAGCTCTACAGCTCGCCTAACCCCCTCAAGGAGTCTAAATGATCCTATTCGACCTATAACAACTCAAAATTTGGTTGAATGCACAATATATCCAAAATTGACCACATCAGCCCAGAAGTTCAACAGCTCACAAACACCTTAGCAAATTTCCAGCGAGCTATTCCAATACAAAACCCAACAGCAACTCAAAAATTAAAAAGACTCATACAACTTCTTTTTTCAAGGTCATACACAGATCACAATTCAATACATACACATGCATAAGAGAGTACTAGAGCTCTCATTCTCCTTTCCAATCGTATGAGTTCAAGCATAGCTTTAGTTACATATCAGCATATTCATCATATCCATCAAGAATCAAGTACAAAATACAAAATATGTGATGCTCAATGCTTAATATGCTTATAAAGCTATCCAAAAGCTAGTTACTAACTTAATACAAAAATGTCTAAAGTCTTGGAGTTATGGCCGATGCCTTACAAGGTTCCGCGATCAACTAGAATTTGCACCTGAGGAGGGAGAATGGGGTGAGCAAAACACGGCTCAGTAGCTAACACCTTTATAGCCATCGAGTAATGAGCCATACAACACATAAAGAATCTAAAACATTAGCAATCTATCATGTAAAGTCCAAATAGCTCAACTTCATCACATAAATCATAAATTAACCAAAATCATCACATAAAGCAAAACATGAAATCTTCTATCAATTTAAATCACATATTATGCATCATAAACACCAAAATGATGAAATGTACACAATTGGCTCGAGAGTTCCATAAACACGACGAAAACTGAAGTTTACTGTAAACACGACGAGTCCGATTTCTCAGGATCTCGTGGCCTCAAGCGGGCAGCCGGGAGAAGGTTAGGGGGGATCATCGTGCATGAGACTAACGAAACAGGTTCTCTCTCGCCCAATCACAACCAATTTATGCTCACATATTCAAACACAAGGATAGCATTTTATGCTTCTTTCATTCTATCGAATCATCATAGTTCCATTCAATGAATATATTCTAAAAGAAAGGCATAACATTCATAAATCAAGCAAGGATAAAATAAACTTTAAACCTAACCTACCCATAAGCCATCTATGCTAGAATAACCAAAATCTTAACTTAGAAATCCTAAAATCCCTTTGATTTCACCTTCTCTTCTTTCTTTCTTCAAACCCTACACAAACTCTAACTTCCATTTCCTCCCATTCTTGAATCTAACATAAGCAAGGATGGACTTACCTCCCACAAGTAGATTTCTCTTATTTTTCTTCTTCTTTCTTCCTCCCTTCAAGCTTCCTACGACTCTCCCTTTTCCTCTTGGCCAAAACCCCCTTTCTCCTTGGCTCACGTTTTTGCTTCCTCTCCTTTGGTTCTTAAGACACTTGCTTCTTCTCCTTAACAACTTACTTCACTTATTTCTCAATTTAAAGCCTACATCCAAAACTACGTAGTTTTCAACTCTCCTTAACTTACAATGCTTTTGGGCTCTCCTCCTTCTACTTATCCCATTAACCTCAAAAGCCCATTCTTCCTAACAAGCCCTTATTTGACTCATGTGGCTCTACACATATCACAAGCCTACTACCAATTAATCCAATTAATTATAATCCTTCACTTTAACTTCAAAATTCTAATTCCCAACCATACTTGTTAAATCCATGACTCAACAAAATATATATATAAACATAATTAAAAGACTTAAAGTAAAATAAAGAGTAATTAAAGTAATCGAATAAATAAATAATCAATTAAATAAAATAAAAAAAATTCGGGGCCCAACAATTCTCCCCTCCTAACAGAATTTCGTCCTCGAAATCCTTACCTGAGTCCATGAAGAGGTATGGGTACTTCTCCTTCATGGCTTCTAAAGGCTCCCAAGTCGCCTCCTCGGTCGAATGGTTCCTCCACAAGACCTTTACCAGCTTTAAAATCTTATTCCTTAACACCTTTTCCTTTGAATCTAAGATCTTCACTGGTTGCTCCTCATTAGTCAAATCCTCCCTCAACTGAACCTCTGAAGGTTGAACTATATGTGAAGGATCCAATCTGTACTTCCTCAGCATCGATACATGGAACTCATTATGAATCTTAGATAACTCCAAAGGCAAATCTAACTTATAAGCCAAAGGCCCAATTCTCTTAATGATCTCATATGGGCCTATGTACCTCGGGCTAAGCTTGCCCTTCTTACCAAACCTTAAAACACCTTTCCATGGAGAAGCTCTAAGAAACACCTTTTCCCCCACTTCAAATTCCATCTCTTTCCTATGGGCATCCGTGTAGCTTTTCATCCTATCTTGAGCTGCTTTAAGCCTCTGCTTCACCAACTTAACCTTATCGACTGTAATCTGTACCAACTCAGGTCCTATAAGCTTCTTTTCACCTTCCTCATCCCAACAAATAGGAGTTTTGCATCTCCTACCATACAAAGCTTCATATGGTACCATCTGAATTCTCGAGAGATAGGAATTATTGTAAGCAAACTCAATCAAAGGTAGGTGATCATCCCACGAACCTTTAAAATCCAAAGCACAAGCTCTCAACATTGCCTCCAAAGTCCGTATCGTCCTCTCCGATTGTCCATCAGTCTGCGGATGGAAAGCTATACTAAAATACAATCTAGTCCCCAGAGCCTCCTGCAAACTTTCCCAAAATCTGGAGGTAAACCTAGGATCCCTATCAGAGTCTGATTACCTCATCCACATACTTCTTAGCCAAAACATTCAAAGAATCTGTCTGTCTAATTGGTAAGAAGTGTGCTGACTTGGTCAACCTATCAACAATCACCCATACAGCGTCATGCTTTTTGCTAGTCCTCGGTAATCCCATTAGAAAATCCATGGTAATCTTCTCTCATTTCCATTCCGTGATCGACAATGGATTAAGCTTGCCTGTAGGTGCTTGGTGTTCAGTTTTAACTTGCTGACACACTAAACATCTTTTAGCAAATTCTGCCACATCTTTCCTCATTCCCTTCCACCAAAAATACTCTTTCAAATCTTGATATATCTTGGAACTCCCTGGGTGCATTGCATAAGGAGCATTATGCGCCTCATCAAGAATCTCATCCTTCAGCTCTAACACGTCTGGAACACACAATCTGTTATCCAATACCATCAATCCATCTTCCTTTACCTCTACTTCAGAAGGTTTGCCATTCTTTACCTCTTCTCTAATCTTACTCAAGTACTCATCCCGTTCCTGCAATTCTTTAACCTTCTCCTTCAATATTGGTCTCACTCTGAAATTTGCCAAGATACAATCAGGTTCAACTTGTCTCAATGTCACATCAAGCCTGGCTAATTCCTTCAGCAAGGGAAGATACACTGTTTCCACATATGCCATAGTGGACTTCCTACTCAGTGCATCGACTACCACATTAGCTTTCCCTGGATGGTAGTCTATCATCAAATCATAATCTTTTAACAATTCTAACCATCGCCTCTGTCTCAAATTCAACTCTTTCTGAGTCAACAAGTACTTAAGACTCTTATGGTCTGTAAATACCCTAGTAGTAACTCCATACAAGTAATGTCTCTAAATCTTCAATGCGAAAATTATAGCAGCCAATTCCAAGTCATGAATAAGATAGTTCGTCTCATAAGGCTTTAATTGCCTAGAAGCATAGGCAATCACTTTCTCTCCTTGCATCAATACACACCCTAAACCCTTCCTAGAGGCGTCACTGTATACAATGTATCCATTATCACCATAAGGTAATCTCAAGATCGGTGCAGTAGTAAGCCTATTCTTCAATTCCTCAAAACTGCTCTGGCACTCCTCGGTCCACTCAAATTTCTGATTCTTTCTCGTTAATCTGGAAAATGGAACAGCTATCAAAGAAAAACCCTCCACAAACCTCCTATAATATCCAGGTAATCCCAAGAAACTTCTCACTTCAGCTTCATTTTTAGGTGCTTCCCATTTAACCATAGCTTCTATCTTTTGTGGATCCACATGCACTCCGCACTCTGAAATCACATGCCCAAGAAATACTACTTCTCTTATCCAAAATTTGCATTTATCGAATTTGGCATACAATTCATTCCTTCTCAATGTCTCTAAAGCAACCTTCAAATGATCCTCATGCTCCTCATCACTCTTATAATAGACCAATATATCATCAATAAAGACAATGATAAATTGGTCTAGGAAAGACTTGAAGACTCTATTCATCAAATCCATAAAGACTGCAGGAGCATTTGTTAACCCGAAAGGCATAACCAAAAACTCAAAGTGGCCATACCGAGTCCTAAAAGCAGTCTTTGACACATCGGTCTCCCTAATCCTTAACTGATGGTAACCCGATCTCAAATCTATCTTGGAAAAAACTCTCGCCCCTTGCAACTGGTCAAATAAATCATCTATGCACGGGAGCGGATATCTATTCTTAATGGTGGCATGATTCAACTTCCTGTAATCCACACACATCTGCAACGATCCATCCTTCTTCTTTACAAAGAGAACCGGGGCTCCCCAAGGCGAAGAGCTCGGCCTAATGTAACCCTTCTCTAAAAGATCCTCCAATTGCTCCTTAAGCTCCTTCAATTTTGCTGGAGCCATTCGGTAAGGCGGAATTGAAATCGGTGTAGTACCTGGAAGAAGCTCAACGGAAAACTCAATTTCCTTAGGTGGAGGTAGTCCTGGCAATTCCTCAGGAAAGACATCCGGGAATTCCCTGACTACAGGAATATCTCCTAACCTCCCTCTATCTGCCTCCGTGTCTAACACATAGGCCAGAAATGCTTCACACCCCTTACTCATCATTCGCTCTGCTGTCATAGCTGAAACAATCCGAGGCGGATCGACTTTTCTATCTCCCAAGAATACCACTTTTCGCCATCCTCTAGTTCAATTCCACTTGTCTTACCTTGCAGTCCTAAATTGGCATGATACTTCTCTAATCTATCCATACCTAGGATCACATCCAATCCTCCCATCTTCAAGGGCATCAAGTCCACCACAAATTTTCCTCCACTAATCCCTATCTCACACTCTCTATACACTTGACTGATAATAATACACTGGCCGATCGGAGTACTCACCATCAGTGGAGTATCCAATGGGATCAAATTCCTCCTAAGCACAGTCCTACCTAACGACACAAAAGAATGGGTAAAACTCGGATCAATTAAAGCAAGAACATCTTCATCAAACAATTTTACCATACCCGTCACCACTTCTGGAGCGGTCTCTGCCTCCTCTCGGGTCATTGCGAACACTCTAGCTGGTGCTTGCCCCCTGGATCTGTCTGGAGGAAGAGCTCTTTTAGGTACTCCAGAGCTACCCACTTCAGTCACAGCCTTCTGTCTCACTGTCTCTGTTCTCCTGGAAGCTTGCATATGTGATCCCTCTCTTCTATCCGGCTTAGGACACTGTTTGGCTATGTGTCCTCTCTGCCCACAATTGAAGCATGCTCCTGTCAATCTGCGACATTCTCCTTTATGAAGATTCCCACAGTGCTCACATTTGGGAAGAGGTGGCCTCTCCCCATCTCCTCTTCTACTGCCGCCCACCGTTGAGGCTTGGTGAGAAATAGTAGAAGTCCTCATAGGTCTAGGCCGGCTCGCACCGCTGCTTCTCTCCTCAAACTGCAAAGGAAAGGTTCTGACACTTCTCTCAGGTATAGAAGTACCACCTCCCCTTTTGAACTGCTCTCTTCACTTTCTTTTCCTGCTAACTACACTCTTAATGTTCTCGATGTTCTCAACTCTCAACGCTGCTTCAACCAGCTATTGAAAGTCGCCAAAGTTCTGCACTGCCACCTTCTCTCTGATAGCTAGGTGCAGGCCCGACTCAAACCAGCGGCACTTTGCAGCCTCACTGAACATCATCTCTGAAGCATACCTTGACAACTGAGTAAACCGGCTCTCATATTCAGCAACTGTCATCTCCCTCTGGGTGAGACTCGGAAACTCCCTCTACTTCTGCTGAATGTACACCTCAGACAGATACTTCTTCCTATAAACAACCAGGAAGTCTTCCCATGTCAACCATATCGGCTTCAGCTGACTCCCCGGTACACACTCCCACCAATGCAAGGCATCTCCCTGGAGTAAACTGGCAGCATAGACCACCCTCTCGTCATCCTCGCACTCCATCTGATCCAAGACCCTCTCGGTCTTCCTCAACCAAGTCTCAGCTTCCTCAGGATCCGAGGTCCCGTAGAAGTCCACCGCTCTGTACTTTCTCAATTTGTCAAACTGTCTCCCTTTCTTAACTGGGGCTGAACCAGAAGCCTGTGGCATTTGACCTATAGCCTGAACAAAAGCTTGGATAAATGCTTGAAACAGTCTCGGATCTAGAGCATGAACTTGCTCAGACTTACTAGGCGACTGCTGTGTCTGAGATCGGAGGGGCTCACTACTTTGCCCTCGAGAAGCCTCAGCCACTTCTGAGGCTACCAACTCATCGGTACTCTCCTCTCTTGGTGGAGAGTTAGGTGCAATAGAACCTTGCAGAACTCCTCGTGTCCTTCTACGAGGTGGCATCTTACTCCTTCAAAGAAAACATGTACGATTAGCTACAATTCTTTTTAATCTTAGTTTCTATATATATGCATGATATGCATGTCACTTAATACAAACAATCAATTCATAACGCAAATTTAACTACATAGCAAAACAATTTCCCTACTATGCATCCTAAGCCTAGGAGTGAACCTAAGCTTTGATACCAAACAATGTTGGACCCCGTCTCCGAGGCCCAACATTCGGAAACACACAAGCATAGAAGACCCAAACCGACAGCAATAATGACCACAATTTGGGAAACCTCCAAAAGGAATTTTGGATCGGATTATTAAAGACATTTGTTCCTCATAATCTAACGATTCCAATGCCACTGAAATCGCTCAATTAGGATTAGAAATGAAGAAGTTATACTCAAAATACTATCTAAAGAAAAACAGTCAAAACTGACACTTTACCGACTTCATGTCAGAATTTGAAGGTTTTTTAGGCTAAATTGCCAATAGGTTCCTTCATAAAACTTGTAGATTTAAGTCTCTAGTTAAATTTAAAACAAGAATTGACCCGATCGGAGCTCTATAGCTCAAGATATTTCAAAATCATTGAAGTATATTCAGACTTTATCGATCGACCATCACACTTTGATTCAATCCACTTTTTATAATTTAAAAGCAATACCGACCCATCAGGTATAAAAAGATAGAAAATTTTCTTAGGAGTTTATCGCTTAAAAAATCAGCTTAATCGGAGGTCTATGCAAAAAGTTATGGCCAAAAGAAGGAAGTGAAGTCGGTCGGCCAAGAACCGACCCCAAAGGCGGGCGAGCGCCTCGTCTCGCCCGGGGGCGAGCGCCTCGCAGCCCGACCTATCAGACTTCAAACCCTCATAACTTTTTACTCCGAGCTCCAAATCAGACAAGGTTTGATTCGTTGGAAAGATGAGAGAAAACTCTACAATTTTCAAGAAGAACTCAAAGACAAGCTCAGACACTAAAGGAATCAAAAGTTTACTCCAAGACTGATCGACTAGCTCTTCCTAAACAGTATCATAACTTGCAAACACCATAACTTTTGATCCAGAACTCCAAATTTATCAAACTTGGTGTCTATGGAAAGGTAAAAGAACGTTCTACAACTTCCCTGAAAATCACCGATCCAATTTCCAACTCTATAAGGGTCAAAAGTGGACTCAAACCTCTCTACTAAAATCTACCATTTAGACAGCACCTGCACTTAATTCTAACAACTCATATCTACCAATTAACACACCCTAAAATAGCTCATACTACATCATGGAAAGCTCTACAACTCGCCTAACCCCCTCAAGGAGTTTAAATGATCCTATTCGACCTATAACAACTCAAAATTTGGCTGAATGCACAATATATCCAAAATTGACCACATCAGCCCAGAAGTTCAACAGCTCACAAACCTTAGCAAATTTCCAGCGAGTTATCCCAATACAAAACCCAACAGCAACTCAAAAATTAAAAAGACTCATACACCTTCCTTTTTCAAGGTCATACATATATCACAATTCAATACATACACATGCATAAGAGAGTACTAGAGCTCTCATTCTCCTTTCCAATCGTATGAGTTCAAGCACAGCTTTAGTTACATATCAGCATATTCATCATATCCATCAAGAATCAAGTACAAAATACAAAATATGAGATGCTCAATGCTTAATATGCTTATAAAGCTATCCAAAAGCTAGTTACTAACTTAATACAAAAATGTCTAAAGTCTTGGAGTTATGCCCGATGCCTTGCAAGGTTCCGCGATCAACTAGAATTTGCACCTGAGGAGGGAGAATGGGGTGAGCAAAACACGGCTCAATGGCTAACACCTTTATAGCTATCGAGTAATGAGCCATACAACAATAAAGAATCTAAAACATTAGCAATCTATCATGTAAAGTCCAAATAGCTGAACTTCATCACATAAATCATAAATTAACCAAAATCATCACATAAAGCATAACATGAAATCTTCTATCAATTTAAAACACATATTATGCATCATAATCACCAAAATGATGAAATGCAAACAATTGGCTCGAGAGTTCCATAAACACGACAGAAATCGAAGTTTACCGTAAACACGATGAGTCCGATTTCTCAGGATCTCGTGGCCTCAAGCGGGCAGCCGGGAGAAGGCTAGGGGGGGTCATCGTGCATGAGACTAACGAAACAGGTTCTCTCTCGCCCAATCACAACCAATTTATGCTCACATATTCAAACACAAGGATAGCATTTTATGCTTCTTTCATTCTATCGAATCATCATAGTTTCATATTTGTCTTTCAAATCAAAGAAAATACACTTTCAATATACACACAATTTAACAAAGATTGCACACATAGGGCATTTGGCTATTACACAACAACTATAAAAATGTTACCCACCTAACGTCGGAATCCGAATTTAAGATTGCCCTTCCTCCTTGTCTTGAGTGGGGTTTTCTTGATTTCTTTCAATTAAAACATACTCCATTCAATGAATATATTCTAAAAGAAAGGCATAGCATTCATAAATCAAGCAAGGATAAAATAAACTTTAAACCTAACCTACCCATAAGCCATCTATGCTAGAATAATCAAAATCTTAACTTAGAAATCCTAAAATCCCTTTGATTCCACCTTCTCTTCTTTCTTTCTTCAAACCCTACACAAACCCTAACTTCCATTTCCTCCCATTCTTGAATCTAACATAAGCAAAGATGGACTTACCTCCCACAAGTAGATTTCTCTTATTTTTCTTCTTCTTTCTTCCTCCCTTCAAGCTTCCTACGACTCTCCCTTTTCCTCTTGGCCGAAACCCCCTTTCTCCTTGGCTCACGTTTTTGCTTCCTCTCCTTTGGTTCTTACGACACTTGCTTCTTCTCCTTAACAACTTACTTCGCTTATTTCTCAATTTAAAGCCTACCTCAAAAACTACATAGTTTTCAACTCTCCTTAACTTACAATGCTCTTGGGCTCTCCTCCTTCTACTTATCGCATTAACCTCAAAAGCTCATTCTTCCTTACAAGCCCTTATGTAACATCCCGTCCCCGATGGGAAGGGTAAATTGATCAATTGGGACAGGCTAGTTATTTGCAGTGCATATTTTGAATTAAACATTTATTTTGACCTCTAATTTTAGAGGAATGAGTCATTGGTTCATACACATGTAGGTACATGCATTCATGATATTTTTCCCGACAATTATTTGTGATTGTGATGGGATTTGTGAAAACGATGTGATTTATGATTTATTGGGAATTATGGAACATTTGGTTTGAATAGTTGAATTGGAAATGTTTAGAGTGACCGTCAATTGATAATGACCCTTAGGAATTTTTGTAGAAATTCAGGAGAAGAAGTCCGGACCGGAAAATCCTCCGAGTGACGGACCGATAGATTTTATAGTACCGAAATAATTGTCAAATGGAAAAGGAAAATTTGATATATGACTTTAGGAGTTTTATTATGTCGAGCCATTGAAATTTGGAGAATGAATTGGACTGGAAATGATTGTGAAAAGAGGAAGAGATTTAAATGTATTGTGAGGAAAATTACTAGAGACTTAATTGTTTTACCTTAAATGCCTTAAGTTTCATAATTGGGAGAAAAAGAAATCTTTCTCTCCTAGGGCTCGATCATTTCTCCTTCGATCGATCCTCCTTCTTCCCCTTGGTGATCTTCGATCTTTGCCTCTCCTCTTGCTTGCTCCCTTCTTATTGTAAAGACCGACCATAAGCCTTGAAAAGATGAAGTTTTGTGTGGCTATGGGAGAGAACCGAAGGCGTTAGGGCTTGGAGGAGATTTGTCGAGAGTTGAAGATTTGAGCTTGATTTTGGGTAAGTAAATGGTTTAATGTTGTTTAATGTTGTTAGAATGCATTCATGGGTTTTATTGTGAAAGGTTGGGGTAGTTATGGGTGAACTGTAACTGGTTTTAGAGAGAGAAATGAAAAGGAGAATCGGAGAAGACGACCGCACGTCGTGACGAGCGGGAATTTTATACGTCGCGACGAGCCTAGATGGGACGTCGCGACGAGAGAACGTCGTGACAAAGGAATTTCTGCACGTCGCGACGAGCATGGGTTGACGTCGCGACAAGCGATTAGACGCCGCGGCGAGGGACCTTTTTCTGAACTGAAATGGTTTAGTCTTTGAGGCATAGCTAATGGTGTAGACCTCCAATTGAGGTGATGTTTGATTCGTTATGACCTAAAGAAAGAGGTCTACTATTAAGGAAAAGAATGAGAATTTGAATTCAGGTTTAGAGATCGCAATTAGTGAAAGACAGTTAAGAGTGTGATTGAAATTCAACCTAAGGATTGTTCTTGGTAATTGGGGTATAATTGTGAGGTCCCTAAATGTAAAGAAAGGCTATTGGAATCTAGAACTGAGCATAAAAGGTGAATTTGATCTAGAGAATAGTGATATTGATTTTGAGGTAATATCCTAGTGGATATGACGTGATAAATTGACTGGATATTAGAATTGAAATTTGGGAGTTTCGTAATATGTTATTGAATTGAAACGAGTCTTTATTGATCAATTGAGTGGAAAGTTAGATCTGACAAAAGAAAGTGGAAATTGGGAAATAGCACCGGGAATGTCATGAATAAGCATAGTACATCTTTTATTCAACGCATGTGCATCATTAAATTATTTTGACTATGCATTTTGTAATGGAAATTAATTGACTGTTATAGAGGCTCCGAGGGATCGATATTCCACGGACATTGCTGGGACTTCCAGGCTGTAGCTCAGAAGTACAGGTGAGTAACCTAGTTGGTTCCTCAATCTATGTGTGTTAAATATTATGCACTGATGCCATGTGGAGATAATGGATGGATATGTGTGCTTGATTTTGATTGATTTCGGACCATGGGTGTCCGAAATATTGAGAACTTGATATTGAAGTGCTATTGTGTATAAATGATCATGAATGCATCAATGAAATAAAATTGTAAATGTTTATGACTAAAATACCGGACCGAAGGTCCGAAGGAATGGGAAATGGCACTGAACCATAAATGACTGTAAATGGAAATTGGAGCATATGCATTCATGCATGAGAGCATGATCAGATAATGACAACAGTGACCGGGCAATAACGTAAGAGCCACAGCTCATCAGTATTAAGCTTTAAGCCCACGAAACACTATTATCGAATCAACCTCGAGCTCAAGGGGAGTTAGTGCATACCCTGAGGGCTCTCCTACTCCCTAGACGCGTCTGATTACTGATCACTGATAGGCGCTCGGTCACAATACCGTAATAAATTGGAAAGTGTCACATGTGCATTGCATATATAAATGATTAAATGTGGATAGTGTGATATTTCTGAAAGTGATAATATGTGATACTGTGAATTGTGTGAATATGCATGAGTTGAGTGAACCATCGGTGATGGTTTCTCACTGAGTTCGCAAACTCACCCAACATTGCAAATATTTTTCAGGGATCGAAGAGTACCCCGTTAGAGAAACGGGAGTATGATTTCTGCAAGCAAGTCAGAGTTCGAGGTTGGGATCAGTTCACGTCTGCATTAGGGTTATTCTGTTTTTGTATAAGATTTGTATTTCTGCGATTTCTGCAGAATAGTACTGTCATTGTAGAGGGCCCCAATTGATAAATGTCATAATTGTAATGTGATTATTGGAATTGTGTTTTAATTGAAATGTTTTGTATAAGAGTGGGCCCATTATGGTTATTGATATATGCGCACTCGATTTGTTTTCCAAATGAAAAATGCTTTACTGAGTTTTTGAACTGTTTTGACTGCTCTAGCATACCACACTCGTGAGGCACGGGCTCGGATATCACCATCGATATCAGGTTCGGGTCTTGCGGGAGTGGGATTCTACATTTGTGGTATCAGAGCCCAGAAGTACAATCTTACATAGGTATTCTGAAAATTTGGGTCAAGTTACATACATTTAAGTCAGGTCACGGCAGACAGTGACAACTGATCCCCAATCTAGCATATGAGTCACCTGTATGAGCCTGTATCAATTATTTAAGTTGTTAGAAATAGCAAGGAAAAGGATGATATGTTGGAAAGTGATAAATGGAAGTTGTGGATATCGGGAATTAAGAAAAAGAGTATGATTCGATTTGACAAATAGAGATTAAGTGTATTGTTATTGGTGGATATATATTATGAAATGCAACATCAGAGTTATATTGAAGTATATCCTTGATCGTGGGATAGATATGAATATATATACTTGTGGATCGATATAGGAAAATAGCAAGGTGTTAGAAATGGCAAGATTGAAAGTGTATAAGCAAAGTGGATGAAATTAAAATGTTCTATGATTTAGAGAGGCTATAATTGGGTTTGATTTCCGTGATGAGAGTTATGAATAAGAGTTTATGACTTAGAGTCAGACTATGTTAGTGGGGAAGCGAGAATGATTGTACATCTATGATATTGATTTGAGTGTGAAAAATTCATGGGTATGATGAGATAGTGAAAAGATTGAAATATAAGACGATGATAAGGGTAGATGAAAAAAAAAAGTTGTCTAGGGTCAATTGATTTGCCTATGTGAATGCACATCTGATAATAGGAGCCCCATAACAAGTGAACATATTATTTGTCTCATATGTGTGGTAATGATATTGGAAGTCACCAGTGAATTGGTGAATAATTGCTAGTCATAGTTCTTATAGTTTAAAGTTCAATATGAGTTAGAATAAGAAATGAAAGTGTTTATAGTGATCATTTGGGAATGAATGGAAATTGTTATATGTTAAGGACTTGATCATGGCATAATTGATCTTCATGGGATATTATGAGTTATAGCTAACATTGATTTCCTACGGCATTGTGATTGGCTGACAAGAAATGAGATGATTGTTGATGATTAGGAGTTCCATGAGCAGTATCAATGAAAGTAGTGAGAAATCTTCTTCCAAGAAGAGTTTCCTTGAATTGGATTAAGTCGATCAAATGATTACAATGGAAAAATTTAGTAATGAAAGGACAAATTGGAGATAAATTTGAAATGAACGAAAAGTCATTATTGGGAGTCCTGATCCTAGCGGAGACTCAAGTGTAAGAATAGAATCTGCTACTGAGAAGGTATGCACTATGTTAGTGTAAAGAATCTGATTATGTAATAGGATTATTGAAAAATAAAGAGACATTAGTCATGGATATGAGGAGAATATTGATTCACAAATATTTTTGTAAAAATGTTCGGAAAGTACAAGTGGATTTGATGAATGTGTTATCAACCCAGTTTGTAATTATGGCAATTAATTGAAAAAAATGTGGAGAAGCTAGTGCAAAGGAACATGTGTTAGAGTAGATTATTATGAATCTGAGATAGTGTAAGAGAATTGTTCCTCATTGGAGAAATTCGATTTTTTTTAAGAGTTAGGAAAGTTAATCAAGGGTATAAGGAATTTATTATGCTATCGAAGAGTAAAGGGTTTCAATTGTATTTAGATTGGAAAGTGACTATGATCATTAATGATACATCAAATGCATTTGGAGAGTGAAGAAGAATAGTTAACACAGTCGAGGAAATTTCATATTATGAAAGCTTCATAAAAGTGAATTTTAGTTAAATCAAATAAATTGTGGATGTATTAGTATTCGAACATCGCACATTGGGAGACTTAATGATGATAGAGGTAATGAATAAATGCGAGATTTGCAAGAGACATATGTATACGGGATATGGAGTTATTCGAACTAGCTGTATGCTGGATACGCTCAGAAGTTGTTAAAGGTTTTCTGGTCTTAGCTAATTGACAGAATTGATTGAGGAAGAACGTGTGAATTATATGACTGATGATGGTAAAAAGAGATATTTGAGATATGTACAATTCGAGTTCTGATGGTAGTACTTTAATTTGGAGACTTTGCATTATTTGACGAAGTTTCCCTGTAAAGGTTGCAATGCGATCTATAGAAATAGTATAAAGTGGTTTTATGTGCACCGGGACAAGTATAATCTCATGAGCTGCTTTGTGACTGGTAACTTGAAATTTATTGTACTGGATATTGTTTTGAAAGTTTGGAGATTCTATTCGTACAAAATCATTTTTAGAGATATCTATGGATATGCAAATTGATAATCGATAATTGGTCAAGATGTTTCGGGAGTTTGAAAGAATTGAAAAGGATTATGCGATTGAATATTTCGAAATTAAGCTAGTGAAGCGATAATGTATTGAATAGAAAAGTTAATGATAGAAGATCATAATTTGGGCAATACAGTTATAAAATCTAGTGTAATACTGAGTGCAACTGTTAAGCTAGCAAGGGGTAAAAAGAAAGTATGATTAGCTATTAGAATTCCAAATCAGATGTGTATAAAAAGGATTGGAAAAACCCGAATTGAGGATTTAGAATTTGCGAACCTTATGGAGGAATTGCTAATGAATCCAACTTTTGAGAAAATGATATTTATGACTGGATTAAGAAGTATGTGTAAAATCCGCTAAAGGAACTGTTAGAGAAAACTTAAGGAATAATCGAAGCTTTATGTTCTAGTAAGAATTTATTGAAAGAGTAATAGAAGGTTTAGAATGTGAAATCGAATGATTATATGTGTGATAATCCAACAGACTTGATTGCTGGAGATAAATGTGAAACTGATACCTTTAAACTTTATTGAGACATGAAATTGATGTATAGTCCAGATTGATTGTGGGTATATCAATTGTCTTATTGGTGATACCATTCAATAGTCGAAAGCCACAATTGATTGAAATAATGTTGATAAATGAAATGAATCTGTAATAGGGGTTAAATGATCCTAATTAATGATAACGAGTCGAGTTGATTATATTGAGGTTATTAGAATCTTATGAGAAACCCTAAAGAGATGTAATTTAATAAGCGATAAATGAAATGTCTCGAAGTGTATCGCCTCGGCTAAAACGCATAGATGGAGACAAAGGTAAATGGGAGACTGAAATAGTTATAAGTGGCCTCTATGTGATTGGGGTGTGATTAGATTGGTAAGTCAGTCTAAAACCTAAAAGATGATTCGGATTTGCAAAGTGTTACTTGGACAGGATTAGGAAGTATTATTATGATATGATATATGTGTTATTGATATCGAAAGTGAAGAATGGTGAGAAATCATGAGGAAATAGTTAAGACAGTGTAAAATTTGAGAAAGATTAAAAGAGTGATCGATTGTATTGATTTAAGTTAATTGGCAAATTTTGGTCATGTAGCGTAATAAGTGTGAAACAATATGTAAGCGATCGAAACAATTCCCCCTGCCTTTCTGATTCATTATATATGAAATTTCGAGGACGAAATGTTTTTTAGGAGGGGAGAATTGTAACATCCCGTCCCCGATGGGAAGGGTAAATTGGTCAATTGGGACAGGCTAGTTGTTTGCATTGCATATTTTAAATTAAACATTTATTTTGACCTCTAATTTTAGAGGAATGAGTCATTGTTTCATGCACATGTAGGTACATGCATTCATTGTATTTTTCCCGACAATTATTTGTGATTGTGATGGGATTTGTGAAAACGATGTGATTTATGATTTATTGGGAATTGCGGAACATTTGGTTTGAATAGTTGAATTGAAAATGTTTAGAGTGACCGTCAATTGATAATGACCCTTAGGAATTTTTCTAGAAATTCGGGAGAAGAAGTCCGGACCGAAAAATCCTCCGAGTGACAGACCGATCGATTTTATAGTACCGAAATAATTGTCAAATGGTAAAGGAAAATTTGATATATGACTTTAGGAGTTTTATTATGTCGAGCCATTGAAATTTGGAGAATGAATTGGACTAGAAATGATTGTGAAAAGAGGAAGAAATTTAAATGTATTGTGAGGAAAATTACTAGAGACTTAATTGTTTTACCTTAAATGCCTTAAGTTTCATAATTGGGAGAAAAAGAAATCTTTCTCTCCTAGGGCTCGATCATTTCTCCTTCGATCGATCCTCCTTCTTCCCCTTGGTGATCTTCGATCTTTGCCTCTCCTTTTGCTTGCTCCCTTCTTATTGTAAAGATCGACTGTAAGCCTTGAAAAGATGAAGTTTTGTGTGGCTATGGGAGAGAACCGAAGGTGTTAGGGCTTGGAGGAGATTTGTCGAGAGTTGAAGATTTGAGCTTGATTTTGGGTAAGTAAATGGTTTAATGTTGTTTAATGTTGTTAGAATGCATTCATGGGTTTTATTGTGAAAGTTTGGGGTAGTTATGGGTGAACTGTAACTGGTTTTAGAGAGAGAAATGAAAAGGAGAATCGGAGAAGACGACTGCACGTCGCAACGAATAATAATTTAGACGTCGCGACGAGCGGGAATTTTATACGTCGCGACGAGCCTAGATGGAACGTCGCGACGAAGGAATTTCTGCACGTCACGATGAGCATGGGTTGACGTCACGACGAGTGGACGTCGCGACGAGCGATTAGACGCCGCGGCGAGGGACCTTTTTCTGAACTGAAATGGTTTAGTCTTTGAGGCATAGCTAATGGTGTAGACCTCCAATTGAGGTGATATTTGATTCGTTATGACTTAGAGAAAGAGGTCTACAATTGAGGAAAAGAATGAGAATTTGAATTCAGGTTTAGAGTTCGCTATTAGTGAAAGACAGTTAAGAGTGTGATTGAAATTCAACCTAAGGATTGATCTTGGTAATTGGGGTATAATTGTGAGGTCCCTAAATGTAAAGAAAGGCTATTGGAATCTAGAACTGAGCATAAAAGGTGAATTTGATCTAGAGAATAGTGATATTGATTTTGAGGTAATATCCTAGTGGATATGATGTGATAAATTGACTGGATATTAGAATTGAAATTTGGGACTTTCGTAATATGTTATTGAATTGAAACGAGTCTTTATTGATCAATTGAGTGGAAAGTTAGATATGACAAAAGAAAGTGAAAATTGGGAAATAGCACCGGGAAAGTCATGAATAAGCATAGTACATCTTTTATTCAAGGCATGTGCATCATTAAATCATTTTGACTGTGCATTTCTTAATGGAAATTAATTGACTGTTATAGAGGCTCCGAGGGATCGATATTCCACGGACATTGCTGGGACTTCCAGGCTGTAGCTCGGAAGTATAGGTGAGTAAACTAGTTGGTTCCTCAATCTATGTGTGTTAAATATTATGCACTGATGCCATGTGGAGATAATAGATGGATATGTGTGCTTGATTTTGATTGATTTCGGACCATGGGTTTCCGAAATATTGAGAACTTGATATTGAAGTGCTATTGTGTATAAATGATCATGAATGCATCAATGAAATAAAATTGTAAATGTCTATGACTGAAATACCGGACCGAAGGTCCGAAGGAATGGGAAATGGCACTGAACCATAAATGACTGTAAATGGAAATTGGAGCATATGCATTCATGCATGAGAGCATGATCAGATAATGACAGTTGTGACCGGAGCAGCCAACGTAAGAGCCACAAGCTCACTGTATTAGGACTTTAAGCCCACCGAAACACTGTTACTGAACCGAGCCTCGAGCTCGAGGAGAGTTAGTGCATACCCTGAGGGCTCTCCTACTCCCTAGACGCGTCTGATTACTGATCACTGATAAGCGCTCGGTCACAAAACCGTAATAAATTGGAAAGTGTCACATGTGCATTGCATATATAAATGATTAAATGTGGATAGTGTGATATTTCTGAAAGTGATAATATGTGATACTGTGAATTGTGTGAATATGCATGAGTTGAGTCAACTATCGATGATGGTTTCTCACTGAGTTCGCAAACTCACCCAACATTGCAAATATTTTTCAGGGATCGAAGAGCACCCCGTTAGAGAAACGGGAGTATGATTTCTGCAAGCAAGTCAGAGTTCGAGGTTAGGATCAGTTCACGTCTGCATTAGGGTTATTCTGTTTTTGTATAAGATTTGTATTTCTGCAATTTCTGCAGAATAGTACTGTCATTGTAGAGGGCCCCAATTGATAAATGTCATAATTGTAATGTGATTATTGGAATTGTGTTTTAATTGAAATGTTTTGTATAAGAGTGGGCCCATTATGGTTATTGATATCTGCGCAAATGAAAAATGCTTTACCGAGTTTTTGAACTGTTTTGACTGCTCTAGCATACCACACTCGTGAGGCACGAGTTCGGATATCACCATCGATATCGGGTTCGGGTCTTGCGGGAGTGGGATGCTACACCTTATTTGACTCATATGGCTCTACACATATCACAAGCCTACTACCAATTATTCCAATTAATTCTAATCCTTCACTTTAACTTCAAAATTCTAATTCCCAACCATACTTGCTAAATCCATGACTCAACAAAAAATATATATATATATATATATACATAATTAAAACACTTAAAGCAAAATAAAGAGTAATTACAGTAATCGAATAAATAAATAAATCAATAAATAATCAATTAAATAAATGAAAAAAAATTTCGGGGCCCAACAATTGCTTGCTCTGCCTCTTCTTCGCCCAAGCATCGTAGCAGTGGCCAGTCATAAGATCGCTTGTATAGGGTGCCATTAATGACCGCATATTCGGCCGCCTTTATTCTCAGTTTCTTGGCCTCCAACGTTTCTTCCAGTTGTGTTCCCTCTAGGAGGTACCATCTGATCGGTTCCATCCAACTCGATCGATCGGTATTTACATCAAGCACTTCCTTGGCTTTCTGAATGCTAGGGCGGTCTAGTCATTCGATCAGAACGTTATTTTTGGCATCTCGATCGGAAGTCATTTTGGAAAGCGCATATGCCTTAGCATTTTGAGCTCGTTCTATCCTACTGATCGAGTACTGCTCGAAATTGCTTAACTCCTGCTTTACCAGCTCCAGGTACTTCATCATGGTGCTCCCCTTGGTTTCATACTGCCCAGTGACTTGATCGACCACTATTTGGCTATCGCTATATACCTTCAGATATTTTACCTCCATTTCCTTGGCCAATTAGAGGCCGGCTATCAGAGCCTCGTATTCTGCTTTGTTATTGGAGGCCTTGAATTCTAGCCGAAGATCATATTCCACCTTTTCTTCCATGTGCAGGCTGATTAATACTACTCCTGCTCCGCATCCTTCAGCGTTGGACAACCCGTCAACAAATAAGCTCCACGCAGGGCATTGCTCACCCTGCGAGTTAGGTTGACTCATTTCTGCAATGAAGTCTGCCAACACCTATGCCTTAATCGTCGTCCGAGGCTTATATTGTATATCAAACTCCCCCAGCTCTACTGCCCACTTTATTAGTCGACCCGAGGTTTCGGGCTTTTGAAGGCACTGCCTGAGGAGTTGGTCGGTCCATACCTCGATGGTATGACTCTGGAAGTAAGGTCTTAGCTTCCGTGCTGTCGTTATTAAGGAGAAGGCCAACTTTTTTATAGGCGCATATCGCGTTTCTGGTCCGGTCAACACCTTGCTGACGTAGTAGATCGGGCGTTGCTCATTTCCCTCCGATCGAACAAGGACTGCGCTGATCGACCCCTCCGTAACTGCCAAGTATAGAATCAGATTTTCCCCCTCAATTGGGCTTTGCAGGATGGGTGGGCTAGATAGATATTGCTTCAAATGTTGGAATGCTCTTTTGCATTCATCCGGCCACTGAAACTGGGTCACATCCGCTTTCCTTAAAATTTTGAAAAACGGGAGGCATTTGTGTCCCATCCTGGAAACGAATCTGCTCAGGGAGACTATCCGACTGGTCAATATCTACACTTCTTTCAAGCATTGCGGCGAAGGCATTTGGACGATGGCTTCGATTTTCTCTAGATTAGCTTCAATCCCCCGCTGAGTAATCATAAACCCCAGGAATTTTTCGGATGCCACACCAAAGACGCACTTTTCCGGGTTCAGCTTCATCTGAAATTTGTTAAGGGTCTGGAAGACTTCTTTGAGATCTTCCACATGCTCCGCGGCCGTCTTACTTTTGACCACCATATCATCCACATCGGCCTTGACTGATCGACCGATCTGTTTCTTAAAAACTTCCATGACGAGCCGCTGATAGGTGGCCCCTGCATTCTTCAAGTCGAAAGGCATTACTTGGTAGCAATATGTGCCCTGGTCAGTTATAAAGGCGGTCTTCTCTTCATCTTCGAGACTCATTTGAATCTGATGGTAGCCCGAGAAGGCATCCAAAAAGCTGAGGAGTTCATACCCCGACATGGAGTCCACTAGCTGGTCGATTTTGGGCAGAGGAAAACTGTCTTTTGGGCACGCTTTGTTTAAATCAGTGAAGTCAATACACATTCTCCACTTTCCGTTTTTCTTCTTTACGAGTACGACTTTGGCCAACCATTCCGGATATTTGACTTCCCGAATGAACCGGGTGCTGAGTAGCTTTTCTATTTCCTTCTCAATCACCTCCTGGCGCTCTTTGCTTTGCCACCGCTTCTTCTGTCTAACTGGCTTGTAATCTTGTCGAATACCGAGAGAATGCGATGCGATCGATCGTGAAATTTCGGGCATGTCGCTCGGTACCCAGGCGAAGACCGATCTATTTTCTACCAAGCAGTCCATAATTTATTTAACTAGGCCCTTCTGAAGCTTAGAACCTAGATTTGTGAATTTGGAGCGGTCGGCTTCATCCAGTATAACCCGTTGCGTTTCTTCCACGGGGTTCATTCTTTCCGTCTCCTCATCGACTCTCACGTCAAGAGAGCTCGTCAGGACTACCACCCTGTCAAGTGTTTTTGTTTTCGCTAGGTAGCATTCCCTAGCGATTCTCTGCTGACCCCTGATAATTCCGATTCCATGGGTCGTTGGGAATTTCATTGCTTGGTAGTAGGTGGAGTGTAACATCCCATCTCCAATGGGAAGGATATTTTGGTAAATTGGGACGGGCTAGGAGTATTGAATTATATCTCGGCATGCATATACAGCATATAGCCTCTATGATTGATGGTTTGTTGCACTTGCACATGGTATACATGCATTCGTGACATTTTCCGGCTTAGGTTTCAAATTGAGATCTTTTGTGAAATTTATGGGATAATTGTACTTGAAAAATTATATGGAGTGCGCCATTGAGTGTTTTACATTTTTAGGGATTTATGGAAATTTTTCTGGAATTGTCCGGAGAAAATTCCCGGACCGGCAAAATCGTCGGTAAATGGCCTAAATGTGTTTTTGTTGTGGAAAATGTGGTTTTCGTGTTTGAACAATTATTGGGAGTGGACTGTCATATGTTTTACAATTTTGGAAAATTTAGGTAATTTTCAAAAAACGATTCGGGGAAATTTCCGGACCGAAAAATAATCGCCAAGTGGCGAACCGGTTGAATTTCTACTGATATTTGGTCCTAAGCTATTAAATATCATGGTGGGACCCAAAAGTGAGCCCTTCATTCTTGTTGGAACCGAAAATTTGCTTGATTTAGCTTAGGATTTGTTTGACTTTTTTCAAAAATTGGAATGATAGGTTTGATATTTTTTTTAGGTGGACTAATGGTTTATTGCCACCTAAACCTTCTATTAATGCTCCTTATCCCTCTCCATCGGTTATGCCTCCATAAAGAGTGAGAGATGAGTGTTTATGACTATCAACCGAAACTCTCCTCCATTATTTTCTTCACCATCGATTTTTTTTCCTCCTTTAAAGTGAAATCTTCCTTCAAAACAAAAAGAGCTCCTTCATGAAATCAAGTTATGCTCTTGCCATGGTGATGATCTCTTGCATAGGGTTGGAAGAAGAGGTTAGAAAGAATAGGAAAGAAAGAAGTGAAGAGAATTAAAGAGAGAAGTGAAGATTGGAAGCTTAGTAGGTAAGGTTTCTTTTAAGCTTTAAATGATGTTTTAAGTAGGAATTAAATTCCATGGTAGTTAGAAGCATTAATGGGAGTTATGGCATGTTTATTATGATTCTTGATGCTTGAAATGAATGAAAATTAGAAGTGAAATTGTTGGGTATAAGGTTAGGTTTTAGTAAGAATTGATGAAGGAAATGAGTGTTTTTAACTTGATTTTAATTGCATATTGATGATTGATTTTACTTAGAAATGAAGAATTGAGTGCTGCAAAATTTTGAGTATTAGTCCTAGTGAATGTATGAATGTTGTAAGAACTGATTTTGTGTTCATTTGGATGCTTAATGATGTGGTATTGGCATTGGAAATGATAGAAGCTAAGTTTAGTACCAAAGCTGGAAATTTAGGTTTTTGACCTACCATACTGTTTTGAGCATAACTAATTGTATGGTTATGAAAATAAGGTGAGGTTTGTGCCCAATGAAACTTTGGGATGTTGGCTTCAACTTTGTGTGAAATAGGTGGTGTTAAATTGTAATGTTAGAAGGGTGAATTTTTGCATGGAAAGTTTCTGTTTGTAGGGTCTGTGAACAGTACCCGCATATATGACCTGATTATTTTGCTGATTTTTCTAAATTAATTGAGATGGAATGTGGGAAAATGGTCTGCATGGAAGTTGTAGCATATTGAGTTAGCTTTCCATTGCTACTGATCTTGCTAATTTTAGAGTTGTATATTGGGAGATATGAACTGATTTCTATTGATTGGTTTTATGCTTTTGGAGAAACCTAGTCAAAGTGTTGATTTTGTGAGCTTTCTATTTGGGAGCAATTTTAACAATTTATGTGAACTGAATTGGTGTGAGTGATCTTCTGCAAAGTTGTAGAGGAAGAAATTACCTTGAAAATGATATATGGTGTGTAATTTTTAGAGGTCAGAGTTGGGAGTTACGATTTTGCAAAAACTGACCCTGCATTAGGTTGTGAATTGCTGATAATAGCAGTAACTTCCATAACAGTTTTGGCATTGTTAGAAATCGAATTGGAAATTTAGTTCTTCATGAAAATTGAAGTTTGAGATCTTATCTTTTCAGGAATATAAGATTGTGATTTTTGTGACATTTGTGCTAAGTGAATTACTGTTTGTAAAATTACTGTCCAGATTGGTTGATTTCAGTAGACTGATTCTTTGTTGAATTGTTTGACCTAGTTAGTTATGGAATTTGATTTTGGGTTGTTCATGAAAGTTGTAGATGACATTGTGAACTTATTGACCATATTTATGTGGTAATTTCTGGCTGAAGGATCTGAGAGTTATGGAATTTGCAATGTACTGTCTGTTTTAATGAGATTTGAGTAGGCAGTAGCTTTGAAGGGATTTTTGACACCCTTAGCGGTGAAATTGATTTTTATGGTCTTCTTGAGAATTGTAGAGGGTTTCATGATCTTTCCAATGAGATATAGTTGGTAATTTTCTGAATTGTGTGCAATGAGTTATTGGTGTTGAAAGTTGGCTTGAAATCAGGAAAATAAAGAAGGGAATAAGGGTTATATATATATATATAGATATTAATTGTTTAATGTGAATTTTGGTTTCTTTTGTCAATTTCCTCTCCGTCCTACATCCGATTGACCTGATTCTTGAGGCATCGGATTTGTAAGATATTGAATTTTATTTTATCAGAAATTGGGAATTTTAGGCGGAAATTGGCGTGGGTCCAATAATTGGCTGTGATCCTTTGTTTTATTTATTTTGGATCAATCGAGGTCCGAATTGAGTCTTTGTCGATGGCTATAGATTTCTAATTTTGAGACGGTTTTTTTTTATGATTGAAATTTGGATTTAGGGCTGGAAATCTCATGAACATGCATTATACACTTACATGTGCATTATTACTAGTTCGGATTGGATAATTAGTGATCGGATTCCTCTCTGCTTGTTATAGAGGCACAGTTGGAGCGTCGACCTACCAATGTTGCAGAGACTTCCCGGCAATAGCTCGGAAGTAATAGGTGAGTAACCTAGTTGGTTCCTCAATCTATATGTGATGAAAATGATGTGGTTATGTCATGTGGAGATAATGGAGGGATTATGTATGTTTATTTTTGATTGATTTCGGACCATAGGTGTCCGAAGTATTGGAAACTTGTTATCGAAATGCTACTTGTGTGTAACTGTTTGTGAATGTTTGCATTGGAGATCTCGGACCAAAGGTCCGAGGAAATGGGAAATTGATATTGAAGTGTTAGTTGTCTGTTTTGATACATGGGATGTGACTATCAATGTGATATGGTAGGATGCAATAAATTGGAAATGTATATGATTGAAATACCGGACCGAAAGTTCGAGGATATGGCAAATAACATTGACTTGTAAATGGAAATTGGAACATGTGCATTGCATGCATCAAAGTATGATCAGATAAAGGCAGTTGTGACCGGAGCAGCCACCGTATCAGGGCATATCACGCCCAACGTATATGAGAGCTTTCAGCTCAACGCACAGGACCTCAGGTCCAACGTATTCAGAGCCTCAGGCTCAATGTATTAGGGCTTTAAGCCCAACGAAATTTCAGAGCCACTGGCTCACCGTTATTGAGCTCAGGCGCACGGTCACAACAATGAAATAAAAATGGAAAGGGTCTTATATGCATTGCATATATGGTATGATTAAATGTGGACTGTATGAAAGGCGATACGCCTTACATTTGTGAATTGTGATTGTATGTGATAATTGGTAAAGTGTGTATATATGCATGAATTGAGTGAACCATCGATGATGGTTTCTCACTGAGTTCGCAAACTCACCCAACATTGCAAATATTTTTCAGGGATCGCAGATTATCCCGTTAGACACGGAGTATAGTCTTGATTGCAAGTCGAGTTAAGGTCGGGATCGATTCACGTGCGCATTTGTGTCTTTTGAATTATATGTAAATTTGTATTTCCATGAAGATTCAGATGGTATTGCGGAGTGCCCGATTGATTAATGTTGTATTATATTTTGATTCCGAAATTATGTTTTGATTAAAAATGATTTACAGATTAGAACGGCCCAAATTATTTACTTGATATTTACTTTCGATGGGTTTTTAATATATATATATATATATATATATATATATATACCAAGTTTTAAATCAGATTATCGCTTCTAAGATACCACCCTCACAGTCGCGGGCTCGGATATCACCGTCGATGTTGGGTTCGAGTCTCGTGAGAGTGGGATGCTACATTTAGGTATCGAGCCGTAAGTACAATCTTACATGGGCTTTACAAAAAAAAAAAAGTGTCAAGTTACGTGCATTTAAGTCATGTCATGGCAGATAGTGATAACTGATCCCTAGTGTAGTATGTGAGTCGTATGCATAAGTATGTCTTAGTCGTTTAAACGGTTAGAAAAAAGTGAGAAAAAGGATAATGTGTTAGAATGTGATAAAAGGAAGAAATGGATATCGCAAAGAGGAAAAAGTGTATGGTTCGATCGACAGATTTAATATTTAGTGTCTTTGGTATTGACGGATATATTGTGAAATACAATATTGGAGTTATATTGGGTATATCCTTGAATATGAGTTAGAAATAAAGATTATAGTTGTACATTAATAGAGGAAAATAGAGATGTGGTAATGGTAAGATTTCCAGTGTATAAGGTAAATGACAATAAAGTGTTCTATGATACGTAAAAGTTACAATTGGGATTGATTACGTGATGAGAGTTATATATAAGGATTGGTGATTTGGAGTCAAAATATATTAAGTGCCAAATCAAGAATGATTTCATATCTGTGATATTGATTTGAGTGCGGAAATATATGGGTATAATGCAATAATGAAAAGATTGAAATGTAAGACAATGAAATTGGTAGATGAAAAAGTTATTCGGGTTTAATTGATCTGCCAAAGTAAATGCACACCTGATTATGGGAGCCCTATGGTAAGTGAAAATGTTAAGCTGTAATTGATAAGTTAATGGATAATTGCTAGCCAGAAGTCTTGTAAAAAAAAAGTTCCTTTATGAGTGAGAAGAAGAAATGAAAGTGCTTATAACGATCAGTTGTGAACGAATTGAGATTGTATATGATCCTCAGTAAGGCATGAGAATGCTCGAAATGATTAATTGAGAAAGAAGTGATACAGTTAAAGATATTAGCATCAGTAATGAGCTTGAGAGAATAAAATAAGGGACATGAATAGAGTAAGGTCCCCATGATCGAGAACTGGTACCAAAAAGAGAATGGTTATCGAAAATTAAATGAGATTACGGTGTTCTTAGCAGTATGAGCTATTAACGGGCAAATTGATGAGCATATATATATATTGTTAGATAAGGTGTGGCGCTTCGTGGTGATGTATGTCAAGATAGTAAAGGAAATGAAATTGTTTAAGTGCCCTTGAGATTTATCTTCGTGAAGTATCAAGAGTAACCGATTTGTATTACATCTGGCGAGACTCTAGCGTAAGAGCTAAACTATATTCTTGAAAGAGTGTACATTATGTTAATGAGATGACTCGATTATGTAAGAGAATTCTGAATATTAAGGAAATATTAATTGCGAAGTTGAGGGGATTAAATGTTCGTGCCTACTTTGAGCAGTTATGTTCTGGAAGTACGAGGTCGATATAATGATTGTGTATTCACGTCAGTGAGTGATTTATCGTGAATAAATCGAGTTATGTAGAGAAATTTAGGTAAGGAACATGTCTCAATTGTGTTTGGAGTGGATAATGGATATAAGTAAAAGAAATAGATGAATTGGTATAGTTGAGGAAATTGGTCGTTATACAAGTCTCATAAGAGTGAATCTTAACCTGATTGAATGAATAAGGGATGAATTAGTATGCGAACATGGGATAGTGAGAGAAGTAACAAAGATATAAGTACTGATAAAATGCGGAAGATTCCAGAAATATGTGTATGTGGAATTTGGAATTAATTAGAACTAACGGAATGCTGGATGCGTTCAGAAATTGTCAAAGATTTTCTGGTTTTAACAAATTGACAAGAATACTTGAGGAAAATGTGTGAACGTTATGGCTGATGATCATAAAGGAGACATTTGAAGAATTTACTATCTATCTTGAAGTGTTCGATAAAAGGTTATGATGTGATTTATTGACATTGTATAAAGTGATTTTATGCACTTAGGCTAAATATGATTCCATAGGCGGTATTATGATTGATGATTTGAAGTTTGTTACACTGAGTGTGGCCTAAAAGCTTGGAGATATTAATCGTATAGAAATAGTTTGGAGATGTCTATGAATATGCAAATCGATACCGATTGAGTTATTTCGTGCAGTTGAATGTTTGAAAAGGATTCAGCGGCTGATTACTTCAAATTAAGCTAATGGTGAAATTCAATGGATTTAAAAAAAATTCAATTGCAAAAAATCAAAAGTTGGGCAATAAAGTTATCAAATCTGGTGTATTATTGCGTATTAATAGTCGAACGGACAAAAAAGGGGCAAAAGAAAGTATTATTAGCTATGGGAATTTCAAAGTTGGTGTACATCAAAGCGGATTGGCAAAACCCGAAGTGAGGATGTAGAAATTGTAAACCGTATTGAGGAACGGGAATTAACTCCAATTGTTGAGGAAAATGATAGGTATAGTTCAAATTAAGAAATATGGGTGAAACTCATTACGGGAACTGTTAGTGAAAACGTAAGGAATGATTGAAGCTTTATGTTCTAGCAAGAACGTATTGAAAGAGTAATTGAAAGGTTCGAATGAGAAATCAAATGATTATACATGAATGGTTCGAGAAAGCACAAGAAACAATCGAAGTGTAAGTATTGTGGAAAAGCAATTGATGGTATAGTCTGTCAAAGTGAACGATGACATGTGTGATTAACCAACAGGTATTTTTGGATTTCGTTGGGACATGAGATTGATGTATTATTATGGCATGACAATCATTATATTGGTGTCACCATTCGAAAAGTGTATAAGGGGTCTTACTGTCCAAAAGAAGTCGTTATCCCTATATTATGTGATCAGGGCAATAAAGTGATAGGTTAAGTAATTTAAGATGGTGACAATGAGTCGAAATGATTCACACTGAGGTTACAAATGTCATGAGATTTGTGGTTTGATAATAACGAAATCTGATAAGTAAAATATTTTGAAGTGTGTCACCCCGGCCACAATGTACTTAGATGGAAAAAAAGGTGTAGTTAAAGGAAATTGAATTCGTGATGAGGGGCCTCTATGTGATTGTGCTATGAATAGAATTATGGATTGGTAAGTTAGGCTAAAACCTAAAAGATGATTCGGATTCACAAAGTGTTTCATAGATAGAATTGGAAATATTGTTAGGATCCGATATATATATGTTATTGATATTGAAAGTGACGAATTGCGCGTAATCATGAGAAAGCAGTAAATCATGTAAAGTTCGAGAAAGGAAAAGAGTAATTGATTGTTTTGATCTCCGTTCATTGACAGAATTTGGTCGTGTAGTAAAATCAGTGGGAAACAGAGGGTATTAATCGAAAAGACTCCCCTGCCTTTCTGATCAATCGTATATGAAATTTCGAGGACGAAATTTTTATTAGGAGGGGAGAATTGTAACATCCCATCTCCAATGGGAAGGATATTTTGGTAAATTGGGACGGGCTAGGAGTATTGAATTATATCTCAGCATGCACATACAGCATATAGCCTCTATGATTGATGGTTTGTTGCACTTGCACATGGTATACATGCATTCGTGACATTTTCCGGCTTAGGTTTCAAATTGAGATCTTTTGTGAAATATATGGGATAATTGTACTTGAAAAATTATATGGAGTGCGCCATTGAGTGTTTTACATTTTTAGAGATTTATGAGAATTTTTCTGGAATTGTCCGGAGAAAATTCCCGGACCGACAAAATCGCCGGTAAATGGCCTAAATGTGTTTTTGTTGTGGAAAATGTGGTTTTCGTGTTTGAACAATTATTGGGAGTGGACTGTCATATGTTTTACAATTTTGGGAAATTTAGGTAATTTTCCAAAAAATGATTCGGGGAAATTCCCGGACCGAAAAATAATCGCCAAGTGGCGAACCGGTTGAATTTCTACTGATATTTGGTCCTAAGCTATTAAATATCATGGTGGGACCCAAAAGTGGGCCCTTCATTCTTGTTGGAACCGAAAATTTGCTTGATTTAGCTTAGGATTTGTTTGACTTTTTTCAAAAATTGGAATGATAGGTTTGATATTTTTTTTAGGTGGACTAATGGTTTATTGCCACCTAAACCTTCTATTAATGCTCCTTATCCCTCTCCATCGGTTATGCCTCCATAAAGAGTGAGAGATGAGTGTTTATGACTATCAACCGAAACTCTCCTCCATTGTTTTCTTCACCATCGATTTTTTCCTCCTTTAAAGTGAAATCTTCCTTCAAAACAAAAAGAGCTCCTTCATGAAATCAAGTTATGCTCTTGCCATGGTGATGATCTCTTGCATAGGGTTGGAAGAAGAGGTTAGAAAGAATAGGAAAGAAAGAAGTGAAGAGAATTAAAGAGAGAAGTGAAGATTGGAAGCTTAGTAGGTAAGGTTTCTTTTAAGCTTTAAATGATGTTTTAAGTAGGAATTAAATTCCATGGTAGTTAGAAGCATTAATGGGAGTTATGGCATGTTTATTATGATTCTTGATGCTTGAAATGAATGAAAATTAGAAGTGAAATTGTTGGGTATAAGGTTAGGTTTTAGTAAGAATTGATGAAGGAAATGAGTGTTTTTAACTTGATTTTAATTGCATATTGATGATTGATTTTACTTAGAAATGAAGAATTGAGTGCTGCAAAATTTTGAGTATTAGTCCTAGTGAATGTATGAATGTTGTAAGAACTGATTTTGTGTTCATTTGGATACTTAATGATGTGGTATTGGCATCGGAAATGATAGAAGCTAAGTTTAGTACCAAAGCTGGAAATTTAGGTTTTTGACCTACCATACTGTTTTGAGCATAACTAATTGTATGGTTATGAAAATGAGGTGAGGTTTGTGCCCAATGAAACTTTGGGATGTTGGCTTCAACTTTGTGTGAAATAGGTGGTGTTAAATTGTAATGTTAGAAGGGTGAATTTTTGCATGGAAAGTTTCTGTTTGTAGGGTCTGTGAATAGTACCCGCATATATGACCTGATTATTTTGCTGATTTTTCTAAATTAATTTAGATGGAATGTGGGAAAATGGTCTGCATGGAAGTTGTAGCATATTGAGTTAGATTTCCATTGCTACAAATCTTGCTAATTTTAGAGTTGTATATTGGGAGATATGAACTGATTTCTATTGATTGGTTTTATGCTTTTGGAGAAACCTAGTCAAAGTGTTGATTTTGTGAGCTTTCTATTTAGGAGCAATTTTAACAATTTATGTGAACTGAATTGGTGTGAGTGATCTTCTGCAAAGTTGTAGAGGAAGAAATTACCTTGAAAATGATATATGGTGTGTAATTTTTAGAGGTCCGAGTTGGGAGTTACGATTTTGCAAAAACTGACCCTGCATTAGGTTGTGAATTGCTGATAATAGCAGTAACTTCCATAACAGTTTTGGCATTGTTAGAAATCGAATTGGAAATTGAGTTCTTCATGAAAATTGAAGTTTGAGATCTTATCTTTTCAGGAATATAAGATTGTGATTTTTGTGACATTTGTGCTAAGTGAATTACTGTTTGTAAAATTACTGTCCAGATTGGTTGATTTCAGTAGACTGATTCTTTGTTGAATTGTTTGACCTAGTTAGTTATGGAATTTGATTTTGGGTTGTTCATGAAAGTTGTAGATGACATTGTGAGCTTGTTGACCATATTTATGTGGTAATTTCTGGCTGAAGGATCTGAGAGTTATGAAATTTGTAATGTACTGTCTGTTTTAATGAGATTTGAGTAGGCAGTAGCTTTGAAGGGATTTTTGACACCCTTAGGGGTGAAATTGATTTTTATGGTCTTCTTGAGAATTGTAGAGGGTTTCATGATCTTTCCAATGAGATATAGTTGGTAATTTTCTGAATTGTGTGCAATGAGTTATTGGTGTTGAAAGTTGGCTTGAAATCAGGAAAATAGAGAAGGGAATAAGGGTTATATATATATATATAGATATTAATTGTTTAATGTGAATTTTGGTTTCTTTTGTCAATTTCCTCTCCGTCCGACATCCGATTGACCTGATTCTTGAGGCATCGGATTTGTAAGATATTGAATTTCATTTTATCAGAAATTGGGAATTTTTAGACGGGAAATTGACGTGGGTCCGAATAATTGGCCTGTGATCACTGTTTTATTTATTTTTGGATCAATCGAGGTCCGAATTGAGTGCTGTCAGTGGCTATAGATTTCTAATTTTGAGACGGATTTTTTTTAATGATTGAAATTTGGATTTAGGGCTGGAAATCTCATGAACATGCATTATACACTTACATGTGCATTATTACTAGTTCGGATTGGATAATTAGTGATCGGATTCCTCTTTGCTTGTTATAGAGGCACAGTTGGAGCGTCGACCTACCGACGTTGCAGAGACTTCCCGACAATAGCTCGGAAGTAATAGGTGAGTAACCTAGTTGGTTCCTCAATCTATATGTGATAAAAATGATGTGGTTATGCCATGTGGAGATAATGGAGGGATTATGTATGTTTATTTTTGATTGATTTCGGACCATAGGTGTCCGAAGTATTGGAAACTTGTTATCGAAATGCTACTTGTGTGTAACTGTTTGTGAATGTTTGCATTGGAGATCTCGGACCAAAGGTCCGAGGAAATGGGAAATTGATATTGAAGTGTTAGTTATGCATTTTGATACATGGGATGTGACTATCAATGTGATATGGTAGGATGCAATAAATTGGAAATGTATATGATTGAAATACCGGACCGAAAGTTCGAGGATATGGCAAATAACATTGACTTGTAAATGGAAATTGGAACATGTGCATTGCATGCATCAAAGTATGATCAGATAAAGGCAGTTGTGACCGGAGCAGCCACCGTATCAGGGCATATCACGCCCAACGTATATGAGAGCTTTCAGCTCAACGCACAGGACCTCAGGTCCAACGTATTCAGAGCCTCAGGCTCAATGTATTAGGGCTTTAAGCCCAACGAAATTTCAGAGCCACTGGCTCACCGTTATTGAGCTCAGGCGCACGGTCACAACAATGAAATAAAAATGGAAAGGGTCTTATATGCATTGCATATATGGTATGATTAAATGTGGACTGTATGAAAGGCGATACGCCTTACATTTGTGAATTGTGATTGTATGTGATAATTGGTAAAGTGTGTATATATGCATGAATTGAGTGAACCATCGATGATGGTTTCTCATTTGAGTTCGCAAACTCACCCAACATTGCAAATATTTTTCGGGGATCGTGATTATCCGTTAGGCACGGGAGTATAGTCTTGATTGCAAGTCGAGTTAAGGTCGGGATCAGTTCACGTCTGCATTTGTGTCTTTTGAATTATATGTAAATTTGTATTTCCGCAAGATTCGTACTGGTATTGCGGAGTGCCCCGATTGATTAATGTTGTATTATATTTTGATTCCCGAAATTATGTTTTGATTAAAAATGATTTCGTATTAGAACGGGCCCAAATTATTTACTGATATTTGCGCACTCGATGGGTTTTTTTAAAAAATATATATATATGTATTACCAAGTTTTAAACTGTATTGACTGCTCTAGCATACCACCCTCACGGGTCGCGGGCTCGGATATCACCGTCGATGTCGGGTTCGGGTCTCGTGGGAGTGGGATGCTACATGGAGACAACCGCTCTAAGGGCGTTTTGAGTGACTCTTCCAATTATCGCATTGTACGCCCCTTGAAATTTCACAACTAGGAACTCAACGTCCTTCTTTATTTGACACAACTTTTGTCCGAACTTCACTTTCAAATAGACCCGGGCAAACTGGTAGGCTGATGCTCCAGTTACCCCTTTGATAGGTCCTTCTATAGGCAGTAGTCGATCATCTGGTACCTCCATCTTCTTGAAGGCATAATAATACAACAGGTCGACCGAGCTACCCGTATCAATTATTACCCGCTTCACCTCGTTGTCGTCTATGTTCAAATTTACTACGAGCGCGTCATCATGAGGACAACTAACACCGTCAAGGTCAGACTCATCGAACGATATCATCCCATCGTTCTGTCTCTTTCTTTTGGTCGACAAGTCTTCGCCGACCTGCCTGACATACCTCTTTCTTCCTTTAGCGGTGGATCCTCCCGCTGCATTTCCACCAAAAATCATGTTAATGACCCTAACCGGTCGATCATCTTGTTGTCCAGCGTTCCTGTCACCTATTGCCCTGGATCGTCCCCTCGCTTCGCGTTGATCGTCAGTATTCGCATTCTGCCTCCCTCCATCATTTCTATCGTTTCGCCTCCAAGGCTGTCGCCTGTTGTCGGTCCAACCGGTGTTATGCTCGTTATTTCGATCGGTATTTTGTCCATGCTTCACAAATTGACCCAGCCTTCCCTTTTCGATAAGGAATTCGATTTCTCTTTTCAAATGCCAGCAATCTTCCGTGTCATGGCCGATGTCTCTGTGGAAGCGGCAGTACAAATCCGGGTCCCTACTCTTGTAGGGACTCTTTAACTTGTTTGGTTCTCGGAGGGGTTCCCCATCCGCTCTCATGGACGCCAGTACTTTCGCATATCGTTTGTTGAGCGGGGTGAACTCCCGTCGATGTCCCTATCGATCGGTCGGTTTTCTCCAGCTCGACTGGCCCTTCTGCCGCTTATGTGAACCATCTGCTCTATCATTTGGCGAACGATCATCCGCCCTACGCTTCGTATTTTTCAGCACTTTCTCGAGCTGAATGTACTTATCCGCCTTGTTTCTTATTTCTTGGATGGATCGGGGCTGATCGAGGGCCAATGACTTTTTGAATTCCTCATCCCTCGTGTTTCTCATAAGTGCTGCTAACATGGACGAGCAAGTGAGGTCGGGGACCTCCACTATTTCATTATTGAACCGAGTGATAAACTCCTACAAACTTTCGTTCCTTCCTTGGGTTAATTGCATCACTTCTAGTGCAGTCTTCTGTGGTCGCTTACTTGTGGCGAATTGATTGAGGAAGAGTAGCCTAAAATCCTCAAAGCAAGTAATGCAATACGGAGGTAAGCTATTGAACCATCGTCGGGCTCCTTCTTGAAAGGCAGTAGAAAATGCCTTACACTGAATGGCGTCGGGGACGCAGTGTAGGTTCATCATCAACTGGAAGTGCTACAAATAGTCTAGGGGATCGGTCTTTCCAGTGTACTTTTTAGGCATCGGTATTTTGGTGCCGACCGCCAGGAGGCTATCCAAGATTGCCGGAGTAAAGGGAGAGCTATATTGAGCTGTTGGACGATCCGGGCGGAAGCTCATGGCTGTATTGATTAGATCATTCACGATTTTTTCTAGGGCTTCAACCTTCAGCAGGGTGGCGATCGGTCGTCATACTAGTCTGCCGTGCGAACGGCTGCTGTTGTGCTGGCTGAGACTGTAAAATCTGGCGAATCAACAGATCAACTGCTTCCTCGATCTGTTTTCGGGTGAGGGAGGTGTGCACGGGCACAGGAGGATCTGCATCTGAGAGAGATTCGGGCGCATGTTGGTTCCAACGTTGTCTTCCAAGGCTACGCTCTATTCTTCTTGTTCTAGGTTTGGAGGTTGCGGTTGATCATTCGAGTTTGAAGACTACGTGCGGGAAGCATGGTGTGTCGGCGGCAGGGTTGTAGGTAACTGCAAACTCATCCGTTGTAACACCAGCGCCGCGACAACGGCTATATCAAGGTTGGCTGCTGCCGCCTGACTGATCTGCATATTTCTGGACGTGGTGCCCTGATGTCGGGCCCCACGGTGGGCGCCAATTGGTTATGCCTGATTCTGGCGAGGCTGCACGTTGCCGTTTGGATCCATGGAGTTGACTGCTAAACACGAGAGCTCCGGCTTGAAGGTTCCTGTAAAATAAAGAAGACACGTCGGGGGTTGTTTCCCGATAAGCCCCTCCGACGCTCAAGTTAATCTTTTGTCTGGGTAGGATCGCTATAAGCAGAGAAAGCTTGGGTTATGATCACGTACCTCTATTATGGCATAGTTATACCTTATATATGGAGCGAATGCTAGGTTTAAGTCTTTACGTATGCATGGGAGACTTCCACCTGTGAATGGGTCACGGATGCGTAGATTGGGCCTGGCATAGCCGATAGGTATGAGACTAATCATTGAAAGATGGACCGATCGGCCCAAGGGTAGTTTTGACTGGGTTCGGGCCCAGCAAGACCGACCCGACCACCTCGCATTATGTCATTTTGTTGCAATAACTCCTTTCAATTGAGATTAAGCTATTCGTATACCATAGCCTCGTTTTGTTTCTCCTTTAGCTATAGTATCATACTTGAGAACTTCGCTACAAATAGCTTATTCTTCGTCTAGCTTACTTTTGTTATAGTATAACATGTTTCTTGTTCTTGATCATACTACAAGAAAAGTAGGAACTAGCGACGAAAAATTACAGATAGAAAATAAACCATTGTAAATTAGCAATGAAAATCTTATTTTCGTCGTTGAAATCGATGGAAAAAAATCCGTTTAGCGACAATTATAATATCTATCGCTAAATATAGAGGAAAACTATCTCGGTAAAATTAATGACGAACTTTAGGGACGGTAAAAGTTTCCGTCGGTGAAAATTAATATCGGTTGCTAAATTAGAGGGAAGTATACCGACGAAACCATTATCGTCGGTAAATAATTCGGGAATTAAAAGCGGTACGATAAATTTTAAAATTTTCTACGATTAACTATTGAAAGTTATTTTCTTAAACAAAATGATGACGTTTGATTTAACATCAAACGACGTCATTTTGAAATCACGTTTAAGACACCCGAAAGCCCCCTCTGGTTCATCTTCTTCGTTTCTTCTTCGGCACTCTTTGATCTTCTTCCTCCTCTGGTGACCTCCTCTCCCATCAGATGACTTCCTCTAGAACTAAAGTTTGTTTCTTTCTTGCTTTTTTTTCTCCAATTTTTTATTACTTTTTCTTGGTGTGTTTTTTATTGTCATATATAGTATTGATTTGTATGTTGAATTCCTTTTGTTGCTGAAGAAGAAACCCCATAAGATCTCTATGCTTTGTGATGCTGACATTGCTTTGATCGTCTTCCCTAATAAAGGGAAGCTCTTTGAATACTCTAGTGAATCCTAGTTAGTACATGTCCTCGATCTTTCTTTCAGCTCTCCTCATCTGTGTGTTAGTTTATAGGCATGTCTTTGATATGAAATTTTGCTTCTTGTATATTTCTTGTAAGTTTATTAAGGCTATACAAGATAATTCTTAATGCAATATTCCAACGAGCCATTTTGTCTGATTTGTTTTGAGAGAAATGTATAATCGTTAGGTACTTTCTGTTTGGCGGCTTTAGCTTCAATTGCAGTGATGCTGAAAGCTATAACGAATTCCATTTAGGTGTGTTTTCATTTACCAGCGGAAACTTAACATCCGTCGGTAAATTGTTAGATATTTATTGACGGTAAGTCTTCTTTCCGTCAGAAAATATTAGTAGGAACATATATTTTCCGCCGATAAGTTTCTTTTTCTCCGTCAGTAAATTCACCTACGCTATGGATTTCTCCGTCAGTAATTTATATTACCGATGAAATTTTATCATTTTCTGTTGGAATTTTTCGTCGCTCACGATGAATTTCTTATAGTGTGATAAATTATCAAATAATACAAAATTCATAGGTAACATCAATTGCACTATACTCACGAAGCTTTGAGTAAGCTAGGAATACAAAATAACAACGTAAATATACTTAGTTTTACCATTATTGTTCTTTAGCATAATTGTTCCCTTCCCCTCCACCTAAATCTGCTTACTGTCTTGTAAAATATGAAACTTATTCTGTAATTCTTATCCAATTCTTTAAACTTAGACCTAATCCTTGTTGTATGATTTGAACACTCACTTAAAAAAAATATTCTGTTTTTTTGGCTATTGCTCCACTTTTGTCATAAACAACCTACATTCATATTCAACTTCAACTTCATCATTTTTTTTGCTTTTCTGTACAGCTTGCTTGATTTTGTCTTGTCCAGTAGTTTTTCTTAACTTGATCATAGCCTTTACAGTAATGACACTGGATAACTTGGCCTGGTCATCTTCCTTAATTACTGTTGGCCTGTACCTCTTCCACGACCTCTTCCGTTGGCCTGATGTCTACCCGTTCAAGTGAAATACCTTCCAATCTGTTTGCTCATATGACATGTTGATTCTTGTCTCATGAGCTTACAAAGATAGTTCATCAAAAGAAAAGATGGTTAGATCTTTTGATTCTTCAAGGGTAGCTACAATATAATCAAATTGGGACGTCAAGTTTCTCAAAGTCTTAGCCATAACAGCTTGACCACTGCACTTTTCACCATAAACTCACATTTGGCTCACAATAGTTGAAACACTGGAAAGATACTCTTACACTAATTAATTTTTTAACCATTAATGTTTATAACTCCCACCGAAGTGTCTATAATTTGATCTTCATAACCGTAGTGTTTGTCGGTTTCTTATTTTCCTAATGCCTAAGAGGGTTTGATGTTAGATTATGCTTTTGCAGTGAATGAATTGGTTATAATTAATATATGATATTATTAATTTATTCAATGAATTTTATTAACATATATATTTAATTATATTTAATATTTAATATTTAATATTAAACAAAAATTTTGGAATAATTAATATGTAATAGACAATTATAATTCTGATATATAAATTGTGTAAGTATTGATCTTAATTATATTTTTATGAGTACGTGATATTGATGGAAAAATTAAACTAATATTTTTAAATTAAAAATAATTAATTTTATGGAAACAATCATATAAATGTTATTAGAAAAATAAGTTCATAAAACTGTATGATTATGATATTTACAAAGGAACATTATTTGTGTATTTATAGGTGTTCTTATTCTCATAGTTGTATAATTAATTATTAGATTTAAGATTACTAAAATATCTTATATGTAAATTGCTATATTTTATGCTACTTATGATATATTCTATTGATTTGAGAGTGACTCAAATAAATATTTACTTGAGTATAATATAAACTATATAGAGATAGTTTAGTAAATAAATAAAAGATTTATCATTATAAATTAATAGGGACAATCTTTTAGCATTTTTTATTTGCTATAATTATAAATTATTTAATTAAATAATTAAAGATAAATTAATTTTAATTTTAATATATTTAACTATAGTTATAACTATAATCATTGTCAACATAGTAATATATCAATTAAACATCAATTAAAGAGAAAAAATTAAATTAAATTTAGTCACAAAATTTCAAATTTTAATTAAGTACAGTACTATAAGATATTGATTTATTAATATTTAATTATCATTATAATTAGAGTTAGATTTTAATTATAATTTAAAGTTAATTTTAGCTTGACTTTGAAATTTTTGCTCTATAAAAGGAAAAGTCATCAAGAGAGTTAACACTCCTATCCATATATATATATATATATATATATATGATGGCCAGAAGTTAGATGATTGAACAACTTCTTGCTGATGTCTTCATAATAGAAGAAAAACGTATGCAAGATACTTGAATGAAGCTTCTCTTTTTATTTTATGATCCTTGGTTCACGTTATTCTGTTAAAGTGATCTTTCAAGAAATTGTAACCTACTTACATGTGTTTATGTTTCTGGAAAAATATTGAAGCATGTCCCAGTTCTTTATGGCTTTAGAATTTATCTAAGATTATGAATTAATGATTATTTAATTGATAATTTTATTAAAAATAATGAGAGAAATGCTAAGTGTCTCGACACCATCACGATGCTGATAACTAGCATCATTAATGAAAAATGTACCGGTGGCATTAGTTGTCGCTAGTGAAGCTTCTTTCGCCTAATTGTGAAGAGGCTAGTGGCCACAACCACTGTTCATATCATGCCAAAATCGCTGGGAGGGCAATGTGTAAATTATTTATGGATCGACAATTATTTTGTGTATCTGTATCAATGATTACTTGTCGTGGTGTTGATTTGATTGATCGTATTGATTTCCTCTCGTTTTCTTTCGTTAGAGAATTCCTCAATAGTTCATAATGTTATGATTTTATAAGTTGTTTCAACTTATATTATCTCACCAACGGACATGTTCTTTGGTAAATAGAAGAAAGAGGAAAATGGTCTTTGACCCATTTGAGATCCAATCTATAATACCCAATAACCATTATCTTAGGTGCTTTTTTTGAACTCAAATCTTTAAATGATATGGGGCATAAAATAGTCTAACACAATGGTGACGCTGAGGAGTTGTCGATGAGAGAGAAGCAATAAAGAAATTACCAATAGTGTAAGATGGTGACACTGATCAGGAGTTGTCGATGAGAGCGTATACCATGTGTGAATAATTGACTAATAAGAATATTAATTAGTCATAATCTCAACTTATATTATATGAGCATCTTTGAGACTATGTGAACTTGAAATTAGGTACCATTTACCCTAAGTTCTAAGTTTAATAAATTAAGACTAATTATCTCAACTTATATTATATGAGCATCTTTGAGACTATGTGAACTTGAAATTAGGTACCATTTACCCTAAGTTCTAAGTTTAATAAATTAAGTCAATATTTTGTATTTAAAATATTGCTAAAAGATTATGATTGATTTATTCTCATAACATTATAGAAAATAAGTTAATTTAATTAAAAGATTGTGAAATAAGGAATATCATTATAAATCTAAATTTGCACAAAATGTATTAAGAAAAGGAAATTCCTTTGTTTTAAGAAAACAATCCAAATAGCTAGCATATATATAATGAAATTGGCATAATGATTGATGTGATATAGATTAAAGAGGATATACATTATGGGTTTACTCAATATTTTTGGTTAAGAGATAATGTATTCAAAACAGATGCATTGCATTAAAAGTACTCTTAATGCATATTGTTCGCACAAGTGTGAGTAGGAAATGTTGGGATAATCTTATATAGGACACCAATGATAGCTCCTACATAATTTATGCTTAATTAAGTAATATCACATTAAAAGACAAATCCTCAAGTATATTTTAAATGTGTCATAAGTGAATTGAAAGTGAAAAAATGATTTAATAACATATAAGATATATATAATTAATGCGTTGATTAGATAGAACTTAATATAGTTAATTTCATCTGAAAAGACCTCAAATATACATTTCATATATATATATATATGAGAAACGAAATTCATCCGCAACTCTTCCGAATACTTGCTTGAATTAATAAATTAATAATATGTTCTTATGCGAGTTGTTTTCTCTTACTTGACATGGCCAAAACCATGTATGACTCTACTCATGGTACTTCATTTAGTCGTAATTTTGCATAGTTAATGTCATCTTCTTTTAAAAGATGATTGGATTAATCGAGGGTAAGCAGCTGTAGTTTAACGAAAATGATGTCGTATGCTAACAACGTCACTTTTGATCTTATGTTTAATGTTGAAGACGTTAAAAGTTAAACGTCATCGTTGGCTTCGACTACAACGTATTTAATAAAATGTAATTAAATCAGGGTGTACCGACGGAATACATGTTCGTTGGTTAAGTGATGACGCTTTTTTTGTTGCCTTTCATTCGCGCCTCTTTTTCCGACAATGGTTCCTATTCCATTGCAATATTATATTGCAAAAATCAGCCAGATAATTTCCCATTCATCTTTATAGAAGTGTATTTTGTCTGTCGCAAATTACCATATATTACACCAATTTTATTGATAGAATGTGATTTTTTGTCGCTAATTTTTAACGGTATTATTTCTATCGGTAATTTTCTGTTGGCAATTGGTAATTTTCTTGTAATGTTGTAAGAGATAAGTTAAAACCTAAACCATATGACTATTTTTTGTTGGGATATCTAAAAAATGAATTTGGGTATAATTCTTACTATAATGAAAAGGGCTTCATTGATATTAAAGATGTTATGTTGTTTTAAACAACTGAAATTGTTACAAGATGAAGATTTTAATAAGTATAATCTTAATCATGTTGATGAATTTGATAAGGATCTTCCAAGTCTAGACGAATATTCTCCTATAGAAATAGAAATATAAAATAAATAAGAAAAAATTTTATTTAGTTAGAGGGCAAGAACATGAACATTGTTTTCATTATTCAACATACATGAAAATAAGCCCAAGAACTATAAATAAACAATGACATCAAGTGAATGCAATTATATAGGTACAAAATGTAAAACAATTATAGGATCGATTCGTTTTGCGTACCTGTATCCATGATTATTTTCGTTTTGAAAGATGTTAATTTATTCATTTTTCTGCTTCCTCTCTTTAATGTGATTCTTCAATGGCTCAGAAAAAAAAATTGAGATATCTATTCATAAGTGCTTCTAACACTTAAATACTCAATCACCAACCATCATGAAGAGAAAGGGAAAGGGTCTTTGACCCATTTGAGATCCAATCTAGAATACTCAATAACCATTATCTTTGGTGTTTTTCTTGGATTCAAATCTTTAAGTGACATGGGACATAAAATAGTCTAACAATCTCCCACTTGGCCCATGTTACGACTTGATGATCCAACAACTTTAAGTGCACACAATACATGAATCAATCAAGTCATCCTTAATTGAATTAAGCTGATGGGATCATGGCGGTCACAAGGTATATAACCTGATTCCTTCCATGTATCACATAATCAACTCAACTCAACAAACTTTAAGAGGGTAATTTAGTAATTGTTATCTCACAAATAATAATTATTGTATACAACATAATGTGGATAAACAATAAGTGAGCAAAAACATAAGACTGTAATTGAATTTAACAAGTGTCATAACAATTCGAGCAAGACAATGATATGTATATATACATGTCTGAATACTATACTAACAAGGACTTATCTATAAGGCCCATAAGTTCAACATGACCAATAAATGTTTTGGGCGGTAAGCCTTTCGTTAACGGATCCGCTATCATGAGATCGGTACCAATATGCTCAATTGACACTTTATATTTTTGCACTTCTTCTTTCACAGACAAATACTTCAAATCCATGTGTTTCGCACCCTTGAAATATTTTTCATTCTTAAAAAAGAATACGGTTGCGAAATTGTCACAATAAATTCTTAACAGTCTGGCAATACTGTCGACAAGACCAAGACCTAAGATAAAGTTCCGCATCCACAATCCATGAACTGTAGCCTCAAAGCACGCTACAAATTCTACCTCCATGGTGGAAGTAACAATGACGGACTGCTTTCCACTTTTTCATGAAACTGCTCCTCCAGCTAATAGGAACATGTAGCCGAATGTAGATTTTCGTGAGTCTATACAACCGGCATAGTTTGAATCCGAGTAAGCTATCACTTCAAGATGAGTTGATTTTCTATATGTAAGCATATTGTCCTTGGTGCCTTGTAAGTATCTAAGGACTTTCTTTGCAGCTTTCCAGTGATCCATTCCAGGATTACTTTAATATCGTCCTAGCATTCCAACAGCAAAACTGATATTTGACCTAGTGCATGTTTGAGCATACATTAAGCTCCCAACTACTGACGCATAAGGAATAGACTCCATGTTCTTACGTTCCAAATCATTTCGTGGACATTGCATTAGACTAAATTTGTCCCCTTTCTGAATTGGAACTATCCCTGCGGAGCATTTGTCCATTTGAAATCTTTTTAATATTTTCTCGATATATCCTTTCTGAGACAATCCTAACAATCCTTGTGATCTATCCCGGAATATTTCTATTCCTATCACATAGGATGCCTCACTCATATCTTTCATTTCGAAATTATTAGAAAGAAAATTCTTTACGTCATATAACAAAACAACATTATTAGCAGCAAGAAGAATATCGTCAACATATAAGACTAATATAATAAACTTGCTCCCACTAACCTTCATATAGATACACCGATCAACGGTATTTTCTATAAAACCATAAGACGTAATGATATCATTAAACTTAAGATACCATTTTCGGGAAGCTTGTTTCAGTCCATATATTGACTTCTTTAATTTACACACTAATCGTTCATTTCCTGTGGTCACAGAACCTTCCGGTTGGTCCATATATACTTCTTCTTCCAGGTCACCGTTAAGAAAGGCGGTCTTTACGTCCATTTGGTGAAGCTCTAAATCATAATGAGCTACCAGTGCCATAACAATTCTTAAAGAGTCCTTCTTTGAAACTGGAGAGAAGGTTTCTTTATAGTCAATATCATCTTTTTGAGTGTAACCTTTGGCAACAAGTCTGACTTTATACCTTTCAATGTTGCCTTGTGAGTCTCGTTTGGTCTTAAAGACCCATTTACAACCCACTTGCTTTGCACCTTCTGGCAACTTAGTTAATTCCCAGACATTGTTGTCATCCATTGATTTCAACTCTTCTTTCATAGCATTGAACCATCTTTCAGAATTGTTACATTCCATGGCTTGTTTGAACGAGCCTGGATCTTTATCAATGCTCAAGTCACATTCATGTTCAAGTGAGTAAATTTCGTAGTCACTTGAGATAGTTGGTCTTCTTTGCCTTACAGACCTTCGTAATGCTACGTCTTGTGACATTACTTGATTATTTCTAACTTGATCATTATTAGTTGGTTCGTCATTAATATGTTCAATTTGTGGAATTGGAACATTAATTTGTTGTTCCGGTATATTGCGTATTCGTGATGCAACAATAGGAATAACAACCGGTGGAATCACGTCTGATGTAGTAGATTCTACTCGATTTTGAGTAGTTTCTACTCGATTCTCGTGAATATCTACTTTTCGTGTTTCTCCACTCCCATTGATTTGACCATTCTCAATGAACCGAGCATTTCCAGACTCAACTATTCTCGTACTATGGTTAGGACAATAAAATCTATACCCCTTTGACTTTTCGGGATAGCCGATGAAATAACCACTAACGGTTCTTGCATCGAGCTTCTTTTCATGTGGATTATACAGCCTTACTTCTGTCGGACAACCCCAAACGTGGAGGTGTTGTAAACTAGGTTTCCTTCCCGTCCACAGTTCATAAGATGTCTTAGGAACTGCCTTACTAGGAATCCTATTTAGCATATACGCAGCGGTATTTAATGCATGCATCCACAATGATAAAGGCACAGTACTATTACTTATCATGTTCCTAACCATTTCCATCAAAGTACGATTCCGCCTTTCAGCTACACCATTTTGTTGTGGTGTACCAGGCATTGTGTATTGTGCACATATGCCTCGACTAGCAAGTGTTAGAGTAGTGTCCTGAAGGTAATCGCCTTTAGCACATTTTGTACAAAGTTGTGTACATACTTTATGAATAAATAAAGAAAGACATATTTCATTAATTTGATGTTCATTATTTATGAATGAATATTGATCTATAAGCAAATTAATGAAGTCCATGATATATGACATAGCATGAAGGAAATTGTGATGTGATCATACTCTCGAGATTCCTATCATGTGCAATTATGTCAAGATCTAAATTATCCCTAGTCATAGAATTCTTGAGACCGGACATCGGTAATCTGGAGAGACTAGCACATCTCAAGCTCCTTGATTTGATCAAGCGGTGGATCTCGTGTCGTAAATATGAGATATTTAGGGTTAAGATGTGGATGCTTACTAGAGGTAGTAAGTACATTGGATGACCTGCTATGAGATCATCATATGGATGTTCTATTCTAATGTCAGTGATAATCTCATCATAGCAATGGTGCAAGTATCCTTAGACTTGAGGTGCTCAAGGATATCTTGGATACTGATTCTATGCTTTGACTCCATTCCTTGTTGCCTTCTGAGGTCGCTCATAGGGTGGTGATTGGGTACAACTTGAGGTATTCAAGGTAATTGAGTAGCCAATAGAGGATTCACCACTTCTGTGATAGCAGAAGATGATACCCATGGCCTCTTGTCAGGGTCATTACTTGGAAGTCTCTGGCCGGAGCATATATGTCATGAAGAATGTCTTCATTGACATATTAAGTAATGAGTCCCGGATAGGCGATATCACTTGGACTAGATTTGACATAGTCAGTCTAGTAAAGAGTTGACACTTTGCCCATACTCATAACCAAGTGGGGTATAGCTTGGTGAAAAGACGAATTGCACGGTAATTGTCTATGGAAAGGTTCGGGATATGGTTCATGATGAATACATGTTCATTCGTCAAACCAATTACTTTCCGGTCAATTGGGGGTCGTGATGTGTTGCTAGATACCGCTCATGACTTGCTTAGATTAAGTGTTAATCTAAGTGGCCAACATAATCGAGAACCTAATGGGTCACACGTATAAGAGTGACTCGGAGAATTAGTAAAATAGTTTTGAATAGAGATCCAATAAATGGAGAGCAGTAGCATTAAATGGATCCCGATAAGATCGAGATATGTCCCGATGAGATCGCGACATCGATATTGCTGAAAAAGATTTTCGAGGGTTTTTCCCATACTGAGACCCAGTAGGCCGGTAGGACCGACTCCAGTGTGACTGGACCACTTCAGCATTTCAATATATATAGAATTAATTAATTAATTAATTAATTAATATAGCATTTACGTGGAAAGGAGAGGAAGTTTCCTTTAAGCTTTATCTTTTAACTTTATATATATATATATATATATATATATAAAGGCTAATGTGGGTGCATGACTCACCATTAACATTTAATGTCTTTAAAAGAGTTAAAGACAAAGGCTTAAATGAGAATTGAAAGAGGTGATGATCGTGGGTTTTGAGAAAACCTAAGGTTTTAAGGAAAAGAAGAGTTCTTCTCCTTTAAGCTCTCCATCGATCTTCAAGCTTCTTTCTCCAAGTTTCTCCTTCTTTCCATTGGTTTCAAGCTCTCCAAGAACAAAGGTAAGAGCTAGCACTCTTTAATTTGTTCTAGCTATTCCCGGGTCAAAGGGTTTGCCCCGGTTAGGTTCTCAAATCTCTGCGTGGATACCTTAGAGACGGTCTCCTTTGGCCGTTATGGTTTGAGTTTGTTGTATAGACACATGGATCCTAGCTTTCGGGAAGGTCCCGGAATAAAAATTTTTGTTTTCCGCACCGTGAGCATGTGATGCTCACACCGGGATTTTCCTACAGTGGTATCAGAGCCACGTGTGTCGTATATAACGAAGAAATCATGACTAGGTCGGAGTTGCCTATTGCTTGTGACGATGATGCATGTTGTAAATGTTAATTTCGAATTCAGTGTAGAAATATTGTTTTCAAAATTTTCTTGCCCAGATATGTTCACAAGATGTTGTTGCATATGTCTGTGGAAGCTTGGAATTTATCAATGTGATTTGATATGGTTTTGCTAATTTATTCCCTAATGTTCTGGTTGCTGTGTTTGTGCACATTCAATGAACAGGCATGCTTGTAAATTCGAGAATAAATTGTAGAAATTTGTTTTTCAGATTTTCTTTCACCGAAATGTCTCTAAGATGTTTATGAATGTCTATGAGAATGTAAAAATGTTTTCGAGGTGATTTACTATTTATTTGAGAATTTATTGTGTGCTACTGGGAATAACTGTGTTGAGGAACACATATTCTACATTGGCTTTGTTGCTGAGGTTGGTTAAGTTTTGATGGAAATAAATCCTGAAAAAATTCATGGAGCATGTTGTGAACATGTTGTAACCTCTGAAATTTTCTCAGAATTTATTGAAATTTTTTCAATGATTTTTTCAAGCAAAACACAGAGCTTGGCAGTTTTGAGAAAGTTGCTGGAGCTGTTTTGTTTGAAATGTATGATTGTGTAGTTTTCAGTTCCAATGCCTTGGATCATTTTTAATGTGATTAAAAATGTGTTATATTGATGTTGTAAGCTTTCCAAATTGAATTTCTTGAAATTGGGTTTCCAAAAATTTTCGGATGTCAAATATGTCACATTAGCGTCTCGTTAGTGTATTTCGTTGTCTCGATTGTTTTGGCCGTCACAATTTTGTGACCAAAGCAAGTAATCTTGATAAAATGTAGACTAGCTAGAGATACTTAGGGTGATAGTTTGATATTCTCAAATTATTTGGAAATCTAAATGAATAAGAGTGTATTCATCAATTTCAAGTTTTTCATGTATAGTTTGACTATATATGGTAAGCAACAATGAAAGTGTTTCATTGGTACATCAAGGTAAAGTGTATTACACTTGGTATTGAGAATTTGAACTACACGGATTGAGAAATTAGCCGATTAGATAGCAATTCCACATGGACAAGTCGACTAATACATGCATAAGTCGACTTGTATGCTCGGATAAGTTGACTTACACATGCACAAGTTGACCTGTCCGTGTACTGTAGACACGTAAGTCGACTTGTACGTGCACGGTAGCATAAGTCGACTTACACATGCATAAGTCGACTTACACACTAGCATAAGTCGACTTACACATATACAAGTCGACTTACAATATGCAAAGGTGGGATGATGGATGATTTTAGGTATAGACTCAATGTGATTGATGAATTGCCCTAAATCATTCCATATAGTCATGGTGACTATAATCCTACGGCTTGGAGAAGAAGAAGATAAGACCTGAAAACCCTCACACATCATATGAAAACTAACGCCTTCCATTAATATGGGGAGAACCAGAGTTCTTATAGAGTTGGGTTGTTGGGTAAACCCAAGCTCACTCTATATGGATATGTTCGAACCATGAAAATAAGATTTTTAGATTAATGGGTTGGTTTTCACTAGAAGCGTTGATTTGTTGAGTAAACTCAAGGTCAACGTGGATAGAGGCGAAATTGGGTAGTGTACATCAGATGTACGCGCATCAAGAATTGATAACCCAATGTGTGTGCATACATCACGAGTTGATAGCACTAGTCGATAGTTGCATCTATGAAGCCAATGGTATGACCGATACCTACCGATAGATCTAAAGTGGCTTGTTGGGTAAACCCAAGGTCATTTTAGTAATGTCGGATATCTATGATGCAATTGGTATGACCGATACCTACCGATTGACCTAAGGTGGCTTGTTGGGTAAACCCAAGGTCATTTTAGTAATGTCGGATATCGACCCACTAGGACATTTTGTCATAATGTTTCTTGGATTCGTACTAAGGGTTATGGATTCTTTGAAACTAGTGGGAGCCATATGCATGTCATGCAAGTCCTTATGATCATGCATGTAATTCTATTCTAACATTCTTTCTCTCTTTTCCCTATAGGTTATTGAAGATGACTTCAAGTGTGAACTTGCGCTCGCTTATGGACTCGAACAAATTAACTTGACCCAACTTTCTAGATTGGCTTAGAAATCTGAGAATTGTTCTTAGGTCTAAGGAACTGGGATATGTCCTAGATGTTTCACTTCCTGATCCACCTGCTGCTGATGCTTCTGATGAGGATCAGAAAGCATATCGTAAGCATCTTAAAGACAGTGACATGGCTACCTGCATTATGCTCGCATCTATGTCACCAGAGCTGTAGAAGCAGCATGAGTCTATGGATGCTAATACCATAGTGTTTCATCTTAGGGAGCTGTTTGATGAGCAAGCTCGGTCTGAAAGGTTCGAGACCTCGAGGCTACTCTTCACTACTAAGATGACTCCAGGTTCATATGCAGTGCAATATGCACTGAAGATGAATAGGTATATTGAGAGATTGGTTGTCTTAGGTTTTGTTATGGATTATAAATTAAGTGTTGACTTAATTCTGGTTGGATTGTCTGATAGTTATTCACAGTTTGTGTTAAACTATCGGATGAACCAAATATCCACGACAATCCCTGAGTTGATCAATCTGCTCAAGACAGCAGAGCAAGCTATCAAGAAGGATAGCAAGCAAGTGCTTATGGTGGACTCTTCTTCTGGTTCAAAGAAAAAGAAGCTGAAGAAGAAAAGGTCTAAGAAACCGAAAGGAAGTATAGCCAAGAAGAAAACCAAAGAAACTGCACCAAAAGGAACTTGCTTCCATTGTGGCAAGACTGGCCACTGGAAGCATAACTGTAAAGTCTATCTGGAAGAATTGAAGCAGAAGAAGGCATCAGATGCCTCAACTTCTTCAGGTATGTTTGTCATTGAGGTTAATACTGTTTCTGATCATAACATATGGGTATTAGATACCGGTTGTGGCTCACATATATGCAATGATATGCAGAGCCTCAGGGATAGTAGACAACTCATGAAGGGAGAGATAGACCTGCGTGTAGGAAATGGAGCAAGAGTTGCTGCATTAGCCGTAGGCACTTATTTCTTGTCACTCCCCAGTGGGCTTGTAATTAAATTGGATGAATGTTATTTTGTACCTGTATTAACAAAGAACATATTATGCATTTCTTGTTTAAATAGAGCTGGTTTCCATTTGACTTTTAGTAACAATGGTTGTTCTATTAGTTTGAATGGAATGCTTTATGGTACTGGTACATTATGCAATGGAATTTACATATTAGATATGTCACATCCAATTATGAATGTCAATGACACGAAAAGAAATAAACGAGATAATTTAAAATCAACTTACTTATGGCATTGTCGCCTTGGCCATATAAATGAGAGACGCATAGCTAAGCTCCATAAGAGTGGTAGTTTATGGTCATTTGATTATGAATCATATGACACATGTGAATCTTGTTTATTAGGCAAGATGACTAAGTTAGCCTTTAAGGGAAATGGTGAACGAGCGACTGGAGTATTAGACCTAATACATTCAGATGTATGTGGTCCGATGTCCATCCATGCCAGAAGTGGTTGTCTTTACTTCATTACCTTTATCGATGATTATTCTCGATATGGCTACCTGTATCTGATGAGATACAAATCTGAAGCATTTGAAAAGTTAAAACAATTCAGAAATGAAGTAGAAAAATAACTTGGGAAAAGTGTCAAAACATTACGATCAGATCGTGGTGGGGAATACTTAGACCAACAGTTTTTGGATTATCTCAGAGATAATATGATTTTATCTCAATGGACTCCTCCTTACACACCACAGCATAATGGTGTGGCTGAAAGGAGAAATCGAACCTTGTTAGACATGGTACGATCAATGATGAGCTTTGCAAAGTTACCAAAATCCTTTTTCGGGGTATGCACTCGAGATAGTTGTTTACTTGCTAAACAGAGTTCCATCAAAGACAGTTGATGTTACTCCATATGAGATGTGGACCCACAAAAGACCTATCTTACTCATTTGAAAGTTTGGGGTTGTCTCTTGTGAAGCGGACACGGTCGGATAAACTTGATGCAAAGTCGACAAGTGTTTGTTCGTAGGATATCCTAAAGAAACAATGGGATATCAATTCTACCTTCGAGGAACAAAAGGTGTTTGTTTGAAGCATGCTGTCTTTAGAGAAAGAGTTTCTTTTACAAGAAGACGGTGGGAGCAAAATTGAACTTGAAGAAGTTCAAGATGCTCAACAGACGCAGATCAATCTGCTGAACTCAAACTGTGACTCATACAGATGAAGTAACAGTTCAACCTTCTACAACACACGAAGTTCGTAGGTCACGTAGGATACGCTCTGTTCCCGAGAGATATGGATTTCTCGTGAATGAACAGAATGACATATTGCTCATAGAAGATAATGAGCCTACCACCTATGAAGAGGTTCTGAAGAGTTCAGAATCTGAGAAATGGCTTCATGCCATGCAGGCTGAAATGGATTCCATGTATGAAAACCAAGTATGGACTTTGGTTGAGGCACCCGAAGGAACCAAACCCATAGGGTGTAAATAGGTTTTCAAAAAGAAAACCGACATGGATGGTAATGTGATTACCTATAAAGCAAGGCTTGTGGCTAAAGGTTTTCGTCAAAGACAAGGAGTTGACTACGACGAGACCTTCAGCCCAGTAGCAATGCTTAAATCCATTAGAATACTCCTAGCCATCGCCACTCATTATGATTATGAGATATGGCAAATGGATGTGAAGACAGCTTTCCTAAATGGAAATCTAGCTGAGGATGTGTATGTGATACAACCTGAGGGCTTCACCTCCTATGATGGCGAAAAGGTATGCAAGCTTCAGAAATTCATCTATGGATTGAAGCAAGCATCCAAGAGTTGGAATATCCGTTTTGATGAGGTAATCAAAGAGTTTGGTTTCTCACAAAATCCGGATGAACACTGTGTGTATAAGAAGGTTAATGGGACTACAATCATATTCCTTGTGCTGTATGTAAATGACATATTATTGCTAGGAAACGATGTCTCTATGCTACAATCGGTGAAGATTTGGTTGTCCAAACAATTTGCCATGAAAGACCTTGGTGAAGCAACTTATATCCTTGGGATAAGGATCTATAGAGATAGATCAAAAAGGTTGCTTAGTCTTTCACAATCAACGTACATAGACAAGATGCTAAAGAGGTTTAGCATGGAGCAATCCAAGAGAGGGTACCTTCCCGTGACTCATGGGATAGCACTCTCGAAATCTATGTGTCCTAAGACACAAGATGAGAGGATGCGCATGAGTATGATCCCGTATGCATCTGCGGTAGGATCTATCATGTATGCAATGCTATGTACGAGATCCGATGTATCATATGCTCTAAGTGTTACGAGCAGATACCAATCGGATCTTGGTGAGGGTCACTGGGTGGCTGTCAAGAATATCCTCAAGTACTTGCGAAGGACTAAGGATGTTTTCTTGATATATGGAGATGGAGATCTCAAAGTGGCGGGTATCTGATGCCGCTTTCAATCTGATAAGGATGATTCCAAATCTCAATCGGGTTATGTATTCACACCGAATGGCGGGCGTTAGTTGGAAGAGTTCCAAACAAGAGACAATCGTCGATTCAACGATCGAGGCGAGTACATTGCCGCTTGAAGCGGAAGAAGGCGCTTTTGATCAAAAGTTCATTCTCAAATTGGTGTGGTTCCTAGGCGTGATGGGCCCATGCGCTTGTATTGTGACAACAATGGGGCTATTGCAGCGAAAGAACCAAGGTCTCATCAACGATCCAAACACGTACTCCGCAGATATCATCTGATCAGGGAGATCATAGGACGAGGTGATGTCCAGATTGAGAGAATTCCCACCGAGCAGAATATTGCTCATCCGTTGACAAAGCCATTGTCACAGAGGAACTTTGATTCTCATGTACTAGCCTATGGTATTAGATATCAAGGCGATTGGCATTAGGTCAAGTGGGAGATTGTTAGAGTAGTGCCCTGAAGGCAATCACCTTTAGCGCATTTTGTACAAAGTTGTGTACATACTTTATGAATAAATAAAGAAAGGCATATTTCATTAATTTGATGTTCATTATTTATGAATGGATATTGATCTATAAGCAAGTTAATGAAGTCCATGATATATGACATAGCATGAAGGAAATTGTGATGTGATCATACTACTGAGATTCCTATCATGTGCAATTATGTCAGTATCTAAATTATCCCTAGTCATAGAATTCATGAGGCTGGACATCGGTGTCTGGAGACTAGCACATCTCAAGCTCCTTGATTTGATCAGCGGTGGATCTCGGTCGTAAATATGAGATATTTAGGGTTAAGATGTGGATGCTTACTAGAGGTAGTAAGTACATTGGATGACCTGCTATGAGATCATCATATGGATGTTCTATTCTAATGTCAGTAATAATCTCATCATAGCAATGGTGCAAGTATCCTTAGACTTGAGGTGCTCAAGGATATCTTGGATACTGATTCTATGCTTTGACTCTATTCCTTGTTGCCTTACAGAGGTCGCTCATAAGGTGGTGATTGGGTACAGCTTGAGGTATTCGAAGGTAATTGAGTAGCCAATAGAGGATTCACCACTTCTGTGATAGCAGAAGATGATACCCATGGCCTCTTGTCAGGGTCATTACTTGGAAGTCTCTGGCCGGAACATATATGTCATGAAGAATGTCTTCATTGACATATTAAGTAATGAGTCCCAGGACAAGAACTGATATCACTTGGACTAGATTTGACATAGTCAGTCTAGTAAAGAGTTGACACTTTGCCCATACTCATAACCAAGTGGGGTGTAGCTTGGTGAAAAGACGAATTGCACGGTAATTGTCTATGGAAAGGTTCGTGATACGGTTCATGATGAATACATGTTCATTCGTCAAACCAATTACTTTCCGGTCAATTGGGGGTCGTGATGTGTTGCTAGATACCGCTCATGACTTTCTTAGATTAAGTGTTAATCTAAGTGGACAACATAACCGAGAACCTAATGGGTCACACGCATAAGAGTGACTCGGAGAATTAGTAAAATAGTTTTAGATAGAGATCCAATAAATGGAGAGCAGTAGCATTAAATGGATCCCGATAAGATCGAGATATGTCCCGATGAGATCGCGACATCGATATTGCTGAAAAAGATTTTCGGAGGTTTTCCCATATCGAGACCCAAGAGCCAAGGATCCACCCAGTGTGATGGACCACTTCAAAGATTTCAATATATATATAATTAATTAATTAATTAATTAATATAGCATTTACGTGGAAAGGAGAGGAAGTTTCCTTTAAGCTTTATCTTTTAACTTTATATATATATATATATATATATATATATATATATATATATATATAAAGGCTAATGTGGGTGCATGACTCACCATTAGCATTTAATGTCTTTAAAAGAGTTAAAGACAAAGGCTTAAATGAGAATTGAAAGAGGTGATGATCGTGGGTTTTGAGAAAACCTAAGGTTTTAAGGAAAAGAAGAGTTCTTCTCCTTTAAGCTCTCCATCGATCTTCAAGCTTCTTTCTCCAAGTTTCTCCTTCTTTCCATTGGTTTCAAGCTCTCCAAGAACAAAGGTAAGGGCTAGCACTCTTTAATTTATTCTAGCTATTCCCGGGTCAAAGGGTTTGCCCCGGTTAGGTTCTCCGATCTCTGCATGGATACCGTTAGAGACGGTCTCCTTTGGCCGTTATGGTTTGAGTTTGTTGTATAGATACATGGATCCTGGCCTTCGGGAAGGTCCCGGAATAAAAATTTTTGTTTTCCACACCGTGGGCATGTGATGCTCACACCGGGATTTTCCTACAGCAAGAAACTTTGCAAATGGACCTTGACATTGTCCACTTTCATCAAATTTTCCGTAATATTCACCACCTCTATCAGACCTCACTATTTTTACTTTTCTATCTAACTGCCTTTCTATCTCATTAATGAACATCTCTAGGATGTCCACTGACTGAGACTTCTCATGTAGCAGATAAACATATCCATATCATGAGAAGTCATCAATAAAGGTAATGAAATATTTTTCGCCGCCCTAAGAAGGAACGTCGAAAGGACCACAGATGTCAGTGTGTATTAATTCAAGTAATGCGTTACTTCTTGTGGCTGGATGTTTTGATATATGTTTGGTTTGCTTGTTAATGCAATCCACACATATATCCCAGTCAACAAAATCCAATGGAGGTAAGATTTTATTTTTCACTAACCTCTGTACCCTTTCTTTGGATATATGACCTAATCTTTTATGCCACAAAAAGCAGAACATTCATTATGTGCACTACGTTTATTTCCTATAATATGGTCAACATGAAACAGAGATTCAGTAAAATCAACATCAAGATTGAAACGATATAAACAATCAATTAATGTAACAGAACCATAATAGTACTTATGTTTATTAAATGAAAAGACATTGTTTCCAATCTTGAATTGAAATCCTACATCATTCAATTTTGCAAAAGAAAATAAATTTCTAGCACATTCAGGAACATAAAGACACTTTTCTAGATCTAGGTAACATCCAGTGTCCTAGATTAATATGTACGTCCCAATGCCCTCTATCCGTGCCTTCATTCTGTTCCCCATATACAAGAACTTTTCAGCTCCATTAATGGTCTGGATTGTAAGGAATCCCTGTTTAACATTTGACACATGAGTAGTTGCACCAGAATATAACCACCAAGTATTTTTAGGCACATCAATAAGATTTGATTCAAAACATACTGAGACATAGTATGTACCTTTCTTTTCGAACCAAGCCTTTCTTTTCGAACAATCTTTCTGAAAGTGACCAGGCTTCTTACAGAAGTGGCACCTCTTATCTTTCTTGATTCGACCCTCATTAACTTTGCTGAGAGCTTTGTCCTTCTCTTTGCCTTTCTTTCGTGGCTTATTCTTGCTACTACTAGCACCTTGATGAAATGTGAGATGAATGGAGTGGTCCTTTATTTTCTTCAATCTCCCTTCCTCCTGAACTAACATGGCCTTAATTTCTTGAAGGTTCCATTTTTCCTTAATGGTGTTATAATTCACCTGGAACTGGCCAAACTCGGGAGGAAGTGAGTTGATAATAAACTGTACTAAAAAGGACTCACTCACATCCATACCCATAGACTTCAACTTTGCAGCTAGGTTTGACATGTGAGTTATATGATCATGAATGGGCTGTGACCATTCAAACTTCTTGGTCGTTAGCTCACTCATTAAAGTCCTTACTATGGACTTGTCAGCTATATTAGATTGGGAGTATTCTTTCAGCTTCAACATGAACTCCTTTGCATTGTCCGTTTTAGGCATTGATGGCTTGACATTTTCTGCGATCGTCATTCTCATTAAATTCAAGCCCAGCCTATTAGACCGTTCCCAAGCCTCATTTTAAGACTTGTCAGCTTCAGAACTGACCTCAGTTATGGCTTCAGGCCTTACGTCTGAGACTATGGCCAAGTCCAAATCCATTACACCCAGTTGAAACTAGATTTGTTCGGACCAATCCCAATAGTTCAGACTATTGAATTTAATCAAGTCATTTCCTAAAGCGAACAAACTAGTAGATGCTGCATATACAACATATAGTTCACATTAATGCTTTGAGTAAACCTAAATGGATTCAAACTAACTAATAAACATTAATTATGCATTTAAATCCACCTTTGGGTGAAATTTAAATACACAAAAATAACCTAGTTTGATGCTTATATATAATACTATAATGGACAATCAAGCATATTATAGTCAATATGTATGTTATCTTTGGATATACAATTATATTAACTTAATATGTTGATAAAATCCCTTTAATATTATTAATTATCGTGATGATCCACCTTTGGGTGACCTCCTAGCATTATAATTAATAATCTCAAATTCATCCTTCATGTCATTTAGCATCATATTATATTGAACAATTGAAACAATTAAATGATTAAAATTCCAAGCTAGGTCACTTTGGTGACTAACAAGCTTTCCATGCAATAAGCATTTAATTGGACAATTATCATACATGACAAAGTTAATATAACTAGTTTGGTCACTTTGGTGACAAACAAACTATTATAAATGTCCATAATGTCATGTATTATATTCAACATATGCTAGGACAATTTAATTCCAATTATTACATAAAATAAAATATTCCATCCTAAAATTACATTATGTATAAATCAATTATGAATTAAATGTTCCATTCTAAAATAATTTTTCTTTAGGGGTTAAAGTCTACAATTAATAACTAACCCAAAGTGTTGTCTCTTAATAGCCCAAAGGCCCAAAATCAACCAAAAATTAAGCCCATAAATGCATTTATGGGCCTGGAGCGACTGGCGCGTGCCTTTGCACGCCATGCCAGCATCATTACGGCGTCTGGCGCGTGCGGTGCAGCACGCCGCGATTAATCGCTCATCTCCTTCCTTCGGCGTTGTTTCGTTTCTGGTTTCTTTTTTTTTTAATTCCTTGCTTTTATGGATTCTTCTTAACAAGTCCTTTCTAGAATCCTCTCTAGCATGAACCAACAAAGGTAATCCACCATTGTTTTTCTTCGGTAGTCATTACATGATATAAAACCCATTGATTTTCTCACTCTAACCCATAAGTTTCGTTTTCTTTCCACCATTAAAACCGACAATCAATTTTTCGGATAACATGGGCATAGAAGAACAAAACATAAACTCAACATGAAAGAAGGCAGTACGTAACATTTCAGAAACGCAACAATTACTCTCATAAACATGAAGCAATTTGTGTCCGGTTCTTCCTCCCAACCGAAAACTATCCATAAGCAACCACAAAACCCATAAGCATTTCTGGTTAACATAATAATCAAAGAGGACACGAAAACCATTTGAAGCATTATGAAGAGCACATCGAGGTTTCAGTTTCTCTTGCAGTTTACCGAATTGATACATCAACATAATTATGCAATACCGTGCTCTATACTGTATCCATATACGGTAAACAATAAATCATGCATCATTCCAGTTCTTCAACACATTTAATTGGTTTTTCATTTTATCTCCATCGTTAAGACCGAAAATCAGTTTCGGAAAAGCATGGAAATAAAAGAACAAAACAGGAACGCAATCACATTTTAGAAAGGCAATAAATAATACCACGCTCTGATACCAATTGTAAAACAATTATAGGATCGATTCGTTTTGCGTACCTGTATCCATGATTATTTTCGTTTTGAAAGATGTTGATTTATTCCTTTTTCTACTTCCTCTCTTTAATGTAATTCTTCAATGGTTCAGAAAAAAAATATTGAGACATCTATTCATAAGTGCTTCTAACACTTAAATACTCAATCACCAACCATCATGTTGGTTCACTAACCATCATGATGGTTCATTGTAGGAAGAGAAAGGGAAAGGGTCTTTGACCCATTTGAGATCCAGTCTAGATTACCCAATAATCATTATCTTGGGTGTTTTTCTTGAATTCAAATCTTTAAGTGACATGGGACATAAAATAGTCTAACACAAAAAAGCTCGATTCATCTTAAAAAATAAAGTTTCAGAATTGGTAGAATTGCACCCAAACAAAACAAGTCAATTATTCTCACAATCACTTAAATACAACTGGAAAACTTAAATCTTTTGATCTTACAATACATTAAAGTCTCGTATTATACTCTCACATATATCAATATAATAAAATTTTCTTTAAAACTTTCCAATACATCCTTTAGCACTGAAGATTCTTCTTACAACTTATATATAGTCTATTTATACTTAAAACGACCAGATATACTAGTTAAGAACACAAATTAGTCCTTATAATGGCTATCATCAGTGACATTAGTTGATCAATATCTAGCATTGGCCTACCAATGTATGGCACCAATCAACTGGTATAGGCTCTCCTAAATTTAGTGCGAGAAAAAAAGTATTTGATCCAAAACTATTTCAAAAGTTTTCCTAAAAATATTTTGATACATCAGGATAGTTTCATTTAAACTTAAACCAAATTTTCTCGTCATTATAAAAATTATTTATCAATTATGCACATAATAAAATGATTATGTAATTTATAATTCTATAATAATAACAAAACCTAATATAAATCTCGCTAACATAAATAATTTGGGAAAGTTTAGTAATGCAACCTTACTTTTAACTAATAAAGGGACAATTTATAATTCTATAGACTATTAAAATGACTAAGATAAAGTTATAGCAAAGATTACAATGATTTTTGACATATGAAAAAGCGACTATATTTCTTGTTTTTAGTCCACTGGACTTGAATTATCTTAAATTTCTCACTTGAATTACATATGCGTTCCATTTTACTAAATTTATTCATCGTTTGATTGTTCAATTCATTTAATTAGCTTCACTACTCATTTTGGTCTCCTATCGAATTTGAGCTTTTATATAACAATACTCAATAGAAATCTCACTAAGGTGCGGAATATGGGGAGATGTAGTAATAACACGCAACCTTACGCTTAATTAGTAGAGAGACCATTTTCAAGAATATATTTCATGTATTGCTCAATTTCATCATAATATAGCTAGTAATATTACCAAAAGTCATTAATAACAATATATTTTATTAACATCAATTTAATTTTAGATATATATTTTCATTTAATGAATAATTTAATAATTTACTTATATTTTATAATTATTGAAAAATTTAAAATATTAATTTATGGGTTGGAGTTAATTTAATAAAATGCCAAGTTGAATAAGTGTTATAAAATTTTAAATTGCTTAAACAGAACATACACTGATGTTTGAAGCTAACATAGATTTACACTGATCTAGGATGATATAGCCAAATTATGAATTATCTTTTTGAGGATTATTGAATGCATTAACTACTATCTCCACTGTAAGATTATGAAAAGAGGAAGAAAGTAACCATTACAACGATTCCAAAAGAGCCAGAGTTTCGACCTCTTCAAAAGAAATAATTGTGTAGAAACCTACCCCAATGAGGATCCATCGTTTTTTCTAAAGAGAAGTGTTTTGGAAACTCCAAATACTCTATAGGATCGTGCACGAACGACTGATCAAGTCCAAATAGGTCGAAGATAAAAGATCCAACACAAAACTTGCATCAAGCCCAGATATAAAAAAAATTACATCACCGATGTCTTCACTTTACTTTCTTCATAGCAACAAATATGGTGAAAGTCGATCTAGAGCCTGCACGTCTCTAAAATTGATCGTGTAGGCAGGCAACTACGAAGCGTACTTTGTTATGTGAAGAAGTACTACGAGGAGTAATTGTCGGAAACACCGTCTGTCACTAATGGATCCAAAAGAGAAACGACGCAAGCTACACGAAGCTCTTCTCAACACTCTTTATCCTCCATCGCCACCACCACCATCACAAGCGCTAGTTCTGTTCCCCTCTGCTCCCGTTTGCTTGGTTTTTTAATTTGCTTTACTGCATACTTATTTGGGTCTAATATGGAATTACGCAGGGTGAGAATGCGCAAGAAACTGAGAGCCTGTCAAGGGAAGGATTTGACGTGAATCTTATTCCAGGTATTGTTATTTGATTACCAGTGGATACTCGTTTAGGTAATTGCAACCAGGAGATATATTACCAGATGTGGGTTTTGAAATTTACAGATGATTATGGCTTGCGAGAAGGTAGTTCATCAACGAGTAACGACAATGACGACGATTGTGGACTCCAAAAGTTAACCAGGGCTCAGAGGAAGAGGCTTCGTAAGAAAAAGCTTAAGGAAGATGTTTGTCGCCGGAATCAAATTATTGGACCATTATTGCCTCCGTCAATGGATGCATCATCAAGTGTTAATATTGCAGTCGAAGAGAGTACTCCAGGTGTTCGACAGAATGCCGATGACAGTCATGCTTCCACTATCATAGGTAAGAATTATGGACTAAGTTATAAGCTCCACGTGAAATGGGAGTGTTTATTTTAGTTTCCATGCAAACGGATCTGTGTTTGTATTCAGGAGAGTCATGTGGTGGCAGTAACCAGAACAAGAGGAGGCAGAGGAGGATGGCCAAGAAGTTAGCTAAGGAGAAGTTGGAGTTCTCTAACGTGGAGAACTGTGTGAAAGATCAAAACTTGAAGTGTCCAAACTTGGAAGCAAATGATTCAGATCACTCATGTAATGCCCAAAGCTCGCAAGGATTACAATCACCTAGTTGTCAACGTTCATGATTCATTATGGGAAACTGGATGTATGAGTTGAGTGACATCAATTCGTTTTACGTTGTTAGGAAGAAGATGACCTGACAGAAAACTTTATCTTATATAGGGTGAATTGACCGAATAAGTTAAAAGTCAAATAACTAAATGAAAAATAAAACAGAATGTAAAGGCATTACTTAAACCCTGAAATGCTTACAACACCGGAAATCGTTTGGTAAAACCTAAACCCTTTCCCTCTTCCTCTCAGTCCACTAATGGCAGAGATCAAGCTCTCTGAATCTCGGGATCTAACCCGAATCGAGAGAATAGGAGCCCATTCTCACATCCGTGGCCTAGGCCTCGACTCCGCACTCGAGCCGCGCGCAGTCTCCGAAGGCATGGTTGGCCAAACTGCCGCTCGAAAAGCCGCCGGCGTCATTCTTCAAATGATAAAGGAGGGGAAAATCGCGGGTCGGGCCGTCCTCCTTGCCGGTCAACCGGGAACGGGCAAGACCGCCATAGCCATGGGCATGGCCAAGTCACTCGGCCTCGAAACCCCATTTGCTATGATTTCCGCTAGCCAAATCTTCTCTCTCGAAATGTCCAAAACTGAAGCCCTAATGCAAGCATTTCGCAAAGCAATCGGCGTGAGAATCAAGGAGGAGGCGGAGGTGATCGAAGGTGAGGTCGTTGAAATTCAAATTGATCGGCCGGCGGTGACTGGAGCAGCGTCTAAGACGGGAAAGTTGACGTTGAAGACGACGGAGATGGAGACAGTGTATGATTTGGGGGTGAAGATGATAGAGGCGTTAGGGAAAGAGAAAGTGCAGGGTGGTGATGTGATTGCGATTGATAAAGCTTCAGGGAAGATTACGAAGCTTGGGAGGTCGTTTTCAAGGTCTAGGGATTACGATGCAATGGGCCCTCAGGTGAAGTTTGTTCAGTGTCCTGATGGGGAGTTGCAGAAGAGGAAAGAGGTAGTGCATTGCGTGACACTTCATGAGATTGATGTCATTAATAGCAGGTAAAGTTTGTGTCTTGTGCTTTGTGGTTCGCTTGATGCCATTGAAGTTGGGTGATTGATGCTTGGTTGACATAAGATTATTAAGTTCTATGGATGTTTTGTGGTTTTCTTGTGGCTACTTAAAGGAGTTTGAAGTTACATGATGGTTTATGGCAAGCAAAACTATTCATTTGCTATATTGGTGTGTTCTTGTGATGAATTATAGAACTGCAACCGTATATATCCACGTACGAGCTGGTCTTGTTGCAAGAGGTCTTCTTTTTAACCCTTAGAATGCCTTAAAGGTTTGCTTTCCGAGTATTTTATAGATGGTTGGGTCTTTCTAAAATTTAGATGGAACCTGTCATAGTACAGTTTTGTCCTTGATAGGAATTCTTTGCGTCAGTCTCAGTTTGTCTGTGCCACTGTTTGCTTGGATTCAGGGATAAGAAGTCTTGTTTATCCCCATGTGTAATACGCTTCTGATACAGACACATTTCACTGTTCTATCATGTTTTTTTTTTCTGAGTACTTAATAGAGAAAACAAAAGTAATAATACATTTAGCAGCAACGTGAATAATATAGGTGTTCATGCCTAGATTGAATATTACTACAGCAATCTAACTCCTTGTTTTTTGCAAATTGAACAACAATATCAACCATCTGAGTTGCTATTAGTTATTCTTGTCACAAGATGAAGCTTTGCAACCACTTTTTTTCATATATGAGATGGATGAAAGTGTTTGGAAAAATGTATAAAGTCGCAGAAAATAAAAAGATTTAGCACTGGCTTTTGATCAAGATTTGAGAATTTTGAAGATTTTTGCCTGGGAATTTATAGTGCTGATTTGAAAGTGGTTTCCACAATGGTATTCACTTATTGTGATTGATATATAGAGCTGCATCCTTCGAGGAATCTCTAGACTGTTTTTAAGTATCTTCCTGGCATCTATCTTGATTTTGACCTTTACCTGAACATCTTTTTCCATCTTTATCAGTCTGTGGGCCATATCCTTGTTGCATAGACGCAGTATCACCTGTATGTTATTTGTCCATTATTATCACTAGCTCATCTTCTACTTTCAGAACACAGGGATTTCTAGCTCTTTTCACTGGGGATACTGGTGAAATCCGTGCTGAGGTGAGGGAGCAGATTGACACTAAGGTAGCTGAATGGCAGGAGGAGGGTAAAGCAGAGATTGTACCAGGTGTCCTTTTCATTGACGAAGTGCATATGCTTGACATAGAGTGCTTCTCCTTTCTAAATCGTGCTCTCGAGAATGAAATGGCACCAATATTAGTTGTGGCTACTAACAGAGGGATCACTGCAATTCGAGGGACAAATTACAAGTCTCCACATGGGATTCCGATAGATCTCCTGGATCGATTGCTTATTATATGCACTCAACCATATACAAAGGATGAAATTAGCCAGATTGTGGACATAAGATGCCAAGAAGAAGATGTGGAGATCACCGAAGAGGCAAAGGCCTTACTAACACATATTGGAGCAGAAACATCCTTGAGATACGCCATCCATCTCTTAACGGCTTCTGCATTGGCCTGCCAGAAGCGAAAAGGAAAGATCGTGGAAACTGAGGATATTACAAGAGTTTACAATCTTTTCCTGGATGTAAAGAGATCAACACAGTACCTAATAGAGTATCAGAATCAGTACATGTTTAACGAAGCACCAATAGGTGACGATGATGCGGATGCAATTTTGTCTTGAAGTTCATATTGACGTGGAGATTCTATGGTTGGCTTCAATGTGCAGCGAAACGTTTGCGATGTTTATTAAATGCTAATATAACATGACATTTGTAGGAGGCTCTTTATCATATGTTATTCTACGTTTCTTTCTCTTAAGAACACTTGCTGACAAGACAATTTGAGTCTGTAAGGGTAGGTGTTGGTCTGGGTTATAATGGGAGAAAAATCGACGGCCCTGTCAAACTTTAAGAGGGTCTCAAAAACCAACTCTTATGGAGATTTTTACCCCAAACAACAAAAACTCGTGTCGTTGCGACAAACTTCCTCGACAGTTAAATATCAACAAGACTTTGAATCGCTAACAATCCCTTTAAAGCATTTGGATGATGATACCACTGCTAGAATGTAGTTTAACACAGGAGTGGGGGCTGTTTTAATGCAGAGAAACCAAAGGGTTGTCAAAATATGATGAGCTCAAAGCTATTATGGTGATTGTGGACCGATTTAGTAAGTTTCTGCACGTCTGAAGCATCCCTTTATGATAATAGCAAACTTTTTTATACAAAATGATTGCATGGGTTTCCAAGATCTATTAAGAAGAAGTATACGGAACAATACTACTGGAATGTCCCATTTCAGGTAGGCAATCTGGTTTATATCAAAATTAGGGCTTACCTAAGCAAATCATTGATCAAGAAGGAAAATGAGAAGTTGTCATGGGGGTACTTTTGGCCCCTATCTAGTTGTTCAAAAGATGCTCCATAGTTCCAATCATATCCACCTGGATCTTCCAACTCAAAGCTATCATTGGAGAGCTAACACACTTTGTCAAGAGATTCCCCAAGTGTTTCAAAATGATTCGGAATGGAAAATGGAACCGTGGAAGGTTTTAAGCATTAGGCCAGAAAAGAGCCAGTATACAGCTTCCAACAGCTCACTTCCGCTTCCAGGAAGAAGAAGAAAATCCAGAACAGCCCATATATTAATAATGATGCAGGTGTCCAGATGGTTTGAGTTCTTCATAATGTTTAGGTATATCAGAGGCAAGGAAAAAGGTACTAACATGGAATGATTCTTATACTGATCTTAGAAGAGAGGTACCTCTTAAAAGTTACCATTCACAGTTCCTATTTGCTCATCATCAGTGACAGCACCACCTTCCCATTTTCTCTAATCTTCCTTCTTAAATCATTGTTCCATTAATTTTCCACCATCTTCCTCCCAACCCTTTACGAGGTATTCCACCAGAACAAGGTTTGTTGTTGCATATCAGCCTGTAGCATAGATTGTATGTACTTCAGTACAGGGCTTCAATTGAATACAGCTATATGGATTACCTTGAGCAAATAAATATAAGATAAACAATGGAGAAAAGCTGGAGGACAGTCGTAATCTAACGAAGAATGCAGTGATTAAAATCGTTGCGTTTGTCAAACGTGTAGACTTAAGAGAGAAGAATTTACAAGACACTACAACCTGGTGGATAGAAAGAAGAAAGCCCAAGTGTCAGACTGTTAACTTACAATGTGTCTTGTCTTCTCCTCTTTATTTTTGCCCTTTTCGTGTGGAGATGTTGAAGATGATTCCAAACTAAAAGTCTGAACCTTTCCAGACAGGCAATAATGTTGATTAACAAAACTTGAGGTTTGCTTAATTGCAGGTTTTGGAATTCAATTGTTTGATAATTCAAAACTTAGTTTAATGTGAAGCTTGATGGGTAAGACATTAAAACAAGGCTATAGGATCAAATAGCCTATGTACTAACCATATGCTACTGTCACGCATGCAATTTCTGTAAGTTACTGAAAACCTTATAAGCGGTCAGATTGCTATTAATATCCGTAAATTAGGAAGGAAAAGCCTAAGTCAAGCTCGCTGCCCTTAAGGGGTCATCCTAGTTTCAACCTGAAATCTTCTGTCCTTATTTTTGTATACCTATTCTGTCCCATTAGATCCAAACCATCTATTTATGTTAATCACATATAAATAGATGACTTAGATCTAACGGGACAAAATCGATACACAAAAATTGGGAGACAAATCTACATAAATAAATAGCTTGAATCCAATGAGACAGAGTAGATGTACAAAAATAGAGACAAAAAATTTGTCCCCCTAATTTGACAAGTGGAAGTGCTTCCCTCCAACCAATTATATTGTTTAAACAAGATCATTCCCCCATTATAGACATGTCTAACATTAAGCGTCAATCATGCCCTTGAACCCTCAAAAGTACACTTGACCACCCTCTTTTGAATTATTATGCTCATAAAGTCCAAAAAGCATTCACAATGCAATAAATAAAAGATCCTCTCACATATTAGATACCCACATGCAAAACATTGCCTTTCTCATGCTCTTCATCTCCTCGAAATCTGGGGGAATCTGATGCCCAGAGCTACGCTATGCATGCCTTTATTCTTCTTTTTTCTTTTTAATAAATGCAAAATTAAATAAATATGGGTTGGGATGAACTAAACCTCGTTTCTTTATTATTATAAAAACTAATATAACTTCATCTTTTCCATGTATAAACAAACCAAACCATTGAACATTGTTTTGGTCTTTCACCATGGTCCCTCATCAGGGTAATCAAACGGCGTCTCCGTCACCGTTTGAGAATCCAGTAGATCCGGGTGCACAAACCCATACTTCCTCAGCACCTGATTGTCCGCGAAATTCAAAGCTTTGACCATCGCATTCCAGCAACTCTCTCCGGCGTACATCTGATTGTGGTCCCCACTACAAGGTTGGCACCCCGTGAAATGTGTGACGAACGGCCGTCTAAAACTCCCCTTTCCGTTACCCCAACCCCTCAGGTTCCGCTCCCTAAACGCACCGTATTGCTCGCTCACCTTCTCGGCATGACGCCTCCTCAGCCTCCCGTCTTGTCTCTCCATCTCGGTGTACCTCTCCGTTACGTTGGCCAGCGTCGGTAGTATATCTACCCAGTATCCTTCAAAATAGTACTCTCCCTCCAAGTAAATCTTGTCCGTTAAACTCTGATCTTGATGGATGAGATAAATCAGACCCGTCTGATCGTCCGATTCTGGGAACAGCTTGTCCTTGAAAATTGACCGTTGGATTTCACCCCATTTAGGGTAATCCCGGCTCATGGGGCCCATGTTCGCCCAGGTGTCCATGAAGTCCATGGACCATTGGCAGTTCCTGATCAGAAACACCCCGGCGTTTAACGCCGTCCAACTTTTCTTCTCGTAAATCAGCTTAGCCCAACCGTGGACCACAATATTGTGGTTCTTGTAGTCGTACCGTCGTAGCGGTAGCTTGTACTCCATGTCGGTAAACATGGCGTCCGAGTCGACCCACCAGATCCACTCGGCCTCCGGGTGAGCTAACATCGCCGCTTTAACCACCGGAAGCTTTGCCCAGAAAGTCTTCATCTTTGGGTGAAGCAATACGTTGTTGTAGAATATATCGACACCGTGGATCCTACAGTAGTCTACTTTGTTCTTGAAAAACCTTAAGAGTAAATGATCGCCGATAGGGTTCTTGCATGGGGTCGGTTGAGAACCAGTGACCATAACGACGCGGTCACGTGTTCCGGCAGCAAACGTAGGGTGGTGTTTGAGCCACGCTTTTCTCTTCTCGTCCCAGTTCTTGACGGGCTTTTCTATGGAGTATCTGAGTTCTGGCTCGTCGTAGAAAGTGGGTTCTGGTGGGTCGTAGCCAAGGTTAACAGCGGGTTGGCCGTGGAGACATTTCGTTGAGTCGGAACCAACTTTCGACGTCGAAACGGTAACAGTGGGATCTATGCTGCGAGTGGAGTTAGGAGCAGCGAAGGACCAAAAAGACCAGACCAGTAAGAACGCGAGCAATGATCCGCCAAGGTAGATAAACCCATCATTGAGACACGAAAAAGTGGACTTGTTTCGAGCGTTCGATTTCGCCATCGGAGAGTGCTGAGACTTGGAAACTTCTGGCACCACCATTTTCAATGATGTTAATAACTTACTTGGATAACTACAAACAAAAGATTTGGAGCTTGCTCTCATCTGTCTTGCGTCGACTAGCGGACAGATGGTGGTGCCTTAAGAGCTTGAAACGTTGTTTTCTTAGTCTCCATCACGCAACTACCAGCCTAAATTTAGCAGAGAAAAGCCACTAAAACGGGTGGAGATACGATACAATCCAATCTCATCAAACTTCAATTTTCTTGTACTTTCTTACTTAAAGAGGGCTTTAGTTCAGAGAGTGAGTGTTACAGAGTGTGTTAATTTTACTTTGGTATATGAGCGAGGGGCAGGCTAAAATGCGCAGGGATGGGAAAGATAAAGCGTAAACTACGGTACGGTGGGGTCCGCTTCCTCCTCTTTAACTTTGCTGCTTCTTCCTATAAATAAGGTGTTTAAGTGTGGAAGATTCTGGGATCGACACGTGGAATGGTGCACGTGATTGGGATTGTCTAACCGACAGTCGTTTTTGTCAGTTGGGTTAGATTGCATAGTTCGGTGCGTAATCTACGTGAATATGTTCCAAGTGTCGGTTTTCAGATATTGTTTTTTTATTTAATCATGAGTTATTTAAAATTATATAAATAATTCTTAAAAAGTAGAATAACTGAGCTTTTAAATCCTTATATATTCAAATTTATTATTAATTATTTAGTAAAACACGATAATAATGGTTCAGGAGCATTAGTCCTGTCTTAGTCCATCTGCCATAGGAATCATTATGTCATGATCTTTCCTAACAAAGAAACCGAACAGGAAGATCGGACCGCCTGTTTGACCGTAATCATCGGAAACTAGTTAAGGAAAAGCAACCTTTTAAGTGTATGATGGTTTTGCAACTACAAAATGGGAACTTAGAATGATATTTTCATCATATTCGCCTAAAAAAAGGGTTCTTGTTATGTCAATTTCTTCCACTAATCGCATTGCACCCATCACATGTCATTGATAGGTCTATTCCCTTACCTATGAGCTTGTCGACTGGTCCAAAAACCTATGTCAGGTCAACAAACATCCCGGTGAAGACTGAAGAGAGCTCTAAAGTGAAACCAAAAGAGACAAAAGCGAGTAGCAGGTGAGTAAGGCCTACATGCATGTGAAGGATTTAAAGGTCGTGAATATCCTTTGCAGACAGTTTCTGCAAACTCATGTACCTTCACTGACCAATTTTAGATTTTGATGATGATGGACAATGGAGCTGCCATTAGTTTTTGCATCATACCTAATTAACCTTTGTTTTTTATACAAAGTCTCTCTGCTAGTTAGAAGAAGTACTTACCCCAAATCTCACATTCCAGCTGAATTCATACTGTAAGCAATATTTATACAATCAAAGGTACAATGAAATGATCATGATACAGGACTTATAGGATTTACTTAACATCCTTCCAGGTCTCGCCACCTGAGGTAAACGACCCCTGCACGATAATGAGCATATGCTCCAGCAACCACAAGTACGTGAAAGAGTTGGTGGCTGTGACCTGCAATGTCAAATTTCCCAGGCATCCATCGTTCAGGAATCCTTGCGGCATAAACTATTACTCCCATTCCATACAACAGCCCCATCAAAACTTCGTAGCCGGTCGTATGGAGTGCCTCTGGCAGGCTCCAAAACAATATTAGCTTGTGCAGAATCGGTACCAATCCGCACAAAGCCATGCCTGAGAAGAGGCATACACGAGTTGTGCGGAACTCAGGTGTTTGAAACATGGGGTGCAGAGAAAACAAGACTGTGGCAATTCCGAAAATAGTTATGAACCCCATGTAAAGGCTGCAGAAGAATGGATAACACATGAAGGAGTAGTAGACAGTAGGGTAAAAGGAAGTTGATATCAGCGTAGCAATTCCAGCATAGTCAAGCCTGAGCATAATACATGATAGCCTCTCAGAGTGACAAGAAAGAAGGTGAAAAACACTACTAGCAAGCAAGCAAAACATGGCTCCGCCCAAGAAAGCGAAGAACGGCCATCGGGTAATCGGCCTCACCATCAGGGGTGTTATTATGTTCGCCACATCATCTGTCATATTACGCTGCATTTGGTCATGAAGAACACAAGTTGAATAGTTGATTAGGAAGAAAACGGAATTCGATAAATGGAATATAAATGAAAGAAACATTACCAGGACACAAACATCTGTGGAGTTGCCAAGTGAGAAACGCTCAGGCAAACAATTATAGAGAAGCTCCACAACAAGCCATCTTGAAGGAGAAGAAATCAGATCCATAGAAGGTAAGGTTGACTTCAATTCATCCCTTAGTCTGTGCAGATCAGGCATGTGGGGAAAAGAATGGAGACATGCAAGTAATTTGTGCAAATCAGCCTTTAACACCTCTGGCAGCTGTAGAGAATGGAGATCAACAACTGTTGGTATTTTCATTGCAGTGTATATGGTCAGAGAAAGGAATAGTAAGAACCCAATCAAATGCCTGCAAGAAATAATAGTTAAACCACAAGAAAGTTACCCTTCAAGCCAATAACAAAATGTATTTCTTCAACTTCTTCAGAACTTCTAGTTAATAAAAGATTAAACAAGATAAATACATATAGCAGCCATAAATCTATATAGCATCACAGGATTGTTGTTCCCGGGATTCAATGTTCATATATCTAAGATATTGACACGATTAAAGTAAACAGATAGGTTGCAATTTATGATATGGTTCAACTAATGTCTTCATGAAATACTCTTCGAAAATAGGATGTAAAAAGATCTAATTCCATTATTGGACACTATGCTCCCTCATACCTGATGGCATGGCTACTCCGTTTTCTCTCATAAAAACCTAATTAGTATTATGCATCTCAAACGTTCCTACAGATTGATTGAGTAAAGTGCATTTGCTCGTATCTGAAGACATCTGTTGGCATTCCATTTGGACTCTCATCCGCGTTGACAAAAAAATTCCACCATAATGAAATCTGCACCTTTCCGACTAGTCACTGATCCTCTTCAAGTGAGCGATAATAAAGCAGCCACTGATACTTCATAGAAACTCCTAACCTCATAATTAGTATTTCAAAACCATCATGAAGCTTTAAGGTTATGAAGCGTTCATTCTCTAGGTTCTCTACAATTTCTTATTTCAGAGGTTAAGTAACAACCACATAAGCATAGAACCAAACAATATTTTTAAAACTAAAAGCCAAAACAAACATTGAAGCCAAAAAAAGAAATCAGGCGATTGATCTTCCAGCAATCCTAACATCTCATAATCCAAACACAAGTCAAAACCCAAGCAAATAACTACAGGTACATAAAAGAATTCTACTTTCTTTTTTGAGAACATTGTTGCATGAGAGGGGAAACTTACGTCCAAACATTTAATGTCTCATTGTGGATAGAGAAGATACTGAGCAAAGCCTCCTTCGAGGGCCAATTAGCTCGGTAGTGGCCCAAAATGTACTCGTTGTCCCTTAAATAATCTGGCAAAGAATGATACTCTACCAACTGATAGTTTACTTTCTTCCATAGTCTCCTCCCTTTCCCCTTCTTAGATGAGCTTACTTGATGCATTTCTGATGTTTCAGATATCACCTTAGAATCCTCAGCGGGTAGTCTTACACCTTCAATCCTAAGTCAGAACCAACATAAACGTTGCAGAGGTCAAAAAGAATCCGACTTTTAGAACCAACGTAGATAAATAGTTACTGACAAGCATAAACACACACCAAGCTCAATTTTAACAACTCCACATAAACCATGCTACTCCAACTCAACTATATAGGGAAGCAATTAATCCACAAATGCATTCAAAAAGAACAGAAAAAGCAAACGAAACCCAGGAACCGAAACAAAGAGCTAGTTCCTGAAATAAGAACAACCCAGATGGGGTCTCTGCAGAAAGATTGAATGTTGTGTTATAATTCGCGGGGGGATATAACAAACGTCATGGAAAACTCAAAATGTGAACCCAAGAAAATGGGAACCAAGTACGAGACAGAAATCCTAAATACTAGATGTAAAGGAGCTTGAATTCTAACCATTAACCAACGGACACACTCGCACCAAAAGGAACACGAAGACAGGAACTTCGAAGAACCCAAATATGGAAAACATTGCCTTTTAAAGAAGAAGAAAGAAATGGAGAGAAGAAGGGCATTGGCAATAGAGAAAGGAAGATGCTGTCAGCAGATTCGGAGACGCCACAGATGGATTCCTTGTAGTTGTCGCTCGACTTGCCAGTTTGGCACTAATTTTCCTACGGCAAGCTAACGAAGGAAGCAAATTGCTAACTCTTTACTTGTGTTTTGTGTAAATTGTAGTTTATGGAAAGGTCAGTGTCACATCATGATTGTCAAGATTTGTATCTGTGATTCCGAGCACCAGACAACACAGAATCGTCAAAAACCTCAACATGATACAAAGTTACAAACGTTTGACTACGGTAAGAATTATGTCGATGTCTTGATAAAATATATTGTTCTCTAAAAAAGAGATTCGTAATTAATAATAAGTCTTAATTTTCTTCAAACTATTTTAAATATTTATAACCAACTGATTATTTTTTGAATATAAGGAAAATTTAAACATATAAACTTATTTTCCTTTTTTGATGAATTCAAATAAATGTAGTTCCTTAATCATTGCCCTTTTTTCATAATTCAATATGTAATTTACAAGTTTAATGTTGTTATATCTACAAGAAACATGAATTAACCATTTTAAAAAATTGTTTAAAGGGAAATATAATATTAGAATGGAGTTTCATCAAAGTAAGTAATATATTAAAAGAAAAGGATATATAAGGGAGATTTAACAATTAAACGTTAAAAGGAAAATATATAATAACAATGAAAATAATAGTTAATAAACCAATCCTACTCACAAAATCCCTCGTGAGTCGTGCTGAGAGATATTGCCGACGACAGGTTGCTTAAGTATAAACTTCTTCAACTTATCAGATCCGATCCCTTATTATACGTGAACACGCCTCTTGGATTTTTATGGAGTGTTTTGGAAGTTAGAATTTTTTTTTCATACTATATCCTAATTTTTTACTTAATTATTCTTCTAATAATTGACTCAACCTCTAATTAAATATATGCCTCGAGTATGTTTACTCTCATTAACAAATTCAACCGTCCTATTATTAGATTGGCAATAAGTCAGGTTGGATTAAGATAAAAAATGATATTATTTCAATTTCACTTTCTAAAATGACAACATTTTTTCAGTTGGACCGGACGGTCCGAACCGGTTTTTAAAACATTAGTTTTTTGTACTTGATTTGGGTCAGGAGCCTCACCGGCCAGTGGTAAGAGGCGTGCGTCTCAACGCATCAAAACCCTGAGGTCATAGGTTCGACTCTCGCTGCCCCCACGGGATGCGCAGCACCCCCTACGGGATGTGGGTGTGACCAAAGGGGACAATACCTGGCCGGTGAGGCTCCCGGCCCAAACCAGTACTTATCCGACAATATAGTTTAATACATATTTTTTTTGTTTTTTTGATAATTGTTATCAGAAATTAAAAAAAAAGTGATATGATCACTAATGTTATTAAAATTATTTTAATAACATAAAATCTTGGCCCTTTAAAATTATAGAATTTATTTTGATATAATATATGATATTTTATCAGAAAGAATTTTTTCCACCCAAATAAATAATAATATTTATTTTTGTTTACAAGAAATGACTTGATAACTAGGTAACTTGTAGTTCAGGAATAAATAATATTTTCTATTGCATATGATACATGTATGAGGAAAAATTATTTAATTTTATATTTTTGGCCTAGACTACCTAGGGAGTATAGAATTAATTAATTTTCCGTCACTTGGATGGATAAATTCAATTATAAAAATAGGAACGACCTGACAACTAGGGGACTATTTAGTATTAAGCCTACTATAAAATTTTATATGATAAAATAGGCAATTTATCACTCTTTAATTATGCATGAGTAACGACTTGACAACCAAGGAGCTCATTCATGTTTTAAAGATGTTATATCATTTAGATAAAAGTCCATGTCTAATGATATATGATTGTGTTCTTATTTTGATATTCTCTTTTATTAGATTTCTCAAAATGTCTACTATATCACTGCGAAGCATTCTTGATGTTAACAAGCTAGCGGGTAACAATTTTGATGATTGGTACCGAAATCTGAGAATTGTTCTCATGCACGAGAAACTTATCGATGTAATCGATAAACCCATGAAGGAAGAGCCTCCTGAGGGAATTGATGATGCTAATGCATTGGATGCATATTTTAAGTATCGCCCAGAGTATTTGGCCACTTTCAAAGACAAGAAACAAGGTGGGACATTTATGAAAAATATTTTTATGATTTCTTTAATTACTATTGATTCTACTAAATGGGTATTAGATACCGATAGTAGCTTTAACATCTGCAATATGTTGCAGGATTTAAGGATCAGTAGAAGATTAAAGAAGGGAGAAATAAAGTTAAAAGTTGAGAATGGAGCAAGTGTTGCTGCTCTAGCTGTAGGAACTATTTCTCTTGTTATGCCTATGGGAAAGACTCTATTATTGGAAGATTGTTATTATGTTCCTAAGTTTGTTTCGAACATTGTTTCCATTTTGTCATTAGACAAACGTGGATTACATACAATCTTTAAAAATAACCAATGTAATATATTTCATGGTGATGAATTATATGTCAGTGGTTATTTACAATATAGTCTTTATGTCTTACCTGAAATAGTTGTTTGTCCAATTATGAATGTTTCTGGTCATAAAAGGAAGAAAGATAATCAATCAAATCAAACTTACCTTTGGCATTGTAGACTTGGTCATACTGGTGAGAAAAGAGTAAACAAGTTACACAAGGAAGGATGTCTTGGTCAATATGATTATGAATCATATGAAACTTGTGAATCTTGTCTCAAAGGCAAAATGACCAAATCTCCTTTTACTGGAACTGGAGAGAGAGCTAGTGAACTTTTAGGACCCATACATACTAATGTATGTGGGCCGATGAAAGTTCAAACTAAAGGTGGATATTCTTATTTTATTACCTTCACTGATGATATGTCAAGATATGGATTTGTGTATCTTATGAAACACAAGTCTGAATCATTTGAAATGTTCAAAAGATTTCGTAGTGAAGTTGAAAAGCAAACTAGTAAGAGTATAAAGTCACTAAGATCTGACCGTGGCTGTGAGTATCTTAGTGATGATTTTGTTGATTATCTAAGGCAAGATGAGATCTTGTCTCAGTGGACATCTCCAGGCACACCACAACACAATGGTGTTTTCGAAAGGAGAAATCGAACCTTATTGGATATGGTGAGATCCATGATGGGTTTCACTGATCTCCCTATCTTCCTATGGGGATATGCTTTAGAAGCCACTGTATATTTATTAAATAAAGTTTCCACTAAAGCAGTCAGTAAAACTCCATATGAGATGTGGAAAGGACGTTAGCCTAACCTAAAATATTTGAAAGTTTGGGGTTGTCCAGCTTATATCAAGAGACTGCAGCTAGATAAGCTTGAAGCTAGATCTGACAAGTGTAGATTTATTGGCTATCCCAAGGAGACTATGGGATACTATTTCTATCACTCTTCTGAACACAAAGTGCTTGTGACCAGAAATGCAACCTTTTTAGAAAGGGAGTTCTTTAATGAAGGAAGTCATGGTGTAGAAATAGATCTTGATGAAATTCAAGATTCTGATGAATCAACACAAGCTCAAGAGCATCAGATGCATATTGAGCAACCTTTACTTGATATCTTGAAATTAACACATACTGTACCAGCCTCAACCGTTGAGGAGAGTGGACTGGTTAATGAACCTGTCCAAGAACCTGTGCAACAACAAGATCAAGTAGAGGAAGAACCTATTGTACACGAGCCTCTTAGAAGGTCTACAAGGGATCGTCGTGCACCAGATAGATTAAACTTAATGGTGCAAGGTGACGAAGATAGTCATATTGATGATGACCCTAAGACTTACGAAGAGGCTATGGCAAGTCTAGATTGTGAGAAATGGTTTAAGGCCATGGAATCCGAGTTAGAATCCATGAGAATCAACAAAGTATGGACTTTGGTTGATCCCTCAAAGGATATAAAGCCCATAGGATGCAAATGAGTATTTAAGAAAAAAATTGGAGCGGACGGGAATATTGAAACCTATAAAGCTCGTCTTGTCGCCAAGGGATATAATCAAAAGGAAGGAATTGATTATGATGAAACTTTTTCCCCTGTAGCAATGCTCAAATCTATTCGGATTCTATTTGCTATAGTTGCATATTATGATTATGAGATATGGCAAATGGACGTAAAAATAGCTTTTCTTAACGGAGAGCTCAAGGAAGATGTCTATATGACTCAACCTGAAGGTTTCACGTTGCCATCTGCTCCTAATAAAATATGTAAGCTACAAAGATCCATTTATGGATTGAAGCAAGCTTCACGAAGTTGGAATATTCGCTTCAATATAACAATCGCAAAGTTCGACTTTGTTAGATGCGACGAAGAGCCATGTGTGTACAAGAAGGTTAGTGGGAGCATAGTTATTTTCCTAGTGCTATATGTAGATGACATATTGCTAATAGGAAATGATGTACTAGCCATGCAAAAGACAAAGATTTGGTTATCTGAACAATTCTCCATGAAGGATTTGGGAGATAGATCAAGGAAGCTGCTAGGACTTTCCCAATCCATGTACATTGATACTATTTTAAAAAAGTATCACATGGAAAATTTCAGAAAAGGTTATCTACCGATAGGCACTGGAATTTTTCTTAGTAGGGAGGATTGTCCTAAAACCCTAGAAGAAAGAGAGTGCATGAGTAGGGTCCCATATGCCAGCGCAGTGGGAGCTATCATGTATACCATAACATGTACAAGACCTGATGTAGCCTACGCGTTAGGAATAGCAAGTAGGTATCAAGGTAACCCAGGTGAGGAACATTGGAAAGTGGTTAAAACTATCCTTAAGTACTTGAGAAGAACTAAGGACCAATTCCTCATATATGGAGATTGTGAATTAAAGCTAATAGGCTACACTGATGCTAGTTTTGCATCAGATAAAGATGATAGCAAATCTACCTCTGGTTATATTTTTACCTTGAATGGAGGAGCAGTGAGTTGGAAAAGTTCCAAGCAAGCTCATCAGGTGATTCGATTCTCGAAGCGAAATACATAGCTGAATGTGAAGCAGCTAAGGAAGCTGTTTGGATGAAAAAGTTCTTAACTAAACTTGGTGTGATTCCTTCAATAAAGGAAGTTGTTCCTTTATTGTGTGACAATACCGGTGCTATTGCACAAGCTAAGGAACCAAGGTCACACCAAAGATCCAAACATGTTCTGCGGAAGTATCATTTGATTCGAGAAATTGTTGAGCGTGAGGACGTTCAAATTCAAAAGGTTGAAGGAAAGGAGAATACTGCAAATCCCTTCACTAAGGCGCTTGGATCAAAGGAGTTTGATAAGCACAAGTGGAAGATAGGATTAAAGTTCATGATCAATTGGGTCTAGGTCAAGTGGGAAATTGTTGGAATTATGCTCATAACCCAATTGTTATGTAATAGATTGAACAATTTAGTTTTGTAATTATTAACTTTGTTTAATAACATGGAAAATATTTTTTTATCATATTATGTTTATTGTTTTTATTCTAATATGATAAGTACTTGATTAAATTTATACACTTGCCATCATGATGGAGATTATGATAATGAGAGTCAAGTCTTAGGATTTAATCTAAAAATGTTCTTGATCATAGGATCATCGAATAAGGACTTTGATGATCCGGGTAGATCAATATATAAGTAATAAGTATCTATTGGATAGATATTAGTAGATCTCATTTACTAAGTTACATATATAGATGATGCATATGGGATGCATATGGAGATATGATCATTGTATTGACCAAACTGAGAATTCCTAATGGTTAATATGACCTATGAACTGTCAAGTGGGATATTCTCATAAGAATTTAAGTGTATATTTTTTCTTTGACCTGAGATCATCATAGTAATCAATAGGTCACTTATTATATTTTGATGTCTGACACCTAGTGTGTAAAAATGCTAGTTGAATGATCATTGAATATAATTAAGTATCTATCTGATTAGTGCTAAGTCAAGATGTGATCCATCAACTCTAGGTAATGAGTTTGAACTCTATGTTGTCATTGATCTTAATGATTGTTTCAAGACCTTGGCCAGGGCAATTGAATGAGTAAGGAAAGTAATTTTCTAGGTCATTCACCAATCATTAATAATCGACATGTAACATAGTTGGTTATCCAATAAGGTTTGACAGTTAAACCATACCTTAGGATAATCCGGAGTTGTAATGATGGAAGGAAATTATATATTATCCTTAATCAGGTTCTATCTTTGTACAGTTGTTACTTCACAATATCCGGTCGTTGAGGAGTGTTGCTAGACGCTAACCTTGATTAGTAATTAATTAGATTAATTACTAGCGGCTTAGTGATGAACCTATGTGGTCACACACTTACTAGTGTAATATTTTTCGTTTATGATTATTTAATTTATTATGAGATAATTTATTAAATAATATATATGACATATTATTATTATATTTTTTGCTAGCCCAGAAAATATAATTAATATTGGAAATTCTCTTTTACAAAATAAATGAATAAAATAAAATAGTTTTATTTTATTTCATTTTGGAAATAATAATAAAATAAAATATTTTTATTTTATTTATTAAAAAAACCAAAAACAAAAAAAAATCAAAAGGATAAGAAAGCATCGTGAACTTGCATTTGGGTAGTTATTGTTTTGGTTTTAACCAACATAATAACGAAACGTTGCAAGTTATGTGTGGAAAAGGTTTGTGCATAAAGTGTTGTGTATAAAATGAAAAATATATTCTACGGTTGTATAGCTTTTGTTGTGTGCGCGTGTAAATTGAGAGAAAAAAAATAGAGTTGTTGTTCGGTTCTAGAAAAAGGATACAGTAACCGTACATAGAGCAAAACAAAGAAAGACTTTGTTTGTTTTTGTTTTTACGAAAGTCATACATAAACAGAGACAAGAGAAAATAGATTTTTGGAGAAAGGTTCTTCAAGTTTGTCCATAGTCATATCAATTGTTGAAGGCGGAATATAAATCTCGGTGTAGAGTACATAGAGGCTTCGTATTTTTGAAGTTCTATATCGATTAATCGTCACATTCCAAGTATTTATTTCTGCTTATTTCTTATTATTAGTATGTTGTTAAACGCAAAAGATAACATATGGTTGCAATTTTTAAATTTCCGCTATGTATTGCGATCCTTCAAAAACATCTAGCTCTTGATATTTAGTATTCAAGGTGTATACCCTAGTCTTCCTAAAATGGTCATTAATGAAAGTTATAAAGTATTGAGTACCACCTATTTGCTTGACATTATCCCACATAAATTTGAGTGTATCAAATCCAACACATTCTTCATTCTGGAAGGATGGAAAATTTTGAAAGCAACTTTATTTTGCTTTCTTGCTAGAAAATCAGAACATTTCTTTAAATGCACCTAGTCAATTCTAAATAATGCATTCTTTTTTATTAACTAAGTCATTCTCTTTTTGCTCATATGACTGAGTCTCCTGTGTCACAATTCAATTGCACCATCTTTCTCCATTGGATTCACAACATCATTAGAGAACTTTGCATCATGTACAACTTTGAGCACTTCTTACCTTTGGAAATTACTAAGGATCCTTTAGTAAGTTTTTATTTGTCATGTTTTAAAGTGCTGCAAAAACCTTTATCATCAAGTATGCCAACAAAGATCGGATTTAGGCAAAGATCAGTAACATGTCTAACATCTTTTATAGACAATCTCATGTTATTTTCTATCTCCAAGTAAATATCACCTTTTTTGGTGATTCTAGCCAAATCATTATTTCTCATTTTAACGATACCAAAATCTCTTTGTGTATATTTCTCATTTTAATGATGAGAAAAGTTCTTTATGTGATGTGGCATAAATAGTGGCATCGCTGTCACCTTTCCAGTTGAACTCACAGGATGTACTATGCACATCATTATCATATGAGACGATGTAAAAGTCATCAATGGTGGTAGCCATCAATGCATGTTCATCATCACTACTATCATCTTTCTTAACTTCTTTGCATTTGTTCTATCCTTCTTAGAGCTTTCGACATAACCTTTTAATGTGACCCTTCTTCTTGCAGTGATGGCACTCAACGTTGGCATATTTATTTGATCTTCCTCTACTCTGAACTCTAGAATTTGGACCTCTAAATTTGCTCCTCCCCTTAGAATTCGTGACCAAAACTTCTGACTATGTTGAAGAGGTTTAACTCAGTGCATCTGTAGCGCCCCCTTATCATAGAGTACCCACCGAAACGCCCGTAGGTCATTCCGGTACATATCCTACGATAAGAGACTACTACTGACAACTACCACTAAACTCCTCATGGCATCACAATCATAAAGCAGTACGAAGAAATTGACAACTTTTTAAAACCAAACTGGATTTCATTTCATTCACTCAAAATTCGAAATTTACAAACCGTCAAGATTTTCATCGCACATGTTCCAAAACACCGTACACTACGTACCATACAAGAATGTACAAAGAACAGATCTAACTATAAGTCTCCAAAAAAAGCCCAATGACCGACCTTTGAGCCATCGCCTCTCGCCAATCCACCGTACACGACTCTACTGCACTGAGGAGCTATCCGTCACACTTAAGCACGAAAACAAATAGATTGCAATTTTGGATGAGTTTATAACTCAATGAGAAACCATCATCGATGGTTCTCCCAATTCATGCATCACATAAGCATGATACAAGATGCATCCAAGAATCATACAATTACAATGCTAATACAATCACGATAATAGGCATACAACACGATCACGATAAATGTAACACGATTACTGATCGTATTACAAAGATACATACAATCGGTACCATGTCAATTATTCATCCGAGATGCAATGCACATGTGACTCTTTTCCGTTTATTACAGATGTGTGACCGAGTGCTTTAGCGGTGTTCGATGAGTCGATGAGACGCGCGTCTGGCGAATTATCTCCTTCGAGCTCTGGGCTCGCGATGTCGATATCGATGGCGACTCGGTTCACATTTATTCTTTATCGGTTTATGCATCTGCATGAGTGCACATGTTCAATTGAACGATTACATACCGATCTAGAATTCCCAATGAGCGAGAATTTACGGTCAATATCACGTAATCCAAGTAATCCCGTAGGTAAATAAGTCACGATAACACGTAGATTGAGGTAACCACCTAGGTTACTCACCTATTACTTCGAGCTAATGCCGGAAGTTTCCGTCCGTCGGTCGAACGACGCCCACTTGGGCCTCTATAAGAATCGAGAAAGGTACGAGTCACTAAATATTTAATTGAACTAAGATCGATGCACATGTAGGTGAAATATGCATGTTCATGAATTCCCGGCCCTAATCTCTTTTTTTTAATCATAAAAATCCGTCTAAAAATTAGAAACCTATTGGCGTTGACGGTGCGCAATTCGGACCTCTATAGGTCCCCAATTAAACAAAACGTGATTAAACAGACCTTTACCCGGACCCACGTCAATTTCCCGTCCAAAAATCCCAAATCTCTCAGAAAATGAAATTAAATATTCACTGAATCCGATGCCTCAAGAATCAGGTCAATCGGACGACGGACGGAAAAGTTATTCACGAAAGAAACCAAAATTCAACAATCAATATATTTATATAGCCCTTATTTCCTTCTCTTTTTCCTGTTTTCCAACCGAAATTCAATCTATCATATCTCTTTCTACACATTTCATAAAAATGCAAACTATACCTTGTTGGAAAGATAATGAAACCCTTTACAAGTTTCATGAAGACCCCAACAAGCAATTTTACCCATAAGGGTGTCAAAAATTCAGTCAAATCCACTGCCTACTCAAAACCTATCAAAACAGTGTAGTACATTGCAAATTCATTAACCTTCTGATTCTTCAGTCAACAATTACACAATAAATAAGGCAGTAAGATCACAATGTTATCTACAACTTTCATGAACAATTCAAAATCAGATTCACTTGCTAACTATGTCAAACAATTCACCAAAGCATCAGCCCTCAGAATTTTCCCAATCTGAACAGCACATTTCACAACAGTATATCTCTTAGCACAAATGTCACCAAATTCACTACCATATATCCCTGAAAAGATAAGATCTCAAACTTCAATTTTCATGAAGAACTCAACATCCAATTCGATCTCTAACAATTTCAAAACTGTTATGCAAGTATCTGCCATGATCAGCAATTCACAACCTAATGCAGGTTCAGTTTTTACAAATTCATTTCTCTCAAATATGACAACCAAAAATTACATGTCATATATCATTCTCAAGATAATTTCTTCCTCTACAACTTTACAGAAGATCACTCACACCAATTCAGTTCACATAAATTACTAAAATTGCTCCAAATCATAATGTGCACCAAATTTGACATTCCAGCTAGGTTACATTCAATGCATGAAAACAGTCAATAGTCATCAGTCCATAACTCCTACTATACATATCGAAAAATTGAAAAATCAGTGGCATTGGAAAGATAACTTAATAGGCTTCAACTTTCATTTATTCCATTTATTCTAATTCCTAAACAATTAATTTAGAAACATTAGCAAAACTCTAGGTTATGATTTCGAGTACTGTTCCTTCCAGTCAATAGCAGTAACCTTCCATGCAAAAATTCACCATCTTAAAGCTAATATTGGACAACACCTATTTCACACAAAAATGTAGCTAACATCCCAAAGTTTAAGTGGCCACAAACCTCACCTCATTTGCATTCCTATACAATTAGTTATGTTAACAACAGTACAATCGGTTAAAACTCTTAATCTCCAGATTTGGTCCAACCTTAGTTTCTATCATTTCCAATGCCATTAACGCCTCATTAAACATCCAAATGAACACAAATCAGTTCTTATAACATTCATACATTCACTAGGACTAATACTCAAAATTTTCCAGCACTAAATTCTTCATTTCTAAGTAAAATCAATCATCCATATGCATTCAAAATCAAGTTAAAAACATTCATTCATACTCCTTCATCAATTCATAACTAACCTTAACCTAACACCCATTAATTCAAGCCATATTAGTCATCAATTTAATGCATCAAGAATCATAATAAATGTACCAAACCTCCCATTAATTACTCCTAACTACCATAGCATTCAATTTCTAAATCAAATCATAAAGAAAGCTTAACAACAAAACTTACCTATTAGCTTTTCCAACCTTGAATTCCTTTCACTTCTTTACTTCCTACCTTCACTAATCACTTCTTCTACCGCCATACATATATATTTCATCATCATGGGAATACTATAGCTTAGTGACAAGTAAGAGAACTCTTGAGTGTTTGGAGGAAGATGAAAAAAAAAGAAGCAAAAATCGATGGTGAGAAAAACAAATGAAGAAATGCTCGGATGAGTTATCTAACAACTTAATAACTTGCCCATTTTTATTCCTTTACCAAAGCATAACCGATAGGAACAAGTGAGGAGCATTTAATGAAGGTATAAGTTGGCTAAATTTCATTGGTCCAAGGTGTAAAGAAAAGTCAAACTAATAATATTTTAATCCAGATCAAAAACTAACCCAATCAACTCCAATGACCCTAATTTCAATCCCAAAATAATATACCCAATAAGACAGTGCCATTGGGTAGCAATTTTTGCTACCGAAAATTGACCGGTTCGTCAATTGACGATTTTTTCGGTCCGGGAATTTTCTCCGGAAAAAATCCAGAAAAATTCCTAAAAATCCTTTAAAATAGAAAACAATTTATGGCGCACTCAGAATAATTTTCCAAACCCAAAAATCACGCTAATCCTAATAAAATTGTCTTAGGCACGAAAACCAGGAATATCATGTATGCATGTACAGTAAGTTCATGTGCACAATTGTGACTATGTAGCAATCCTATTATGCATGAGCAGTCCTATAAAATCCCAATCTAGCCCATCATATGCCAAATTTCTATTCTACCCTTCCAATTAAGGGTGGGATGTTACAGCATCTCTTCATTCAAAACTTTACTTTTTATAGATTCTGTATTAACAATACCATCAATTGTAAAATTGGTAATTGAAATCTTCAAAGTCTCTCAAGACTCTAATAAGGAGATAAACAAGAAAAGGGCAAACACTTCATCATTGAACTTTATGCTCATTCCTAATAATTGATCCACAATCCCTTGAAATTCATTCAAGTGATCTATCATAGAGGTACCTTCTCAATATTTTATTTGCAGTAATTTAGTCAGGTAAAATAATTTATTATTATTGATTTTTTAGATATACAACTCCTCGAACTTCTTCCATAATGTCTGTGCGTAAGTCTCATTACAGATATAGTTCTACACTTTATCTTCAACATATTGGTGAATAAAATTACATACCTGCTTATGCTTAAACACCCACTCATTGTCCAATTTATTTTCGGGTGTTGTGGTAAACAATGGCAAATGCATTTTTGTGACGAATAAAAGATCTTTCATCTTGTTCTTCCATATGTGGTGGATGGAGCTATTTAACCTAATCATCTTGTTTTTTTTCCTCTATCTTTGATGAGAAATGCTTTGACATAGAATCGAACCTGGCCTTGATACCATTTTTTATGAAAATTTAAGAATTATATCCCACAAGTAAAATAAACAAGGAAATAATACACAAAATTTTAACATGATTTACCCTTTAATTTGGACTGCGTATGCAGGCTAAACTCTAAATAAATCTTCCACTAAAAAATATAGCAAGTATAGAGAGTGAAAAATGACACCATAAAATAGTGACACTCACACACAAGGTGTTTTCCAAATTTACTGTCCTTAAAATAATATCCTCACTATTTTGTCACTCACCCTTTTTAGTAAAACATTTCCTAAAAATACCCAAAAATACTTTCTCACAATTTCTAGAACACACAAATAGCTCCTTTAACTCTCTCTAAAAACTCACCACATGTATCACATATACAATGCTTATATCTAAGAAAGAGGGAGGAAGGGTCTATTTATAGACCCTCCACAGCCACAGCCACATCTTGTAGTATGTTAGATGTGATAGTCTACTGCCACAACTTGCTTAATGTAAGGTGTGTACAGCTTACGAATGCAAGTTTTTTTAAAATAATGTTCTAAAAATGGTGGTACCGATTCTCTTCAAAAAAAATTGAGATTAAGACAGAGACAAAAGAGTTGATATGATAGAGGTTTTATTATAGAAGATACAATATTTAAGATGGTCTTGTCCAAATGTTAAAGAAACATAAGGATTAATGGCCTAGGTCATTAACCTAAACAAACAACCTCATTTAGTCATGGGTTTTTGGTAGGTTTCAAATTCTTGAAGGATTCTAGGACCTATTAGAATTATAGTTAAGTTAGTTTGATTTTGGTAAGAAGCTATTTGATTATAATTGAATAAGAGTTCACAGTTAACCATATTATATAAAACTAGTTTATATATAGAAGAAATATGTAGGCAGACCCAAGATGTAGGCAGACATAATTGATTGAACCTAATTAAAAAATATATGTTCTTTTTCTTTTATTATAATTTATTATTACCATTTATTCCTAAAAAATAGTATACGAGTATAATTGAGGCAATAATGACTTCACTTGTAGAATTTGAAATAAGGAAGTTAAATAGGATTGGGACTTTGGACTATGGTCACAAAGAGTGAAGGACTTGTTAATGTAGTAAGGCTTATTAAAACAGGCGTAAAAGAATAAACTAAAAGATATGGATGAGTTCGATTAGGGAGTTACAGGAATAAGAAGCTATAATCATTCCATTATGTTTGGCAGACGAGGTTATGTACTACATAAATTGCATTTCCTATAGAGATATGGAAGAAGTTGGAGATTTGTACATGTCAAAGCCTCTCAAAAATAAGTTTTATTTAAAGCAATAATTATACAGGCTGAAGATATAAGAGGGAATAGATATGGATCAACATATCAATGTATTTAAATAAATAGTTAATGATCTAATAAAGCTCAAAGTTACTATTGTAGATGAGAATCAAGGAATGATTTTGCTTTGTTCTTTACCTTTTTCCTATAGACATCTAACGTTCACGTTCATATTGGGTAAAGAGACAGTTGGTGTAGAGAATATCTTTGTAGTAAAACCAATAGAGATTCAACACTAGTGAAAGATTTCGAGTTAAATGGTTGTATGTGAGGGAAAACCAAAATCGTGGATGGAAATAAAGTAAGGATGACTCGTCTAAGTGGAGTTCTAGATCTATATCCAAGAGTATAACAATAATTCATTGATATAAGTATGAGCAAACTATATATATCAAGAGGGGCTATTTGAATAAAGGGTAGAGGGAAAAAAATTTAATGATTTGTTAAGGTTTGCTAATATAGTCCACAATAGGGATTCAAATTATAGCAATAGATACATGCCCTACAGTGTAGTCAATTAACTTTAGGATTCATAGATTTTGGATACTAAATGTTGACACCATATGACATCAAAAAAGGATTAGTTTATGTTCTATATTCTAAGCAACTTTGGGATTGTCTAATTGGGGAATGATAAAGCGTGAAAAATAGTCAAAATATGACATATCATATTAAGATGTTGAATATCATTATTAGGATGTTAGTAGTGTCCAACATGTATCAAAACTAAGGAAGAACATGATGTCTTTATGTACCTTACATGTGAATAATTTCGACTATAAAATTGATGGAGACAATATTAAGGTGGAAAAGAGTACAATAGCATATACGACTAGATCATCTCTGTGAGTAAAGGATAAAGGAACTTCATAATGGGGGCTTATGGAAGGAAGTCAAATATTTAAAGATAGATTTCTACAAGTTTCAAACGCTTGATAAAAATTTTAGTGCAACATTGTTTAGGGAGTAATATATGCTTAACCAATTATATGAAAAGGACGTATCAAGGTCAACAATGAGTAGTAGTGGTTCTAAGGTGGTACAAGTAGAAGTAGAATAGCTTGAAACAAATACTAAAGCGGCTTAAATTTCTAGTTCGAGAAATATAACAATGTCAAAAAGAGAGCATCAATATATAATATTCACATATAAAGCAAGATACATCATCAAACAGCCAAAAAGAGATGGTTAGGAAGACCTCATAACATGTACTCTTTCCATCAATGATAAAGACTCAGTTACCTTTCAGGGGACCATGAAAAGTCAAGAGAAATATAGATAAATGAGTCTTATGTTAAAAGATGTGAGATTTCACAAGGTCAAACAATTGAGTACTGGTCGGGTCGGCTAAATTGGGCCAGAACCCAGTCTTCATGATTTATGGGCCGATCGGTCCAGTCACCAAAGATCGGTCTCATACTTAATAGCTATGTCAAACCCAAGCCCAATCTAAGTACTCTTTAGCCCGAGCCCGTCCGCCTGTGAGAAGTTCCCATGCACACGTAAAGATCTAAACCTAACTGCAAAACCATATATAAGGCATAATTCTCCCATGATTGAGGTACGCACAATCATAACCTAGCTCTCTCAGCTTTTACAGCGATCCTACCTTCACCAAAGACTGACTTGAGCGTCGGAGGGGCTAATCGGGACACAACCCCTGGCGTGCCTTCCTTTGTTTTGCAGGTACCTTCACGTTAAAGTCATCCCAGAAGACGGTCAGATCATGGATCCAAATGGTAACGTTCCGTTATGTCAAAATCCGACAGAACCAATTGGCGCCCACCGTGGGGCCCGACTTCAGGGTACCACGTCCAGAAACACACAGATCAGCCATGCGGCGGCGACCAACCCTGATATAGCCGCTGTCACTACTCTGGCGATGCAGCGCATGGGTTTGCAATTACCCACAACCCTGCCGCCTGCGCCTCATGTTTCTCATACGGAATCCTCAGACCCGAACGATCAACCGCAACCTCAAGCCTTGGAGCAAGAAGAACAAAGTGTGGTCATGGAGGATAGTCTTTGCGAGTAATCTGCGTCTCAATCTCCAACACCGATCGGATGCGATCCTCTTACGCCACACACCTCCTCTCACCGGCAGATTGAGGAGGCGGCCGATCTGTTGATTAGCCAGATTTTGCGATCTCACCAAGACAATAAAGGTGTCTGCAAGAAAAGCCGCATACGGACCAAAGATGATGACCGGTCGCCATCCAACTGAAACCCTAGAGAAAATCGTAGGTGATCGGATTAATGCAGCTATGAGCTTCCGCCCAGATCGCCCAACAGCTCAGTATAACTCTCCTTTTACTCCGAAAATCTTGGATAGCCTCCCGGCGCTCGGCACCAAAATACCGACCCCTGAAAAATACACTGAAAAGACCGACCCCCTGGACTACATGCAGTACTTCCAGTTCATGATGAGTCTACATTGTGTCCCGGACGCCATCCAGTGCAAGGCTTTCTGTACGGCCTTCCAAGAAGGAGCTCGGCGATGGTTCAACAACCGCCTCGAGTCAGATTACGCTTTGAAGATTTCAGTTATTATTCTTGAATCGATTCGCCACCGATGAAGGCCAATCGAAGACGACTTTGGAGATAATGCATCTTACCCAAGGAAGGAATGAAAGCTTGCGAGAATTCATCACTCGGTTCAATAACGAAGCGGTCGAGGTCCCCGATCTCACTTGCTCGTCCATGTTGGCCGCACTTATGAGCAACACGAGGGATGAGGAGTTTAAAAAGACGTTGGCTCTCGACCAGCCCCGGTCCATCCAAGAGATCAGCCATCAGGCAGATAAGTACATTCAGCTCGAAGAAGTATTAAATAATACAAAACTCAACGCAGATGACCGCGGGACGAGTGGTAGAACAGATGAATCTCACAAGAGACAGAGGGATCAATCGACCTGGAGAAAGCCGAACGGTCGGCAGTGGCATCACCAAGACTTCACCCCGCTCAACAGGCGATATGCGGAAGTATTGGCAGCCATGAGAGCGGACGAGGAAACTATCCGAGAACCTGACAAAATGAAGACTCCCTACAAGGATAGGAACCCCAGCTTATATTGTCATTTCCACAAAGAGGTCGGTCATGATACGGAGGATTGTTGGCAGTTGAAAAAAGAAATCGAATTCCTCATACAAAGGGAAAGATTAGGCCGATTTGTGAAGCACGCGTGAAATGCCGACCGAGATAATGAGCATAAGAGCGGTCGACACGATAATAGACGACAGAATTGGAGACGGGATGATAGAAATGACGGAGGAAGTCGAAACGCAAATACAGATAATCAACGCGAAGAGAGAGGGCGATCAAGGGAAAGAGATGACAGAAATGCCTGGCAACAAGGTGACCGACCGACTGGGGTCATCAACATGATATTCGGAGGAAACACAGCGGGGGGATCCACTGCTAAAGGGAGAAAAAGATATGCCAAGCAGGTCGGCAGAGATTCAGCAACCAAAAGGCCGAAGGAGAACGACGGGATGATATCGTTCGACGACTCTGATCTTGAGGGAGTAAGTTGCCCTCATGATGACGTCCTCGTCATAAATCTGAACTTGGATGGCTACGAGGTGAAACGGGTAATGATTGATACGGGCAACTCGGTCGACTTGTTGTATTATGAGGCCTTCAAGCAGATGAAGGTACCTGAAGATCGGCTTTTGCCTATAGACGGACCCATTAAAGGAGTAACTGGAGCATCAGCCTACCCGTTCGCCCGAGTCTTTTTAAAAGTGAAGTTCGGACAAAAGTCGAGTCAAATAGAAAGGGACGCTGAGTTCCTAGTCGTGAAGTTTCAAGGGGCGTACAACGCAATAATCGGACGAGCTACCCAGAACACCCTTAGAGCAGTCGTCTCTCCCTACTACCAAGCGATGAAATTCCCAACGCCTCATGGAATCGGTACTATCAGGGGTCATCAGAGAATCGCAAGGGAGTGCTACTTAGTGGAAACGAAAACATTAGACGGGGCGGTAGTCCTGGCGAGCTCCCTTGATGTGAGAGCCGACGAGGAGATGGACAGGATGACTCATAATCAGAGGGCGTCGGGCTATGAAGACAAACGAAATGATGAAACCCGCAAAGCGAAACTCGTTCTCCTCAGTGAAGACAGAGAAAGGGAGGCTGCCCTTGAAACTTGAAGGCCCTCTACCAATAGATAAGTTCTATTTTAGTTAGTTGTTGCTTATTACCGTTTTTGTATACAACACGTGGGACCATTTTTTCTGTCCCTGCCAGACAGGTTTTTTAACGGCCCACGCCCTCATTATCATCAATAAAGGGGTTTTTAGATTTTCTGGCAATAAAAAGCTCCATTATATGCGGCAAAGAGTAAAAAATCCAATCAACCATCGCCCGGTATCTCCAAAGATCGACTATGGTCGGTCGGGTCGCCAAGACAAGATCCTTGGGACCCTCGTTCGCCATCGCTCGGTATCTCCAAAGATCGACTACGGTCGGTCTGGTCGCCAAGACAAGATCCTTGGGACCCTCGCTCGCCATCGCTCGGTATCTCCAAAGATCGACTACGGTCGGTCGGGTCGCCAAGACAAGATCTTTGGGACCCTCGTTCGCCATCGTTCGGTATCTCCAAAGATCGACTATGGTCGGTCGGGTCGCCAAGACAAGATCCTTGGGACCCTCGTTCGCCATCGCTCGGCATCTCCATAGATCCACTGCGAACGGTCGGGTCACCAAGGCAAGAGCCTTGGGGCCCCTCGCTCAGTACAGATCGAATACACTCATCCAGGATCCTAAGGGAAAACCTAGGACCATACGGCCTCATAATCACCCAACCATATAAACGGATACACTCGTTCACAATCCGCTAATTGAGGAGACAATCTCATCCTAAACCCAAAAGAGGTAATGAAAAAAGCAGAAGAGATAGTAAAAAACAAACTATCATTCATTTCAAAAGTTCCGGTCACATGCCCGACCGGATGAGCTTTACAAAGAAAGCGACGTTAAAATCAAAAGTTTCGGTCACATGCCCGACCGGATGAGCTTTATAAAGACACCTAAGGAGGAGGAGACGAAGAACCAACAACCGGGTCAGCGGAGGAAGGATCCTCAACAGAATCGGCCAAGGGAAGAGAAGGGCCCGCAACTAGGTCGAGAGGAGCTGGCAGCAGGGAAACATCCTCCTCTTCTTCTTCCTCTGAGCTGAGATCCAACTCCTCGTCCGGAATAACGATCCGCTCCCCGACGGCCTTCTCCTTCATTTCCTCCAGCGAAAGGCCGAGAGCAGGAAGCAACGGCTCGGCATACTCTTCAAATGAAGGCCACTCTGACCCATCGGGAACGTGAACCTCATAGCTCTTCCTCAGGGCCAAAAGGGTCTCGTCGCAGGCAAGCTCCAAGCATTCCGCATTTAGATTCCTCCTCTTCCACCGCTTGATCGCCTCAATTCTCTGCTTTTTAATAGAACATCCCAGCTTCGTCAACACCTCCTCGGTCCTGCGCTTGCTTTCCACCGCTGCATGGTAGTCTTGGAGGAACTTTTCTTTGAGCTTCCTCTCCAACTCCACCTTCCGCTCCAGGTCACTTTTCTCCGTAATCGCCCTGGTCCTCTCCTCCTCCCCCGTATCGACTCGAGCTTTCAAAACGCTCATTGCTTCCTCCCGAACCTTCTTCTCCTCCTCTAAAGAGAAATTCTGAGCCTGAAGAAGGTCTCTTCCCTCTTTCACCTCCGAAAGCTCGTCCTTCAGAGTCCTCATCTGCTCATGAAGGTCTTGAACTTCCCGGTCCAGAGCCTCCAAGCGCTGCACCACTGCAAAGGACACAACTGAGAAGGAGTAGAGACCCCATCTCCCGATTACTCTTCTTATCCAGTTTCTCCTCGTCCGCAGGGGGAGTAATCCTCTCAACAATGTGGCGGGACACGTCAAACTCCCCAATCGAGGAGGTTAGGGGTAGTTTGATCAAAGACTCCCACTGCCCGGCGCCAGTCGTTTGACCCTTCCCCTTGCTCTCCTTCTCCTTCGCCTTCCCAACTAGCCCAGACGGCTCGGATGGAAGATCACGAAGTCAGACCAGTCTCCTCCTCTTAAGTGGAGGATCCACTTCGTCCTCTTCGTCCTCTTCTATACCGCCGGCCCAGATTTCATCGGGTACGATCGGCAATGACGCCGACCTCCTGAGGATCATCATCAACAAATGAAGGGACCAGAGACACCGAAGAACGACCGAGGTCCACCAACGGAGCAGAGCCCTCACCAATCTCCGTTTCCTTCCCCTTCTTCTTTTTCCCCGTGGCCTGTTTTTTAGACTTGGAGGGAGCGGCTGACCCGGTATAGTCCTCTGCTCTCACCATGGCTGCACGACAACAAACACAAGTTACAGAGAGATGCAATAATTAAGGTATGCAGTAAATAACTAAACTACGCGGGGTCAACCAGGTGAGGCCGCTCCCTCTCCGAGCTCACTAGTCCGTGGCGGGGGGTCGAGCAGAAAAGAAGCGGCCGAGACCCCCCCGAAGTAGCCCTGGACGAGCCGAGCGAAGTCATATCGACCGAGCCCTTTAATACGATCTACTAATATCCACTCATTCCTACTAAGGGATACACTCGACACGTCATTCCATTGCTCGGCTAAGGGGTACCTCCACGACCGAGACTCGGAGGAGAACCCGGGAGGCTTCACAAAGAAATACTTTGTCCGCTGGCGACTTTTGAAGTCGTCCCGTCGGTCGATATGAGCGCCGTCTCGATGCTGAGAAGGGATTCCGGCTCCAGAGACCGGACTCTGACTCAATCTCATGAAATGGCGCAAGACGCCGATCGAAGGAGGGCAGCCGAACTGGTGGCACAACAACGCTAGACCATTTATAAATCTCAAGCTATTCGGATGGATTTGGCTTGGCATTAGCTGATAAGTCGTGCATATCTCGTCAACGATCGGGGCGTATGAAAGCCTCATGCCACCCACCGAGAAGAAGCTATCGAAAACAGCAAAGTATCCACTCGAGTTGCTGTGGATACATTCGTTCCTCAAAGCCATCCGAGGTCCCCAGGACACGGGGATGTTGTATCTGAGTATTGACCGATTCAACTCCTTTACGGTCATCGTCGACGCTTCCCGTGACGCCGCCTCCACAACCAACCCATCTTTTCTCTCCCTCGTCGATATTTCCTCGACACCCTCTACCATACTTCTAGCACTGGTAGTCGACATGTTTACCGAGAAGGGGTTTCTAATAAGAAAGACTTAGAGGAAGAAAGGGCGTACCTATTTAGTGAACGGAGAAAGGGAAATCGAACGACAGTTGACAGAAATTTCCAGGAACTGAGAGCAAGAAAGAGCAGATGAAGATAGCGTGAAGGCGAGAACGAAACAAGCATGGAGAAAACTCACAGCATATCGATCCTGAATATTTATAGAAGATCGGCCAAACGGACACCTCAACCAGAGCGTGACACGCGGAGAAAATCCGAACGAGCTCGGACATGCGAAAGAATCCAAGCCGAAGTAAAGAAGGGTTTATTTAAAAAAGTTGGAGCGGCGCGACAGTTGAAAGGACGTCCATGACAGCTGTACAACGGTTACAAGGACGATCCCTCATGGACGATCCGTTTCAGATTCTGAAAAGCTGTCAGACGACACGCGCCGTCAAACAATAAATGCTCCAAGTACCACTACGTGCTTGCTAATGATAACCTCCTGACCAACTTAGGCGCAGGCTATCGTGCAAAGTACGCCAATGCCGACCGACTAGAGACAGTTAACCGATCGATCCCAATACGAGCAGTCACATAATGCCCGTCAATTCTCGACCAACCAGGCCCACCCCGAGCTATCCTATTGACGAGCTATAAGACTGCAGACGGACTACGTCTCAATATCCGATCGATCGGATCAAGTACGAGCTTCCTCATACCGACCTACAATGTCAATGACCGACCGATCGTCCACCTTACGAGCTATTTCACAGACGAGCCATCAAATCCTGACATTCTCCTCCGACCTTTCTCTTCGCTCGGACTCAAGGAGTAGGGGAGGCTTATGGTCGGGTCGGCTAAATTGGGCCAGAACTCAGTCTTCATGATTTATGGGCCGATCGGTCCAGTCACCAAAGATCGGTCTCATACTTAATAGCTATGTCAAACCCAAGCCCAATCTAAGTACTCTTCAGCCCGAGCCCGTCCGCCTGTGAGAAGCTCCCATGCACACGTAAAGACCTAAACCTAACTGCAAAACCATATATAAGGCATAATTCTCCCATGATTGAGGTACGCACAATCATAACCTAGCTCTCTCAGCTTTTACAGCGATCCTACCTTCACCAAAGACTGACTTGAGCGTCGGAGGAGCTAATCAGGACACAACCTCCGGCGTGCCTTCCTTTGTTTTGCAGGTACCTTCACGTTGAAGTCATCCCAAAAGACGGTCAGATCATGGATCCAAACGGTAACGTTCCGTTCTGTCAAAATCCGGCAAAACCAAGTACATATAAACAAAACTTATTGAAAAAGGTTCATATTTTGAAAAATGCAACTAACATATTATCAAAGTTGGTTACAGAAAAGAAGTTTAAGATGGCTTGGACTTGATTAATGTTTCGAGGTGCTAGACATGGTTACAACCAATCTACAAAGAGTATATTCTTTGAAGAGGATATTATTGTGTACGACTCATATACATTGATGTGCAATCTTGAAGTTGTTTTTCAAGGGTGTTAGATGAACACATTTTATTCATTAAGGTAGAGATTATTATGTATGCTGCATATATACGGGTGACAATCTTGAAGTGTCTCAAAAAGAACACATTTTTTCTCAACAATGTATTGTATTGTTACTATCTATTTTCTCAACAATGTATTACTACTATTGCAATTTTTGTTTAACTATTTGTTTATTTGTCAATTGCTCGTTTAAAATTACTTTCCTAAAACATAAATGTTAATCTATGAAATATTGTACATAATATCCTTTAATAGTCTAATTTAAGAAAAATAAATTTTAATTTAGTGAAAAGGATATCAACTTTTAGTGATAATAATGTTTTAAGTAAAATTTTTAACTTATATCTACATTTATAAGCGATATGTGATCTAGTTCTTAGGTTATACGATCACCTTACTTAAAAAGCAAGGCAAACAAACGTGTGAATGTGACTTCGGCATGTCGGGCACAGGAGAAATTTCGTATTTCACATCGTTAGTAGGAAATCAGAAATGTAGCATTGTTATTACCGATGGATCCTCTTGCCTGCATGGACGTTCCTTCCTTCCTCCTTCTTGTTTCTGTCTTCTACTCCCTTAATAACAATAATTGTAATCACATGTCTGAAACTTTTGATCAGAAAGTTGGTTGCTTTTATCTTTTCTTGAGCTAGAAACTTGGAAGGACTCCAATCTGCTTCCCCCTTTTAAAAAGGGCTCTCAGCATTTATGTTATACTGTAGTATCGTGGACTACGGACGGAAAGGGGAGTTATGCTGAAACGAGCAATCCTCAGAACTCCAACAGGGCAATGCACTGATAAGAATTTGTTCATTGAAATCTGAAACGTTACGTGTTGTGTTCTACATACACTCCAGATTTCTTATATATTTTGTCTACGACTGAACTGAAGAGACTGTAAATCGAAATTAGTTTTGTTGTTTCTGATGTTTTTGAGGTAAAAAGAGTGACAGAACTTGAAATTGACAGTCACTTACTGCGATTCCTACTGGAAAATTGAAAAAGAATGAAGAAAAGAAGCATGAAACTTTGGCTTCAACTCAGAAAATTCGTCTTATGCAGTAACATTTAACAGAAATAAAGATGAAGAAAATGAACCGATGACAAACATATCACCTTTATTGGAAACTTTAAGAACAAACTTGCTTAAGGATTTCCTTGTACTTGTATTGTATTGAAAGGCCACATATTCTCACAGAAATACAATCAGTAAGATACTAACACCTTTCTCAACAAGGGTTTGCAGATTAAAAATATTCTATTGCTTCTTTTTAAGTGACTTGTTAGATGACTTTTAAGCCTGGCATTTGCCCCTGACAATGGCATCAATCACTTCCCTCTGTGCCAGTTGAGATTTGCTCCTTTTGATGACATTGTAACATCTCTTCACCATTTCCTGCAATTACCCAGTTTCATCATTTCCCTGTTAACAATTATCTTTCACATTCTAAACTGAAAATCTGACTATAGAGAGAAACATCCCCTGTTAAGTTGGGGTAAGAAAGGTTCAAAAGACTGCAAACTAAAGGAAAGGTGTTTCAGAAAGTCCAAAGAAGCTGATATTTTAATTCAACCGGAGTCAATACGGATAGGATCTAATGGCACTACAATCTACCTTCCAAAATTGATTTCTCAAGTTTCCTTTTCGGCAAAAACTACAAAATCCGTACGGAAAAAGACTGTACTCATTTCATGAAAGTGGTGCCAAATCACTGTCATGGTTGTCCACATTTGGTTCAAAGGGAAATAACATGCACAAGAAAGCTTCATACTCTAAGAAAGTTCTAACAAGAACAAGGAGGCCTAATTTGTGGAAGCGTTTACCAGTAGAGTTTATGTAGTTTTTCTACATTCATGAGGCGTGGGTTTATAGCTATTACAGATTTATAGTACTTACTTTGTTCACCCTGTTGTCAAAACACCAGAAATTGGGGTCATCAATTGCTCGATTGGTCACCCATGTCACTACTGCAACTGCTACTGCCGATGGCGCATATTCCAAGAAATTGGTAACTGATCAAAAACCTTGTATCAATCTTTAGTGTTGGACACCCAGAAAAGAGAAACATAATGGGATAGAAATTACCACTGGATATGCTGATAATGAGATGAGATGATCGGGTAAATACATAATCGAAGGTGTAGCAGTCGGGAACAAGATATGGAAGTTTGGCAATGAAATAATGCAGAAAATTGAATGGGGTTATGATGTGTAATCGCCAGTTCAGGCTGTTCATGATCAGAAGTTCCATTCTTTGTATTGTACTCGGGGTAAACAGGAATTTAGGTTCTAGTATTTGCAAGTCAAGCAGAAGTGGAACTCTCCTTTCCTCCATTTTTGTTGCTAGAGAAAGGCATGCTACTGCTAAAAGCTGCAGGATCCATCCCTTCTCTTGCTGGATAGAACATTAGTGAGCAAATCAGTGACATTAAACCATAATGCTGTTTTATCAATGTATACTAAATGGTATTGCCCGCAATTATCAGTAAGATTAGTTACTGGATATGAAGACATTTTCATCGATGACTATATTGGCAGGTACGGGGTATCCACATGCAGGTTGCTATGCAAACCATTCTGTTTGATATCTACAAAATCCAGATTCACCTGGAGTTTATGACCATAGATCATTGATGGATAGAGAATATATGTTACCGGTAAAGTTTGAGACAAGAGAAAGCGATCCAAATAGTTAACTGAAAGATACGCTGTTTCAGGCCTAAACTGGTAGTAAGCATGCACCTGCAATTTTGAGAATACTCGAGTTAGAAGAACAATTAAAATACTTAAGAATACAGATGTACAAGTGCGGTAGCAACCTTCAACATCCAAGTCACTGCATCTTGACGAGCAATGTCGGTACCTGGAATCTCAAGAATGTGAGTCTCCAATTTGGGTTCGATCATTTGATCTTGCTCAGAGTTAAAGATTGAATCAATATGGCTATCATCATCAATAAGAAAGTCTGAAGAATAAGGGCTATGGTTTTCACTAATTTCAGTATCTGAGCAGATGGAATCAATGGTTATTTCATTGCAGTACAAGTGAAGAAGAGCAGAACAGTCCGTTGAGTCAGACATTTCTAGTTGATACTTCTTCATTGGATATAAGAAATTGGTTTTTATTGGGATATATTTGACTGTATCATGATGTTGACAGGAGAGAACAAAAATTAATAAAATTTGTAATGAAACTTCCTGGAAGAGCAACCAGCAATGCGGTAGGGTCAGTCCCAGGATGTCTGAACAACTTCTTGTTTCTGCTGGTCTGTCTTGTAGCCAACTACCTCGGTGCAAAAACCATAATGCAATTCCTGAGTTGTCTGATTCAACTATTCTACCTATCTCAGCCTGATGATATTTGTAATTCTTTCACTGAAATAAACTGAGCCCACAAATAAAGGAAAATTTCCAGGAGAGGAAACCATGGGAGCATCACATTTCCATCTTATGCTAAACATGCCTGGTCTGGGAAGGACATGAGAAGTGTAGATATTGGTGAATGTCTTCTTTAGAAGAAGGCATGTCAGAGATGTTGTATGCTAATCCTGTTGTATATTTTTGTCTAATGCTCATCTAATCATTGTTGTCTCTTCTGAAGCTCATCTAATCATTAATTAAGATGAAAATTAATTAGCCAAAAATTAAATTCCATTTTCTTTCTAATATTCATAGTTGAATTTTATTTAATATGTATTTAAAAAAACTGATAACTTTGAATGATCAACTCTAAATAACACTTAATTATAATGATAATAAATCAAATTATTAAACTCAATTTAAAATTAAAATGAGATCATATTAAATTGATTCGATTCAACATTGGCTTGACCGAGATGGGCCTGACTTGTCGATCATATATGTGGCAATTGTACCTATGAATGCAATTTACATGTTGGGCTTGAAATGTGTAACTAAATTCTTAGTGGGCTAGATAAAAAAGTCACTGGATCCAATTAAAGGTCCTTTGTATATGAAAAATATGAGCATCGCCACGAGTCCTATTGTTTCTTTTGATGACAATGCTACAAGGAGCAATTCTGTGAAGTCTTCTGCATGTAATATTGCATTTCTTCCTCTCCAGATAGCGCAGGTACAACATTTGAAGGAAAATTTGAAAAATTTACCATCCCACTGTAAGTTTACGGCTATATAAACAATGATTAAAAAATTTAAACAGTCCAATCCGTTTTTATGTAAAAATTTTGAACTGTATAATTTTTGATCGATTTATTTTAATAATTTATATTGTTAAAAATCGATTAAGTTATTAATTAATTGGTCAATTTTATAAATTTATAAGTCTTTATAAACTATAATTAATTAATTAATTTTTATTTAATAATACCTTTTAATTAAACTTTGATTTTTTTCTTTGCTAATTATATTTTAAATTATTTCATTTTAATCATGACAATCTAATATTGATAAAACTTTGAAATCTTAAATCTCCTATTCTCCTAGTTTAACTACCGTTCTAATTTTTTAAAAATCTATCACAAGCCCATTCCTTGCTTTTCGCATAATACACGTTCATTAATTGTTGAAATTTTGTCCAGAGTACTAGATGATTAAGATTAGATCACCTGTCCTACTTATTAGAATGTCAAATGTGGTAAAAATTTCACATTAGAAAGAGATGGAACTAGTGAAGGGCATAAGTAGAAAGGATCCATAAATTTAATACTTTAAAATTTTGGGTTAAAGTGTAGTGTCAAAATCTACAGACATGTTTCTTCACTAGGCCCATAATGTAAATCTTATAAAAATGAGCTCCCCAATTTCAACAAGTGGCATTAGAGCTAATGATTCGGTAAAGGACGAGTATGAAGATGGTAGTAGGATCTCGTAGTTACTTCTCCATGAAGAAGAGCAAGGAGACTCTTAGAATATAAAGGCTCTTAGCGACGTCATATATTTGAGCTATTAAGCAAAAAAGTTTTCGTTCAAGAAGGAGTTCAAGTCTAATGTGAAAATTCAAACTTGATAGAGAGATGATTAGGATGTCAAGTGTGAGCTGAAATTTTACATTAGAAAGAGATGGAACTACTGAAGGAAATATAAGTAAAAAGGATCCATAAATTTAATGTCTTAAAATTTTAAGTTTAAGTGTGATCTCAAAGCCTATAGGTATGTTTCATCCCTAAGTTTATAATGTAGATTTTTCATAAAAATGAGCTCCCCAATTCTAACACTAATTTTACTATTTCAACTCTGTTCTAAGTTATCTTACCCACATATTTATGTAAAACTTACGTAAATATATAAATGAGATAAGTTGAAAGAGCTTTGAAATAAAACACACACACGTCCCCTAGATGATCAGTGCTGCCAAACTATTTTTGATTGACAACCTGTTACTTACAAGTTACAACTAACCAGCAGGCGGTATGGTTGGAAGACAGGATAACTTTGCATAACGAGAGGTATCTTATCTCCTATCTGATTGGAAGGTGATGTAGAACCGAGTAATTTGGTCCAATTTTAGTTGTCCTGGTGAGTTTCCACACACCAAAACCACCATGTTTATGCAGTAGTCAACAACAAATTATAACAATTATAGTGCATAAGCACCAAAAAATAAAATTAAAAAAAAAAGTTAGGATCAGCGCATGAGAAGAGAACTGTAATGTTTTGGTGGAGTTCCTTACCAAATTGGAGAGATTGAAAGTGAGGTTTGGTTGAAAACCTTTCTCCTACCACTCACCCTATGAGACGTCATTGGTCAACTGATCATAATCGGAAGTTATCCAGTACAGAGAATATAATACAATATCGATGGTCCGCCGCCTCTGATCTTCCTTCCTCCTAGTGGAGAGACACCAAATCTTTGAAAGTAAAAACAAATGTATGCCGCCGACGATCCATAGGATATAGTCGTAAGAAAATACTCGTTAACTAATGTTACCTGTATGTAATTGAAGACTTTGGTACTATGTTGTATAAGACTATCTGTTTTGCAAAGGTACGAAAGGGTTGTTAACATACGCAAACTTTCCTTTTGTATATCTTCTTTAGAAGAGACTGTTTAAATGATTTAAATTTGCTGATTGTTCCAAGACTTGCCATATAATTACCTATGACACCTTATTATATGCATATTTGGTGTCTTGAATGATTAGATTTGTGTTGTTACGTGATTTGAAATCCTAAAAGAGTGACGATGGTCGTGCAATTGTGTGAAGTGCGGTGCTGATTATAATTGACCGTCGCTTATTAGTCGGTGCTAAAATGAGACACGAACTATGCCATATATCGGAGCAAATTATCCAATATCATATTAGGACAAATGCCAATTTGTCTGTTAGAATGTATTAACAAGACACGTAACGAGACATGTATCATTTTTCTTGTAGCAAACTTCCTGACTTAAGTAAGTTGATAAGGGACTTTTTTAGCTTAAATGAAATCACAGGTTTAAACTGTTATTTTATATATAACCGTTTAAAATTTGAGATCAGAACTTTGTCTTTCATAAGAGGCCTATTTAGTTCAAGCAAAGATTAATCTTAATATAAATAGTTTAAATGTGTCTTTTTATAATTGTGACTTTCTTAAAATATTTTGTGAACAATCAAAAATAAAAAAAAGTAGCAAAAGCCATCTTAATGTCTTTACATTTGCAAATGTAAGAATGCCCATCAAAAGAATTGAATCCGATAACCAAAATCAAGTTTTGGCTGGAAAAAAAAAAAAAAAAAAACTTAAAGCCCGTAATGGTAATGCGGCAGCCTATGAAATTGTGAAACATTAGAGGCATGTGAAGGCTTGATAGAGACAGAGATGGAGGTTTATCTTGGCTTGATAGGTGGCATCTGTATCTCCCTTCTTTAAATGGCAACATGTACCTATAGTTTTACCAGTACCAAAAGTGGCCATCCCATCAACTTTAATAGAACAGGGTAATGTTTGTGATCAAAATATATCATAAATTAAAACCTAGCTACCACACTTCTATTCTTTACTTTTGGCATTCAATCCAAGTTGTAGGCTTGTCCCAATCCATGGAATCATCTACCACAGGCGCTTTTTCATCTCAGTCCCATAGAACAGTGAGGTGATAAATTACAATATAATCTTAGCTAACTTTTTAGTAAAGCAGCTTATTTATTCCGTTATCGAGATTCTAACCCTAATCTTTATCCTAAATTAACTTTGTTAATGATCAACTGAGCTACCTGTGCGAGATATATATTGTGTTTACTGATGAAAATATGGAACACATCATATTTCTTGTTGTTGTTGAGCTCCTTTCTCTACAACTGTGATCGAACTCTTTAATTTCTGAAAATATGCAAAGAAGTAGGATAAGGACATCAAAATAAATAATGTAAAGCGTACCAATTATTTCAATTCAGTATTAATAAATAATAGGGTAAAAGAAATGAAATTCTCTTATAGTTTTAAAAAAATTAAAAGCTTTAATCTTAAATTTTCTAATTTTTTATAATTTTAAAAATTTTATTCTTTTAAGTTTCGATTAAAAATAACGACGTGAAAATCACACATAAACTAATTGATGTTATTTACATTACAATTGAACATATTTCTTAAACTATAATTGAACAAATTAACTTTGACATATAATATAATTATTAATTTATGTATACTTTAATTGATTTAAATCAAGTTCAAGATCTAAGTTGAGTTATCATGTAAATCACATTTGATTAGTTTATGCATGATACTTATACTGTATATTTTTATTATTATTTAATTGACATAAAAGAAAGAAGTTTTCTGAAAATTAGGAAATTTATAATTTTCAAAAAAATCAAATTTTCTTAGAAAATAAAAGAGGTTTATGTAATTTACCTTAAATAATATAAGAAAACTTGACTTACTATTACCAGCATAAGCAAAGTATAGTCATCTATAAAATTAAATATTATTACTCCAAGTATTAATTCTGACATAGTTAATTTTTATGATTGTTAATAATAATTATAAATCATTAAATTTTAAATTTAAACTTAATAAATGTAAACATCATCAAATTATACTCACCATCGTCATCATTATACCTAAAATTTCATGAAAATTCCAAATATAGATTTTCTATTAAAAAAATAATTGATGATCTTAAAGATTGACTAATTTGAATACCAATTTACAACAAAGAAAAAGACAAGTTAGGCTGGATTTCTTTTAGTGATCATCGACCTTGAGTCAAGCATTAAGAACCGTAATTAAGAGTTTGGTTTAAGTCATAAAAATGATCACCAGCTCTTACTAACGTTGACTTTGATATGTACTAAAGGCCGCCTTCAAAGGGTGTGGTTCGATGGTTAAGAGCGGGGCTTGATTTTGGTTAGGTCCCAGGTTCGATTCCTTGCTAGCCCCTCTTGTAAGAACTTGGGATAGCCGAGATTTTACCTGTAGATGAAGGACTAGTTAGACCCTCAATAATGAGGTGCGTCTGCTTGACCTGTCTATGAAGTGGTGCGTCAATTAAACCTTCAAAAAAATATGCTCGCTTGATCCGTCTACAAAGTTTCATCGAATTCAAAAAAAAAAATAATAATAATAAAGGCCACCTTTGATATGTACTAAAGGCCACCACAACCCTACTCTTCGGTTTTGCAGATCCAAAGCGTAGGAGCCAAAACTCAAGAGCGCACACAGGCACAAACAAACACTAGTGTCCTACGTGCACCGGTTAGAATATACACTTCCGTAGGATGCTCTTTAATGATCCATTATATACCACCCGTCCTCCTATATCTTCATCATTTCTCTTATCAGACACCCTTTACTTTCTAAATCTGATAAAGCTTTCAGCTTTTTTCCTTTTTTAATCAGTTCGTAATTAGCGGATTTCTAAGAGCTTTTTCCTTTTTGTTTTTCCTTTCCTTCTTTTTGTTTCTCTCGATTCTCGGTTCAACTGGCTGTCAGGTTCCTGATTCTTGGCGTAGACATACGTAAACTAGCGTCAGCCTATTAAATCCTATGCAGTAGCTTTGGCCATTGTATCGTACTCGCTATTCAAAGACCAACACAGACATACATATAACTATATAGTTAATTACGTCGGGAGTTTCGGATTAGTTAAGAACGTGTGGACTTTTGTTTCCGGTCTGCGGATTTGTGTCCGAGATGGGAAATTGTCAAGCCGCAGAGGCAGCGACTGTGGTGATTCAACATCCGGGAAACAAGATCGAGAGGATTTACTGGTCAGTGAGTGCGCATGAGATCATGAACTCGAATCCAGGCCATTACGTGGCACTAGTGGTGACATCACCAACTATGAGAACAGAGAATGGCATGCCATTGAAACAGCTCAAGCTTCTCCGACCTGACGATACTTTGCTCATCGGTCAGTTTTATCGACTAGTCAGTTTTGAAGGTATGCATCATATTTTCGACCAACTTACTAATGTTAGAATGGTTCACGACTCCGAAAATTTGCAACTTTCCATGTGTTTGTTAAGAGCAAGTCTTGTTCTTGTTTCAGATGTTCTGAAAGAGTTTAATGAGAAGAAGTGTGCTAAGTTAGGAAAGATGCTGAAGAACAGCGAAGGGCATGGAACGGAAATGAAGAGGAAGGACTCGGTCAGGCCAGACTCGAGCCCCGTTGATAAACCTGAGAACAACCAAAACTCAATTGAGGTAACAACAAGAACTCCAACTAATTGTGCTGATCAATGGACATGACCCAAGTGTGTTGGTTCAAGTGTGGTAATTATGCACATAGTGGTGATGATAGTGGACAAGGGCATGGCATAAGGTTATGATCCCTTTTCTATTCTGAACGTAGAGAAACAGAGTACCTATCTCTTTTCTTTTTTTCCACTTCAGTTCATAAATAAGAAAAGCATCTTTTGAAGTTCCAGAGAGAAGCTGAAGACGAAAAAATGAGGGTTAGTAAATCAAAATTTTATTCTTTGGTTGGTAAATTGTCAATTCTGAATGAAAAAAGCCTGGAACTTTGTTTTAGACAACGAATCTCAAGGCAGGTCATTTTCTATAAAGTTGGTATTTTTTGTTGGAGGAAAGGTTTTTTGAGCAACTCGATAAATCTGGCAGGCAACTAAAAGTCTTTGACATGACGGAAGATGCCATTGTTCCATTACCCTGTGTACAGAATACTTCTGTTTGATCAAATTTACTCGTGCGTGTAGTTTTTGGTCTTAAAATTAGCCTTTTATTAAGGCATTAGAATCGGACTCTGTTCTTGACTTGATGTCAACAATGTAATAAAATGCATATCATTGTTTTGTGTAAAAACTTCAGTTTACAAAAAGAAAAGGAAACCTCTGTTTATAGAATTCATGCCTCTGTAGATGTATAGGAAAAGAGAGTTTTGTTGAAGCCGAAAACACATGTCTAGAGCAAGAAAAACACTTATCTTTGCATAGTTACAATATGAACTTGGCATTTATAAATAAGTCTGAATTGTCACCGTTTATACATATTTTCAGGAAGAGCGGGAGCTTCTTGGAGTAGGAGGCAACGGTGGCATTAGGAGCAGAGGAGTGGGGAGGCATTACATCGGTGGTGGAGGCCAATGGAAGCCAGCCTTACAGAGCATTTCAGAGACTGGAACCTGAAATTTGATCACTCTCCACTTTCTACCATGTGCTTACTCTAGAGTCTAGACAAATAAGAAGAAACAAGGGACTTGTCTTTTACTATCATTGCCTATCCTTTCATTCACTCTTCTCAATGCAATTTAAGTTGGAATGAAAAACTAGTCCTGAGTTCAAAATCACCTGAAGTTAATAGTTCAAACAAGTTGGGGATTAATTAGGGATTTGAACTAATTCATGACAAATGCTCAAAACGATGTCATTTTAAGCATTGGAGAAGACTGGACAAGGTTATTTTAGACAGATAAAATAGACCACCAATGTAGTTCATTCTATTCAATCTTTAACTAATTTTTTGTGTGAAAATATGGAAGAGTTCATGTTAATGGTATTTTTGGATCATTTTATGCATAAATAAACGTTGAATCCCTTAATGAGCTAATCTAATATAAGGAATTTTGTTGAATCTAATGCGCAAACACATTATATATTTTAAATCTCTTTTTCTTAATTTTAAAACTCAAAACACAATTAAAATGATATATTTTACTAATGTTTTGAAAACCATTAAATCTTAATTTAAAATGTGATCGGAAAAACTATTATAATATTGAAGAAATTGAAGTTTAATTAAAATTAAATCATTAAATAAAATTAATTAGTTTATTTTATTTTATAAAAAGTATAGTAACTTGTAAAACTTATTGATTAATGAATAAACCGTTCGATTTTAATAACAAAATTTATTAAAATAAATCAAACAAAAGTTAAAAACTAGTCATCGGTTTAAAGTATTTGCAATTGAATCGACCAAATTGATTGAATTTTTAATCTTCGTATTAAAATGATATATTTTACATCTTCTTTTTAATTTGAAAATTCAAACCACAATTAAAGTGATCAATGTCGGATTTTATGAATTAGTTCAAATTTAATTATGCCTAAATTTATAAAAAAGATGAGGCTACTGCTAGGTCATAGATTTGATAAATGACTTTATGACTGAAGTCATTGATTAATGCTTCTAACTTGGATTAGTGGTGTTTAAATGAACTTTGTCTTTTTGAAGTGTCCACTCCACTCGCAATGAGAACCATATTATTTGCCTTTCATGATACTTGATTTTGTCATTACATTGCACAAAATGATTACAATTTTTGACTTTTCATGTGACTTGATATTACATTTTGTTTTATGCGCCTCATCCTCCAAAATATTACTCACGAGCTTGCCATTTCATGTCTAATAAATGGGTTATGCAATTCTCCTTTATGCCTCAAATCATCTATCCCACCTCTCACGTCTCTACCTTATTTTATTGAATCTCAGTTATTTATTTATATGAACTCACGTAAATAGATGGTTGAGATTCAATAATACCTTATTAAATCCCAATCATCCATTTATGTAGATCCACATAAATAGATAACTAAAATTCAATAAGACAATATAGAGACAGGGGAAGTGAAACAAAGGATCACGTCCCTTCTCCTTAAATACATTTCTTTTTCGGGCACAAGGCAGCTGTTTTATGTGCCATTGTTAATAAATGAATGGATAGAGAAGATTACTGCATGATATATGGGGCTCGTTTGGTAGATAACTAATCAGTTATTTTTTTAACTGATTGGTTGTCATAAGTTATTTGACTTTTCAAACATCTATAAAACATGTTTGGTGGCCAGTTTCTCCAACAGCTTTGTCATAAGTTATTTGACTTTTCAAACATCTATAAAACATGTTTGGTGGCCAGTTTCTCCAACAGCTTATTTAACGTAAACAACTATTGTTGAAAACGGTCCTGATGTAGCTATAAGTTAGAAACATTTGTAAATTTTGTGTAAAATTTAATTTTATTCTATTTTATTAGTGTCAAAATTTAAGTTTTGTAAAATTAAATATTTAATTGTAACCTTATAATTTTTTAAATCACGTCCTTACAAGTCATTCTTAATTTAATAAATAATAAAATTTATAATATTATATAAAAATACTAATATGATGTAGCTTGTTACATTATTCATATTAATAAAACTTTAACGTTAAATTATTATTATTATTGTTATTATTATTAGTATTGTTGTTGTTGTTATTATTATTAGTATATGCTCTATTTTTTATTAGAATTATAAACTTATTTTTGTAGAATTAAATATCTAAAATCTAAATTTCTATAAGAATATTTAACTAAATACTAAGATATATAATATTTATACCTTTATAATTTTTAAAGTTATGTCCTCATAAATTATTTTATATATAAATAATTAATATTAAATATCTAATTTTACCAAACATCATATGACAAACAACTAATACAATGAACTGATTAAATCAGTTGATAGAATTAGCTATCAACTAACAACTGATAGAATCAGCTGATTATCAAACATGACTATAAAAACAAAAACAGTCACTTTAGATGGATAAATAGAAAGAAAGACAGAGTGACACATAGGAACAAAAACAAGAGAATTGATCCCATCTTTTTCATAAATTGATAATCCACCATGTTGCAATTTATTAGGATATCTTTGATTGGTAGCCTAACTCAAAATTGAATGATAAGATTAGTTCAAAACTTGGTCAAGCTTGAGTTAGGTTAAAATTAATTAAATATATTTTTTAAATTAAAATTGATAATATTTTTATTAAAATTTATCAAACTCAACTTAAAATTTAATTAATTTAGACTGAGTTTGTTAACTTTAAATTAAATTAACTTGAGCTCAACAAAACTTATCATTCATAGTTAAAAGGAAGACAAAAAGGCCTAAGCTTGGTCTGAAGCTCGACAAGTATAATAGCTGTACAATGCATCTCTTTGTCACTTTTTTTTTTAAAGTAATAGTACAGACCTTTGTTAGTTTTAATTGGGTGAAGAGAGCATTAGGCCCAAATGCAGTTTTTGAAGTTAAATAGCCAAAAATGCCCTCCCCAAAATTCCCTATTTTCAATCGGAGCCTTCTCTCTCTCCCCCGTCTATCCAGGAACAATGGATCCTCCAAGACCCTATCGGAGCTCCGGCTATATTTTTCGGATCCTCTTGGTCGCATTTCCTGTTTTCTTCTCTTTTGTCTCTTCTCATGAAGTTTCTCTAGGTGGGTTCTCTTGATTCTGGTATTTTATTTTGTGATGACTAAGATATTCAGTATCTAGGGTTTCAAGTTTCCAACTTTGGTTGTAGATACCACTATTTGTTGAAATTGGGATATGGGTATTGTTTCTTGTGGAAAAATGCTACTTTTTCTAATTGAAGTTTGTGATGTATATATGTTCTTGGGTTTTGTAGTTGTTGGTGAGTCTAATAAACTGCAGCTGTCTCCTAGCTTGCAAGTATTGAACTCTCCAGGCACTAAGCCAGGAACTTCTTCGCTGTGCTCAAGAGTTCATATCCATGGATTGGCGAGGATCAAAAACTTGGACAAATTTTCCCATTCATTGAAGGTGAATCTTTCATGTTCAAGTTCGAGCCTTCGCCAGCCAAAAGTCGAAGTTTGTTTCCATAGGTAAGTTTGTCTCAATTATAGAAGTAGTTTCAGTTTCGTTAAATTAATTCTTGGTATTTTGCAGTCAGATGCCTCAAACTTTTGTTTTTCACATTGCTAAAGACTTCTTTTTTAAGAGAATTTTTGCTAAAGACTTCAGTTCTCATGTTAAGGCATCTCCTGGTTTACTTACGAACAAGTGTTTCCTTTTCAGGAATGCATCCCTTGGAATAGGGAGGTGTCCTCAGGGAAAGTGGGAAAAGGTTGACAAGGGTTCATGGGCTCGAGCCATGTCGGCCTTTGACCACAAGCTGTTAGATATAAGGATGGCTGGTTCATCCTCAGAAAATGTCGAACTATCCATCAAAGAAGGTATCCTCTTCACTGCTTTTCCGCCGTTCTTCCATTATATGTATATTGCTGTTTGTTACATGTCTATCAACTTCAGCGGACTTCTGATGCTGGTGGCTTGTTATATTCTTCTTTTCTTCTTGCAGAATTTTTCTTGTATCGTGTAATATTTTTGATCTTTGGCATTCTTCTGTTGAGTATGGCATCCTCTCTGAGTAAGTCATTGGCTTTCTACTACGGCAGTGCTATGACAATTGGCATTTTCCTTGTGGTACTGGTGATCCTATTTCAGGTAATATAGTAGTCCAATCCTCACTTCTTGTTATCTGGGTTTGTTTATTACTTTACTTATATGTTATCTATGTGCTTGTATTGAATTCATTCATTTCAACCTCAAGAGGTGGTCAAATATGTTGGCCACTAGATACTTAAATCAGTGTTTTCTTTGGTTACAAGGATTAAAGTTCAAGTTAAAACTGCATTCCATGTTTTGGTTATACTTGTGCTGTACTTGTAAGTTGTTTCACATCTATTCCATGCTTCATGTGTAATATTTGTCATTGTCCTTGATTCCATTCTTCTTCTAGTGTGCTCATCAATGACATTGGCAATCAAAACAGCACTTCTCCAATATTTCGTGTTTTCCTTCATATTTTGATTTGATTTTTTTAATCTCACCTGTGTTGCTGACTTGCTGTTGTCAGGGGATGAAGCTTTTGCCAACCGGTCGAAAGAACTCTCTTGCTATTTTTATATACTCATCTCTTGTACGTGGCATTTTCTGAAATTGACTTCATGTTTGCAGAATACCATCGTTAAATAAAATTCATGCATATCTTCTCATAATTTAATCAGGTTGGTTTGGGCTCCTTTCTTCTGCGATATTTGCCAGCATTGCTTCGTTCAATACTTGTGGAGATGGGAATCAGTGAAGACATGTACTATCCTGTATGTAAGTTGCAAAGATAACATTTTGCTATCAAGTCAATAATATTGCATAAGAATAACATTCTGTTCACTGGATAAAGTAATGTTCTTATAACCACAGTTGGCACTTTTCCTTGTGGCTTTTGTTGTTCTTGCTGGAGCATGGATGGGTTTTTGGGCTGTCCGCAAACTAGTCCTTAAAGAGGATGGATCTGTTGATATCAGTACTGCTAATTTTGTTGCCTGGTCTATCAGATGTTTTGCTGCTGTCATGATACTTCAGGTACTTTTTCCCATCTGCAGTTAGAAGTGTGTAATGTTTTATGTTTACTTCCTGTCCAGTCTGTCATATGATATTCAATTTCTAGAGTTCTTTGGATCCCCTGCTGGCAGCTGAGGCATTGATATCTGGAATTATCATCTCATCAATATTAAGGAGAGTTTTCAGAGTGAAATTTTTGCGTCGCCTATACAAGTAAGTGTGCATTTTCTTAATAGGGTTTTGTTCATATTACCAATTTAAACTAGGGTTCATTTTATTTGATGACAATTGGTGTGGTTTTCCAGCAATGTGTACTGAGGATATTGGAATTTCAAAATTTGTTATAGCCATTTTTGTGTCAAGTTTTGTTGGGAATCATGCTTCAGTTTCCCCAGTTGTTGACCAGTGAAGTCCTTACATACGTTACGTTAGTGTGCAGCAGAATATTCATTTTGATCCATATCCTGTTCTATATCAGATTCAAGAAAGAATTTGATTGAAATGTTTTAGAATAAATATGCAGGAAGTCGTTAAAATTAGTGAAAAGCATCCACTTGCTGTCTGATGTTCCTGATTTGTCACCATTTGGAGGTTCTCCTGATAAATATGGATTTAGGAGTCCCGATGACTCTAAAATCAATCGATCTAGGCCTAAAAGATTCACCCTTGCCTCAAGCAATTCTCCTATGCAAGGTTTGCTAGTTTCCAATCTCACCTAAACAACACGGCATAAGTTAAGATGCGGCCTCATGTGCAGTAAGCACACTCGTTTTAACACTGACCATTCTTCTTTGTTTCAGATTTTAGCAGGAAACAATCTCGTGAGTTGGCGGATTTAGATGTGTACCCTTCTGCCATCCATAGAACACCTGAAAGGAGAAAATTCTCAAAGGGTGAATGGGAGAAGTTCACCAAAGACTCCACTCGAAAAGCTGTTCAAGAACTTGTTTTGTCACCCGATTTTAGCCAATGGGCTGCGGCTAATGCAGAAAGAATCACTGTAACCCCACTGTCCATTGGAACATCTGCTTGGTGTTAAATAGTTATAATCTTTGCACTTTGCAGAGTGCATGTGACTGATACTACGAAATTTAGGAAGAGGCGCCATGGCGATGATGATTAGCCTTTGAATTTTTGATAGTTTAAAGCATGGGAGTCAGTTAAACGTTGTATGATATGTAACTAGGAGTGTGATATCATTGGTGGCTTTGCGTAGAGAAATTGATTCCATTCCACATAGAAAGGGGCTGCCTCGATAATTTCTGTTGAAATTGGACAAGTAATTAAATCATGTCATTTACTTGGGAATAGGATGGCAAAAAAGCTCGGGCCGGTGTCAAGTATGATTCGAAGTCAATAAGTTAGGTTTGAATCGATTTGAGTCTCGGTAACGCAAAAATGACAAGCTTATGTCGGTCTCAAGTCTAACTCGAAGTTAATAAGTTAAGTTTGAATTGATTGAGCTTCGGATCAAGTTAACGCAAAAATGATGTCATTTTGTTTTTATAAAAGAATTAAAAATTTTAATTAGACCTAAAATGTTAAGAGTAACCTAATTTGACTTATTGTCATCCGTACTTGAGATGGTTTCATTTATAGTACCCAATTAATAATAGGTAGTCAATATCAAGATTAGGTGAAGTAAATAAGCGTTATTATTTTATTTTAACATGATTAATTATATTAAAATTGTTTATTTTAAAAAGAATATAAAGATAAATTAGTAAAGTAAGAGATTTAAGTTTTAAATGATTTAACTATTTTAGGTTGAATAAGGTTAAAAATTTAGAAATGATGAAGATGGCTATTTTATATATTGAAAATTTTAAAATTTTATTAAAAACTGTTAAATAAATATTAATTTATTTATTTTAATTTTATAAACTAATTAGTATACAAAAGTCGATTAATTAATAAATTTGTCTATGTTTAACAACAGAGATTATTAAATTAAATCAAATCATAAAATTAAAATTAAATTAAAAATTAGCTAATTCAAATCATAAAATTAAAATTAAATTAAAAATTAGCTAATTCAAGATTTTCATTGATAAATTGACTGAATAGGTTCAACTTTTAAAACGTTAAAATTATATTATTTTATCCCAATTTAAAATCGATTTTTAAATTTGAGTTTAATTAGTACTAAAGTTCGAGTCCAAATTTAACTTTACACCATCAACTTTAGTACTAGATGCATTTTGCTCTTAACATTATTAAATTGCTTTAAATTTTCATTTTGTTATCAATTAAACCCAAAAATCATTAACATATACATGGAAAATAAGGTTAATTTGAGTTTAAGGATTTGAACATAAGAGTTTCTTCATGGACGTAACGAGGCTTCTACGTAGCACTTGTCTTAGCGACTAAGATTCTCCTCTGTTGCTTAGTGGATGACACAAAGCAAAGCTTATGCTCTTCTTTCTATGAAAGCGTGAAACCGCGTGCATTTCTCCACTTTAATGTCGGTTTGGTCATTGGTGTTTTCGATCATATGGAAACTTCCCTACAAGCCTCCGAGTGCCCACTCGCTGCCCCTTAACCATTTCTCTATATAAACCCACTCATAGGATCACGTTCTCTTAATTGGGTATTCGTTCAAATTGTTTTTTGGCCGTGAACGTTAGAACCAGCAACTACAGAGCGATAAAGGAAGGATCTTTACAGCAGAAAGCAGAGAAAAAGATGAGTTACTACAATCAGCAGCAGCCACCAGTTGGTGTTCCTCCACCGCAAGGTGTGTATTTTGGTATTTTCAAGATTTTGATTCTGGGTCTCCTTTTTGTTCTTGAATTTTGTTTCTTGACGATGATCTTGTTTTTGATTTGCAGGATATCCAAAGGATGCTTATCCACCACCTGGATATCCAGTTCAGGGATATCCCCAGGGTTATCCTCCTCAGGGTTATGCGCCACAATACGCTCAGCCTCCTCCTAGGCAAGAGACTGGTTTTCTTGAAGGATGGTAAGTGTCTCTCTTCTCCGTTTCTTTCTCTTAGTTTGTCATCTTGGTTGAATTTGAATCACACTGGCATGCCAATTGCTATATCATTCTCATGGTAAATTTTGTTTATGTGAGCTTCTAACATCTTGATGCCTTGTTTCTGGGAAGTTTTTACTTTATCTGCTTATGTTGGGAGGAACTAGATGCAATCTTCCTTTCCTTGGAAAGTTTTTTTTAGAATATTAAGTCAAGAATTTAAGTTCAAGAGAAGGAAGATTAGTAATTGTTTGAAATTGAATGGTTTAATGATCTGTAATGAGAATTCTGATCGAATGATTGAGAATCATAAGGTTTTAATTGCTTGAAGATCACGCGAAACAGAACTTAGAGCTTTAATCCCATTCATAAAGTGTTTTATGGTTACAAGAGTGCTGACTGGTTTCTTGTTTTCTTATATGCAGCTTAGCAGCACTCTGTTGTTGCTGCCTTCTGGATGCTTGCTTCTGAAGGGTCCTCTCCTCTAACCAAGCAACAATTAGCAGCATTTTGTTCCGTTCTTCTTCTCTTGATGGCTTGTTATGGCCTAAGCAGCAATTCTATGATATCAGTATATAGCAGAACTACACCCCTGCACATGTACCTGGTTTTTTTAACAATTAGTGAACTGTTCACATCAAATAACTCACTCTGTAAATTTATCTTACCAGTATGTTTCTTGGTGCAGCTAAACTCAATAATTTAGCTGCTTTTCTTGTTCTTGATAAGGTTTCTGTTCTTTAGAGGGAAAGAGTGCATTGTGAAGAAGTGGTCACTTTCCTTTCACTATTGGATGATAATTGCTAGGTGGACCAACTGGCAATGTCATCTGCTCATTTTAACGTGCTAAAGTCTCAACTTTGGGGCGTAAGGAAGACTTATCTTACTAATGGAAGTAGTTGGTGGATGACTTTTGCTTAAAAGTTGCAAATTTATTATTTTATAAGGCTGTTTACTTATTCAATAAACCATATGCATTAATTAATAATTAAAAATATAATATGACCATTCAACAGTTACTATTTGGGATTATATTATTCGAAACTTGCCATCAAATCTCAACCAACAGAAGCCAACATAACATATCCAACTCATCTTGTCTGTTTGTACGTTAGTTCTATTGGGGAAAATGATTTGCAGGGAGAATACAAGAACACAAACAAGAGAAAAAGGAAAAGAGATTAGTTTCCATCGGCTTTGGGCCTGCGCTTGAACTTGAAGTTATCAGCATATGACTTCGGCTGCATGACAAGACAAGCAGTAAGTACCACACCAAGAAATTTGTAGATCTAGGAACAAACAAAAATAAAACATTGGATTCACATGAATATAAAGAAGATTATGAGTTGTGCCTACAAGAATAAGCCAAGAATGTCGCCTAAGAGTCCTTTTCCCATCTGATATGGATATCAACAGTCAACATGGGACACCGCTTCACTAACAGAATCTTAAGGATGTACTTAAGAACAGTAATTCTATCTAAGCTACCAGAAAAACCTTGTAAATAGTCATACAATCTCCAACGTAATATCCTGCATAAACAAGACCTTCACACTAAATTATAAACACTGTTACATGAGGAACAAAATTAAACAAGCATAATCAGACCATAAGGCAAACCAAAACCAAGTTTAAATAACGAAACCTTAATCTAAGAAAACAAGCATGTTTTGGACGACACATGATTAAGATGGAAACTGCTGCTAAAAGACGGGGAAAGAAAATTTACAAACCTTCAATAGAGGTGTATGACGCTTTTTAACCTGGAATGAGTTCAAGAAGGTACGTAAGCAAAAAAGAATATTGGCAGAATGACACAGACTTGAAGTGAGAATTAACTTCATAAAAGCTGGATTAAAGGCATCCTACAGCCAAAACAAGTAAAGAGGAAAAAAGAAAGACATCATCCACATTTCTTTAAGCAGTTAAATTACTGAAGATGAAAAGAAATTCATCCAAATTCACGATGTAATAAATAATAAATCAAAAAATTCAAAACAACAAAAAAGACACTTCAAATTAACGAATTTTTGACTCCCGAATATTTCTTTATAAAGTACTTTCTTTTTATTTGCCAAATAAGACAAGAACCGTTGGCGTTTTCCTAGTATTTTTCGTAAACCTCTTTGAGATAAATAGTCTTTTTTATGTAATTCCAAATGTGAAGTAAGTCTTCGTATCTTATTAGTGAAATTGACTATTGACTATTTGAAATTCAACGGATCCCTTGTTTTCTTGTTGTGAAATACCTGAAATTAATGAATTTTTATCATAAAATGAACCCTCCCCCCTCCTCTTTTTTTTTTCAAAAATTTTTATTAATCAATAATAATAACGAATCAGTAATAATAACTAATGGAAGTGTTATTTATAATTAATAAATATTAATGAATAAAAGAATCAATAATGTAATATTAATGAATAAAATAATAAATACTGGAATTGTTATTTAGAATAAATATTAACAAAGAAATAAAAAACGACTAATGAATAATGCCATTCGTTTGAATTTAGTATACACACTAATCTTCACTTCGTTATGAATTCCTAATGTTGTCAAATAAAATGTACTATTAATCAATCCAATTTTTTATTTTTTGTGCTAAGAGATACAAAAAGATGGTATACTTCTTCATTTACAAAAGAGAAAACTTTATACCTAAACATAAAACCAAAAAAAAATCCGATTGATTGGTTTCTAGATCTAATTAATGTGTGATTAACTTATATGTATCAAAATAGCATATAGATGTAAAACAATACATGTATAGGACCAAGGCTTAGCACATACCTCATAATTCCAACCATGTCGCTCTGCAAATTCCCTTGCAGCTTCTTCACTCTCAAAACAAAATCCAGCATCGCCAACATTCGCATAAGGGTCACCTGTGGACGTCCAACCCATCAGTGGATTTTCCCACCCACAGAATTAAGTCAGTTAAAAATAACTATTAACCATAGTTGACACCATAATCTGCAACAAGACCAGAAAAATATAATCTCTATTTACGACCTGCACTGTGTAAATGTTTCACCACTAAAATAAGACATAAATCATGTTGCAGAAAACTACTAGGTGACCAAACTTTCATTAGAGATACTATCAGCACATATGGAACTCCTTAGATGTCATTATGGAAATTCTTAGTAATACAAGTATGCAGAGAATCGAAAAAGCTAATTCCCATAAACAATTCTTGGACATAACAGATAATGCTAGTCCTCAAAGAAAGAGGGGTTTCTTAGCATATAAGAACTCTTTTAAGGACAGAAGGCTTTTCCATAATTATAAACAAAAGAAAAATTTCCATATCTGCAAGCATCTCTAGAAGAATAATCCTATACATTTATCCAAAATAATAGGGTTTCCACCCTAATCCAAGGGTTTGTAATCTCTAGCATGAATTCATAAAATTAAGAGGACATACTTTTGTGTTGAAATAAAATTGATCTTCCACCTTCCAACTTTCCCAGCTCCTTGCTGCGATGCAGTTCTAGCTGGTGAATAAATAACTACCTGCGGCCAAGTCATACTCAAGATAAAATAGACATAAGGCAGAAAACTCAGGACGAAACCAAACCAAATAATGATACACAATTCAGAGTAACAAACTGAAATAAAAGACAGAAAAGAAAGCGTGAAATGGATTTTGTTCCAAACTTAAGAGATAAATGGGCATGTTTTGCAAATAAAAACATTTCCTAACACAAAGTAGAATTGGGAAATAACCTGCCATGACCCTGATGTCGAAACTGAATTTAGCAAGAATCACAAATCTTTTTTTAAGTCCGATCTTCCTCAAACCTAAAGAATTCAACCCGGAAAAAGCATGTCACTATATATTTATGAAAACAAAGAGGTTATAATTAGGTCGTCTTCCATAAGATCCAAATGCAAGTCAATCAAAATAAGGTTCCAGAAAACCACTTTACACTGACTAATTCTTCCTCTTTCCTTCCACATTCATTTTCTGTGCATTTTCAGTCAACACAATTATACTCACTTCCAGGGTCGCTATAAAAGGGGCTAAACGACTAAAATTACAAACTTTTGAAAACCTAAGCCATCAAACCACTCGAGCATCCCTCAAATAGTCGAAATCTTATAAAAACGCAAACTTTTAACAATTAGCGAATTTCAATACATAGGTAGAAACTCAGCTTAAAAGCATATACATAAACATTCATAATATACCGTCCGGCGAAGATGCTCTTCGGGATTCCCGGAGACCATGCCGATCTCGCCGGGTTTAACCTCCACCAAAGCCTCCGATGAAGCAGAGAACGGTCTAGAGAGAGGACCCAGAAAAGCGCGGCCATTGTTGCACAACCGTTGCAGAGAGCTCGTCATCTTTCCGAACCCAGAAACGATGATCGTTTTCGTTACGATTGACCTGAAAGCAAATGGTAAAACGTTGCCAACGCCATTGTACCGGCATGTTCGAGACTCTCCCAATAAATTCTTCTCGAAATTACAGAATCCCCCTTATGATTTCAGGAAATATTATGAATGCCCAATTCATTGAGATTACACTATTTCACATAATCTGCCAAAAAAAAGATAATAAAATCCCTATTAAGTGAATTTATTGGTTTTTTTAATAGTTAAATTACACTCTTATCCATATGCCATGTGTTTTAATGATACAATAATGGAATAATCATAATCTAGTATTACTAATGTAAAATTATAAATAATAAAAGATAACAATTAATCGTATTGAACTTAGATCATTTTACTTAATTTATAAATGATTTAAAATTTAATATATTACTTAATTTAAAATATTATTTTAATTTATAATTAAAATAAATTTGTTTTATTCATTTTAAATTTAATTTAACTCCAAATTTTAACTATTTTATTAATTAGTATATTGATACTCTCCTCGTCATAAAGTTAATGTTTTTATTAGTAAAAAACTCACTATAAGATTCAAAAGAGTTTTCATTTTGAACTTGAAAACTTATCACTTCATTGGTTATTTAAAATATAATTTGAAATAAAATTACTTTAAATTAATGTTTTAAAATTATTTAAATTTTAAAAATTCAATCGATATTAAACGTCATAAAATTGATTAAATATTGAATTAAATTGAAAATTTTGAAATAGATTGAAAGTAATTATTCTTATTAATTTAAAAGTTAAAATTTAATTAAATTTTTTAAATAAAATTAATTGATTTATTTTAATTTATAAAATTTATTAATTAATAAAATTACCAAATTAAGTAATTAATTAATCAATTTTATATTAAAGTAAATCATGAAAATTAAAAATTCAAAGTTTTTAAGATTGAATTGGCGGTTGAGTTTTTTAATTAAAGGTATCTTGAAATCCCTAACTAAACACTAACACGTATCAATTCCTTAAAATTGGTTAATCATGTTTTAATATAGTCATTAATTAAGGGGCAAGAATGGTAATTTTAGAAACGTTAGGGGTAGCAACAGGCAAACGATAATTGCAGAGAAATTTGCAAAAAAGGATCAGAACAAGTCGTATTTTCATTTGACGGCCCAACAATAAAATCCATAGAAAAGAAGAAAAGGACGCAGTATGTTTCAGTGGCTCAATCTCTTCCATCTCCATTTGCTTGCAATTCCATATATATATGTGGATGTGTGTATATATAAATAATCTACAATGATTCCTTTGTGAATTCTTCACTTCTTGGTTCCTCTGGTCAGGTAAGAACAGGCTCAGCTCAGCACCTAAACAGATTGTAATTAATTTGATTTTTTGTTTTAATTTTTCATTTTCGCCTTACATTATTTGCTGAATTTTCTGTTTTTCTTTTGGGATTTTTATGATCTCTAGTTATTCTTCTCGAACGCTGATTTTGATTTACGTTTACCCGCCCGGATTCGTTCCTTTCATTTCTTTTTCTATTGTTTCTTTTCTGGTTTACTTTTATACCGGTTTTTGTGCCTGTGTACGCATTTGAACTTCATGGCAAAGAAAAAATTGTTAGTGGTTGTGAGACCCAGATGGATAATTATAAAATATTTTGACATTTGTTGATTATGTTAAAATTGGGTGTCAAAGTTCTGTCTTTTGGTTCATGATTTATGTAGAAGTTTGTTCTGGTTAGAATTGCTCAATATATGCGTAGTTAGTGCACTATCAATTGTTTGGTTTCCATTGGTGGTGGCGGCAAGAGTTAAACTAAGAAAATTTTCTTGGAAAGGGCATTGCATATTGATGGGGGCTCCTAAACAGAAGTGGACAGCTGAAGAAGAGGCAGCTCTTAGAGCTGGCGTGGTTAAGCATGGGAGGGGCAGATGGCGCACTATACTTATGGACCCTGAGTTCAGTGCTGTCTTGCATTTACGCTCCAATGTTGATCTCAAGGTATGCATGATGGGAGAGAACCGTAAATATCTCTTTCTAGATAGATTTTGTTTCTTCAAAACCTGAAATTAATTTGATTTATTGGGGATCGAAACTAATGATGGACTCTCAATTGTTAATAGTGTAGTTCATCAGTTGGCACTTGTCGGAAAATATTAATCATTTAGTTAATTTTTGGCAGGATAAATGGAGAAATATTAATGTTACTGCAATATGGGGGTCTAGGCAAAAAGCAAAACTTGCACTTAAGAGAAATCCTCAAAATGCCAAGCGCGGTGAAACCTCCAAGGCTTTGAGCATTGTTCGACAGAGCAATGAAGAAATTGTCGATGCTACACCTCTTGCAGTTTCCAATGGAACACCAAGAAATGGTGCTTCTAGAGGAGTAACTTTAAGGTCACATCCCTTCTGATGTTCAATATTTGCGTTCTTCAGTGTGCTGCATATGATAAATTTTTGCTGATAATTTGTTGGAATTGGACTAGCAACGGACTAATTTCTGAACAAGCATGCACCTTGAAGATCAGTTCTAGTGCTACTCATTGGAATTGAAAAAGTTGAACGACCTGATATTCCTGCTTATTTTCTCTTAACTATTTTAAATAATAAATAGTCCATGAAACATAAAATCATGGTTGGATGTACTCAAGTAGAGCCCATAGTAATGCATATAATGTTGTTTTTCCATTTCCTGGGTGCTAAAGTACAGGGAGTGGTTCTTCTGGTTCCAAATGGGCTAAGAGAAGAATAAATCTCTGAAATGATTGTCCATATGAAGTTGTTATGAAGAAAAAGCTATGACAGATAGAAATAGTAGGCAACAGTCTAACTGAAAGTACTCATAGTTCAAGACTTTTCTCCATTAGGACCATATTTCATCTACAACATTTTAAATTAAACTTGAACTTAAATTAAATTTTAAATATCTTTTGTTACGTCTTATGACCACATAGCATATGCACGACTTTATAAATTATAATCTTCACCACAAGCCTTTTAGTCCGAAGGCCTACTGCTTGGCAGTCCTTGAGTTTACCAATCTGAAATGCTCTTTTCCAAGTCTTGGTCCAGCATATTAGCAGAAGACATCCGTTTGATATATCAGTATTTCAAGAATAATGCTGAGTTTGTTTAAATAATGGGGCAGTAGAGTTGTTTGGAAACAGAAGTGCACTTTCGCAATCAGTAGTAGAAATTAAATAGTTTTTTGTTTTGGTCATTGTGACTTTTCATCAGTTCATATTTTCAGTGAAGCATGTACATACTTCGAAGGGTAATACCTTGAAATTTTTATAGATCGGTATGAGTTTTCTTGTTTCAGTTTATGATTGATGATTGATACTCTTGTTGCTATATCATCGTTTCAGGTTGGATAATTTAATATTAGAGGCCATTACCGCACTGAACGAGCCAAATGGTTCTGACAGGGCCTCAATTTCTTTGTACATAGAGGTACATTCATTCATCTTACCATGAAGCTGTATGGTGCGAAAGTGTGATTTACAAAATTAAAGACTGAATGAGGCAAACTGCAGCCTTTTCTTGTTAATGCTTTTGATACTTAAAACTAGCAGAACTTTATTCCAGCTTTTCTCATGAATAGGCCCCTCTCTCCTTACCCGAGTTATTAGTTGTCCAAAAAAAGAACTGCAATCTGGAGTTTTTTTCCCCTCAAAATTTGAAGCTAGAATTATGTTTCTAATGCTGAAAAATTTTGTAAATAAAAGAAGCAAGGACATGTTTCTGTTGTCGAACTAGTAATTTGATATTGGTGATTACCATTTTACACAATACAATGGAATTTTTCCTGTTCATTCACATCTATATCTGCTCTTTTATTTCTTTTTCTTTGGACTGATTCTAACATTACCAACATGAAAAATATTATAGGACAATTACAAGGCACCCCCAAACCTCAGAAAACATTTGGCTGGAAAGTTAAAGTTTTTGACTGCAAATGGAACACTGATCAAGGTACTCACTTTTCCAAGAACAAGATCATGAAATTCAGCAAGTATTCTTTTCCATGATAAAGCATGTTAAATGTGAGCCATGGTATTGGATGCAAGTAGTTCCCTGCAGAATCAACCATTGATACCTTCTGAACATTTTTGTGGGCACAAGTAAAAGATTTGATAAATTTGTGATGTTTGTAATACTTTAAAAGGATCAAATAAACATGCTCTTGAGGCATCTTAATGGTTGGAACGAATTTCAGGATATGTTCCTAAAATCTTCAAAATCAAGTTAATATTGCTGGGACTAGGCAAGCAGGGTCTTGATGCCTCCAAGGGGGTGGAAAGAATTTTTAGATACAATGTGTCTTAAATTTTCAAAGCTTAAGTTAATCGCTTGAAAAGAATATAATTCATACGCATTGTCCTTTTTATCACAGGTCAAGCATAAATACAGAATTCAATCTAGCTCAACAGGTTCCGAAAGTAGAAGAAACTCTCCCCGTTCGCTAGAGGAAAAGCACAAGGATTCTCCAAATTCAGAGAAGAGTGCTAAAATCCTAAGTAAATCCCAGGTTGATCAAGAACTGTTAAAGATCAAGGGCATGACTGCTTTAGAAGCTGCAGCGGCAGCTGCAAAGGCTGTTGCAGAGGCAGAAGCTGCAATTGCAGCGGCTGAGGAGGCTGCTCGGGAGGCTGAGAAAGCGGAAAGTGAAGCAGAAGCAGCTCAACTTTTTGCCGAAGCAGCAATGAAAGCATTCAAATATGGGACGTGTCATAACTGGTATGCATGTCTCTGGCAAGTCTTGCTAGTGTTTTTTTTCTTTAGTACAAGGTATTCTTTAGTCTCCCTACAACATAAACTTGCATTCTTTCTTTTAATTCTGGCTATCCAGAGTTAAGTTTCTTGAATGTTTCTGAGGCTCTAGTAAACTAGCAGTTACCACTATCATTGAACCATGCCAAACAAAAATAGTTTCAGTTAACAAAATGAGCTAGATAAACTTCTTTCTGGAGATTATGTATTCACTTTTTTTATTAAAAAAAATTCTGCCATCTGCCTGTTAGTTGACACACCAATGTGCAAGGCAACTATGGTTGTTTTGGTCGATGGCTGTAATTTTGTTGTCTTGTTATAAAATCTCCCCCAAGAACAAAGTTTCCAAAGGGAAAATGAGACTACTACCTAGTCATTCTTTAGGAATTTTCCTTCGAACAGCAAATGTCTTTTCCTTCTATACCCTCTCTATCTCCCTTCTAAAAAAGATTTACTGGGTATTTTACTGAGGGATATGCATATAAAGCTCTAACTGTGGTACTGTATGCAAACTATTGCAGATGACAAGATCAACATATGGGGATAGTCTCGACGGTTTGGCATGAAATACACATTACTTAACATCATCCAGCCCAGCTATTTGGGCTGTCATGTTGTCCATAACTGTAAATGTAGTTAGGGTTGTATATCTCGAAAACGAAACAGCATTCTATGGCACCTAAATTACTTGAGGCAGTACTATTTTGACTAGAATCGTATATGTTTAGGGGCTTGGAGTTTGGATGGGATATATAAAGCAAAGAGACTGGTATAAGAGTCAGAAATATCATCTTAAGATATCCTTTTTCATGGGTATGAATACAACATGAGTTACCTCACTGCTTTATGCTTTACATGTCCCCTTTCTCTTTTTGTTACTGGGGAAAATAATGAACATATACTATAAGAGCTTTCAAAAATGGAGAAATTAAGAGAGTTACTTTCCACTGTGCTCGTTAAGCTCGTAAAATTGCAATGAGTTTGATCTACTAACCATTCCTTCAAGCTCAAGTATTAGCTTTCTCCATCTGACACAGAACCTCAAGAGTCAAAGTTTGTCATTTTCGATTTGTCACATAAGTAACCAGCACACAAATTGAAGTTAGTCAGAAAAACTGATGCTTTCTCACAAAGTCCAGTCCATCCTCCAGAAGAATACAGCAAGCGGAAGGATTAAAATCGGTAATCAGCTCGTGCCTCAAATACAACAAGAACATCAATCAAGCAACTTGAGTGCAGTAGGCATGGTAAAAAACAACGTTTTGGAGCTTTCCATAATTAACCTTTAAATCACGTACGATAGGCAAACAGCTTGTATGTTGAAATTGCCAGGGACCCAAAGCCCCTTTTCCTTCACTACCCTTCTTCAACAAAACAGGAGCTTTGTCTGCCAAATCCTTGGCCTCCTTCCCCAACCTCCTTTGTAATCTTGATCTTCGCCGCCCCATCGTACTTCTCCAGCTTTATATCAAACACCGTCTTCTCCGCCGTCAGCTGGGCGTTTGCTAACACCGATCGTGGACATCTGGTGAAGATATTCTGCGAAGTTAATGGCGTTATGGTCCCGAGTTTTGAAACTCGGACTAAATATTAAATAAATAAAATTTTAAAACTAAAATTTAATTAGTATTAAATTATTATAAATTAGGTTTAATATTAAATAAATTAAAATATTTAAGTGTCTTTCATATAAAGTTTAATTAAAAGATTATTTATTAAATAAAAATTTATTTTATTTTATAAAATTGATTAATTAATTAATAAATTGATTAATTTTAAAATATAGATAATTTAAAATTGAACTAAAATATTAAAATTAAAATTAACCGATTTATAATATTTACAATTAAATTAGTTGAATGATTTGATTTTAATGATTAATTTTACTTCCTTTAAGTTTAAGACTAGATATGAATAAGATCAAGAATGTATTAAAAATTAGGATTTTGGGAATTTAATTTAGTATAAGTACAACACCAACCTTTTTCTTTTTTACCAAGAGATGCTTTGTAAGCTACTTTTAAATACAAATTAAATAAATTCTTCAACATATATAATAATTAGTCAATTTAAATAAATTATTTGAAATTAAATTCAGGCAATAAATATCATATAAATAACTAATAATGCCAATTAATAAGTTTCTTAACCAATGCATTAAATATACTAATTTTAAAAATATTTTTGGTTAAATAAAATTTTCAGAAATAATTTAATATGATAACAATATGATCAGGGTTCCAACACTAATGTCAACTATAAAACCTTTAAATCATATAACTTTTGATTCAATTTATTTTAATAACTCTTATTATTAAGAATCGATCAATTTGTTAATTAATCAAACAATTTTAATAAGTTAATAAGTTCTTATAAACTAAAATTAATTAATTAATTTTATTTAATAATTTTTTCAATTAAACTTTAAATTCTTCGATAGATAAGAACAATCTCTTTCAATCATACCTTAAACTTTTAATTATATTTAATATTTAACCGGATTTAATATCAGTAGAACCGATGCAATGCTAAAATCCTTGGACGTTAAATTACTATTTATTGTGTAAGTCCACCACCATGATTAATAGTCTAACAAATGCACTTAAGCTTTCTTGTTAGGCACTGAAAATTACTTTATATTTTCACTTCCAAATTGACTGTTGAGTAACAGAAGGAAGTCTTCCTAAAGTTAATGCTTTTCTAAGTTTAGAGACGACGAATTCGTCAGTACTCAGTTACAATGACTGATGTAGAACTCGTGATTTTTTTTGTAACTCTTGGAGATATTGACTTGAAGGGAAGGGCACGTATTTAGGCTTTAACATCTGTAAGCAGTTATAACTACAGGAATCGTTCTATTCCGTAAAAGTTTCATTGTTCGATCAAATAGTCAACCTACATGTGGAAGGTAACGGAAAATTAGAAACCTGTGACAGGGATTTACACATGCAAATTCCAGGATTTAGAAGCATTATCGATCTTCCTATATACATGAAGTTCCTGATGAGAAAAGTAGTCCTGATCAGTATATGCATAAGGAAGTTCCTCCTGAGAAAGCTTGTGTACATCAGGCAAGGAAGAAAGAAAAAAAAAAAGAAGTTGGGCAATCAAGAATTTCGGTGCTTGATACGTTCCTCATTTTTTGGTTCTGCTATCTCTACAATTTTGTGTTTCTTTCGTGAGAAAAATATAAAAGAAAACGAGAAAATTCTCCAACCATAGCCGCAAGCAATCCTTACCTTACTCAGTAAGTCAGACCAAGAACCTGTCCCTGTCGACTTTTCAGTAAAAGTGGATCATTTTCGAGGAGATATTGGGGAAAATCGTTGTGACTGTGGAAAGAAAAATCAAACTGGGTCTGCCATGTCGAAACAAAATGGAGTGTCTTTACCATTTCTGCTCCTTTTGGTTCTAATGTCTATATGTTCGCCTGCTGTCATGGCCTTTGAATCATCTTTGGAAGAACGCATCATCAAGAGACCTGATCCCCTTCGAGGCTTGAAGAACTACCGTGGAGCCTATAATATCACAGACAGGCATTATTTGGCGGTAAGTTTTATAAATTCTTTCGTCTTTTCTCACATTAAACACAAGAATCGATACACTTGCATGGCTTTGAAATCGCTTCTTGAACCTATATCCAATATCAGTTCCTGTCTGCCATTTAAATGGTCATGCATGGAAGATCAACTCGCAACTGGATATTGTCTGATATATCATTTAAATTTTTCCAACTGATAGAACAATTGTAAAGGGTTCCAATCAAGCAAATAGAAGCATTTTCAGGAGATTTTACTTTCAGAACTGTATGAATACGTGAAATTTGCTAAAACAGTACAAGTGTTGTTGAATTGTTAAGTGTACAGTGATATGTGCATGAAGAGAGGATTAAAAGCTTAAAGTTGATTATGCGTATTTAATCATCTTTCAGTCTGCAGCATTTACAGGAGTACACTCTTATGTGATTGCGTTACTGTGGCTGTTATGTGGCTTGTGCTTTGGTGTTTTTGTTCTCTTCAAGAAGAAGTCCAACAATGAAACCTCCTCTTTCAGAGACTTCATGGATCATCAACATATTTTCATATTCTTGCTCATCATCATCTTCACAATCCTGGCCGTGTAAGTTAAAGATTTCTCTAGGATGAAGAACTTTTGCGGAGTTCAATCTAACCAAGTTGAAGCCCAAATGAACAGTTTTGAATCATTTAATCACTTTCATACTTTCGATTTGGTCTAATCTCATGCTTGTATGTTCTAATCAGAATAGCCGCAGGCTTTGTTCTTGCTGCCAACGAGAGTTCCATGCACAGGACAGGGAAATTTAAGAGTACCATTGTCAGGGCAGGTCGTCAGACTCACAGGAGCCTTTACAAAGTGATATTAGCAACCACAGATATGCAAGTTCTGTTGCGTCCCTACGATCCAGCAACATCCCTGAAATTGTACAATATAACCCATCGTCTAGCAAGGGATTCAAAATCTATCCAAAACTTTGTGCAGAAGACTGTTCATGCTATAGACTTGGTGATTCAAATATCGTAAGTATCAGTTTGTCAGGTTTTTGAATGCTTCTTGTTGCAGAGGTAAACCCATGTGTTTTTGCATTGTAATCCAGGCACACCAGTCACCTTGTGGTTGTAGCTATCGACCTTGTTTTGTTGGGAGCATCACTAGGTAAGTTTATTGCTTTTTCACTTTCTCCATTTCAGATGCCCATAATTACAGAAAAAACCCAGAAAAAGACACCAATTAGTTGTTTTGGTTCTCCTGGAAGTCCTCTGTCTGCATTAGTCTTTGTCTTTCTGATCTCTTAGACTAATAGTTTGCTGCTTTTGTTCAGTTCTGCTCTTGCTCCATTGGCACCCTGGATTCCTCATGTAAGTTCTCTTTTTTCCATCCTCCATTTTGACTTTCCTTTTTTCTTTTTAAATCATAGTGTTGAACTTTTTGCCTTGTTTCGCAGCATAATTTTTATCTGTTGGATCTTAACAACTCTGTTCTGGGCCTTGACAGGCGTTGATTTCTTCCTCCACATGTGAGTATATGCCTCCAATGTTACAGTTTTCAAACAGATTCTCATGATTTAATTACTGCTTTTACTGCTGTCTAAAGAAACTGATTTCTCTGCAACCAGTTTTGTGGATGATACGTGCATAGCATTTCATGAGTATGACCAACTACAGAATAGTAGCATGAGGTCCCTTCTACCATGTGTTGATCCAGCCTATTCAGATAAAATCTTAACAGATATTGGCAAGACAGTTCATGATTACGTATCTCAGGTATTGCATAGGTTAAACCTTGTTATTTCCAGGTTTTCTGGGTACATTTTAAAAGTTTTTGTCCAGTTTTTGTTGTATACTAAAACCTCAAACTTCATTCTTTTGCAGTTGAAGTCCAAGGCAGTAGAGTTCTATGGTTCTCTTGGATTAAAGGAGCAAAATTCGGACATACTAGGCCTTAACAGGATCTGTGATCCTTTTTCGGGGGCTCCAGACTACACATACACTCCAGAGCTCTGTCCTGATGAATCCATTACGATAGACCAATTAAGCAAAGTAAGCAGAGACTCCTTTTTTTTTTGTCGGAAAAATGTGAACTTGGAATATGAATTTGGTCTTCAACGTCCAAATGACTCGTTGTAATGTCATTTGCAGATACTTTCAGATCTCACTTGTTTCAAAGGAAACTCCACAGAAACATGTGCGACAGAAGGCAGACTTATTCCTCAGTCCCTCCACGACGTGGCTTGGGCTTATGGTCGTTCTGTTCAGGACATGATAGATATATTTCCTGACGTGAAGAGCCTGACAAAATGCGCTATTGTGAAGAAGGCCTTCGCGGACATTGATGAGCACCAATGCAAGCCATTTCGAGCTTCGGTACGAATGTTATGGGAATCAATGCTGGGGCTTTCTATCTTCATGGTGGTTTTGGTACTAACTTGGGTGGCCAAAGCTTACCAAGAAAGTAACAGGAACTTCTCTAGATGTTCCATATCTCCAAATCCCAGATAGCAAAAACTTACTTATGAGATCTCAAAATGTACAATAAAGGAAGTAGAAGAGAATTGGGCATCAGGTGGACAGGAATGGAGCCAGTGGTGGGACAATCTTAGCATACAAGAAAAGTTCTGCGGTTTCAATGCCAATATGTATATACAGAGGAAAAGGCATTACCTGCAGTAATTTACAATTACAGGTTGCTGATAAATTCTTTCAGTAATCTTCCTTCTTGGGTTGCTGATAAATTCTTTCAGGAATCTTCCTTCTTGGGTTGCTGATAAATTCTTTCAGTGATCATCCTTCTTGGTTTATAACAATTTCTTCTGCAGAAGATGAGTTTACAGAATTGAGCAGAGCAAATCATGGATTCTGATATATGGTTTACCATTGTTTATAAAAATCACACATCTTCGATGCTTATTGTGAAAGTAAGATGCTTTGGTTTGGTTGGCGGAGAGGAACATTTTCTGAAACTTGGAACAGAGGTGATGTCAGAAAGATCATAAATGCTTGCATAAAATGCGGCTCACTCGCTATGAAGATTTTCTTAGATTCGATATTAAATAACAAAGATAAGAACAGCATAATTCCTTAACAATTGGACAAAAACAAACAAACAAACTTAAGTGGTTGCTAGAATTTTAACATCATATTTCAAATAAAAAAATCTTGACGAGTACTTTCAATCAATAATTAAAAAACTCAACTAATTAGATCGATTTAACGGCTTAAAATAATGAACAGTCTAATATTTTAATTTAATTTTTAATCTTAGTTTAATTTATTTTAATAATTTTATTGTTAAAACTGATTACTTAATCAGTCAATTTTATAAATTAACAAATTCTTATAAATCAAAATAAATCAACTAATTTTATTTAGCAAATTCTTTTCAGTTAAACTTCAAAATTTTAAATGAGTAAGGACAATATATTTTATTATATTTTAAATTCTTTAATTTTATTTATTCTGTAGCCGATTTTATAGTGATTTGACTTAAACCTTCTGTTTTAAAACATTGCTTTCAATAACATTTTGAATTGAAAATGAATAATGACTTTTAATTAATAATAAGATTTGTTAATATTTTTAAGACAATAATCTAAAATTAGTAATTAGTTCAATCCAACTAATAATTAATAAACTCAAAATTTTCTAAAATTTTAACTCTTAGAAAAAATATATATAACAAAAAATTATTTCAGTAACAATACTTTATAAATTAGTTTATTTAATATATATTTTAAAAATAACAAGAATAAATTCTATTATTATAAAATAATATTAATAATGTAAGAACTTAATCTAAAGTGCGTTTTTCAAGATCATTTATTTCATTAATTTAGGGGGTGACCTCCGACTTTAGCTGGCAATGCTTCATCATGTCATGTGCATGTTCTAATTGTAGATGTTCGTTTACATTACCTCTGACTTTAGTTGCCAATGCTTCTTTATCTTGACTAGCAGAGTGATAATCTATATGAATATAATGCTCAAGTAATTTATAATTTATGTATATGTTATGTATAAATGAATGTTGTGCCATTTAAAATTTTGTGGGAAAAATAGAATTGTGTGATTGTGGATAAAAATATAATAGTTGGAATATTTAGAATGAATTAGTAAAATAAGTAAGTTAAATTAATAATTTAAAATAAAAGAATTTGGAAATACATAGCAACGAAAAATTAAAAGATAAATGAATGAAATATGTTATCAAATATTGTGAAATTTATATCGAGGAAAAGATAACATAGTTTAGTAAAAGTTGACGTGAATATTTTGAGTACATATTTAAAAAATAAAGAAAATTTTAAAATATATATATACAAATATAAGGAGTTATGACCTGATAATATTTAAATTTTTAAAGAAGTTATTGGTGTGACAATTGTGTCCTATGAAAAAATTAAAATTATAAGGAATTGGAAAATATTTATGAATATAATATGTTATCAATGGTTAAAGAATATTGTTAAATATTAAAATTTGTGAAAAATAAAAATTTATTATGGAAAAATTATTAGCCAAAAATAGGTTAAAATATATGAGTTTGAATATTTAAAATAAATTAATAAAATAGTTAATAAAATAAGTAATAAAAATCAGTTAAAAATGATGAGTCAATAAGTCACACCCGTGACTGAAACTTAAATCATTAAAACTAACGTAAATTTTTTAAAAAGTATACAAATATAAGGAGTTTTGGGCTGCTTATAATTTAAAATATAAGAGTTAGAATATTTAAAATGAATTCATAACAATAGTTAGTAAAAATAGGAGATAAAAAATATGAGTCACGAGCATGAATGAAACTCAAATTCTTAAAACTAACGTAATCGTTCACTATTTTCAATTGAGCCGCATAACTAAAAATCACACCCGTTCCTAAAACTAACAAATGTTGAATGTTTTATGTTTTATTGTTTTGTATCATTTTAAATGCTCAATTAGTTCTATAGTTTAAAACTTGGTTTTATCTTTTTCTCTACCTTTTATTGACCCTATTACAACCAAAATAAAGACCTTCGAATTAATGTTTGTGTTAGATATTTAATAGTGAAGATTGAATTAGTAAGCAAACTTATAGTAGATGCTTAACATGAAATAAATAATGAATAAATATTTATGACCTTTGAATGCTTGAGATAATGAAAAAGGAAGTGAGTGTTTATCACACTTGTTAATGAATTTTTAATTGACGTACTTATTAATTATGGTTATGTATGCCAAGAATAGTTTGTTCATGAATTATTATGAATTTCAAAATCTTAGGTTGTGTTTATTGAATTGTTTTTCGACATCTTTAATTATTAAATGAGAAAATAATTTGTTGTCATTATTAATTTGTTTTTTGTTTGTGTTTTCATAGTTTAGAGTTTTTGGTTTTGGTTCAATACAATTATAGTTTAAGTATTGAGCTATTGTCGTTAATTTTATCTAATTTGATTTTTTTTATATGTTGAAAATTATGTGAATCTTAATGATATTATTTTGTGAATGAGGGATCAAGAGACATTAATCTTCACTCATTTCATCACGTTTGGAGACAGACAAGATGTAGAGAAAAGAAGAAGAGAAGAAAATCAAAGAGAGTCGGTGAAGAAGAAAGAGTCTTGACAATTGATATATATTGTTGTTATGTATATGCATATGTGATTTCAAATTTATGTTTTAGTTAAGTAAAAATGTTTTATTTGTGAGTAAAAATTTTTGTTTCTTAAATGATTTTAGTTTGCTGGGTCATTATAGATTTTGGTTATCAGAGGAGATCGTCTAAGCAAATTAAAGACTTATGATCATAAATAATTACATTATAGACTCTTCTTTTTGTTTTATTTATGTTTGACTTTAAGTTTTAGATGCATATTTTATCTCAAACCTTTAGCTAAATCACAACTTAGTACTAGCCAATTTTAAATAATTTAATTTTAATCAAATTTTAATTATATATTTAAACTTGATAACACCAAACACCTTTAAAGTAATTCACGTTTTAATTATAACAAAATTTGTCATTACTCAAATATAAAAGGAAAAGTATAAAATTTCAAAGTAAAAGATTAGAAAAGCACTAAATCATTCTCGATTTTTATTATTCATAATTTGAATTTTATTCTAGCTCCTAAATGTAACCATATTATCAAAAGTTGATAAAGAGAGGAACTGAAATGGTAATACCTTTTCTATATGTCATCATATAATAAAGCATGATAAACATATATATTTATAACTTCACCCACTTCTTGCATGGATAAATGTACATTTATATGTTGATTATGGAAAATCATAGATTAAAAAATTCATTTTCGATCAATTATAGAAATAAAAAGGCAGAAAGAAGGTTATACATAATTATATTAATGTTATCCGACCTTGTTTAATAGTAAGGATTTCTCCTCTCTCGAAAGAAGTTATGACATAGTTAAAAAGGAAAGTAATTGAATTCAAAGTGGGTTGTACGACACACTGATATAATGATCTCACTTACATATAAAATTTTTTTCCTTTTTTTCATCTCCTTTAAACACCTATTTAAGAATAAATCATGAATGACCCCATACAACTTTCCTTCGAAGGATAAAACATAATGTTCTACAACTCTCAATTAATCTTAATCTATACTGGATTCAAAATTTCAAATTGACAAAAGTACACATAAAATAACAATATGATAAATCCTTGAGTACTAACTGTAAATCCTTGAGTACTAACTATATCAGTGTCTTCAAAAATTGTCGAGGCAAACTTTCCCATGAGATACTTTTCATACTAAGGGTGGTTTGATCTTGCCAACTGCTACATTTAATTTCACAATAGAAAATAATTAGGATTGCTGACAATTTCAAAGTTACACTTAAAAGCACCAATTATAGGCAATATCTTACCAAGATTACTCTTAGGAATACTTCCTAACTGAAGTTTTTTTTTGTACAGATCTTTATTATGGAGAAAACAAATAAATGTATGAGTTCAAACCTGTTTATATGGTCAAATACACAAGTGGTTTCAAATGTCATAATTAAAATATCATAATAACACCAACAATCTAAAGTTATGTTTTGTTAACTTAATATTAAGAAAAGAATAAAATTGGGATGGCATGAATCAACATCATTAAACTTTTCAAAAATCAATCCCAAAATAAAATGGTCAATAAAATAAGTGAAAGTAAATCATATCATGGATAGCCAAAAACAATGCTGGGGGATTCCCATTAGTTGGATGTTTGTAGAACAGATTCCTCCATAATCTTATTGCAATTACATCAACAAGGTTTTTATGACAAACATATAACCAAATACAGTTTTAATTATGAAAAGAAAACAGAAGTTTTATTGCACAAACTTACAGCTTCAGCACCTAAAATTTGCTCGTGTGGAATCCAATCATCAATATTCATCAAATCTAATCAATGCCCTATAATGTCCAAACATATGCTAGTGTCCTAACACTTGCTCATAGATGCCCCAACAATATCAATTAGCCTAATAACTTGCAGTTATCCAACAATCAAACATTGAAATTTCGAATATCATCCAGAAATGAATTAGTAAAGAAGACATAGGAGAAAAAGGGAAATGGAAAAAGATGAAGAGAAACCAACCAGATCAAGAGTTTATGAAAACCTTCATCCCACAAAAACCCCTAAGAAAAAATGGTCAACTTGGAACAGTTATGTAAAGTTCAACTGGCTAATAAGCAAGAAAATTATTCTGTTGCAAGGAAACAAGATACACTACATAACTTTTCACATGAATGTATTGAAAAGATGATAGTTTTTAAAGCTTCACTACTACTAGAGAAAACAACACATTTTACCATAATAACACATAATGGGCTGATAAATCAACATTGGAGTAATAGTTCATGGCAATCGATGAGTCATAATGAAGAAAGACCTAATCTCAGATAGTTTTCTGAGAAAATTCTATAGTTGCTGGTCGTTATGTACTCCTCATCTTTTTATACATGTGAATTAGAAATTCATTACAATTCTCTACATTACAGAACTTTGACAAATAAACTAATTTATAATTTTGATCATTAAAATTTTCTAAAAGACAAGAGGGAAAAGAACTGCAAATATTTTGTTCAAAAGATTTACTACTTCAAACTATGCGAAGAACACAGGCGGAGAATACAATATCTTCCAAAGACTTTGGCAAGAACTAAACAATATAGACTAGAAAAAATGAAAATTAATAAGTAAAATAGAAAATTAAAGCATGGTCTTGTAGCTTTGATATCCAATAATTTGGTTTCAATCATTCCCTAAGCCACTCTAAGATCTGCCTAGCAATTGAAATATATATGACCATCATAGTAGGATGTAAAAGGATATTGTCTATTACCAAGGGTTGCCTCCTGGTCCTGAGTAAACAAAGAGTAAGGGAAAGAAAAGCTATAAGTATCCATTTTGGTATGGTAAAGAGAATGTACAATGCTCCTTACAGGCTTTAGGGTATATTTGGGAGTTTAGAATGGAATGGAATGGAATGACAATTAATGGAACGGAATGAAATGGAGTGGAGTGGAATGGAATGAAATGGGTCATTCCATTGTTTGGAAGTTTAAATAAAATAAGAGAGGGTTTGGAAAGAAAGCCATGTCATTCCATCCCTGACCCCCCAATTTGGGAGGTTACAAAATATTAAATTTTGGATGGCAAAGGATGACTTCCAAAGCCATTAATTGTCATTCCATCATGTTTCAAAATAGACTCTCAAACAATAGCCTGAGTTATTTAGGCCATTCCATTCTATCCCTCTACTCACATTCAAATATACCCTTAGCAACTCGTCTGAATTTGGAACACCTTTCAAAATAGGCACAACTTCCTAAGACCATTTAATTTCCTCTTGGTAAAGAAGACTATTCTAACTCAACAGCTATAATAACAACATAAGGAAAGAAATGAATGCGATGGGGAACAACTATTATCTTCTTAATGAAGATACTATTTTATTCATATAAATGCAAAGTGGAGTACCTTTTTCTGACATTTCAGGCAAGACTCCATTACACTTCATTGAGGACAGTATCCTTATGAAATGAACTTCTTAACTGACTCAGGACATTTGTTTATCAATTTTTTGCAGTGATACTCCCAAAGTTGTAGCATAAAAGGAGCACTTTTACTTTAATTCTTAGACTACGCGATAATAAATCCAATTTTCTAAATTAATATAACTTTATATATTTTATTTCTCACAAAAGTTTTATCAGAATTTGAATGAAGAAGTTACTGCAAAAGTTTAATCCTTGAGCTTGATTAGTTTTTGCCTCACCGTGTATTGTTTTATTAAATTAAACAAAATGACATCATTTTTATAAACTAGATCAGGTCACTTTAAACAAGGCCTAGTCATAAAACTCAAGTATGAGCCTACCGAAAGCCTAAAAATTTAACTTTTAAGCTCAAACTCAGCCTAAATTCTAATCAAAACAAAATGTATCCCTTAACTTTGGAATGAATGTGAGTTGTTTTGCTTTCCTACATTTAAAGGAAATAAAGTAAAAATTGCAAAAGATGTTACCTGAAGGATAGAAGTTTCGACAGTGAAATTGGTAGAGTTAGGAGTATTAAGAACAATAAACAACACAAATCCGATAACGGAATGGTAAATCTTTATTGATATATGAAGATGGAAGTTCAAATAGAATCTCTGGTAGAATTTACAGCCAAAGAAGATAATCGAATAGACCAGAGACTAAGGAATTGCTTCCTCCCAGCTGATAGTCGATAAATCTCCCAATAATACCAGATACCTTTTTCCTCCCCTATACTATATATTTATAGTTTGTTATAGTTTGTTTTCCGTATCCGCTTCTGCCGGAGTTAGTTACTCTCTATTTTGGCTTTATCCTTCCTTCTGCTATAAACTCGTATTGCATTAGTAGGAACCCTCTGTGCCACTTGTAGCCGAAGATGGGCCTCCCTTATCAGAAATTGATGGCATCAACAGCAGCACAAGATCGCAAGTAATACATCCTTCTCTTTAAACCCTTTTGTACCACAAAGAACAATAAACAATATGTAAATAAACACCCAAAAAACACATACATACAAATGCATTATAACAAAGGAAATGCCTTAGACCATGCGTAAAAATGTAAGGTAGTTAGTTTCCCAAAATTTGGCTGATACATATGTATATTAAGGCTTTGACTCTAATAAATGTAACATCTACGATCAACAGCCATATCAACCAGGGTTTTTTGCTTGATCTCTCAAACAGTCCTGGTAGGGTAAATTTTAAAAGTAGGAATAAGGAACAAACAAGCAATAGACATGCAAATTGCATTTACATACTTTTATATAAGTTTCAACTCATTAAGGATTTCAGGAATTTTCTGAACAGAGCCATCCTCATAAATTACTTTATTCTTGAGAGCGGGAGACCAGATTCCCATCTCATTCAAATCATCAAGAAGATGTTCGTTGATTACAACAAATTCACCATTGTATAAACAAAACAATAAGGAAACAAAAGAAAACAGATGGAAGAATATTTTAAAAAATGATGGCATAACACACCTTAAAATTCTTTGGCTGTAAATGTTGAAGGTATATGCTTTAAAACAGTCGTTATTTTCAAGAATCTGGCTAATTGAAGCAGTTGACATTGGTGCAACAAGAAGTGAATTCCTCACCCCATTCACAAATATCATTTCCCTTAAAGCATCCCAGTTCCAACAACTAGAAGGGACTAAATTTCACATGTCAGGCTGCAGGATTTCCCACAACTCAAATTGAAATGAAGTAATCACAATATAAAATGATACATAGGTCCCTGAAACAAAGAATATTTAAAACTTCATGTTAATCTAAACGATAGATTCCTGTATCGCTCCACAAACAAAAATTATGGTATTTGACAGTTGATTTGAGCCGAGGTAGAAAAGTCTTAAAGCAACCCAAGGAAGATAACAACATGTTGTCCTAAGCCTAACAGGTATAATAAAGAAACTTTATAGAACAAACATTTACTTGCATCTACTAATATTTTTTTAAAATTTGAAACTGAACACACCTTGCTTATAGGATTAAGTCATTAGCACCAAATAATTGGTCTTCAAGTGACATTTATTTTATGAATATTACATAATGGAAGACCAACTTTAATTATACTAGCAAACTTGCTCCTTAGCACACATTTTTCTTTTACATTAACAAAATGGTGCGTTATTTTTTAGACTATTGCAAGCAAGTAAAGAATGAAAACCAATGCAAGACCACTTTGGTTCAATTGGAGATTCCAAAAGTGTAGGATCTCAACCAACAATACATATGCATTTGTAAGCATCCTTACCAACATATTCAATATTCAAAAACATAATATGTGCAAAATTAAGTATACCCCTGCATGTTGATTCTCAATTAAAAGATGTAGCAAACAAAAACTTAAGGGGTTTCTTTTATGACAAATATTTCAATTACTAATGATGTGGAGGAATTGGGAAAGTGAACATAAGGTTCAAGAATTTTGAGTGAGTAGGTTTATAGAAACTATTAAGACAACACAATATCTCCCTCCTTTATCTAAGCTGAGGTACATTTGACCAATACTCACCAAAATAAATGACTTTCTAATTATGTATCGATTGCAGTTTTCATTATTATAGGTAAAGTACAACATGAAAATTATTAATAAAGAAAGTTCTTAATATGAATCAGTAAGAACTTGCTCTCACCCATTCTCAAATATGTAACCAACCCAAAGTTTTGCTTTATCCCACAACATGTTAGGGTGAATCCATTATATCCAAGCTATTCGTTCAATTTTAGGGTCTAGATAAGGAAAGATATAGAAGTCATTGCCACTTACTAATTCTTTTGGTTATGAAAATCATAACAACAAAAGAAACTCTAAGTTTAAATGAAAAGTCAAAGGCAATGCACACAAAAAAACAAAACTTAGTTTTTCCTTTGAAGAAAAAAGGTACCTCCTTTCATTACCTTGGGCATCTTTGTCATTAAGGCTCATAGCAAAAATAGTTATGTTGTATTTGTACTATTTACTCAATGATCTACAAAACCGAAATAAGTCAGCCATCGACTTATCAATACTAAATAAAAAGTATCCATGATGTCAGATAACTTCTATTACAGTGACATGATGGTTGAAGCATAAATTAAAGATTCCATTAATAAAGGAAACCACGGGACCGTCGTAATTTGGTGTAAGTGGCACAAGTGTCAAATCTGTATATGCTATAAAGTCAACACTCAACATAAAAATTCTTTCCAAGTCCTAACCATATCCTACTTGAGGGAGTACACAATATATGACTGGAAATGAGAGAGGACTTGAAGAAGCAAACTATATAGTATCTTTGTTAGCACCCTTCTTAGTTATCAGCATGCTAGTATTAATATTAGTAAACAGCCACTAAGACATTCAAATACAAATGCCACATAGGCTAGTAGATTATGAGTTAGTTACGGAGAGAGAGAGAATAAGAAGGTGCGAGTTTATATATAGGACGGGGTATAGGAGGAGGATTATTCGGATTATTGTGGAAAATACATCTATTGTATTGGCACAGGAATTACATTTCAGGGAGGGGAGCTTGCTCCAGAATATCTGATCATATTGTCGATTTATTATCAATACAAGGCAATCTCTATAGAGGTTCCTAACAAATTGGTGCTTTCATTGAGAGGAGAGAAGGGTAGAGATTGCATGCAAACACGTATGGAGGCTAGAGTGTCTGCTGTGGAAGCGTCTCTCCGGAGACAAGAATTAACATTGTCGGCCCAAGAAGCAATGGTGAAATCGCACGATGCCGCGTTGAAGGACCTTCAATCGCAGCTAAGTTCTCTGATGGCCAGCGTCGCAACATCTACTACAGTCGGAGATGGGGGATGGGTTTCGATCTTTGATGGCTAGGCACTCGCAGAAACAGAAGGTGGGTGAAGAAGATGAACCATCGGTGTTTACTCACAACGCGTCGTCTTCAGCAGGGGGCGATAAACCCGCATCACTCTCTGGGGTCACCGCCGGCTGCGACAAGCACACCGGTGGTCAAATGGGAGCTGGGCCTCGCCGACATGATGACCACGTTCCTCGGGAAGCCACTGAACGAGCGTGGGAGGAGTACCGGAATGTCGCACGTCGCGTCGATCTTCCTACTTTTCATGGGAACGACCCATTTGCTTGGGTCACGAGAGCCGAGTCCTATTTTCTGATTTATGCCATTCCTCCTGAGCTTCGTATACCTATGGTTCAAATCTGCATGGAGGGGTCGACGCTCTATTGGTTCGCGAGTTTACGGGAGTTAGACCCATGTATGACTTGGGAAAGGTTCAAGCGATCATTGTTCGATCATTATGGAGACGGGGATGAGGGAGACCCGATTGAGCAATTAAAATCAATCGTTCATAGAGGTTCAGTCGATGACTATATTGACTATTTCGAAAGGGTGGCGTCACAAATAGGCCATCTCCCGGATGAGTGGAATATGAGTTGTTTCATGGGTGGGTTCGAGAGAAGTGAAGAATCGGGTTCGCCTCATCTCTGTCGCAAGGAAGGTTGAGAGAGCTGATTGGTGAAGGTGTGGTCCAGGTGGGAGAAGGAGAAGAAAACCAAGATTTTACTCAATCCTTGGGCACCGAACAGACGACCCTACGTGTCGTCCATTCAAACCCATCATGTAGTGGGAAACATTAAAAACAAAGTAAGTGAGTCATTCCACAAACCGAAGGGTCCCATCTCTGATAATCACCGAACGGGAATGCAAAGTGGAGGGTACACATAGCAACCTATGATCGATGATGGAGAGGAGAGCTGGGTAATGTTGTCACTTCAACCAGTACTTTCGGTGTGAGGTTGAGCGATGGACATCGAGTTTTCTCTCAAGGTATTTGCAAGGTGATTAAACCGGAATTGAATGGAGAAGAGTTTATCGTGGACGCGTATGTATTTGACACAGGAGGGCCAGATCTAATCTTGGGTGTTGCCGTAAAAATTGTTCTACTTGAATTACTATCAGGAAGGAGACCGATTGCTTCCTTGGAGTCTCCCAAGAATCAACAGAGCTTGGTTATGTGGGCAAAACCACTAATAGAGAGTGGCAATGCAAGGAGCATACTAGATCCAGATTTGGAAGGAAACATTGATGCGGTTCAGATGCACAGAATGGTTTTGACTCGAACTGGAATGGAGTGTGAAGGACTTGACACATTATACATCAAAGACCAGACACTTACAAGTGAAAGTGCTGCGAAGGTAATTGGATGGGCTCTAAGTCATCATTTGATGCAAAGTCCTGAAGCTGATGCTAATGCAAGACTTGTTTTGTCCAGTGAGAGCATCCAGTCGGGGATCGGAATTTTACAGGCCATTCAAACTGAATCTAAAAGCTTGAAGAAGTCACTCAAGGATGTTGTCACGGAAAATGAGTTCGAGAAAAGGTTTTTAGCTGATGTTATTCCACCTAGCGACATTGGAGTTACATTTGATGATATTGGGGCGCTTGAGAATGTCAAAGATACTTTGCAAGAGCTAGTGATGCCTCCTCGACGAGGCTGAACTTTCTGCAAGGCGATTAACTAAGCCTTGTATGGGCATACTTTTATTCGGATCTCCAGGGACAGGAAAGACTATGCTTGCAAAGGCTGTGGCAACCGACGCTGGTGCCAATTTTATCAACATCTCAATGTCTAGCATCACATCCAAGTGGTTTGGTGAGGGTGAGAAGTATGTGAAATCTGTCTTCTCATTGGCCAGTAAAATAGCCCTAGTGTTGTGTTTGTTGATGAGGTTGACAGCATGTTGGGGAGGAGGGAAAATCCAGGGGAGCATGAAGCCATGCGGAAGATTAAAAAAATGCATTTATGGTAAACTGGGATGGCTTACGAACCAAAGATCTTGGCGGGTTCGGTACTTGCAAAGCAACATTCGCTTCTCAAGATCATGTAACCATCGTCTAAAATGATCGAGATACTAAATCTTCTAAGAAAGGCAATTCCTTTCATCCACCTCGAGGACAAGGTGCCTTTTGAGGAGGAAGGAATTGTTAGCACCCTTCTTAGTTATCAGCATGCTAGTATTAATATTAGTAAACAGCCACTAAGACATTCAAATACAAATGCCACATAGGCTAGTAGATTATGAGTTAGTTACGGAGAGAGAGAGAGAATAAGAAGGTGCAGAGTTTATATATAGGACGGGGTATAAGAGGGAGGATTCATTCTGGATTATTGTGGAAAATACATCTATTGTATTGGTCTGGGAATTACATTTCTAGGAGGGGGAGCTTGCTCCAGCAGTATACTGTCATATTGTACCGATTTATTATCAATACAAGGCAATCTCTATAGAGGTTCCTAACAATCTTCTTCAAATTTGTTAATTAAAACCAAACAAGAAAAAAAGGTCACGCTGCCGGGTAATTTATGAGACCTTTGGAATTGATGAACTGTTTATAAAACCTTTGGTCCTTGTAATTTGAGAAAATGGTAGTATCATCCAATATACAAAATGTCCCACACCATAGTTCGGAGCTGTCGTCCGAACACCAAATTCTTTGAGCATAATATCAATGAGTTCTTCTCCAAGTTGTACAACTTCTTTCACAAGAATCACTCATCTAAACAAAAATCCAAAATCAATAATGCTTACCACTTACCGACAACACACAACAATCATCTAAAACAAAGTTAATGAAGCCGCCATAGCAAATCAAACAATTTCTTAAGTCACACTCCAAAAAATAATTAATAACAAAAGATGTTAAGATATTTAATTATAACAAACTTGGCCTTCTTCTTCTAGTGGAACATAGACATACCAATCGAGTGGCTTACGCTCCTCTCCTTCTTCCTCCTTCATGACCTACATTTCATTCCTTACACTCATCTTTCCCTTCCTACCATCTTGTGGTGCTGGCTGATAGGTTCGGGTTAACCACTTCTTGAGAAGTTTCAAATCAGTAGGCAGCGCACACCTGCATTGTAACAAGAAAAAGAAAAATAAGAATATTAGGATATTACAGAAAGAAACAAAACCAAACCTGGGCGTGGAGTTTTTTCTGTGATAAGTTGAACAAATAGAAACCAATTGAGCCACTAAAGCCACATCATACTCCAAAAAATAATTAATGATAAAGAAAGTTAAGATATTTAATTGAAACAAACCTGGTCTTCTGCCTGCTCCATCTCTAACTCACTCAGCACTGCTCAAAACCTTAGAAGAAGAGAGAGAGAGAGCGAGAGAGAGGGCATTGCAAGTGCATTTAAGGTCGAACCTTCGAGAGTTTGAGTATAGCGAAAGTTTTATGGTTTCCACGGAATAAATTGGGGTCATTCGATGATGAGAATAAATTGAAGCCTTCATATTAGACGGTAACATGCATGTAGGAATAGAAGGTAAGGAAAAAAAATAAGAACATGATGTAAGAAATAAAAATAAATAATAGTAGAGTCACAGGCGTTACTAGGTATAAAGAGGCAATCTGAGCCGTTCATGAAATAGGACGCTGTGATAAAATTATGTGATCGTATAAAGAGGCAATCTGAGCCGTTCATGAAATAGGACGCTGTGATAAAATTATGTGAACGTACATTTCATTTGTCCGTAGTATATAAATACTTAAAATAAAAGAAATTGGGTTCGTAATGGATGACTTTGGGTTATTTGTCAATGACTTGATATAAAACTTAAGCATGTACATCAAAGGATACGAGTCTGCCGCGAAAGCAAGCCAGTAAGTGTCCTGTTATTTTATAAATATCTTTAAATATTAAGAGATGTTAGTTTTTTAAATAGAACTTTCATTTAATTTATATAATAATTATTAATTTATATAATAATTTATTTAAGATATAAAATATATAATAATTATTTAAAATTTTATTTAATAACAATTATAAAAATTAATAAATACATTACTTTTACTATTTGCACGACTTAAATCATTATCAAACTTGAATAAGCCATTTGACAGGTTTAACTGTGAATAATCTTAAATTGGCCAAATTTTGATTCAATTTTAAATTTTTAGTTTGATCAATTTTATAGACTAATTTATTTTATAAACTAAAATAAGCTAATTAAATTTTATTTAATAGTTTTAAATTTAAATTTAAATTAAGGACGGTTCAATTTAATTATATTTTAATTTTATTCAAATTTTAATCAATTTTATAAAAGTATATTTACAGTTAAACCTTTAAAAGTTTAATCATCAACTTTACAACTACTTTTCACTTTAGTTTCAGTATAAAAGAGTAATGAAATAAATAGACTTTTAAATATATCTAACATTTTTATTATTTTAAAAATTAACAATAAAATTTAAAAATTATTAAAACCTGATACAACGTGTAACTTTTGGGCGATTAAGGTAGAGAACAATGGATTAAGGTAAAGCTTGAACTGACTTATTTCCAAATTGTCCTCGTTATTACAGCGGACACGAAATCTTCGGAGTTTGAGGCAAATCCTATCAAGAGTGAGAGCAGTCAAAGAGCCGTCATCTCCCAACAAACGTTGTCTCACACGCACAGATAAGAGAGACAAAGACAGCAACTTTGTTCTCAAGTCATCGTCACCTTTCATCACCCGCCCCTAGATCCATATTGAACCAGTAAAATCAAGTAATACCCAACTTCAATCTCTGCTTTTGACCTTTGTGTTGGGGGCTTGTCAGATGAGAGCCTCCTTGTTCATGTTGGATGGTACGTGCGAACTGGGCTGTGGATTTTTTACTTCATTGAGTTCGTTCGTTGCTCGAACTATGAAGAGCATCCTCTGTTAAAATCATCTCTGAAAATTTAGCTCCCCTCATGATTCGGTTCTCGCCAGGTAAGTTGTTTGACTTGGCACTCGGTTGTTGCTTTATTACGTGTTTGGTTTTCTCCTGCATATTCGACTTCATTTTTTTTGTGAAGTTTCTGAAATGATTTAATATCAACATGGCTTGGGTGGTTAGGAGAGGGAGCCTAAATCATTCATATGGGTTTGTTAGATGATCTACCATCTGGGATAGAACTACCTCTGAGATATCTTTGAACGCGTTAGATTGCTACGGGGATGATGGGATCATTTTTTATAAACTTTTACTGAAATAATAATGCTGCCAGTTCTGCTATTTGTTTATGTATCATGGAAAGTACCTGATGATTGGGAAAGTTTTGACTTTTATGGGAAAAACATTATCCAGTTTGTTGCCATTGAAAGTTCTAAATGGAAATCATTAATTTATTCCTAGCATGAATCTTTCTACTTCTCGTTTGCTGTGAGCATTCTGACCATGTCATGAACAAATATGGAGCACTTTTGTTGTGACTCGTATTTGGTCCAGTTAATTGGATCTCCGAGTGTTGCATAATTTTATATGCAGTGTTGCCTTGGAGGTAAAAGAGGAAAGAAAATGAGAGTAAAGAACAAATATAGGAAATCAACAACTTTTAATTTTGCATTGCAGGGAGCAGATGCTCATTATCTACGGTGGTTTGGAGTTTGGTGGGGTTTCTACTTTTAAATCATCTGTACTCCCTTGTCAACCACAATGGTGGAAATGGTGGAGATGTTCGGTTTCGGGCGGGTGATAATCCAGTAATTTGTGACCTTAAAGAAGTGGAACAGGAGAACATTCAAATTCCCCCACCTAGGAAAAGATCACCACGTACAACAAAAAGACATTCTAGAAGGGCAACCGCACTGATTGATGAATTTCTTGATGAGAATTCGCAACTTAGGCACGTATTCTTTCCTGGCATGAAAGCTGCTATAGGTCCAACGAAGAGTGCTAGCAATGATAGTTCCTACTATCACCCTGGGAGGATTTGGTTGGATACAGATGGGAACCCGATTCAAGCTCATGGAGGGGGCATCCTGTATGATGAAAAATCTAGGACATATTATTGGTATGGAGAGTACAAAGATGGACCAACATATCATGCTCATAAAAAAGCAGCAGCACGAGTGAGTGCTACATATTCATTTTACCATATTTTTGTTGCCAGTTTCTGACAGTCATTTTCCTCTAAGAAAATATTATATAGAAATTGCAGCTGTGAGTAGAAATTTCATTGCTATATGTTCTATAAATTTGTGGGCCATTACGATTGATTAGCAATCATGTGACCGCATGCTCTTTTGATTATGATTCATCAAATATTATAGAAATTATAGATGAGTATAAATTTCAATCTTCTTTGAATATCTGCACAGTTGATTCTGGTTCATGAAATTCCTTGAAACCATGCTGTTTTGTATTGGAAGTGAATTTTGTTTAACTCCTAACAGTGTATACTTCGTTCAACAATTCACCAAGTTAATACCAACTTTGATGGTTAGCTTATGAGGCCTCTCTCCACTTTGAGTAGAGAATTAATCCCGTTAATACTTGATACTGGTCTGATTTTTGCTATCTATAATCTTGGTACTTGGTAGGATTGATTTTGGAATACAGTTTTGTTCTTTTTATTGGTTTTAGCTTCCATGTGCTGGAAAACAGATATAACGAAATTTACATCAACCACTATTTTTTTGACTGGATAGTTGAGCTAGTGATGATATAATGGTTCACTAGAAGTTGCTGGTATCAAGTTGTATAACTCTGAGCGGCTTTTTGATTTGTTTGTGGTAGTAATTGCATACTTTGGGGAAATTGAATATGATGGGGAAGACCGGAAAAACAATCTGATGTCAATATTTCTGTTCAAGGTCCTATATTTATTTCAGTTCAGCATGCAAATGAACTATTTGATCTACATCTAAGTCCATGAAAGGGTTAATTATTAATTTGATGCCCTTATTTCCTTGCATAGTATACTAGAAGTCCTGGAGAACATTTTTGTCCTGCAGAATTGACTAATAGGTACGATGCCTTAGATTACAAACTTCTGTCCTTCTGTTTTTCTAATTCAAGATGTCAATATTTCTATTTATCTTTTTAAGAAACTAGTTCCTGCATAAGTTTCAGTTTGAGTGGATTATGTGGCACCAATATTTGTTCTTCCAGTCCAAAGCTTCAGAAATCAGTTAGAACTCTCTCCCAACATGGATAGGCAAAATACCACCAGGTAGTGCTACTGAGTAGGAGAAAATCTTTTTGCTAGCTAATTAAATTTATCATGCATAGAAACTTCATTCATATTCTTCAAAATGGTTGTTCTGGACTGTGTGAGTTTAGGCATTTCCATTGGATTTTGAAAAATTTTTAAATGATTCTTTTAACACATATGTACATGTGAGTCAAATCAAAATGCACTTTTCTTTCTGCCAAGGAGATCAAAATGCACTTTCAAGCGTTAATATTTAAAGTATGATATCGGAAAGTTTTCTTTTAGTCTCCTACAAAATGTATAGTTATCATTAAGTTTTTTCTACTATGAAAATACTTTTACTGTGTACCTGAGTTTAGTGTTCTTAATAATGTCATGTATTACTATTATTCTTGTTTTCACCATGTATATAGCATGAAATTTAAGTCCTTGATTAAGTAAATATGGACTTTTATGAACTTTGGTTTAGGTTGACATTATAGGAGTTGGTTGCTACTCCTCTAAGGACCTGTGGAGCTGGAAAAATGAGGGCATAGTGCTTGCAGCAGAAGAGACAAATGAAGCCCACGACCTTTACAAATCCAACGTACTTGAGAGGCCAAAGGTTATATATAATGAAATGACAGGGAATTATGTAATGTGGATGCACATTGATGACGTCAACTACACCAAAGCTGCTGTTGGTGTTGCTATAAGTGATCACCCAACTGGTCCTTTTGGTTACCTATACAGCAAACGGCCACATGGGTTTGACAGCCGGGATATGACAATATTCAAAGATGATAATGGTGAAGCCTATCTCATATATTCCTCTGAGGTCAATAGTGAACTTCACATTGGACCTCTCACTGGAGATTATCTTGATGTCACACATGTTATGAGGAAAATTCTTGTTGGAAAACGCCGGGAAGCCCCGGCTATCTTTAAATATGAAGGAGTTTACTACATGATCACATCAGGGTGCAGTGGCTGGGCACCGAATAAGGCCCTAGCTCATGCAGCGAAGTCAATTATGGGTCCGTGGGAGACTATGGGAAACCCTTGCAGTGGAGGGAACAAGGTATTCCGACTGACAACTTATTTTGCACAAAGCACTTTTGTAATACCTTTACCAGGATTGCCTGGTTTGTTCATTTTCATGGCGGATCGGTGGAATCCATCTGATTTGAGGGACTCACGGTATGTGTGGTTGCCCTTGATAGTTGGGGGGCTGACTGATCAAACGCTCGATTACAATTTTGGATTCCCAGCTTGGCCAAGAGTAACAATCTACTGGCATAAGAAGTGGAGGCTTCCTTATGGGTTGAGTGTACTTAAATGACATGATTGTTAGCAGGTTTAGTGTACAATATGTAATGGCATTTGCAAATTCTTTCACAGGTATAGGTTTTCTTTAAAAGCATTTGCTTTTAACCAACATCTCTCTTTGTTCAAGTGATGCTAATATTAGCTTTGAAAAGGCCAGCTCTCTTATGCATTACCATCTCATTCTTCCAGGGGTAAATTAACTAGTTTGATAGTTATGGTCATGAGTGTCAGATGCAAAAGGTTATCTTCCCACTATATAGACTCTCTAAAGCAAGGATTAATTTTTTACAATCCTTCAGGTTTAAGCTGCTACATTCCAATTTGATTCGAGTCTTGAACAAATTTGAGGTTTCTGAAGCTTTGCTGCTGGACTATACTGGAGAAGGTTGATTGGCATTAGGCAAGTGATCTTGCTTTGCCCCTTCACACAAATAGACACAACTTGGCATGAACTTCTGCATCTTCGCATATTATCAGGAAATCCAACTGACTTGACTTGGCATAATTCAATGAATAGCTTGGTCACTTTATTCAAATGCATTTTAGAACTTCTCTTACAAGGTTATAAAACTCTAATTTAAGTAAGTACTATAAAAAGATATATAAATGAATCAGAAGTGGTATTCAGAATAAGGTCAGTGCCAACTGCCAAATTTTTTCAAGTTGGATGACTGGCTAAAGATGGACTGGGTTTTTGCTTGGAGAGAATAGAAATGGAAGGGACCAAATTGCCTCTGCTTTGCTTCCATCTTCTGCAAGATGTTTTGTTTCTTTAGTTGGTCAAAAGCAAAAGCAGCAGCAGACTTTTCAAACATATGCTGCAAGACACGGTTTGTCCTAACGTTAAATCATCAAAATTTGTGTTCTTTCTGTTGATTGCTCAGCATGATGTTAAACTATAAGTGGCACAGTTTTAGTCGGCCAAATTGATTGGTGTAGCAAAGAAATGCCTTAAATCAGCAAACTCTATGACACCATGTATGATATATACTCTGACCTTAAAGCAGAGTGGTCAGGAGGGCTGAACTCTCACTTATACAATTAAATAGCTGATTAGAACATATCTTATGAGTATTGGTTGGGTCGGTTATATTGGACCCGAGCCCAATCCCACAGGCCGATCGGTCGGTCTCACATCCATCAATTAATTCCTACCGACCCACATTCGTGGCAACAATGAAAGAACATCTCCCACGCAGATCGTAAAGACCTAAACCTAGCTGAAAAATCATATAAAAGGTATTATTCTCATAACAGAGGTACGCACGATCATTAACCTAGCTTTCTCTGTGTTTATCAACCTCACCCTCACCAGAAAACTGACTTGAGTGTCGGAGGGGCTAATCGGGACACAACCCCCGTCAAGCGTTCCTTGTTTTGCAGGTATCCTCATACCGAATTCATCACAGAAGACAGTCAATCACATGGAGCACAACGGCAACGTTCCATCCTGCCAGAATCTGGCAGAACAAAATGACGCCCACCGTGGGGCCCGACTTTCGGGCACCACGTCCAGAAACACACAAATCGGCCAAAGGCGGCGATGAATCTGACATACTGTCGCTGTCGCGGCTCGGCGATACAGCAACGTATAAGCTCACGGCTTCTGCGACTCGCCACTGCGCCACATGTCTCCCGCGCGGAATCCTCTAATCCTAACGATCAACTGCAACCTCAAACCTTAGAACAAGAAGAACAGAGCGTGGCTCAGAGGATAACGTTGCACTCAATCTGCGCCCAATCTCGGCACCGCTAGGCGCAGATCCTCCTCCGTCCATACAAACCACCATGACCGAAAGCAGATAGAGAGGCGGTAGGCGGTGATTCGCCAGATCCTGCAGCCTCAATCGCCACAATAAATGCCGCCGTTATGCCAAATTACCGATAAATCGACAACAACCGATCATCGCCCATCCGAAGCCCTAGAAAAATCGCAGATGATCGGATTAACGCAGCATGAAGCTTTCGTCCGGATCGCCTAATGGCGCGATCTGACTCTCCTTCACCCGAAATCTTGGGCAGACCTCCGGCACGGAACAAAAATACCGACCCCCGAGAAATACACTGGGAAGACCGACCCCCTGGATTATCTGCAACACTTCCAGTCCATTATGAATTTACATTGTTTCGGACGCTATCCAATGTAAGGCTTTCAGACGCTTTCAAGAGGAGCTGGCGATGGTTCAACAACTTGCCCGAGTTGTATCACATGCTCCGAAGATTTCAGGTTGTTATTCCTGAACCAGTTCGCCACTAGTAAGCGGCCGCAAAAGACAGCTTTGGAGGTGATGCAACTTACCCAAGGAAGAAACGAGAGTTTGCGGGAGTTCATCACTCGGTTCAATAACGAAGCGGTCGAGGTGCCCGACCTCCGCTCATCCATGCTTGGCGCTTTCATGACCAATCTGAGGACGAGGAGTTTAAGAAGTCACTAGCCCTCGATCGGCCCCGATCTGCTCAGAAATAAGCAGGCGGATAGGTATATTGAACGAAGAAGTCTTTGAAAAATCGAGGCGTCGAGCGGATGATCGTCACGAATGACAGAGGCGAGCAATTCGCATAAGCGGCAAAAGGCGGTCGAATCTGGAAGACCGATCGACCGGCTGGGATATCGACGAGAGTTCACCCACTAAGCAAAGCGATATGAAGAGGTGTTGGCGTGAATGAGAGCGGATGAGAAACCGTCAGAGAACCCGAAAAATGAAGACCCCTATAGGACAGAACCCTAATTTGTATTATCGTTTCCACAAAGAGGTCGGTCATGACACGGAAGATTCTGGCGCTTGAAAAAGAAATCGAATTCCTCATACAAAGGGGAAGGTTAGGCGATTTAAAAGCATGCGAGAATGCCGATCGGGATAATCGGCGCAGACAGCGAGTCGGCGACAATAGACGACCGCCCTGGAGCAGAAATGACAGAAATGAAGGGAGGCAGAATGCGAATTCAGATAATCGACGAGAAGAGAGAGGGCGGTCGAGGGAAAGAAATGGCGAAAATGCCATGCAACAAGACGACCGACCGACTGGGTCATTAATATGATATTCGGTAGAAATACAGCCGGGGGATCCACCAACAAAGGGAGAAAAAGATATGCCAAATAGGTCGGCAAAGACTCATCCATCAAAAAGCCGAGGGAGAGTGACGGGATGATATCATTTGACGAGTCCGACCTCGATGGAGTAAGTTGCCCTCATGACGACGCCCTCGTGGTAAACCTAAACATGGACGGATACGAGGTGAAAAGGGTGATGATTGACACAGGCAGCTCAGTCGACTTGTTGTATTATGAGGCCTTCAAACAGATGAAGATACCCGAAGATCGACTACTACCCACAGACGGCCCCATCAAAGGGTAACAAGGCGTCGGCCTACCCGCTCGCCGGGTGTACTTGAAAGTGAAGTTGAGCGAAACCGTGTCGGATAGAAAGGGCGTTGAGTTCTGGTTGTAAAGTTTCAAAGGCGTACAATGCAATAATCAGGTGGGCAACTCAAAATGCCCTCGGTCGATCGTGTCCACCTACTACTAAGTTATGAAGTTTTCGACACCCACTGAGTCGGTATTGTCGAGAGGTCAAAAGAATCGCCAGGAATGTTACTTAGCGAGACTAAAACATTAGATGGGGGGTAGTCTTGTGAGCTCTCTGATGTGAGAACCGCGAAGAGACGGACAGGATGAACCCGTGGAAGAAACGCAGAGGTCGTCTTGATCGACGGTCAATTCTTCTAACTTCACAAACCTAGGGTCCGAGCTGCAGAGGGACCTGGTCAAAGAAATCACAGATTGTTTGGTGGAAAATAGGTCGGTTTTCGCTTGGGTATCGAGCGACATGCCCGGAATTTCTCGATCAGTCGCATCTCACTCCCTCGGTATTGGCATGACTATAAGCCGATCGAGACAAAAGAAGCGATGGCATAGCAAGGAGCGAGGGGGGGTGATCGAGAAGGAAGTGGCGAGTTCTTTGGAGGTCGGGTTCATCAAGAGGTCAAATATCTGAATGGCTCGCCAATGTCGTTTTAGTAAAAAGAAGAACGGGAAGTGGAGAATGTGCATAGATTTCACCGACTGAACAAAACGTGTCCAAAGGACAGCTTCCCATTGCCTAAGATCGACCAGTTAGTAGACTCCACCTCAGGGCATGAGCTGCTCAGCTTCCTGGATGCTTTCTCGGGCTATCATCAGATCCAAATGAGCATGGAAGACGAAGAAAAGACCGCCTTCATAACCGACCAAGGCACATATTGCTACCAAGTAATGCCTTTCAGCCTGAAAAATGCCGGGGCGACCTATCAACGGCTCGTCACAGAAGTCTTTAAAAAACAGATTGGCCGGACGGTGGAAGCTTATGTGGATGATATGGTGGTCAAAAGTAAGATGTCCGAGGAGCATGTACAAGATCTCAAGGAAGTCTTCTAGACCCTGAATAAATTCCAGATGAAGCTAAACCCGAAAAAATGCGTGTTTGGGGTGGCATCCGGAAAATTCCTGGAGTTTATGATCACTCAGCGGGGAATCGAAGCTAATCCAGAGAAGATTGAGGCCATCATACGGATGCCTTCGCCGATGCTTGAAAGATGTTCAGATATTGACCGGTCGGATAGTTTCGTTGGCGGGTTCATTTCGGACTAGAGACAAGTGCCTCCCATTTTCAAAGTCCCGAGGAAAGCGAGCGTGACCCGAGTTTCAATGGCGGATGAGTGCGAAAGCCTTCCAACACTTAAAACAATATTTATCTATCCCGCCTATTCTGCAAAGCCCGGTAGAGGGGGAGAACCTGATTTTATACTTGGCGATTACGGAGGGGTCGATCAGCGCGGTACTTATCCGATCGGAAGGAAGCCAATGACATCCCATCTACTATGTCGACAAAGTGTTGGCCGGGCGAAACGCGATATCGCCCGTAGAAACTAGCCCTCTCTTTGATAATGGCGGCCGAAGTCGAGGCCTTACTTCCAAAGTCATACCATTGAGGTATGGACTGATCAACTCCTCAGGCAGTGCCTTCAAAAGCCCGAAACTTCGGGTCGGCTGATAAAGTGGGCGGTAGAACTGGGAGAGTTCGACATACAATACAAGCCCCGCACGACCATTAAAGCGCAGGTGTTGGCAGAATTCATTGCAGAGATGAGCCAACCGAGCTCGAAGGACGAGCAGTTCCCCGCCTGGAGCTTGTTTATCAATGGGTCATCCAATGCCGAGGGAAGCGGAGCGGGAGTAGTGCTGGTCAGCCCGCATATGGAAGAAAAGGTGGAATACGCCCTTCGGCTAGAATTTAAGGCCTCCAATAACGAGGCAGAATATGAGGCTCTGATAACCGGCCTCCAACTAGCCAGGGAGATGGAGGTGAAGCACCTGAAGATATATAGCGATAGTCAAGTGGTGGTCGGCCAAGTCACCGGGCAGTATGAGGCCAAGGGGAACAACATGATCAAGTATCTGGAGCTAGCAAAGCAGGAATTGAGCAATTTTGAACAGTACTCAATCAGCAGAATAGAACGAGCTCGAAATGCTAAAGCGGATGCGCTCTTAAAAATGGCTTCCGACCGTGATGCCATAAACAATGTTCTAGTCGAACGACTTGATCGGCCTAGCATTCAGAAAGCCGAGGAAGCTCTCAACATGAGTACCGGTCGGTCGAGTTGGACAGAACCGATCGCGCAGTACCTTTTAGAAGGGAAGCAACCGGAAGATGCGTCAGAGGCCAAGAAGTTAAGGATAAAGGCAGCCGAATACACGATCGTCAATGGTACTCTATATAAGCGGTCTTCTGACCGGCACGCTTGATGTTGATGAAGAAGAAGCCGAAGAAAGGTGCAATGGCAAGTCCATGAAGGATGTGCGGAAATCACATAGAGGCGAATATTGGCTCACCGATTGATCGAGCATAGGTACTTCTTGGCCGACAATGAGAAGAGACTGTCGGGAAAGGTCGGCCGATGTGAGGCTGCCGGAAGAAACAACACTGTCTCACCGGTACCGACCGAGCGAAAGTGCAAATCGTGAGCCATCCTATCCTTTCGCTCAATTGGGAATGGATATCTGGGGCCTTTCCTCTCGGTCCGGACAAAAGAAATTCCTGATAGTGGCGGTGGAATATTTCACTAAGTGGGTAGAAGCGAAGTCTCGCCACAATCACTTTGAGGGAAGGTGGAAAGTTTCATAAAGAAGAATATACTATGCCGCTTGGCTGCCTATGGTGTTGGTTACGAGATAATGGTCGGCGGTTCGACAACCACAAGTTTAGAGATTTCTGCGACCGACTAAAGATCAAGCTAAGGTTGACTTCGGTAGCCCATCCCCAAAGTAACGGTCTCGCAGAGAACACCAACAAAAGATAATGAACGCCTCGAAGCGCTGGACGGTAGAAAGACACAGGTGGAGGAAGTAGGCGAAGTGTTGTGGGCATATAGAACCACACCGAACGGAGCCACAGGAAACACCATTCAGATGACCTTGAGCGAAGCCCTAGTTCGATGAGAGGTGGCATTGCACAATCAAAGGGTGTCGGGCTATGAAGAAGAGCGAAATGATGAAGCCCGCAGAGCAGAGCTAGTTCTCCTTAGCGAGGATAGAGAAAGGGCAGCCGCTCGCTCAGAAGCCATCAGGCAAAAGGCGACCAAGTTCTACAACAGAAGGGTCAAGCCGAGCGATGTAAAGGTAGGTGGTTACGTCCTACGAAAAGCCGAGGCGGCTGGAAAGCACCTCGGAAAGCTCGGACAGAAGTGGGAAGGACCCTATCGAGTGATTAAGCAAGTCAGGCATGGCTCTTACATCCTCAGCGATGAGAAAGGAAAGTTTCTACCAAGGCCTTGGAACTCACAAAACTTGAAGGCGTTCTACCAATAGATAAGTTTTATTTTAGTTAATCTTTCCTTATTATCATTTTTGTATACATGTGGGTACCTTTTTCCTGTCCCTGCCAGACAGGTTTTTTAACGGCCCACGCCCTCATTATCATCAATAAAGGGGTTTTTAGATTTCTTGGCAATAAAGAATTCAATCATGTATGGCAAAGAATAGAAAATCCAGGTACCCATCGTTCGGCATTCTCCATAGATCGACACGGTCGGTCGGGTCGTCAAGACAAAATCCTTGGGACCCTCGCCATCGCCATCGTTCGGCGTTCTCCATAGATTGACCACGGTCGGTCGGGTCGCCAAGACAAGATCCTTGGGACCCTCGTTCGCCATCGTTCGGTATTCTCCATAGATCGACCACAGTCGGTCAAGTCGCCAAGATAAGATCCTTGGGACCCTCGCCATCGCCATCGTTCGGCATTCTCCATAGATCGACACGATCGGTCGGGTCGCCAAGACAAGATCCTTGGGACCCTCGTTCGCCATCGTTCGGCATTCTCCATAGATCGACACGGTCGGTCGGGTCGCCAAGACGATCCTTGGGACCCTCGTTCGCCATCGCTCGGTACTCCCATAGATCGACTACGGTCGGTCGGGTCGCCAAGACGAGATCCTTGGGACCCCTCGCTCGCCTTCGACACGGATCGACTTAGGTAGATCGGTCACCAAGGCAGAATCGTCGGGACCGTAGCTCGGCCTCAATTATAGGTCGACCTCGAAGCCGGTCGGCCATGAGCGACTTTACCAAACTACACTATGATCCAAAACAGAGCGAAAACACGGAAAGTAACTTCAAAAAAGAATTATATTATTGCAAATTGATCCCGCCTGGCCCACCAGGTGAGCTCTGAACTTGGGAGAAGGGGGCTACAAACAATAGAAGGAGAAGGAGAATACCTGGGAATACCGGGAAAGCTTGAAGCGAGGCGGAAAAGACGTAGCAATGGGGACCCGGGGAGCAACCGGAGGAATATCTTCACTAGAAGCTCTTCCTCCTCGGAGAGCGACACAATAGGAACAGGAGGCGGGACCCGGGAGCAACCGAAGGAACATCTTCATGAGGGAGCTCTTCCTCTTGAGTGAGATCTAGCTCTTCATCCTAACATCGCCTGTTCTCCTCGACTTTCTTCATGATCTCCTCCAAAGAAAGCCCAAAATCTGGGAATAAGCGGCTCGGCATAATCTTGAATGAAGGCATACCACCCCTCGGAGCATAGAGCTCGTAGCCCTCTTCGAGGCGAGAGGTTACCTCACAAAGTAGCTCCAAACTCTCATCGTCTGAGAACCGCCTCTTCCATCGCTTGATTGCTTGAACCCATTGCTCCCTTGCAGGCGCCGCACCTCCCGCAAGGTTTTCTCACTCTATCCTGCCCACCAAGACGGAATGGCGCCTTGGCGGTATTTCTTGTTGAGCTACCGCTCGCCCTCACAGTCTTCCTCCATTCCTCATTCTCCTTCTCCCTCCTCTCTCTCTCATTCTCCTTCTCCTCCTCTACTTTGGCCAGTCGAGCTGTCAAAGCTCCCATCTCTCCCTCCTGGGCCTTCTTCTCCTCTTCAAGGGACGCATTTTTAGCCTGGAGGAGGTCTCTCCCCTCCTTCACCTATGACAGCTCGCCCTTCAAACCCTTCATCTACTCATGGAGATCCTGGACTTCCCGGTCCAGAGTCTCCAAACGCTGCAGCATGGCAAGGGACGTCATCGCAGCCCGCATACCGAGACGAACGAGCTGAGAACCCAACTCCAGGTTACCTTTCTTCTACATGACCCGCTCGTCTACAGGGGGAGTAACGCTCTCGGCAAGGTAGCGGGACACCTCGAGGTCCCCGATCGAGACGTCCTTACCCAATTTGATGGCAGGCTCCCACTGCCCAAGGCTCACGGCTCACGCCTTCTCCTTGCCTTTTTTCTGCTTACCTGCTCCGGCTGGACTTGCCGGGCGGGATGGAAGGTCACCCAGTCGAACCAACATCTTCCTCTTAAGAGGAGGACCCGCGTCCTCCTCCTCCTCCTCCTCTACCGGAGCAGCCCGTACCATGGCGACTGGCACAATCGACAACGACTCCGACGCAATAGGAAGGTCCCCGGCAGGGGGAACACCCGCCGACACTGCCGAGGAAACCAAACTCGCAGACAAAGCGGTGCCCTCACCGGTCTCCGCCTCACTCCCCTTCTTTTGAGAGGCCTGCTTCCTTGACGTAGAAGCTCGAGCTCCCATCCTCGCCATGGCTGCACGATGAAAAATTGAGTTAGAGAACAAAACTAATGCACAAAAGTTCAACAATTAGTACAATCACGAGGAGTCAACCGGACGGGGCGGTTTCCTCCTTTATCCCGCTAATTCGTGGTGGGGGATCGACGAGGAAAGAATCGACCGAGGCCCCCCTGGGGTATCCCTGAATGAGCCTAGCAAAGTCGTATCTGCCGAGCTCCTTGATACGACGGACCACCTCCCACTCCTCCCTGCTAAGGGACAAGGTCGACGAATCATTCCATTGCTCGGCCAGAGGATACATCCATGGTCGGCACTCAGAGGAAGATCCTGGGGGCTTCACAAAGAAATACTTGGTTCGCCAGGAAGAAATTTTTGAGGGTGTCCTGGCCGGGCGATACCGAGCATCTCTATATTGTAGAAAGGGGATTCCAGCCCCAGAGCTCGGATTATGGCTCATTCTCAGGAAGTGGCGCATAATGCCGACGGTAGGCGGATGGCCGAACTGATGGCACAGCAATGCCAACCCGTTTATAAACCTCCAACTATTCGGAGGAATTTGGCTCGGCAATAACCCGAATATGGCGCATACCTCATCAACAATCGGGGCGTACGGGAGCCTCATGCCGCCTACTGAAAAAAAGCTATCGGAGACGGCGAAGTATCCACTGAAGTTACTGTGGATCTGCTCATGCCTAAAGGCCAGTCGGGGCCCCCAAGACGAAGGGATATTATACCTAAGGGACAATTTGTTCAACTCCCCTACGGTCACCGACGATGCAGTCTTTGGCGGCAACTCCACAACCAAATCGTCTTTTCTCTCTCTCATCGACATCTCCTCCGTACCTCCGACCATGCTCCCAGAACTACCCGTCGACATGTTCACCAAGAAAAAGATTTTTAGAAAAGAAGAGGGAATGAAGAAAAAGGACGTACCTAATCAGAGGTTCGAAACAGGAAAATCGGACGGCGAAGTGAAAGGAAATTTCTGGGAACTGCAAACGATAAAGAACAAGAGAAGGCAAAGTGTAAGCGGGAGAATGAAAGCAAAAGATGAAAACTGCCACAACTGACCTTGGTACTTTTGATTTTGATTTCATTGAGAATCATAATCCTTTAGATGATTCTACATATCTGAATGCTTCGGATTTTACTGATGATTTTGTGGATCAGGGCATTGTTGGTGGTAATAGCAATGGAAATTAAAATAATGTACTTATGTTTGTGTTAAGTATTATTATGCTTATTATGTCACTCAGTTTCAATTGCTTGTTATGTTACTAGTTTCAATTACAGTATTGTAATATTTTTGTTAAGTTAACATAACATCTCTTTCTCTTTATTCTTGCGCAATTTTCTCATTAGATTATTTATTTTTATGCGAAGTTTTGATATGGATCGTTCTGTAAGAGGAGCGGCAAATAATGATAATTTATGCATACCAGATAGTGGCACAACGCACACTATCCTGAAAGATAAGAGGTTCTTTTCAGAATTAAAACCAACAAAACAATTGTGAACACAATATCAGGTCCTACAAACTTGATTGAAGGAATTGATAAGGCAAATTTCACATTACCAAATGGCACAAAGTTCTCAATACATGATGCCTTATTTGCGCCAAAGTCTAAAAGAAATTTGTTGAGTTTTAATGATATATATTCTCATAAATATGATACTCGATCAAGAATCGAGGAAATATGAAATATATGTATCTTACAACTCCGTCAATCGGAAAGATAAATATATTAGAAAAACTACCAATGCTCCCTACTGGATTACATTATACATATATAAATGTGATTGAATCTAATATGGTAGTTAAAACAAAACACATTGATCCTTCAATAATCTCTATTTGGCATGATCGTCTGGGTCATCTAGGATCAACAATGATGCGAAAAATAATTGAGAATACACATGGACATCCATTGAGTAACAAAATGATTACTCAAATAAATAAGAGTCCATGTACATCTTGTTCTCTTGGAAAACTGATCATAAGGCCATCACCAGCTAAAATAAAATTTGAATCACCTGCTTTTCTTGCACGTATTCAAGGTGATATATGTGGACCCATTCATCCACCATGTGGACCATTTCGATATTTTATGGAATTGATAGATGCCTCCAGCAGATGGTCTCACATTTGTCTACTATCAACTCGTAATATGGCATTTTCAAGATTTCTTGCACAAATTATTAAATTACGAGCACAATTTCCTGACTATACAATAAAGAAAGTCAGACTCGATAATGCTGGTGAATTCACATCCCAAACTTTCAATGACTATTGTATGTCAATTGGGATTATGGTCGAGCATCCTGTTGCTCATGTGCATTCTCAAAATGGTTTAGCTGAATCTTTAATTAAATGCCTTCAGCTTATTGCTAGACCATTGATGATGAGAACAAAGCTTCCGATTTCCGTATGGGGTCATGTAATTTTACATGCTGAGGCATTAATTCGCATCCGACCAAGTGCATATCATACATACTCCCCACTACAACTTGCATTTGGTCAAGAACCAAATATCTCCCATTTGAGAATTTTTGATTGTGCAGTATATGTGCCTATTGCACCACCACAACGTAATAAAATGGAACCTCAAAGAAGATTGGGGATATATGTCGGCTATGAAAGTACATCTATTATTAGATATCTTGAACCTCAAACGGGTGATATGTTTACAAAGACGTTTTTTGATTGTCATTTGATGAAAATACTTTCCGACATTAGGGGGAGATAATAAACAGTTGATGAAATAAATTACATGGTGCGAATCATCATTATTGTATATTGATCAACACACAAAACAATGCGAAATAGAAGTGAAAAGAATTGTGCATTTGCAAAGAATTGCAAATCAATTACCGATGCTTTCAGATACAAAAGAGTGACTAAATCATTTATACCACCAGAAATGCTCCCCTTTCGGATTGAAATCCCAAAAGGACAATCGAGAATATGGTCACTCATGAATCTCGACACGCATGAAGCGTGGTAGACCAATCGGTTCCAAAGATAAAAATCCTCGAAAAGAAAAGGAGCAAATGTGATTAATGACCCTAAGATAGATAAAAGTGTTCCTTTAGAAACACTAGATGAGGATAGTGTCCCGGAAGAGACACAAACTGACATTAATCAAGAAATCGCAATAAATTATATTCACACAAAAGAATTATGGAACCGGAATGATATGAAAGAGATTGATGAAATATTTTCTTATGCTATAGCATGTGATATCCTCAATGAAAATGAAGATCCCAACCAAGATCTATCATTGAATGTCAAAATAGACATGATTGGGTTCAATGGAAGATGCTATTGAAGTGAATTAAATTCTCTTAACAAGCGTAATGTATTTGGACCTATTGTCCTTACACCCCAAAGTGTAAAGCTTGTAGGTTACAAATGGGTTTTGTTCGAAACGAAATGAGAAAAATGAGATTGTGAGATACAAAGCTCGACTTGTTGCCTGAGGTTTTCTCAAAGACCGAATTGACTATGAACAAACATACTCTCTGTTATGGATACAATTACGTTTAGATATTTAATCGACAACAGTTCTTGAAACTAGAAATGCGTCTTATGGATGTTATTACGACTTACTATGCAGATCACTTGATAGTGATATTTACATGAAAATCCTGAAGGATTCAAAATGCTGCAGACATTAAAATCACAACCAAAGGAACATATTCAATCAAATTGCAAAGATCCTTATATGGACTAAAGCAATCTGACGCATATGGTACAATCGTCTAAGCGAGTATCTATCAAAGAAAGGATATGTAAATAGTCCTATTTGCCCTTGCGTTTTATAAAGAAAACAACATCCGGATATGTGATTATCATTGTCTATGTTGACGATTTGAATATCATTAGTACTGCTAAAGAAATCCAAGAAATGAGGTGTACTTAAAGTAATTTGAAATGAAAGATCTTGGAAAAACTAAATATTGTCTTGGTCTGCAAATTGAACATAGACTGCGAAATATTTAATGCATCAATCGACATATCTGAGAAAAGGTATTGAGGCGTTTTAATATGGATAAAGTAACTCCGTTAAGTACACCAATGGTTGGTAGATCACTTAATGTTGAGAAGAATCCATTTCGCCCTTGCGAAGAAAACAAAGAAGTTCTTGATTCTGAAACGCCATATCTGAGTGCGATAGGAGCTCTCATGTATCTTGCTAATTGTACTAGACCTGATATAGCTTTTGTTGTTAATCTACTAGCAAGATTTAGTTCATCTCCTACGAAAAGGCACTGGAATGGAATTAAACATCTATTCCGTTATCTTCGAGGTACAATTGATTTGGGATTATTTTACACTAAAAATGCAAAACAAGTTTTGGTTGGTTATGCAGATGCAGGTTACTTATCAGATCTGCATAAAGTCAGATCCCAAACTGGTTATGTATTTACGTATGGAGGCACTGCAATTTCTTAGCGTTCACAGAAACAAACACTTGTTGCTACTTCTTCAAATCATGTTGAAATCATTGCACTTCATGAAGCAAGCCGAGAATGTGTATGGTTAAGGTCAATGACTCACCATATTTTAACAACTTGTGGCTTATCAACCAACAAAGAACCAACAATCATATTTGAAGACAATGCAGCATGTATCGCTCAAATAAAGGAGGGTTATATCTGTTAGAGTAGTGCCCTGAAGGCAATCTCCTTTAGCCCATTTTGTACAAAGTTGTGTACATACTTTATGAATAAATAGAAAGGCATATTTCATTAACTTGCTGTTCATTAATTATGAATGGATATTGATCTATAAGCAAATTAATGAAGTCCATGATATATGACATAGCATGAAGGAAATTGTGATGTGATCATACTACTGAGATTCCTATTATGTGCAATTATGTCAGTATCTAAATTATCCCTAGTCATAGGATTACTGAGACTGGACATCGGTAATCCGGAGAGACTAGTACATCTCAAGCTCCTTGATTTGATCAAGCGATGGATCTCGTGTCGTAAATATGAGATATTTAGGGTTGAGATGTGGATGCTTACTAGAGGTAGTAAGTACATTGGATGACTGCTATGAGATCATCACACGGATGTCCTATTCTAATGTCGGTGATAATCTCATCATAGCAATGGTGCAAGTATCCTTAGACTTGAGGTGCTCAAGGATATCTTGGATCTTGATTACGTGCTTTGACTCCATTCCTTGTTGCCTTACTGAGGTCGCTCATAGGGTGGTGATTGGAGTGCGACTTTAGGTATTCGAAGGTAATTGAGTAGCCAATAGAGGATTCACCACTTCTGTGATAGCAGAAGATGATACACATGGCCTCTTGTCAGGATCATTACTTAGAAGTCTCTGGCCGGAGCATGTGTGTCATGAAGAATGTCTTCATTGACATATTAAGTAATGAGTCCCAGGACGAGAACTGAAATCACTTGGACTAGATTTGATATAGTCAGTCTAGTTAAGAGTTGACACTTTGCCCATACTCATAACCAAGTGGGGTATAGCATGGTGAAAGGACGAATTGCACGGTAATTGTCTATGGAAAGGTTCGTGATATGGTTCATGATGAATACATGTTCATTCGTCAAACCAATTACTTTTCGGTCAATTGGGGGTCATGATGTGTTGCTAGATACCGCTCATGACTTGCTTGGATTAAGTGTTAATCTAAGTGGCCAACATAACCGAGAACCTAATGGGTCACACGCATAAGAGTGTCTCGGAGAATTCGTAAAATAGTTTTAGACAGAGTTCCAATATATGGAGAGCAAAATGATTAAATGAATCCCGATGAGATCGAGATATGTTCCGATGAGATCGCGACATCAATATTGCTGAAAAAGGTTTTCGGGGGTTTTTTCTATATCGGGACCCGGTAAGCCGGTAGGACCGACCCCAGTGTGACTGACCACTTCAACATTTATTTATATATATATATAATTAATTAATTAAAGAATTAATATATATGTATATATATATATATGTTGCAACGTGGATGGAAGGGAGGAGAAGCTTATCTTTATTAACTTTATATATATATATATATATATAAGCTAACGTGGAAGCTTCTCCACCTAGCTTTTGAATGTCTTTAATTAAGTTAAAGACAAATAAAAGAGAAAAAAAGAAGTAGAGGATGTCGTGGGTTTTGAGAAAACCTTAGGTTTTAAGGAAAAGAAAAGTTCTTCTCCTTTAAGCTCTCCATCGATCTTCAATCTTCTTTCTCTAAGTTTCTCCTTCTTTCCATTGGTTTCAAGCTCTCCAAGAACAAGGTAAGATCTAGCACTCTTCAACTTGTTCTAGCTATTCTCGGGTCAAAAGGTTTGTCCCGGTTAGGTTCTCCGATCTCTGCGTGGATACCGTTAGAGACGATCTCCTTTGGCCGTAATGGTTTGAGTTTGTTGTATAGACACATGGATCCTGGCTTTCGAGAAGGTCCCGGAACAAAAAAAATTTTTTTTTCGCACCGTGGGCATGTGATGCTCACACACCGGGATTTTCCCACAGTGGTATCAGAGCCACTTGTGTCGTATATAACGAAGAAATCATGGCTAGGTCGGAGTTGCCTATTGCTTGTGACGATGATGCATGTTGATTGTGTGAATTTCGAATTCAGTATAGAAATATAGTTTTCGAAATTTTCTTGCCCAGATATGTTCACAAGATATTGTTGCATATGTCTGTGGAAGTTCGGAATTTATCAATGCGATTTGATATGGTTTTGCTAATTTATTCCCCAATGTTCTGGTTGCTGTCTTTGTACACATTCAATGAACAGGCATGCTTATAAATTCGAGAATAAATTGTAGAATTTTTTTTTTCGGATTTTCTTTCACTGACATGTCTCTAATATGTTTATGAATGTCTTTGAGAATGGAAAAATATTTTTGAGGTGATTTACTATTTATTTGAGAATTTATTGTGTGCTGCTGGGAATAACTGTGTTGAGGAACACAGATTCTACATTGGCTTTGTTTCTAAGGTTGGATGAGTTTTTGTTGGAAATAAATCCTGAAAAAATTCATGGAACATTTTGTTAACATGTTGTAACCTCTGTAAATTTCTCATAATTTATTGAAATTGTTTCAATGAGTTGTTCAAGCAAAACACAGAGCTTGGCAGTTTTGAGAAAGTTGCTGGAGCTGTTTTGTTTGGAATGATAAATTGGGTATTTCTCAATTCCAATGCCTTGGATCATTTTTAATGTGATTAAAAATGTGTTATATTGATGTTTTATGCTTTCCAAATTGAATTTCTTGAAATTGGGTTTCCAAATATTTTTCGGATGTCAAATGTGTCACATTAGCGTCTCGTTAGTGCATTTCGTTATCTTGATTATTTTGGCCGTCACAATTTTTTTGACCAGTGCCGAAGTAATCTTGATAAAGTTTAGACTACCTAGAGATACTTAGGGTGATAGTTTGATATTCTCAAATTATTTGGAAATCTAAATGAATAAGAGTGTATTCATCAATTTCAAGTTTTTCATGTATAGTTTGACTATATATGGTAAGCATGGAACAATAAAAGTGTCTCATTAGTACATCATAATAAAGGATATTACATTTGGTATTGTGAATTGGAACTGCACGGATTGAGAAATTAGCCGATTAGATAGCAATTCCACATGGATAAGTCGACTAATAAAGATACAAGTCGACTAATAAAGATACAAGTCGACTTGTCCATGCACTGTAGATGCATAAGTCAACTTGCACAATGGTACAAGTCGACTTGTTCGTGCACAACTGCATAAGTTGACTTACACATGCATAAGTCGACTTACACACTAGCATAAGTCAACTTACACATACACAAGTCGACTTACAACATGCAAAGGTGGGATGATGGATGTTATTAGGTATAGACTCAATGTGATTGATGAAATGCCCTAAATCATTCCATATAGTCATGGTGACTATAATCCTACGGCTTGGAGGAGAAGAAGATGAGACCTGAAAACCCTCACACATCATATGAAAACTAACGCCTTCCATTAATATGGGAGAACCGAGTTCTTATAGAGTTGGGTTGTTGGGTAAACCCAAGCTCACTCTATACTGGATATGTTGAACCATGAAAATAAGATTTTCGGATTAATGGGTGGTTTTCACTAGAAGCGTTGATTTGTTGAGTAAACTCAAGGTCAACGTGGATGAGGCGAAATTGGGCGGTATGCATCGATGTACGCGCATCAAGAGTTGATAACCCAATGTGTGTGCATACATCACGAGTTGATAGCACTAGTCGATAGTTGCATCTATGAAGCAAATGGTATGACCAATACCTGCCGATAGATCTAAGGTGGCTTGTTGGGTAAACCCAAGGTCATTTTAGTAATGTCGGATATCTATGGTACAATTGGTATGGCCGATACCTACCAATTGACCTAAGGTAGCTTGTTGGGTAAACCCAAGGTCATTTTAGTAATGTCGGATATCGACCCACTAGGACATTTTGTCATAATATTTCTTGGATTCGTACTGAGGGTTATGGATTCTTTGAAACTAGTGGGAGCCATATGCATGTCATGCAAGTCCTTATGATCATGCATGTAATTCTATTCTAACATTCTTTCTCTCTTTTCCCTATAAGGTTATTGAAGATGACTTCAAGTGTGAACTTGCGCTCGCTTATGGACTCGAACAAATTAATTGGACCTAACTTTCTCGATTGGCTGAGAAATCTGAGAATTATTATCAGGTCAGAGGAACTGGGCTATGTCCTAGATGTTCCACTTCCTGATCCACCTGCTGCTGATGCTTCTGATGAGGATCAGAAAGCATATCGTAAGCATCTTAAAGACAGTGACATGGCTACCTGCATTATGCTTGCCTCGATGTCACCAGAGTTGCAGAAGCAGCATGAGTCTATGGATGCTAATACCATAGTGTTTCATCTTAGGGAACTGTTTGATGAGCAAGCTCGGTCTGAAAGGTTCGAGACCTCGAGGCTACTCTTCACTACTAAGATGACTCGAGTTCATCTGCAGTGCGATGTCTGCGAAGATGAATGGGTATATTGAGAGGTTGACTGTCTTAGGTTTTGTTATGGATTATGAATTAAGTGTTGACTTAATTCTAGTTGGATTGTCTGATAGTTATTCACAGTTTGTGTTAAACTATCGGATGAACCAAATATCCACGACAATCCCTGAGTTGATCAATCTGCTCAAGACAGCAGAGCAAGCTGTCAAGAAGGATGGCAAGCAAGTGCTTATGGTGGACTCTTCTTCTGGTTCCAAGAAAAAGAAGCTGAAGAAGAAAAGGTCTAAGAAACCGAAAGGAAGTGTAGCCAAGAAGAAAACCAAAGAAACTGCTCCAAAAGGAACTTGCTTCCTTTGTGGCAAGACCGCCATTAGGCGGGCTATAAAGTCTATCTGGAAGAATTGAAGCGAAGAAGGCATCGATGCCTCGACTTCTTCGTATGTTTGTCATTGAGGTTAATCTGTTTCGACCATAACATATGGATATTAGATACGGTTGTGGCTCACACATATGCAATGATATCGCGAGGCCTCGTGGGACGATGAGCGACTCGTAAAGGAAGAACTAGACTTGCGTGTGGGAAATGGAGCAAGAGTTCTTTGCATTAGCCGTAGGCACTTACTTTTGTCACTCCCACCGGGCTTATAATTAAATTGGATGAATGTTATTTTGTACTGTATTAACAAAGAACATATTATGCATTTCTTGTTTAAATAGAATTGGTTTCCATTTGACTTTTAGTAACAATGGTTGTTCTATTAGTTTGAATGGAATGCTTTATGGTACTTGGTACATTATGCAATGGAATTTACATATTAGATATGTCACATCCAATTATGAATGTCAATGACACGAAAAGACATAAACGAGATAATTTAAAATCAACTTACTTATGGCATTGTCGCCTTGGCCATATAAATGAGAGACGCATAGCTAAGCTCCATAAGAGTGGTAGTTTAGGGTCATTTGATTATGAATCATACGACACATACGAATCTTGTTTATTAGGCAAGATGACTAAATTACCCTTTAAGGGAAAGGGTGAACGAGCGATTGGAGTATTATACCTAATACATTAAGATGTATGTGGTCCGATGTCCATCCATGCCAGAAGTAGTTGTCTTTACTTCATTACCTTTATCGATGATTATTCTCGATATGGGTACTGATGTCGATGAGATACAAATCAAGCATTTGAAAAGTTCAAACAATTCAGAAATGAAGTAGAAAACCAACTTGGGAAAAGTATCAAGACATTACGATCAGATCGTGGTGGGGAATACTTAGACCAACAGTTTTTGGATTATCTCAGAGATAATGAGATTTTATCTCAATGGACTCCTCCTTACACACCACAGCATAATGGTGTGGCAGAAAGGAGAAATCGAACCTTGTTAGACATGGTACGATCAATGATGAGCTTTGCAAAGTTGCCAAAATCCTTTTGGGGTATGCTTTTTCGAGGCAATTGTTTACTTGCTAAGCGAGTTCTATCAAAGCAGATTGATGTTACTCCATATGAGATGTGGACTAACAAAAGACCCTATCTTACTCATTTGAAAGTTTGGGGTTGTCCTGCTTATGTGAAGCGGACACAGTCAGATAAACTTGATGCAAAGTCTGACAAGTGTTTGTTCGTAGGATATCCTAAAGAAACAATGGGATATTAATTCTACCATGCTGAGGAACAAAAGGTGTTTGTTTCAAAGCATGTTGTCTTTTTAGAGAAAGAGTTTCTTTTACAAGAAGACAGTGGGAGCAAAATTGAGCTTGAAGAAGTTCAAGATGCTCGAACAGACGCAGATCAACTGCCTGAACCTGAAACTGTGACTCATACAGATGAAGTAACAGTTCAACCTTCTACAACACAAGAAAGTTCGTAGGTCACGTAGGATACGCTCTGTTCCCGAGAGATATGGATTTCTCGTGAATGAACAGGATGACGTATTGCTCATAGAAGATAATGAGCCTACCACCTATGAAGAGGTTCTGAAGAGTTCAGAGTCTGAGAAATGGCTTCATGCCATGCAGGCTGAAATGGATTCCATGTATGAAAACCAAGTCTGGACTTTGGTTGAGGCACCCGAAGGAATAAAACCCATAGGGTACAAATGGGTTTTCAAAAAGAAAACCGACATGGATGGTAATGTAATTACCTATAAAGCAAGGCTTGTGGCTAAAGGCTTTCGTCAAAGACAAGGAGTTGACTACTGACGAGACCTTGACCCGATGGCAATGCTTAAATCCATTAGAATACTCCTAGCCATTGCCACTCATTATGATTATGAGATATGACAAACGGATGTGAAGACAGCTTTCCTAAATGAAAATCTAGCTGAGGATGTGTATATGACACAACCTGAGGGCTTCACCTCCTATGATGACGAAAAGGTATGCAAGCTTCAGAAATCCATCTATGGATTGAAACAAGCATCCAGGAGTTGGAATATCCGTTTTGATGAGGTAATCAAAGAGTTTGGTTTCTCACAAAATCCGGATGAACACTGTGTGTATAAGAAGGTTAATGGGACTGCAATCGTATTCCTTGTGCTGTATGTAGATGACATATTATTGCTAGGAAACGATGTCTCGATGCTACAATCGGTCAAGATTTGGTTGTCCAAATAATTTGCCATGAAAGACCTTGGTGAAGCAACTTATATCCTTGGGATAAAGATTTATAGAGATAGATCAAAAAGGTTGCTTAGTCTTTCATAATCAACGTACATAGACAAGATGCTAAAAAGGTTTAGCATGGAGCAATTTAAGAGAGAGTACCTTCCCGTGACTCATGGGATAACACTCTCGAAATTTATGTGTCCTAAGACACAAGATGAGAGGATGCGCATGAATATGATCCCGTATGCATCTGCGGTAGGATCTATCATGTATGCAATGCTATGTACGAGACCGATGTATCATATGCTCTAAGTGTTCTGACGGATACCAATCGATCTGGTGAGGGTCCTTTGGGTGGTGTCGAGAATATCCTCAATACTTGCGAAGGATTAAGGATGTTTTCTTGATATATGGGGATGGAGATCTCCGGTGGCGGGTATCTGATGCTAGTTTTCAATCGATAAGGATGATTCTAAATCCCAATCGGTTATGTATTCACACTTGAATGGCGGGGCGATTAGTTGGAAGAGTTCCAAACAAGAGACGATTGCCGATTCAACAACCGAGGCGAGTACATTGCCGCTTGAAGCGACAAAGAAGCGGTTTGGATCAAGAAGTTCATTCTTGAACATGGTGTGGTTCCTAATGTGATGGGCCCATGCGGTTGTATTGTGACAACAATGAGGCTATTCTTGAGCGAAAGAACCAGGTCTCATCAACGATCCAAACACGTATTCGCAGATATCATCGATCGGGAGATCATATGACGAGTGATGTCGGATCGAGAGAATTCTCACCGAAGCGAATATTGATGATCCGTTGACAAAGCCATTATCACAAAAGAGTTTTGATTCTCATGTACTCGCTTTATGGTATTAGATATCAAGGCGATTGACTTTAGGTCAAGTGGGAGATTGTTAGAGTAGTGCCACAAGGCAATCGCTTTAAGCGCATTTTGTACAAAGTTGTGTACATACTTTATGAATAAATAAAGAAAGACATATTTCATTAACTTGTCATTGTTCATTAATTATGAATGGATATTGATCTATAAGCAAATTAATGAAGTCCATGATATATGACATAGCATGAAGGAAATTGTGATGTGATCATACTAAAGATTCCTATCATGTGCAATTATGTCGAATCTAAATTATCCTAGTCATAGGATTCTTGAGGCGGACATCGGTAATCCGGAGAGACTAGTACATCTCAAGCTCCTTGATTTGATCAAGCAGTGGATCTCAGAAGCTGTAAATATGAGATATTTAGGGTTGAGATGTAGATGCTTACTAGAGGTAGTAAGTACATTATATGACCTACTATGAGGTCATCACATGGATGTCCTATTCTAATGTCAGTGATAATCTCATCATAGCAATGATGCAAGTATCCTTAGACTTGAGGTGCTCAAGGATATCTTGGATACTGATTCTGTGCTTTGACTCCATTCCTTGTTGCCTTATAGAGGTCGCTCATAGGGTGGTGATTGGGTACAGCTTGAAGTATTCGAAGGTAATTGAGTAGCCAATAGAGGATTCACCACTTCTGTGATAGCAGAAGATGATACCCATGGCCTCTTGTCAGGGTCATTACTTGGAAGTCTCTGGCCGGAGCATGTGTGTCATGAAGAATGTCTTCATTGACATATTAAGTAATGAGTTCCAGGACGAGAACTGAAATCACTTGGACTAGATTTGACATAGTCAGTCTAGTTAAGAGTTGACACTTTGCCCATACTCATAACCAAGTGGGGTATAGCATGGTGAAAGGACGAATTGCACGGTAATTGTCTATGGAAAGGTTCGTGATATGGTTCATGATGAATACATGTTCATTCGTCAAACCAATTACTTTTCGGTCAATTGGGGGTCATGATGTGTTGCTAGATACCGCTCATGACTTGCTTGGATTAAGTGTTAATCTAAGTGGCCAACATAACCGGGAACCTAATGGGTCACACGCATAAGAGTGTCTCGGAGAATTCGTAAAATAGTTTTAGACAGAGTTCCAATATATAGAGAGCAAAAGGATTAAATGGATCCTGATGAGATAGAGATATGTCCCGATGAGATCGCGACATCGATATTGCTGAAAAAGGTTTTCGGAGGTTTTTCCCATACCGGGACCTGGTAGGCCGGTAGGACCGACCCAGTGTGACTGGACCACTTCAACATTTATTTATATAAATATATAATTAATTAAAGAATTTATATATATATATATATATATGTTGCAACGTGGATGGAAGGGAGGAGAAGCTTATCTTTATTAACTTTATATATATATATATATATATATATATATATATATATATATATATATATATAAGCTAACGTGGAAGCTTCTCCACCTAGCTTTTGAATGTCTTTAATTAAGTTAACGACAAATAAAAGAGAAAAAAAGAAGTAGAGGATGTCGTGGGTTTTGAGAAAACCTTAGGTTTTAAGGAAAAGAAAAGTTCTTCTCCTTTAAGCTCTCCATCGATCTTCAATCTTCTTTCTCCAAGTTTCTCCTTTCCATTGGTTTCAATCTCTCCAAGAACAAGGTAAGATCTAGCAGTCTTCAACTTGTTTTAACTATTCCCGGGTCAAAGGATTTGTCCCGGTTAGGTTCTCCGATCTCTGCGTGGATACCGTTAGAGACGGTCTCCTTTGGTCGTTATGGTTTGAGTTTGTTGTATAGACACATGGATCTTGGCTTTCGGGAAGGTCCCGGAACAAAAAAAATTTGTTTTCCTCACCGTGGGCATGTGATGCTCACACCGGGATTTTCTTACAATATCAAAAGTGATAAAACCAAACATATCCCTCTGAAATTTTCCAATTCACCCAAGATCTCGACAAGAGCAAAGAAATCAACATCCAGTATATTCAATCAAGCAACAATGCTGCGGATCTTTTCACAAAGGCATTTCCTACTATACCTTTCAGGAAGCATGTCCACGAGATTGGAATGCGACATCTAAGAAATTTATGAGGAAGAGCTCATTGTGTTCAATGAGAGGAGCTTCTGCGATTGCACTCTTTTCCCTTATCATGGTTTTTATCCCACCGGGTTTTTCCTGATAAGGTTTTTAACGAGGCAACACCAAATGCGTTTAAAGGCCAGAGAAGAGACAATTATATGGCATACCAAGGGGGAGTGTTATAAAAAATAGAAATAATATGGTGTACCACTAATTGTAGATGCACCATTTAATAGTTAGTATACATATGGATTGATTTGGTTTTACCTAACACAAGGATGAAGTAGGTGGTTATTGGTTTGGTTTTACCTAACACAATAACACATATGGAGTAGGTGGTCACATGTGTATTAGGTGTTTGAAATTGTACTATAAATAGAAGGGTTAACTTGATGTAAGGGACATCATTCTTTATAAGAAGACCTCTCATCTCCCAAATATTCTTCAAGTTTAGTTTCAGTTTTATAACAGCTATATCTTTTATCTTTAGATTTATTAGCCTATTTCTTCTTTGACTGTGAGCGAGGGTAGTAGCCTATCAATCATGGAGTAGAAATAACGAAGAAAAAAACTCAACCGAAATGATTAAAAAACTCAATTAGATCATAAAAATTTTGAACTGATTAATTTTTTGACTCGATATATTTTTTTAAATGAGTTCTAATACAACCCTTAAATTTTAAAATAAGGTTTAAGCTAAATGTTATTGTCCGAGTGAGACATGGGCATGTTATTTAATTAAACACGATGCTGATTGATATTTCTATTATATTAACACAATAAGACTGCAAAGAGTATGAATATTTAAAAGGGAAGACGAAAAAAAAATGTAGAGGAGGAGTGGGGTAATGTTAAGGTCATTTGAGATGTGAAGAGGAACACTAAAAAGGATATTGGGAAATGTTCTAATTAGTGTAAACAAAAACCTTAAATTATTAAAGGTGTGAAGAAATTGGGATTAAATACTTTAATTTGCTTAGGCCATGCCAAAATACTCCCTAATAAGGTCACTTTATACCTGCTTTTTGTATCAATTGCAAGCTAAGCCATGAGTCAACATGTAATGGAAGTCAAATTTTGAAATTAAAGAAAAGCTTTTAATTTTATCAAAAATATTTTTCCCATAAAATTATAAAATTTAAAATTGATATAACTTCAATTTGGCTTACTCAAAATTCTAAATTGAGTATATTAAAATTTTGACTTGGATTACAATATAAAAGAATTTTATTCAATATATCAATTACCTAATGATAAAATTATAACGCGTTTTTTAATATAAAATGAAAATATTCAAAGCATAATTAAGACCACATTATTTAAAAATCAATAAATTGTTTCAGAAAATAATGAAAATATTCAAAGCATAATTAAGACCACATTATTTAAAAACAATAAATTGTTTCAGAAAATAAAACTCTCTGTTTTGTAAGGATTAGAAAAGGGTCATTAATAATTACAGTTACAAATAGTTTTTTTTACTTTTATAAAGATTTATTTTGTGACTCAAACCAACCACTAAAGGAATAATTTTATTAATTATTCTAAAATTAATAATTAGAATCGTAAAGAATTCTTTGGCCGCTCTCTCCTTTATCCAGCCAATACCATCCCCCTACAATCATCACTTCCATGCACGTGCTAGAGAAAATCTTCACACGTGTAAACTTTTACCTTAAAAAACAGAAATATAAAAAAATAAAAGAGAAAAAGATACGAAACTGTCATGATCATTAGGGCCTCCAAGCACTAGCCCACACAACAGGGTGGTCCTTCCAACACAGGAATATTCCACCATATTCACATTGTGTCGTTGACCAACCCGGCTTATACCTCCTCAACAAGGCGCGTACATCGTCCAACACCTCGTCGCTGAAGACCACCGGAATGATGCCTCCGGCATGCAACCGTCCGGACCACCTCGCCGCCTTCTCCCTTCGTTCCACAGAGTCTGATGGTGGACATGATATTAGGTCAACCATGGCCCTCCCTGCTGCTCTTTCAAGCATCAATCTTTCGTTGCTTCTTGTTGGAAAGCTCTCGTCTAATGAATCGAAGTAAACCCTAAACCATCTCAAGCATTCATGAAAGCCGTTAAGAAACTCTAACCCATCAACACCTACCTCGAGATTAGCTTCTTCTTCTACGATAGTGATGATTCTTGGCTGTAATTTTCTGAAAGTCGATATAACATAGTCTCTGCGATTGGAAACAGAAGTGATCGAGTGCAAAGCTCCGATGCAGTTGATGGCCAAAGCTTCATTGTCTTTGATGTCCAATTCAGCGAAGTTTAGGTCACTTAGATCACCTGCGTGGTGTATGATGTTGAATTTAAATGGAACACGCATAAGCCTAGCAAACTTTTCTATTCTCTTTCCAATTTCTTTCATTACTTTTCGAACTGCGGCTAACCCTCCATTGCTTGGAGTAACTACACTGGTTTTGGAAGTCACGACGGTGGTTAGTCTGAGCTCTGATGTCTCATCCGTGCGAGTCGCCAGAGCTTCGAGCAAAGTTGGCCATTGGGTGCAATATGTGTTGCTAATATCAATAATATGCAACTTACTTTCACCTTCAAAAGCTTCCATTATTGCACCATTACAAGAGACGTGACCAAAAGTAGTCCAAGGACTCACCTCTTGAAATTTCAATATCATTCTCCTCGTGGACTCAAAAGAACATATTTTATCAGATGATGACTGTAAAGTACGGTAATACCTCTCGCCGTCGTCAGTCGTGCGGCTGAATAAAGCTTGGAGGAAGTAAAAAGCAAGCTTTTGGTCGGCGTCGCCGTAAGGAGAGCCGAGTTCGTTGAGTATCCACATCAAATGTTGGACACGAGCACTGTTCTTATCGGCGATGGCACGAGCAGCTTCCAGAAGGACATCCGTGGACCACTTTCCGGAGAATTCCAAGTTCAGGTCACAAAAAGGAGAGGAAATGAAATCGGTGGAGTCGAGGGGAGGTTGAGCAGTGGTAGGGGTGCTAATGTTAGTGGTGGTTGATGTGGGGGTGTGTTGTTGTTGTTGATGGTGATAAGAATAGTAATATTTAGAGGAAGACGACGAGAAGTCTTCTTCATCCATGAAAAAGTTGAAGCATTCTTCGTCTTCTTGTCGGTAGCGATGATGGTTACTGTGATTTTGTCTCGAGGATCTGGAGCTACTTGAGGTTCTGCTTGTAGAATTGAAAGACTGATGATCAGATTGTTGAAGACCGACTAACCTAAACAGGGTATCCATTTAACAGATACAGAGACCCACATCAAACATAAAACCTCTGGATTGATGATCTTCGTTGGAAGGAAGAAAAACTGTGGAATTGGGGTAGAGAAATGATTAAAGTTAGGATCTTTCTTTCAAGTTGGGTTAAGCCATGGAACTTTTGATAATTAAGACTGGAACAGGAAGAGATAGAAAAAAGAGAGAGACAAAGAGAATCTGATAAAGGGGAGAGGAATCCATGAGAGTATAAATGAGCTTTTCTTTTGTGTGATCGATGAGAATGTAGGAAGTGGGCCATTGGGTTTTCACTTGCATAGTTCAACATTCTTTACTCTATTACATAAAGTAGCATATCATAACCTAGGAAAGGGAGATAATTGACTAATACTGTTTGACTGGAACTCAAAAAAGACATTGAAGTTAGGTTTGAAATGGCTAATGTTTAGCAATATGGAAGTACAACAAAGATAATGAAAAGATACCTAAACCTGTTGCACTTATTATGCTGATATAAAAAAAAGATCAGGAGGCAATTAACCGAAACAAGATTATAACCCCTATGTTTAATATTATTCTGTCTCATAAAATTTTAACTATTTATTTTATGGGACTCACATGAGACTCACGCAGGACCTATATAAATAAATAGCTGAGATTTATTGAATACAATAAGACACCATAATATTAAATAGGAGATCTAAACTTGTTAAAGAGAGCTACATCGAAGAGTTTGATATGGGTTTTAGGGGAGAGTGAGGTGCAGGCGTGCCAATTTGGCTTAGAAAGAGATGGTTGTATAGTAATTAGTAAAGCTGCCGGCCGGCGTGCATATCATCAGGAAACCCACTTCCCAATACATTCCTTTGCCTCCTGACTTCAGGCTCTGCCAAAATTCCTTTCCTTTCCCTACTTTGTTTCCTTATTTTATACTCCAACATAAAACCACGCATCACCTATTTATGTCATTTAATAATAACAAGTAATACTAATAATAATAATAATAATATCTAATACTTAAAAAATTCAACCAATTTGACAAGTTAAATCTTAAAAATTTTGAACTGTCTAATTTTTCAGTTTAAATTTTAATTTTTGGTTCAATTTATTTTAATAATTTTGTTGTTAAAACTAATCAATTTATTAATTAATCAATTAATTTTATAAATTAATAAGTTCTTATAAATTAATTAATTTTATTTAACAATTTTTTTTTAATTAAACTTAAAATTCTTCGATAGACAAAGGACAATCCTTTTTATAATATTTTAAATTCTTTAATTTTATTTAATTTTTAACTGAGTTTATAATGATCTAATACCGATTAAACCTTTTAAATCATAAACTTCTTATTTTATCGATTTAATGCTCAGTCCAGTTATTAAAATTAATGTCGATAATTTCCCTTATTCAAAATCTAGGGCATGCTCGGTCACTTTTCTAGCATACATCACTCACTCTTCAATCCATTTCGTATAGTATATATCTATATTTTACAACCAAACTATAATTAGCTAGCTCCTCTATCTTCTCCAATTTCATGTCATACAATCTCCCAACTCACTTGACTTGCCTTGTCTTCATGGCCAAGTCTGCTCAATATCATTGCACCCCCTACCGCACTATACACAACTTGATCTTTTGTTGTCTTCACTTTCTTGTCCTTACCTAAAACCTTAAATTCTCTCTAGAAACAGCATCATCACATTACATATTTGATTGGCCCGTATACGTAGAGAGAAAGAGAGAGGGTCGTTGGTGTACAAGTCTATGCATATATTTGTAGCATTTTCTACATACATGTGTAATTCCACAATGGAAGATCGACCATAAGAACAGGTTGGGTCAGTGGTCCAGAATCGATAAGTGGGTATGTCTAGCTTTTTCATTTTTGTGTGTTCAGCTAAATCAGCTCTGCATATCTTTTGTTTTCTTCTATTTGGCAAACGTCTTGCTTGTTGCTTCTTGTCCTTGATTTCCTCAACTAATGATTAAGAGATTTTCATGTGTGAATTTGCTTTGTTTCCTGTATTGTATGTCTAGAGAACTGCAATCAAAATAAGCTATCGAAGTTATTATAGTAATGGATATGCTAAAACTATACTTCCCAAAATATATAGTCACACTCTCTTTGTCATGCACTTGTTGTTCCAAAAGTTAAAAGAAAATCAGAAAGGATTGCATGGTTAATTTATTATATTCATATAACAACAACAACAACCGCCACCATCCGCTAAAAGTTTTACTAAAACGCAAGATTTGAAAAGGTCATGTAATATATAGTCTTACCCTTATCTAATAAAAAGTTCATACATGCATATAAGACCTAAATTGTTAGCTATAACTCATTTACGTATTAAAAAGACTTAAATTTCCAAGACTGGTACTCTTACAATTGGGAGACTTCTTCAATTAAGATTAAATAAAATGGAGGAAATAATAGAAAATTAAAATATGGGCGAATTAAATAAAAACTATACTAACACAAAATATCAATTTTATTTCAAATTTTCCATCTTTTAAAACTTCTAATATTCTTGTAAAATTCTTATTTATTCATATTTGGATTGTTTATATTTTAAATATAAAATTTTACTCAATTTTACTGTGTACTAAATAAAAATACAAAATATTATTCAAAAATTAAGAGTTTTAGTTTGTTGTAAATATAAAGGAGAGGTTAACCCCGTTAATCATTAACCCTTATCAATAGCCTTGCTAGGATGCAGCGTTATATAAATTGATTCATTCATATCAATATATTTAATAAATAAATTTTTATGTTTTCACTAAATCCTATTTATCATTCTTATAAATAATTCTAAACTCTATAATTTAAATTTATTAATATATTTTATAAACAATTTTAAAGTTATCATATTTATGTCTCTTGAAAATATTTTTATAGTTAAAATAATGGGATAATCAAATTAATTATATCAAATAATATTAAATAATTAGTATTATATACTTAATGAATAGTAAATCATATTATGAATAAATAAAACAAAATAATTTTTACGTTTTCATAAAATTAAAAGATTAAAAGAAATGGAAATTACTTGCATAAATAAAGAGGATGTTATTTCTCAAAAATAAATTAAGAGTCATGTGGGCCTAAGTATTAATAAAAAACCATCGTTGTAGGTACAATGCCCTTCCTCGACTATACTATAAATCTTTTTCAATTTGGCATATTTAATGTATTAAAATCGGATCAAAAGTTAAACTAGTAAGACACAAAATTTAAGTTTTAAAATTTAAGCGGTATTAGGTCATCCTAAAATTGGATAAAGATTAAATAAAATTAAAAATTTAAATATGATTAAAAGAGAATGTCTTTATCTAATTAATAAATTGATTAATTTTAACAATTAAAGTTATTAAAATAAATCAAGTCGAAAAGTTGAAAAGCAGTTCAAAGTTTTTACAGATAAACCAACCGAACATATTAGATTTTTTAATCATTGGATATCTTGTTACTATCTCTCTTAGACTTTTTTTCTTTTAATAAGTAATTAGGGATATAGTTCAAGTTGCAATTAACAAGCTTAGAGTGGGACATTACAACCAACCCTAAAGAAAATAATTAAAATAAGTCCTCCATCTTTTTCAAATAAAATAAAACCAATACAAAAACACATTGATCCTTTTCAATGATTGATTTTAATTGTCATTTCAGGCCTTTTAATTAGCTTTTAATCTTTATTGTGTTCTTGTTATGCAATGCCGTACCATTATTAGAAAGTTGACTTTGACTAACTGTGTTCTGAAGTTCCCAATTTTAGTGTGTCCTCTGATTTGGTGCGATCCTATGATCCAGTCCCGTTCTATTTCTGATGTAGAGTGACACCTATAGTTTTCAAATCATTGAGGTTTTAGCTCTTAGTAGGCCTTTACTTGCAAGTAATCAACCACTAGTTTTCAAGTTATTTTGAGTTTTTGCAGAATCTTTTTTTTACTAAATCAGCATATAATTGATAAAGCAGGAAAATAGTTAATTGATCCTTAAAAGCAAAAATGGTTTTTAACAAAGCTTTGTCAAATGTATCTAAGGAGGTGAAATTATAGTTTGGTAAAAGATAAAACTTTTTTTTTTTTGGGTATAAAACGGGCTAAATCAAAGAAATGAAACTACATGCGAGTCACGCAGAGGAGAAAAACCCCCACTTGGTCTGCAAGAAATAGGGGATAAATGCCAACAATAGGTTCCAGGAACCGGCGCACACCTAATGGTAGGCCATAGTTATAATTGACAAGCCAATCGACACATCGATTATCCTCACGATAAATATGAAGCACTCTCACCTCCCAGTTCCTGACATCGAAGGAGGTGAAATTATAGTTTGGTAAAAGATAAAACTTGATAAAGGAGAAGGCAAGAACCCTAACGTGAATCCAGAGATGAAATTGGTCAGGAAACAGCTAATGGTCCAGAGAATCCATCATGAGAATATGACAATTCACAGTCAAAATAATGATTCTATACGCAAACGCTGCAACAGAAAAAGGAAGTTGCCACTGTAATATCCTCCTTCCCTTTAAACATCTCAGGCACAAACTTCTGGGATGGAGAGAGACGCTGCGAGAAAGCACTTAGTAAATCTCTGCAATGGATCAGAACTCAACTAGTCCTGACTTGTACACCTTACTGTAAATGCAAACTTTAAAACAATTCCCTCTTCTGAAAAGTGCTGACTCAAAATTTTACAATTCTGGTTTCGTTTCTTCTCATGAATAATTTACAGGGCCACTGATACATTACTGATTAATTTACATGCCCGCAGTACAAGATTCAAGATTCCTCACCACCCAGAGAAGTTTTTAAACTCTGTCACTGAAGCTCCTATTTTTCTTTTCTTTGCCACAGCAATCATAGCTGAACCATTTTCAATGGCTCCAGCTTCAGTTGAAGCATTCCTTGCTTTCAAATACTTTCCAACACCACCGCCACCACCATTTCCAGATTCTGTTGTTCCTGTACCCGGATTGCTATACCATGAGCCAACCTTGTCCTGGTACGTTGACAAACGAGCCATACACATGTCATGCTCAATTAAAATCAGCAACTTTAAACAGAATATCGAAAAGTACCAAGGGCAAAAAACTGACATTTTCTTCATCCTTCGCATCTTGCTCATCTTTGACCTTCTCCTGCTCTTCTTCCTCGTCAGGTTCGTTGTAAGGATTTACATATACTGTAACACTATTTATCTTGATCTCCTCCTGCAAAATTGACAGAAAAACAAACACAAACATGAGAGACATGAAGAAAAGTATGAGTGTAAATTTGTTTTCGTATATTACAATAAAATCAAATAAGATTTGAAGTCTGCCTAGAAACTAAACATGTACTTTTAACCAAAAAAAAAGATATGTACAATAATTACCTGGCTAAACAACCAATCAAATATCGCATGCCAATAATGTATATTGATACAGCAACAAAAAATCTAAGATGAATCCAGAGTAGTATACCAGAGGTCGGTCATTATCATCAACAGGAACTTTCTCCATTGCAGCTAATGCTGTCAGGCCACCAACAACTCCACCAAATACTGTATGTTTAAAGTTCAAATGAATTGCTGACTTGTAGAGGATGAAAAACTGAGAACCATTGGTGTGGGGCCCACTGTTTGCCATACTAACAACACCCCTTCCAGAATGAAGCAACTTGGAATTTACCTCATCCTTGAAAGGTTTTCCCCAAATAGATTCGCCTCCTCTCCCAGTACCAGTAGGATCACCACCTTGAATCATAAAATTCCTGAACAAAATTGAAATCACCTATTCATCATGCATGTTCCAATAGGATCCCAATTCCAAAATATCATATCGTATAATATAATCAAAGTCACTAGAATGCTTATACCTGATGTTCCTATGAAACGCTACTCCGTTGTAGTACCCACGTTCACAAAGTGTTATAAAGTTCTCACATGCCCTTGGCGCTATATCACAGTGTAACTCAATGTTCAGATCACCATGAGTTGTATGCAACTGAACATAACCTTTCTTCTTGGGATTTTTCTCAACTTTGATGTACTCAAACTCATTTTTGGTAACAGGATCAAAAGCAGTAGAAGTAAAGGATCGCGAAGCAGCACCAGTTGTATAACGGCTCTTTACCTGAAAACAATTCTCATGTCAAAACAGAATATGTTTTAGTCTGTCTTATGGTTAGAAAAACTAGCTTAAAAACTCATTATTAAAGGCATGCACCTGAAAGCATACTCTTGAAAGTAAAATCACTAATACAGAAAAGCACTTTATGATAACATCACGTGTAAACAATATTCAGGTTCCCACCAACACTGAAATTACACACAGTGAACCAACCCAAGCAATCAAGTCAGCTAGAAAGCGTCAGCTAAAAAGTAAAGTTAAGAAACTCTCCAGAGGTATATTGAAATTGAGTTGCCAAAGTGATCATTTGTTGGTATCATATTATCTGATTTTGGGGTAAAATGCAATTCAAATCATGAAAACTAACCATTTTTGCATTTACAGGAGTCCTCTCACCAGCCATGTGCATGGCTATCCGAGCAGCTGTCTTATCGCTTGATGCACTTTTTGCTGCTGCAGCACTTCTTCCATGTACTGAAGCAGATGCAGCATCTACAACACTAAATGCTTTAGAGCCTTTTGTTTCCCCATTTGAATCTGACTTTGCATCCTCCTTAATACGTGACCTTGCAGCCAAAATTGCTTTTAGCGCAGCAGCCCTTTCAGTTTGTGCCTTGTCACCACCTCCTCCATGAAGTGCAGTTTGCTTTCCTTTCTCAGTTCCAAGCTCCTCTAGCATCTGCTTGATGTCTCCATATATATTTAGGTTATAGGTTGGGTCTGAACTTTTTAGATCTGAAAGAAACAATGATAAATCAAAATCATATTAGAAAATAAAAACAGGAAAATTCAACGAACAATGTCAAACAAGGATAAAACTTACCTTCGTCATCAACTTTCAAACCCTTTCTGACATGATCAAAATCCACAGTAACTTTACTGTCAAGTGCGCTAGGATTCTGCAACCATACCCACATAAATAAACATGCTTAACACATGGTAATGCACCTCAACAAGTATAAGTGACACACGTAAACACAGTCACGTAGCTCTCAGTTACCTGAATAGTTATCAGGTCTTCCTTAGAAAATGGTTCGTCGGTGAGGAGTTCCTTCCAGTTTTTGGTCTTGATGTTTAATTCTTTAATAGCCTAAAGATACGGAGCAACAGAATAAACAAAGAGGACCAAGATATTTAAGCTAATATTGCTCGTATCAACATAAAACATAAACTGACCTCATAACAGAACACATTCCCTGTCGTCTTCACAGCAACAATATGCGTAAATTCAGTAAAAACCTTATTTAGCACCGGGCAGTGATACTCACCTGCATTGCAAATTAGAAATAAATAAACAAATATGTTCAAAGGTTAAGAAGTGAATCTATTTTACAAGATTCCAACATAAACAAACTGAGTACATCAAACTGCTTCAGAGAATCAAGAAAATTTCCCACCCACATCCAAAAATGAAAGAGTGAAAACATTGGCAACAAAAATTTGAATAAACAATTTAAAAAAAAAAGGAAGACAGCACAAACCTTCATGATTCTTATGGAAAGTGAGTGGGATAAGATCCACCATCTTTAAAGGAGAACCAGTAACTGGATGTTTCCCATACTTTCTTATGTAAGGGGTTATGTTCCTGCACACAAATTTCCAAACCCAAAAATCAAACTACGCCATGAGATCAATTCCAAATGAATAAGACCCAAAATCACAGAGAGAGAGACAGAAAAACTAACATTATATCAAATACGCTACCATCTTCCGTGCACACTGGATCTTCGAAAGGAGTAAAAGTGAGGCTGCATTCAATAAACACAATTAGTACAACATGTACACATAATATATGCAGTGGAGAGTGATTAGAACGTACGCGCAGCAATAGAACGGGAGGCGTTTGAACGGAGTGCGAAGCTCTTTGGATTTGGCGCCGCCCCACTCGGTGGCCCACTCCGTTTTGGTTATGAACATTCGATCCTTGCTGTGCTGCTTCTTCCCCATCTTTCGACTCCCGATTCAATTAGGGTTTTATGAAGAACTAACAGTTAGGGTTTTTTGGGGTGAAGTTGGTAAAGGCTAAATAAACCTAGCAGCGCTCTTCGTATCCGACGACCACGTTAGCTTCGGAAGATCGAAGATTTTGGTTCTCGCCGATTGTCGTCCCTGATCGGCGAATGACAACAATACGGCACTCCGTTTCGGTCAATAGATTAATATAGCGAGCCCAAAAGTCTTAAAACACCGACCCAGAATTGGGTCGGATTAGCCCAATGGAAGTGTACGTCTATCCGGGTTTTAGTTGTTTTATATATAACCTATTAAAGCCTACGATTAAAAATTCAAAAATGGTTATACGTTAAAAATTTTAAATTTAATATTTAAATTTTTATTTAATTTATTTTTATAATTTTGTTATTAAAAATCGAACCAATTTGTTAATTAACCATTAAATTTTTATAAATTGATAAGTTCTTATAAATTAAAATAAATAAATTAATTTTTATTTAAAATCTCTTTTAATTAAAATTAAAATTCTAAAGTCAATTTATTATAAAATATATTTAATTTTATTTAAACTTTAACTTACGAGGGTCTAATATTAATTAAATCTTTTAAAATTTAAACTTTTAAATTCTATCTTATTTCCATTTATCGAGCAGATCTTGTGAATTTACTCAATGAGTGCAATTTTTAGATGACTAAATTTTTAGTATAATTTAAAAATAATTTTTAAATCTTAATTCAAATAATTTTATATTATAAATTTTATATTTTATGTTTAAATAATTATATTTTCAATTTATTTTATTTATAAAATTGATATAATAGTTGTAATATTCCATTGTACAATAATTCATTATGGTATAATTAATTTATATTTTTAATCATTATGATGGTATTTTTAAAAATATTTGAAAATGTGAATGATTAAACTCAATTATTAAAATATTCAACTGATTTTACTATAAAAATCATGAACTAATTGATTTTTAGGTTCGGTTATTATTATTATTATTTGATTTATTTTAATAACTTGTATTATTAAAATCAATAAATTTATTAATTAATCCGTTCATTTTGTAAATTAATAATTTTATAAAGTAATTAATTTTATTTAATAATATTTTCTTTCAATTAAAATTCAAATGTTTTAATGAATAAAGATAATTTTTAATCATATTTTAAAATTTTATTTATATTTATGATAATTTGATATTAGTTGAATCTAAATAAATTGTAAACCTTTTGATTTATTATTTTAACTTTTGGTTTAATTTTTAAAATATTGCTTAATTTCAACCATTTTACTTCACTTCTTAGAAAAAAACTTATAAAATATATAACACCTTAAAAATCGAAAGAGTGAGAAATTACGATCCGTTACCCCTCTACCAAACTTTGCACGGTTCGATTCGTAACAAGCATAAAAGTTGGTGCTCGAGGAAGTTTGTCTCTGCCACGGAGGCTCCTTTACCTTGACAGGACATCACGTGTTGTCTTTGAAAAATCAAGTTAGAACTCTCTCTTTGTCAAATCTGAAAGCTCCTCGAATAGGATGTCTCTTTTTGACTCTTGGAAGACTTTAAGGAATGGCAAAAGGATGCAACCTCGTGAGTGATGGATATTTCTTTTTAAGTTGATGAATCTTGACTGAACGAATGTTACGTTCACTATATATCGTCAACCTCCAGGCGGCCCTTGAACCACCATTGACAGGAAAAGAAAGAGGAAGCCATTGAAGCCCTGTATTCTTCTAGGAAGATGGCAACGGTAGTGGCTAGAGCAGCAGGTGGATTAGTTAGGTTTGTTAGTACGCTCTGGGGCCTTCAGGAGAAGCGATTCACGATGGTTTTTGATACTTTGAACTCTTGTTTGGTTTGCCTGGCCACTGCATTGATCTTGTGCTTTTCAGCCATTAGAAGAACTCAAGAAGCATGAACAGGTCTTACATTCTATTTAATCCTTGTTCTGTCTAGAGTGTAAATGATAAGTTTCATCCCAAGCTTCTTACGATAGAATCTGAATCCTTAGGGTGAAAATCGTCGCTAATTACAAAATAACCATACCAAATTATCAAAAGTATTTAGATTTATTGCGGCAGCATAATTAAATTCATAAGAATAATGTAATTCTTGAGTCTCGTGATTATCCGTTTTTCAAGTTAACATGTATGTTTGTTTTCTCTCAAGAACCGTCTCCTCTTTGACTGATAGAATATAAAAAAGATAATTGTTTATTGAGTTGGGGACCATAATCCTCATTTCTTATATAATTGGTCTTATTTTTATTTTTACTCATTATAAAATAGAAATTATACTATTGGATCTCTATACATTAAAGTTCATACTTTATTAGATGGTAAATAACCCAAATCTTTTAACTTTAATAGATCACTTTAACTGGACTTAACTTGATAATAGCTATATGGTTCTGCCGGATTTTGGCTGAACTGAACATCGTTATTTTGATCCATGATTCCGAGTAACTTTGGCTGGAGAGTACCTGCAAAACAGATAAAGGCACGCCGGGGGTTGGTCCCCAGCCCGCCACTCCGACGCTCAAGTTAGTATTTTTGTAAAGGATGCAGCCGCTTAGAGCTAAAAGAACTAGGGTTTGTGTCGCGTACCTTTTATCATGGTAGAATAGTACCTTATATACGACGTGGATGTTAGGTTTAGGTCGTTATGTAGGTCTTTGTGTTAGCATGGGAGACTAACTCCTGTGAATGGGCCATGGATGCATAGATTGAATGTCTTGGGCCTGGGCCTAGCAGTGACCGACCATAAGCCCCCCTACTCCTCGAGCCTGAGTCCGAGAAAGGGTCGAAGGAGTATGTAAATAACAGGCAGCGTGCTTCCTAGGTAGCTCGTGTTAGGCTTGATCGATAGGTTATTACTTGCTGCGGTCGACTGAATAGGTGCAATCAGCAATGTCTCGGCGATCCGGTCGAAGGTGATGATAGAACCAACCGATCGGCTGTAGCAATGTAGCAGATCGATCGGTTATAACGACAAGGTCGGCCGACCTCAACATTACCCCCGACCGGGCAAGAGTAGTGGCAGAGCGATCGATCGATCGGAAGGGCTGAAATGAGGCATAAAGTGCAATTATTATTGTCGGTCCGTATCTTCCAAGCGTCGTTCAAAATTCTGGGAGACGCGTCCTTTTGACTGCTATGTCGTTGCCACGCGTTGTCACGCGTGACCCTTTATCTGCTTCGTCACTTCGGGTCTTTCACAGCCTTAACATCCCTCCACTCAGATTTGTCCACGTGCTCTGCTCCGGATAGGATTTTCGCCACGTGCTCGATGTCAATTGGTAGTCCCGTTCTGTCGACACTATAAATTTCAGAATTGGTGATTTTTCTTCATTCGTTGTTTTTTTCCAGCCTCCATCCTTTGCATTGTCGTCTTTTACGATTACTATAATGTATCTTTCCACTATTGTCTTCTCCGTCCGAAAAGGCCTTGTCCGTAATTGAGCTGCGGGAGATGATGGCGGAGATGGCTGAGATGTCGGAGAAGATGAAGGACGAGCCGGAGGCCGAGAACAAGTTAATGGAGTTGCGAAGTTCTATTGGGGGGAGAGGATTAATGTAGTCAAGTGGTGGAAAGAGCTAGACCTAGCCGAGGGGCGCTTAGGATTTGCGTATGATTTGTCACTTTCCCTCCTGAGGGATTGCCACGACACTTGCGTCTCCGATGAGTCGGACGGCTCGTTGTTTGAGGATTATGCCGAGCTGTTGCTATCATGAGTATCTTAAATGTTCTTTGTCATGAGTATGCCGATTTATTCTGTCATGAGGACTCGCTGTGGTGAAAATTGTAGGTTGTAAAGAATTTGGCTGTCACAGGACTTGTCAGCACAAATATATCAGAGCCTATAATGGACAAATTATTTGACTTTGCCATGGAGAGGTTCACTGATAATTTTTGCAGTAGGCCGGATAGAAAAGATAGTATTTCTAGAATAAGAAGGCTCATCTGGTCGAGCCTGTGATCAGGACAAACTTGTTGGAAATAGAAATAGTTCTTACCCTTCATTGTTTTCTTAATTTTGTTGGATGAAGTTCATTGTGTGAGAGACTGCTTTTTCGAATAGTACGCTGCGAACCAGTACGTTCGGTCGGGCAAGGTCGGCCTTCTAGGTCTCATCAGGTTCCCATAATAACGCTTTGATAGCTCGACCGATTGATGTCGAGTTCCCGAATTATTGGGTCGATTAAGTGGCGAAAACCAAGCGGTGCCAAGGTTACGTGGCGGCGTCACTGGCTGCGAGAGCTTTCTCTCGGCGACCACAGCCGATTGATATTGAGACCCGAGCTTTGCTCAAGGGTCGAACTATGTCGAACGCATGTCGAGGCCCGAGCTTTGCTCGAGGGCCAAGCTTTGTTGAAAACGTTATGTCGAGACCCAAGCTTTGCTCAAGAGCGAGCTATGTCGAAAATTTGTCGAAAGTTGAATGTCGATGCCCGAGGCCGGGCTCGAGGCACGTAGCCGAGCAATGTCGAGGCACGTGGCCGGGCTAGAGGCATGTAGCCGAGCAATGTCGAGGCACGTGGCCGGGCTCGAGGCACGTAGCCGGGCAATGTCGAGGCACGTAGCTGGGCTCGAGACACGTAGTCGAACAATGTCGAGGAGCTTTGGCCGGGCTCTAGGCACGTAGCCGAGCAATGTCGAGGCACGTAGTCGAGCAATGTCGAGGAGCTTTGGCCGGGCTCTAGGCACGTAGCCGAGCAATGTCGAGGCACGTAGCCGAGCCCGAGACACGTGGCCGAGCAATGTCGAGGTGCTTTGACCGGGCTCTAGGCACGTAGCCGAGTAATGTCGAGGCACGTAGCCGGGCTCGAGGCACGTAGCCGAGCAATGTCGAGGAGCTTTGGCCGGGCTCTAGGCACGTAGCTGAGCAATGTCGAGGCACGTAGTCGGGCTCGAGGCACGTGGCCGAGCAATGTCGAGGCTCTTTGGCCAGGCTCTAGGCACGTAGCCGGGCAATGTCGAGGCACGTGGCAGGGCTCGAGGCGCGTGGTAGAGCAATGTCGAGGAGCTTTGGCGGGCTCTGGAGCGCGTGGCCGAGCAATGTCGAGGCGTGGTCGAGCAATGTCGGCGCTTTGGCGGGCTCTGGGCGCGTGGCCGAGCAATGTCGGCGCTTTGTAACATCCGTTATCGGTGTGTGGGTAGATTGGTAATTTGGATCGGGTTAGGATTTGAGTACAGCAAAGTGTTGCATTGCACATGCATTACAGTTTTGATAGTCATTGATAAATGATTATTGATTGCATAAGTATATATATATGTACATACATGTATGACAATTCCGACTTGATTGTGAAATTGGAAATTGGTTATAATTGGTCCGATGAAATTGGCTTAATTGTGCAATTGGGAATTTATCAAAATTGTACATATGAGAATTGGTTTGTGAAAATTGGATATTTAGTAAGTGTATAATTGGGTTTTGAATATGAAATTGGAATGAAATGGATTATAGAAAGGAAATTGGAAATTGAGTATAGGAATGAGCATTTCTAATTTTGTGAATTTATGAGAATTTTTCAAATTTTAGAGTTTTGGATCGGATAGGAAAATTTGGCTAAGGGACTGATTAATGTGATTCGGGTCCGAGATTGATTGACAAATAATATGAAATAAATTGAATTATGATTTTGGAAATTTTGGTTATGAGTAGCCTTGAAATTGGGAGTAAAATAGAATAAGAATCGGACGTGTTAGACCACAAGAATTGGACATGAAGTGGAGGATCTCATATATATATATATAAGCTTAAGGTAAGCTTATTTCTTCATTTCTCTTAAGCCTTAAATCGACGGTCGTGGGTGTGAGAAATCGTGGATTTGGAGTTGTTTGACAATTTTGACGGATTGATAACTTAATCAAGTAAGTTCATATGTGTTTATGTTGTTTGATCATAGATTTGAGTAAGAAATTGTTTAGAAAGTTGGAAAATGTCGATGATAGGGTTTCGTGGGTTTTGATTTGGGTTTTTGATGGAAAATGATTTAAATGATGATCTGAGGTTAGAAATGAGTAGTATGTAGTGAATTAAGTTGATTGGGCGTTTTAGACCAAAAGCGGATTTGATTAGTCGAAAATCTGGAAAATCTGGGTTTTAGGCGTGTCGTCGTTGCCTTGTGGCTATATGAAGAACACGCCGGGCGGCAGATCGCCAAAGACGCCTGCGACGACGCGTGGAAGGCGCTTGTGACGAGGAAAAAAGCGTCGCGTCATGACGTCTGTGAGCGTCTGCCATGACGAACAACGCGATTCGCCGCGACAAGACGAAGCGATCTTGCCAATGCTTAACGCGACGAAAATGGAAGCTTCATTCATGGCGAGGAGGCCTTGGCCATGGCGGGATGCTTTCGAAAATGAATTTGAGTTTTGAGAAATTAATGATTCAATTGAATATGTATTGATTTCAAATTAGAGATTATGAAATTGGGAATTGAATTTCAATTTGAGAGATTTGAGTTTGGAAATTTATGAATAGCAAAGGAATAGTGAATTAAATTCGATTTCTTGATAATCCTATGAATTGAATTTTTTAGAATAGAAAATTGCAATTCAGAAGAAACTATTAAAGGATTATAAGGTGATTATTACAAGTAATGGGTTTAAGGTTGATTTCAAATAATTGGTTTCCTAGAAATTAATTGGAATTTGGAGACTACGAATATTGAGCTGGTAAGAATGGAAATTGAATTTGAATCGAGATGATTATCGGGATCGAATGACAAATGATTAGTGAATATGATTTTAATTGAAATGTGATTATAGACTATGGAAATTGGTAAATTGGTTTATTATAATTGAAAGTGTTATGGATTAGTAAGAGAGTGATCAAATTGAGGAATTCGGAATTGGATTGGGAATGTCATAACATGTATAGTATTTATCGTATTTGTTAAATATGTATTATTGAATTGATATTGGCCAAAATGGTAATGTGAATTATTTGAATTGACATAGAGGTTCCAATGGATCGACACTCCACAGACGATATTGGGACTTCCAGTCATAGCTTCGGAAGTGCGGTGAGTAACCTAGTTGGTTTCTCAACCTTATGTGTTTATTAATTATATGCATTGATTGCCATGAGGAAGCGAGGATGGATATATGTGATTGAGTGATTTGATTGATTTGAACCATGGGTGTTGAAATATTGGATTGTGATATTGAAGTGCAAATGTGAATAAGTATGTGTAAATGCATGAGTAAATTGGATTGTAAATGTGTTAATGAAATGAAATGTAAATGCATAGGAATGAAATCTGGACTAAAAGTCCGAGGACATTGGAAATGATCGGAAATAGTAATTAATTGAAATTGGAAATAGAAATGCAATAATTGGAAATTGGAAAGTGACATGTGCATTCATGCATAGTAAATGATCGAGATAATAGTAGTTGTGACCAGTGGTACCAGCGTATGCGAGCCACGAGCTCGATACCTTTATGCCGTCCTTTGGGCTTTCAGGGCACATCATGCCCAATGTATATGATAGAGCTTTAAGCTCAGCATGCGAGACCTCGGGTCCAACGACCGATAGAGCCTCGGGCTCACCGAGGCATATCAAGCCCAACGATTTGAGCCACCGCTCAGCGTAAATGATCGGTAGCGGTCCACAATAACGAAACGAAAATTGAAAGTGTCTCATGGGCATTGCATATGTATATGATTGTTGAAAATGTAAATTGGTGTGAATGGTGTGAAATGTGAATAAGAAAATTGCATGTGATATTCTTGTAAGTGCTCTTGTATGTTATGCGTATATGATTGTGAATGCATGAGTTGGGTGAACCATCGATGATGGTTTCTCACCGAGTTCATGAAACTCACCCACATTGCATATATTTTTCAGAAGTGAAGAGTACCCGTTAGACACACGGGAGTATGTCTACCGCTAACAAGGCGAGTATCGGGTCGGGATCGATGTCGTCACATCTGCATTAGAGTAGTGAATTATTTCATGGGCCCTTTTGATTTATGTGTACTTGTATGGTATAATGAAATTGGTTTATAATTGAAATTGTTTTGTAATTGCAAATGTTTTGTTATAATTGGGCCAAATCATTATTGTTTTGCACACTCAATTGTTTTAAGAAAAGAAAAATGTCATATCGAGTTTTAAAAAGTAGTGATCGTTTACAATGCGCCACCATCGCGAGTCACGGGCTCGGATATCACCGTCGATATCGGGTTGGTCTCGTCGGGTGTCAAGTGCTGCTTCTGACTTTAAGACTCTGAGCACATAGCGAAACAATGTCGGCGCTTTGGCGGGAGCTCTGAGCACGTGGAAGCAATGTCGAGGAGCTTTGGCGGGCTCTGAGCACGTGGCAGAGCAATGTCGAGGCGGCGAAGTGTTAGGGCGATGTCGAGGCACAATACTAATTTGTAGAAACAAAATTCAAGCTCATCAATTTTAATCCGGTGGCAAAATCAAAGTCCTTGAAGGAGCAATTGCGGACACAATGCACATAGATTAATCTTAGAAGGTCGCAAGCGCAAATCAAATATCAAAACTTCGCCTTTGGGCGGTTTTATGATTATCCAATAAATCAAGAGCAAATGATGAGTTATAGTCTCGGTTAGTACTCGAACCACGAGGCTCTTATCGGAGGAACCAGGGGCCACCAACTCATATTTGAAGCTAAGAAGCATGTTGTTACGAGAAGAAAAATCAACTCGAAAGTAATGCCATGCAATCAAAGCTTGAAACTCCCATATTACAAGCGATCGAGATGATTTCATGCCCACTTCATCAAAGAATGAATATAAGCTTCCAAAATAAGAGAACACCATCAAGCTATGTTTCAAATCCATTTTAAAATTTGCACAACAATGAAAGATGGATAAAATGAACACTAGTAAAAGGATAACAATGGCAAAGGTCGATGAGTTGAGTGTACAGTTTAATCACTTAATGCGGCATTATCCGGAAAAATGCTCAACTGCGAGATGAAGACACAGTTAAACAAGATGATCAAATGAAATGAAACAAAGTCCAGCGAAGTTGATCAAATACAAGGAAAACATATTAAAGGCAGACAAATCCCGAAAGAAAACCTTTTAATTGACCACATTTATCTAACTGGGTAAACACAAACAAGCATAACATAAACATAATAGAGGGAGGGAGAAGACCAAATAAATAACAAAAAAGTTGCTCATTTTGTGAGGTAGCACAACCTCTTCGAGTGAGAAGAACGAAATAAAAAAAAACAAATAAAGAAAATCACATATTGCATCAAGAATCAACCAAAAGAGGATGACTTGTGAAACCAAGTAGAGATGAGAGGGCCGCATGACCTTAAAGGATGGGACAATTAAGTCGTTTCTTGATGTGTCTCTTGTAAGACAGATTGAATGTAAATAATCAAAACCAGACGGACGGAGGCAATCTTTGCATCGATTGAGAAAGAGATCATAGGGTAACTATGAAATCGGTAGGGATGTGACAATTTGCATGATTTCTATTGTTAGTCGTTCTTGTAAAAAGCAGATCAAGCTGCGTCTCGGATATAATGAGAAGCCGGAAGGACAAAAAAAGGCGATTATCCATCACCCATCGCAGTTCCTCTAAAATCCTCTCCAATAATCAACCAAAAGTCAAATAGCCAACAATCACTCTCTTCTAAACTCAACATCCAACAACGTCCCTACTTGTTTGTCCAGGAAGAAGCATTTGCTTCCATAACAGAATAACTTCCAAATAGCTCTAATGACTGTCTCGTTATCAAAGCAAGAATAAGGAAAGTTCTTGCCATCTCTAAATATGGTTTTCCATATCTGAAATTTGTAAGAAACAATAACCCAAAATTCTTCAATAGCTCACTGTAAATCCATTGTGAGACGTGAGAATGTATACACCGAAAGAGATGCAGATAGTCACCAAATAGACGAAAAACAAATAGTCTTGTTCGTGTTCGCCTAGAAAAATTAGGGTTAGAAAATTAGGGATTTCAGCAATGCATAACATCACAAAACATACATAGAGATACACTGAATTTTCATTACGGTATTCCAAAAGCAGAACTCATATGTAAGTAGATTTAAAACGGTAAGGATTTCGGCTGAAAACCACAAGCATTAGTCGAGAACAATAGCTTTGAGGAAACAATTTCCAAAATTGTTAAACAAAATAGTCAGAATTGGCCGCCGCCGATTGACTTATCTGAGGTGGTTCTAAACGTGGTGCCCTGACGCCGGGCCCCACGGTGGGCGCCAATTGGTTCTGCCAGATTTTGGCTGAACTGAACATCGTTATTTTGATCCATGATTTCGAGTAACTTTGGCTAGAGAGTACCTGCAAAACAGATAAAGGCACGCCGGGGGTTGGTCCCCAGCCCGCCACTCCGACGCTCAAGTTAGTATTTTTGTAAAGGATGCAGCCGCTTAGAGCCAAAAGAACTAGGGTTTGTGTCGCGTACCTCTTATCATGGTAGAATAGTACCTTATATACGACGTGGATGTTAGGTTTAGGTCGTTATGTAGGTCTTTGTGTTAGCATGGGAGACTAACTACTGTGAATAGGCCATGGATGCATAGATTGAATATCTTGGGCCTGGGCCTAGCACAGCCGACCCGACCACTATATATATATATATTAATTGTATATCATGTAATAACCTTATGAGCTCAAAATTTGTTATCACTTCTAAATACATTTTTAATCAATCTCCTTTATTTATTATAATAACATAGAATCAAAGCAGTTTTTATTATATACATATCATAACTAAACCCATCAATACTCACTTATGCAAATATAATTGAACAACATAGATCAAGCATGGATGTTTAGCATAGAAATTATATGTAATGTGATCTTAACATGCCTACTTCCAACTGATCCAAATTCCTTATTCCTTAATGAGATAAACCAAATAGACTATAAGGTTCAAATAAATCATAAGAGTCTATATAACTAAAAATCATTTAAAATAACAAACTCCCACTAAAATGACATACCTTCAATAGACACAACACCCATATGAGCCACATGCTCATGAAATACCTTGGGTGGTAATCCCTTAGTGAGCGGATTTGCAATTGTGGAGTTTGTCCCAATATATTCAATAGATATTTGACCATCTTGAACTCTTTCTTTGACAACTAGGAACTTGAGGTCTATATGCTTTGACTTTGTTAAGCTCCTATTGTTGTTGGATTATAATACTGCTGACTTAATGTCATAAAATAACTTTGGCGGTCTTTCATTACCATCTACAATGTGTAGCCCATTGATAAAATTTTGCAGCCATATTTCATGATTGGATGCCTCATAACATACTATAAACTCCACAGCTATATTGGAAGAAGCTGTGAGTGTCAATACCCAATGATCTCTAGTTGATTCGACTTCCTATATGTGAGCATGTAATCTTTTGTTCTCTGCAAGTACCGCATAACTTGATTGGCTGCTCTCCCATGATCCATTACAGGATTGCTTAAATATCTGCCCGGCATTCCAACGATATGCGCAATATCTAGATGTGTACATATTTGAGCATATATTAGACTCCCTACTACTGAAACATAAGGAGTCTTTTGCATTTCTTTAGTTTCAAATTCATTTTTAGGGCATTGGTTGAGACTAAACTTATCTTATAACATCCCGTCCCCATATTAAGGGTTGTGACCTGAAATTTCAATACATGCGAGCTCAAAGAGAAGTTGAGATTAAGGAATGCATCTTCCTTACTCATGCATCATGTTAACATATATTCACGTAAATACGTAATGTTTCGGATAAAAAAAATGTACATGCATTCATTGACAATTTTCGGGTATAATTGATATTAAATGTGTTTTTATTGAAAATAAGGAGTAGAAGGAGTAGAAAGAGTGATCTTGGTATGAGTCGTGATGAGGAAAGATTTATAAACAAGATTGGTAGTGATCTGGAAAATATTCATTGAATATGCTTAAGTCATTTAGCCACAACGTTTTCTCTAGTAATTCAAACGAGATGATTCTTAATTTGGATTAAACTAGAGATATATGGCTACATTTTGTATGAAGACATCGAATTTCATTTCTGTGTCTAAGAGTCTCAAATATTGTCATGAAGTGAAGAATTGGGTGCAGTGTTGGTGTATCAACGAAAAATTTGTCTTCAGACTTTCGGGGCAAATATGGACTTAATCTAGATTGATTTTGACAAAGTTCCTTCTTGCAAGTTGTAGATCTTTTTTTTATCTTTCCAACGGTATAATGTTTGTAAATTTTGGACATCTGAGTCAAAAGTTATGCATCTTATAAGTGGAGATGTTCCAGACGCAAAAAGCGAGCAGAGAAAAAGAGGCAGAGCCTTGAAAAGCGAGCATTTGAAAAGCGAGCGAAAGAAAATGAGACGATACAAAAGTTAGACGATAGAATTGGCCTTTGAGGTCTTCATAGAAGTTGTAGATATTGAAATCTTCTTTCCAATGGTCCAAAAACGAAGTTAATTGGACATCTGTAGCAAACATTATAGCATTCGTACTGAGATATGTACAGACCCAAAAACAGACAGCAGCCTTGAAGCGCGGCATAAAAAGCATAAAAGAAAAGTGAGACCATACAGAAGTTAGACGATAGAATTGGCCTTTGAGGTCTTCATAGTAGTTGTATATATTGAATTCTTATTTCCAATGGTCCATAAACAAAGTCAATTGGACATCTGTAGCAAAAGTTATAGCATTCACACTGAGATATGTATAGAAGCAAAAAGACAGACGCAGAAAAGCAGATGAAAGAAAAGTGAGACGATACAGATGTTAGACGATAGAATTGGCCTTTGAGGTCTTCATAGAAGTTTTATATCTTGAAGTCATCTTTACAATGATATAAAAAATAAGTCAATTGGACATCTGTAGCAAAAGTTATAGTATTCGCACTGAGATATGTACATACGTAAAAAGACAGACGCAGAAAAGCAGACGAAAGAAAAGTGAGACGATACAGACATTAGACGATAGAATTGGCCTTTGAGGTCTACATAGAAGTTGTAGATCTTGAAGTCTTCTTTCCAATGGTCCAAAACTAAGCTAATCAGACATCTATAGAAAAAGTTATAACATTCGTACTGAGACATGTACATTTCATGTGAGGGCAGAAACATGTTGGAGTCTTTTGGCCATAACTTCTTCTTTGGACTTCCAAATGACTTGATTCTTGAACCATTGGATTCATAAGACGTTTCCCTACCTCTCCACCAAGAATCATAGTCAGATGAAACTAATGGAGAAAGATTTAGTGAAAAGAGTGAGATGGGTACAGTGAGTATGCTCTTAAAGGATATGAATTGGTGTTATCCCACTGAACATATTTCAGTGTTTTAATGATATCTTGACTTGTAGAAGTCAAAATGAGATGATTTCTAATTCGTGGTGAACTAGAGACATGGAGCTACAAATGGTATGAAGGACTTGGAATCTGATTCAGTCTCTAGGATGTCTAAAATTCTTATGGAAGTTATGCATAGTGTACTGTTATGGACAAGAACAATCCAAAATGTTTAAAGTGTAACTTCTAAATCACTGAACCAGATTGAATGTTTTTAGTGATATTAGACCCGTAAGACAATAGAGAAGAGTCTTCTAGAAGAAAGTGATGTGTATGAATGGTCAATGATATTTCTGGCAAGACACTTAAGTTTAAAAGAACATAAGCCTATAAGGAAGGATAAAATGGACTTTTTGGACTTATTAAGGGCATAAATGGAAAAAGAAGTATGGTCTGGCTTATAAATTAAGGGGAGAACGAAAATGGAAAGAAAAAAAAGAAATGTCTTGAAGAAGAAAGAGAAATACGAAGGGAAGAAGAAAGAAAGAGAGAGAAAGAAGAGAGAACAAGCTAGGGTTTTAATTTTCTTAGCCTTTAAGAGAGATTTTAAAGTTGTTCAAGAAGAGAATAAGGAAGAGGAAGATAAGAGCTTCCATTTGAGCTAAAGATCTCCTTTTGGTGATGAGTCAAGGTTGTGCAGGTCAAGTGTCCACATTCTAACGTTCCAGAATTGGGAAGCAAATGCTATTTTGGAGCGTACTGTGAGTAGACCTAGATGGTCTTACCTTATTGTTGTTTGTTTATGTTATAAATTGAATGATTATGACTAATGATGAATGTGTCTTAATTGTTGAAATTTGGACAATGAAGGTCCAAAGAAGGTGTTATATGAATGAGATATTGAAGTGCTAATTGTATGTGAATGTGATTGTTAAATGTGCATTTGTATTTGGATATGAACGAAAATTGTGAATGTGCATATGAATGCAAAAGTATGCTTAGCATCTGTGCTGAATGCTGGACTAAGGTCCGATGATGAATGTGATCAAAATGTGAATGTGCGACATTCATTACATGAATGCATGTAAGATAAAAGAAGTTATGACCGGAGTAGCCAGGACAAAGAGCTTAAAGCTCGGAATGTAACATCCCGTCACCGATGGGATGTGTACAGTTCATTACATTCGTATTTGTACATGTGCATGCATTATAGTATATTGTATAATTGGCCTTTGTACGTACATGCATGTATGACATATTTCCGATTTGATTTGGAAATTTATTTGGGTTAATTGATCTGTGAGAAATTTAATTGGTATAAGAAATGAGAAATTGGAGATTGTAAAATGAAATCTGGAAATGATTAGGGCAAGTATGATAATTAGGTCAAATTAGGTTCGAGAATTTGATTTGAGTTAGAAATGAGATTTGGGAAGTTGAATTGTGAAATTGGAGTATATCTAATGAGTTTTCTATTTTGTGGATTTATAGGAATTTTTCTCGGAATTTTGAACAATAGGCGATGGAAAATTTGATAAATGGTAGTTGATTGAATATCCGGTTCAAATTGATTATCCTATAGCACGGACAGGTTAGAAATTTGATTTGAGGAATTATGGTTTAGCCATTAGAAATTTAGTTAAAATTAAGGATTGAGATCGGAAATTGAATTAGGTCGGAAATGTCATAATTTGCATAGTATGTACATGATTTGATTCATATGCATAATTAAGCATCGAATTGGTACCGATAATAGTGTTATGTATATTTTGATTGATATAAGCGGCTCAGCGGATCGCCGATCGTCGACATAAGCGAGACTTCCGGCGATAGCTTCGGAAGTTTTGAGGTGAGTAACTAGTTGGTTTCTCGATCTCTAATGTGCTATATGCCTTGTATGTGAATTATTTGTGATTACGATTAAATGATTTGCATGAGATATATCGGTATAAATTGTGAAAGCATCTAGGCATGATTAGAAATCGATGGCAGCGATTGTGGTGGGCACATTACGATCGAGTGGAGCTACAAGCTCATCAATTGTGATAAGTGAAAAGGGATTAGTGAATACCCGAGGCTCTCCTATCCCTAGTGCGTGTGGGGTGTAGTGTATACCCGGAGGGCTCTCCTACCTGAAAGCGATTACGTGTGATGTGCCCGAAATGGGATAACTCGGCCTTGATCCACACACTAATAATAAATGGAAATCATTGTGCATCGATGCGTGTTCATGCTATGAATGTGCTATGGACTAGCCGCCAATGTGTGATTTTGATGTTGTGAATTTACGAGTTATGATATGTGTTGCTTTATGCATGATTGTGCGTAATGCATGAATTGGGTAAACCATCGATGATGGTTACTCATTGAGTTTCTGAAACTCACCCAAATTGTGACTATTTTTGGAGACGGTAGTGTGACTCTAGCTCGGATTTGAGACTTTTCTGCTTTGTGTGTGCGTGAGAGGAGCATGGCCCACATCGGTCATTTGGGGATCCTTTGGGATATTTTGAGGATGACCTAGATAGGAGCTTCTTGTTTATTTTAGACATATGTAGTTGTAAATTATGACCGGATATTGTATTTAGGATTTATGAATGCAATGAGAAGTACTCTTTGGTTTTGAAATTTAGTGATTGTGATCTTCTTGCTTTGATTATATTGATGCCATGAGGTTTTAATAGAATCGATTGTTTGGTAGTGCACCCTTATCGTAAGGTGTGTATCGGTGCGACCTACTGGCGTGTCGGTGTATGCTCTCTGATGAGGCGCTACGATGATGATATCGAGCATGGTTTGGCATCTTTTGGGCATAGTATGTTTTAGGCTTGAATTTTGTAAGGAAGCAAGAAATTGATCGAATTGTGATTTTATTGTAGGTCATCCGTCTTTGGTGATCGGTCGATCCTCGGTGACCAGGATCGATGGGAGCTAGTAGAGAGTCCTCTGTGCCTATGTATGAGGAGCGACCTCGAGAGTTCCCATGAGATGGGAGCAGAGGTATGATCGCTGCGTGGCGAAATTTGTCATTCTGGCGATCTGAGACCTGCTTGAGGTGAGGTTGGTTAGAGAGGACCGGCGGGTCTGGACGGATGGATTGTGATCTTTGAGGAGAAGTTCGATTCTGTTGTCTCTTTGCTTGAGGTCCGGCGTATCGATGGTGGAAGGCTGTTAGGGAGTTCCACGGACCTTGTGTTTGACTTGGCGGATTTCTGAGAGCTTTCGAGATAATTATAAACCTAAGGTTTATATGGAGATGAAGATCAGGAGTTTGGATTTGAGGCGAGGGTCTATGGCGATGGCCGATTATGAGGTCCGGTTTAATGAGTTGTCGGCATATCGTCTGTTTTGATTTCTTGAGGCGGATCGGTCTTGGAGATTTGAGGAGGCTGAATCTGGATATTCGTGCAGAGTTAGCCGGTCGGATATGGGCACCTTTGTGGGTGAGTCATTGCGGTCGGGATCGGCGACTTTTGAGGCGAGGCGAGTTGAGGTTGGTCGGGGATCTCGGAGTAAGAGATCCGGTGATAACGAGTAGCTCGGGAGGAGCTTTAGCGACGTCGAGGCGAGCTCAGATTTTGGGAGGTCAGGCGATCTGGTTCGATTGAGAGGCGATTTAGGCGGTCGGGTAGCGATGGCGGTGGTGAGGCTCGGCGACTTCCTCCTCTGTGTGAGTTTTGTGAGAGGAGGCATAGTGGGGAGTGTTGGAGGTTCCTTGGAGCTTGTTTGAGATGTGGCTCGATGGAGCATCAGATTCGACATTGTCCGAGATTGTGGGAGCTCGATCGCTTGAGTGGGAGAGCTGGTAGTAGCACTGTTGTCTGTGAGCCGAGTAGTGGACTGGATTGAGGCGAGGCGAGCTTCGGAGTGGGCTGGAGATTCTTTATGGGGTCGGAGAGTCGGGGTAGTCATTGCGGTCTCGAGCGTGGTCTACGCCATGACCAGGCGAGGCCAGGACTCTCGGATGTGGTCGCAGGTTTATACGCTTTCGATTTTGAGGTGTATGCATTGATAGATCCGGGGTCCACGTTCATTTATTGCACGTTTGTGGCATGTAGATTGCATGTGCATAGAGATGCTTCATTATGGGTTGCGGTGAGTACACCTTTGGATAGTACCCTTTGCTTTAGGCGAGATCTGTAGGGATGCCGATTCTAGTAGATTCGGTGATATTGAGTGCAGATTTGATTGTGTTGCCTCTTGAGAGATTGAGGTGATTTTGGGGATGGGTGGCTCACTTGCCCGTAGGCGATTATAGATTTCTATACTAAGGAGGTTGTATTAGAGTCTCTGGTCACCGAGGGCTATTTTTCGAGGTGTTAGTCGGCGATGCCGGCCGGGATGATTCGTTTGTGAGTGCTTTGAGATTGATCTTGAGGTGGTGTGAGGCTTATTTGGCGCATGTGGTAGACTCTGAGTGCGGCAGAGGTTGCAGGATGTCCTGTGATCTGGGAGTTCCTGATGTGTTTCCCGAGGAGTTCTGGGTTTGCTTGCGGATCGGGAGGCGAGTTCGAGATTGACCTCGTTCAGTGCAGCTCTATGTCGATACCTCCGTATAGGATGGCACGGTGGGCGAGGGAGCAAAAGGCGACTTGGAGTTATTGGATAAGGGGTTCATCGGTAGGAGTGTGTCGCCGTGGGGAGCTCGGTATTGTTTGTGAAGAAGAAGGGCGGGACTATGAGGCTTTGCATCGATTATAAGCGACAATCGGGTTCTTGTCAAGAATAAGTACCTTGCCTAGGATCGATGATCTATTTGATCGATTCAGAGGAGCTCGGTGTTTACCAAATTGGATTTGAGTGCAGTTCTATCGGTTGAGGATCGCAGAGGCGATGTGCCTAAGAGTGCTTTTAGGGCGGTATGGACATTATGAGTTTTAGTGATGCCGTTGGGTTGACTAATGCCCGCGACCTTCGTGGTCTTGATGAATAGGGTCTTTCAGCCATACCGGATCGGTTTGTGATCGTATTCATTGATGATATCTTGGTATATTCGAGGTCTAGACAGAGCATCTGAGCATCGAGAGTTGTCTTTGCAGTTATGAGAGCGAGGCATCAGTATGCCAAATTCACTAAGTGTGAATTTTGGTTTGGATGAGTGGTGTTTCTAGGCCACATTGTATGCAGTGAGGGTATCGGGTGGATCCTCACAAAATTGAGGCGGTGAGGAGTTGGGAGATTAGAGGCGATGTGCGAGTTGAGGTTTCCTCGGTTGGCGAGGATATTACGGAGGTTTGTCGAGGGTTTTCTGTGATCTCCGCCTTTGTGACAAGACTTACGAGGAAGAGTGTGGCCTTGAGATGGACGAGATGAGTGTCGGAGGAGTTTCGATGAGTTGATACATCGGTTGACTACTGGCGGCGGTGTTAGCCTTGCCATCTGGATCGGAGGTTTGAGGTTTATAGTGATGCTTGCACTAGGTTTAGGTACGTGTCTTGATGCGGCATGGGAGAGTCATAAGCGTATGGATCGAGGACGGTTGAGAGCCCATGAGGTAATTATCCTGCATGACTTGGAGTTAGCGGCGATAGTGTTTGCTTTGAAGATCTGGAGACATTATCGTATGGGGAGACTTTCGGATCTTCACGGATCATAAAACTGAGTATTTGTTGAGTCGTGGGAGCTGAATCGAGGAAGAGGAGATGGTTAGAGCTGCTTAAGGATTCTGTTGCCTTGCTCGAGTACCACCTAGGAAGGCCAATGTGGTGGTGATGCATTGAGTAGGAGATCGCATGGTAGTCTGACTCGATTCGGTGTCGAGGTTGCTGCTTAGTTCGATTAAGAGCACTTAATGTGCGATAGATTTAGTCGGGATGGAGTTACGATTGCGACTCTGAGGTGAGGCCGATGTGCATGAGCGGATTAGGAGAGTGCGGGATCGGGATCGATATTGGTTAGATTGATTGATGATCGGATCGGGATGGCGATCTGAGTTTGGTGAGGATGACACTTTGTGGATGGGCGGAGGTTGTGTGTTCCCGATGTAGATGATCGGCGTGAGATTTTGGAGGAGGCTCATTTGGCGCTTATGCCATGCATCCAGGAGTCACCAAGATGTATCATACTCTTAAGTTGCATTTTGGTGGCGAGCATGAAGAGGCATGTGATGGAGTATGTTTCTCGGTGTTTGGCGTGCCCGGAGTTAAGTGAGCACGAGGCCCGATTAGGAGCTGCATTCGTTGCCCATTCAGTGGAAATGGGAGCGTATTCGATGGATTTTATCATGGGGTTGCCGGGGCGCCGAGACAGTGATGCTATCTGGTCATAGTGGACCGATTATTCATCGGCTCACTTCTTGCCCGATGAGGAGAGCAATACCCTCGATCGGTTGGCCTAGAAGTATGTGATGAGATAGTTATTTGCATGGGGTCCCGATTTCGATAGTGTCGATAGGGATCGGGTTTACTTCTAGATTACGGAGGAGTCTGCGATCGGTATAGATGCAGTTAAACTTGATCTGCGTTTCATCCTCGAGACGGATGGGCGAGTGAGAGGACTATTCAGATTGTTGAGGATATGTTGAGAGCTTGTGTGTTGGAGTTCAGAGTGCATGGGATCGATGTTGCCTCTGGTAGAGTTTGCATACAATAATCGATGCGAGTAGCATTGGTATGGCACCTTACGAGGCATTATATGGACGTCGTGTAGATCCCTCTTCTTTGGGATGAAGAGGGTATGAGGATGTTAGAGGTCCGGCTGATCCGGACACGATTGGTAAGGTCGGTGATTGGAATCGCATTAAAGCGGCTCGAGGCGAGCGAAGAGTTATGTGGATCGACATCGGCGAGAGATGAAGTATCTTTGTGGGAGATAGAGTGTTCTTAGAGTGTCTCCGTGGAGAGGTTCTCGATTTGGTCATAAGGGCAAGTTGAGTCCTCGGTATATCGGTCCGTATGAGATTATCGAGAGGATAGGACCGTTGGCCTCTGAGTTGGCGTTAAGTGAGATGTCTCGATTCGTGATGTGTTCCATGTGAGCATGCTCGGAGATATCGATCGGACCCGACTCATGTGATTGACTCGGGAGATAGAGATTGCCGATGACTTGAGTTATATTGAGGAGCGGTGCAGTTATTGGATCATGGTCAAGCGGTTGAGGTCGGGTTATTCCATTGGTGAAAGTCCTTTGGAAGAACCATTCATCCGAGGAGGCGACTTGGGAAACTGAGGAGCACATGAGGAGGCAGTACCCTCATCTGTTTGATCAGTCAGGTAAGAAAATTTCGGGACGAAATTTTTATTAGGAGGGGAGAATTGTAACATCCCGTCACCGATGGGATGTGTACAGTTCATTACATTCGTATTTGTACATGTGCATGCATTATAGTATATTGTATAATTGGCCTTTGTACGTACATGCATGTATGACATATTTCCGATTTGATTTGGAAATTTATTTGGGTTAATTGATCTGTGAGAAATTTAATTGGTATAAGAAATGAGAAATTGGAGATTGTAAAATGAAATCTGGAAATGATTAGGGCAAGTATGATAATTAGGTCAAATTAGGTTCGAGAATTTGATTTGAGTTAGAAATGAGATTTGGGAAGTTGAATTGTGAAATTGGAGTATATGCTAATGAGTTTTCTATTTTTGTGGATTTATAGGAATTTTTCTGGAATTTTCGGAGCAATAGGCCCGGACTGGAAAATTTGATAAATGACTGGTTGATTGAATATCCGGTTCCGAAATTGATTATCCTATGGCACGGACAGGTTAGAAATTTGATTTGAGGAATTATGGTTTAGCCATTAGAAATTTAGTTCGGGAATTAAGGATTGAGATAAGGAAATTCGGAATTAGGTCGGAAATGTCATAATTTGCATAGTATGTACATGATTTGATTCATATGCATAATTAAGCATCGGAATTGGTACGATAATAATGTTATGTATATTTTGATTGATATAAGCGGCTCAGCGGATCGCGATCGTCGACATAAGCGAGACTTCCGGCGATAGCTTCGGAAGTTACGAGGTGAGTAACCTAGTTGGTTTCTCGATCTCTAATGTGCTATGTGCCTTGTATGTGAATTATTTGTGATTACGATTAAATGATTTGCATGAGATATATCGGTATAAATTGTGAAAGCATCTTAGGCATGATTAGAAATCGATGGCAGCAGTTGTGGTGGAGCACATTACGATCACGAGTGGAGCTACAAGCTCATCAATTGTGATAAGTGAAAAGGTTAGTGAATACCGGAGGGCTCTCCTATCCCTAGTCTTGGCGTGGGCTGTAGTGTATACCCGAGGGCTCTCCTACCCCAGCGATTACGTGTGATGTGCCCGAAATGGGATAACTCGGCCTTGATCCAACACTAATAATGAGCTGGAAATCATTGTGCATCGATGCGTGTTCATGCTATGAATGTGCTATGGACTAACGCCAATGTGTGATTTTGATGTTGTGAATTTACGAGTTATGATATGTGTTGCTTTATGCATTGTGTGCGTAATGCATGAATTGGGTAAACCATCGATGATGGTTACTCATTGAGTTTATAAACTCACCCAAATTGCGACTATTTTTCGGACGGTGGTGTGTGACTCTAGCTCGGTTTTGAGACTTTTCTGCTTTGTGTGTGCGCAAGAGGAGCATGGCCCACGAATTCGGTCAGTTTGGGGATCCTTTGGGATATTTTGGGGATGACCTAGATAGGAGCTTCTTGTTTATTTTAGACATATGTAGTTGTAAATTATGACCGATATTGTATTTAGGATTTATGAATGCAATGAGAAGTACTCTTTGGTTTTGAAATTTAGTGATTGTGATCTTCTTGCTTTGATTATATTGATGCCATGAGGTTTTAATAGAATCGATTGTTTGTATAGTGCACCCTCATCGTAAGGTGTGTATCGGTACGACCTACGGGCATATCGGTGTATGCTCTACGGTAAGGGGGCGCTACACGGAATGTGAATAGAGCCTCGGGCTCGAGTGCGACTATCCCCGATATCCACTAAGGGATATGGGATGTATACGAAAAAGCTCAACATCCATGAAGGGATGAGCTGAAAAAAGGCACTTGATCATAACAACAATAATAAATGAAAATGAGTCTCATGTGCATTGCATATGCATAATGAAAAATGTGATTTTTGATACAAAGTATGATTGATTGAATGTACTGAATGTGAAATAATGTGATATGTGAATGATTTGTTATGTGATTGAGTGAGCCATCAATGATGGTCACTCACTGAGTTCGCAAAACTCACCCAAAAATTGCAAATATTTTTCAGATTGAAAGAATACCCGTTAGGCCAGCGTGAGTATACCTGCAACATTCAAGTGAAGGATAGAGGTCGGGATCAGTTCGCGTCTGCATTGCATGTCTATATTTTGTATTAAATTGTTTATTCCGCAATTTCCGTATGAATTGTAATTTGAAATGATTTTAGTGTTTGTATTTGTGAAAGGGCTAAATGGTCATATGGGAATTTTGTAAATGACATTATATGATAGAAAAGGGCTTATGTCCTATTTGATTATTGACTTTCGTATGTGTGTTTGTAAAAAGGAAAAAAAATATATACCGAATTTTGATTGATCGAGTGCTTAGCACACCATCCTCGCGGGGCGCGGTCTCGGATATCACCATCGATTTCAGGTCCGGGTCTTACGAGAGTGGGGTGCTACATTTATCTCCCCTAGCAATAAGGGTGTCATCTGGTTGACAATCCTGCATGCCAAACCTTTTAAGAATTTTCTCAATATAGCTATTTTGTGATAACCCAAGTATAGCTTGAGAGCGATCTCAGTGTATTTGTATCCCTAATATAAAAGAGGCATCACCAAAATCTTTCATTTCAAATTTCTTTGTCAGAAAGCTTTTGGTTTTATGCAATAATCCTATATCATTGCTGGCAAGCACTATGTCATCGTCATATAAAACCAAAAAATAAACTTGTTCCCACTGAACTTGTAATATATACAATCATCAACTGCATTCATTTCAAAACTAAATGAAAGAGCAACTTTATAAAATTTGTAATACCATTGACGGGAAGCTTGCTTAAGCTCATAGATGGATTTCTTCAATTTGCAAACGATTTGCTTTGGGTATCTTGACATAAAGTTTTCTGGTTGAATTATATAAATTGTCTCATCAATGTCACCATTAAGAAACACAGTCTTTACATCCATCTGATGCAACTCAAGATTGAAATGTGCCACAAGTTTCATTATAGTTCTAAAAGAGTCATTCGATGAAACCAAAGAGAATGTCTCTTTATAATCAGTGTCTTCTTTCTGTGTAAAGCCTTTGGCAACTAAACGAGCCTTATATCTCTCTACATTGCCCTTCGAATCCCTCTTGGATTTAAATGTCCATTTGCAACCTATGGGTTTCGCATCTTCAAGCAATAAGACAAGATCCCAAACATCATTGTCTTTCATGGACTTTATCTCCTCATTCGTGGCATCAATCTACTTTTGAGAGTTAGAACTTTGTATGGCCTGATGGAAGTTGATTAGATCATCTTCCACAACGCCAACGTCAACCTCATGTTTTTGGAGATATATGATGTAATCATCTGGAATCGCACTTCTCCTTTCTCTAGTGGATCTCTTTAATAACACTAGTTTTTGAGGTTGGCGAGTTTGTTCTTTTGGAATAATTTATGTAATCTAAACAGAGAGTTCTTCAACATTGTCTTGTTGTTCTGGATTTGTTACTTAGACAATGTCAAGAATAAAACTCATATCATTATCAACAATAACTAGAGGAATATTAACATATTCCTTTTCAAAGATAATGTCTCTCACTTTATCTCCCTTCCCAAACTCTACATCCTCAAAGAATTGGGTATTTCCAGTCTCAAAATTTAACTTTACAATGGGATCATATTGTAACTATTAGACCTTTCGGAGTATTCAACAAAATAACAACTAACAGTTCTGGATTTCAATTACTTTTCATTTAGCTTATATAGCCTTGTCTCAGCTGGATAACCCCAAATGTGCAAGTGATTCAAACTAGGCCTTTTTCCAGTCCAAACTTCATAAGGGTTTTTGGTAGTTGCTTTAGTTAGAACCCTATTGAGTATGTAAGCTACAGTTTTTAATGCTTCTCCCCAAAGAGATTATAGTAAAGTAGAATGGCTAATCATACTCCTTACCATATCCTTCAGTGTTCTGTTTTACCTTTCAACAACACCATTCATACCAGGACATCTTAGTATAGTGTACTGTGGGACGATATTGCATTCTTTAAGGAACTTAGCAAATGATGTTGGACGTTGTTCTCTTGATCTGTCATATCTACCATAATATTCACCACCATGGTCAAATTTGACAAGTCTTTTTTTTAGTTGATTCTCAACCTCAGCCTTATAGTTTTTGAACACGTTCAGAGACTTGGACTTCTCATGATTGAGATACAAATAGTCATAACAGGAGTAACTGTCTATGAACGTAATAAAATATTGCTGACCATTCTATGAAGCTGTAGCGAATGACCGACAAATGTTTGTATGTATAAGTTTTAAGACATCCATAGCCCTGTTGGCACTTGATTTCCTTGGATTTGTCTGCATCTCCTTAATACAATTAACACAATTTTCAAAGTCCGCATAATCAAGGGGATCAAGAATTCTATCAGAGACAAGACATTCAATTCTTTGTTTAGAGATATGCCCTAAGCGCTTGTGCTATAATGAAGCAAAATTATCATTAGTTAATTTTTGCTTTATGTCTCTAAATACATGTAAAGTTTCATTATATGAGGCAACTGTATTAATCAAATATAGGTTATCAAAAAATGATAAAGAACCACTACCAATGAGTATTGAATCTTGAAAAAGACTAAACTGGCCATTTTCAAATGAACAAGATTAACCAAATTTGTCAAATGCAAAAATAGAAGCTAAATTTTGTTTAAATGCCTATACAACATAAGTCTCATTCAAATCCATATAATAATAAGTCTTTAACAATAATCTAAAAGTTCCAATAGCCTCAAGTTCTACCAAATTACCATCGCCCATATAGATCTATCTTTCACCATCAACTGGCTTTCGTTAGCTCAGGCAGCCTTGCATGGACATACTGATTTGAGTAGTAGCACCATAATTTAGCCACCAATTGTTTATAGGTACCGAAGTTAAATTAACCTCAAAACAAACCAAAGCAATAAATGTATCTTTTTTTGCACGCCATGCGTGATATTTGGTAAAATTCATTTTCTTATGTGCGGTAATTTCGCAGAAAAAACAAACAAAAGCCTCATCCTATTGTTTCTTTTGTGGTGCGGCACCTGCACCCTTCTTTCTTTTCAAGTTCTTGTCCTTTAAGGTAGTTGCTGTAGGAAAATCCCGGTGTGAGCATCACATGCCCACGATGCGGAAAACAAAAATTTTTATTCCGGGACCTTCCCGAAAGCCAGGATCCATGTGTCTATATATCGAACTCAAACCGTAACGGCCAAAGGAGACCGTCTCTAACGGTATCCACGCAGAGATCGGAGAACCTAACCGGGACAAACCCTTGACCCGGGAATAGCTAGAACAAAGTAAAGACTGCTAGATCTTACCTTTGTTCTTGGAGAGCTATGGAGAAATGATGGAGGAGAAGACTTGGAGAAGAAGAGATGAAACCTTGATCAAAGATGAAGAGAGATGATCGTGTGTTATATAAAAGAGAAGCATGAAAAACAACTTTTTCAAGAAGCCTCTTTAATGCCAACGACCTCAACTCTTCTTCTTCCATAAGCCATGTGTCTTTAACTTTTTAAAGACTCATTAAATGCTAAAATAGGTGGAACATCCACGTTAGCCTTACATATATATATATATAAAAAGTTAAGTCATGTCCTGTCCTCCTCCATGCCACGTTAATCACACACACACACACACACACACACACACACACATATATATATATATATATTCTTTAATTAATTAAAAAGATATATATATGTATATAAATGCTGAAGTGGTCCAACACATTTGGGGTCGGTCTACACTACCTCTGAGGTCTCGGCAAGATGAAAAACCACCGGAAACCTTTTTCAAGAATATCGATGTCGCGATCTCATCGGGACATATCTCGATCTCATCGGGATCCATTTAATCCTTTTGCTCTCCATATATTGGAACTCATCCAAAACTATTTCACAATTCTCCAAGACACTCTTATCGTGTGACTATTAGGTTCCGGTTATATTGGCCACTTAGATTAACATTTAATCGAGCAAGTCATGGCGGTATCTAGCAACACATCATGACCCCAATTGACCGGAAAGTAATTGGTTTGACGAATGAACATGTATTCATCATGAACCATATCACAAACCTTTTCATAGACAATTACCGTGCAATTCGTCCTTTCACCATGCTATACCCCACTTGGTTATGAGTATGGACAAAGTGTCAACTCTTACTAGGTGAGTATGTCAAATCTAGTCCAGTGATATCGGTTCTTGTCACGGGACTCATTACTTAATATGTCAATGAAGACATTCTTCATGACATATATGCTCCGGCCAGAGACTTCTAAGTAATGACCCTGACAAGAGGCCATGGGTATCATCTTCTGCTATCACAGAAGTGGTGAATCCTCTATTGGCTACTCAATTATCTTCGAATACCTCAAGTTGTACCCAATCACCACCCTATGAGCGACCTCTGTAAGGCAACAAGGAATGGAGTCAAAGCACATAATCAGTATCCAAGATATCCTTGAGCACCGCAAGTCTAAGGATACTTGCACCATTGCTATGATGAGATTATCACTGACATTAGAATAGGACATCCATGTGATGATCTCATAGCAGGTCATCCAATGTACTTACTACCTCTAGTAAGCATCCACATCTCAACCCTAAATATCTCATATTTATAGTTTCTGAGATCCGCTGCTTGATCAAATCAAAGAGCTTGAGATGTGCTAGTCTCTCCAGATTACTGATGTCCAGTCTCAGTAATCCTATGACTAGGGATAATTTAGATACTGACATAATTGCACATGATAGGAATCTCAATAGTATGATCACATCACAATTTCCTTCATGTTATGTCATATATTATGGACTTCATTAATTTGCTTATAGATCAATATCCATTCATAAATAATGAACATCAAATTAATGAAATATGCCTTTCTTTATTTATTCATAAAGTATGTACCTGACTTTGTACAAAATGCGCTAAAGGTGATTGCCTTCAGGGCACTACTCTAACAATCTCCCACTTGACCTAAAGCCAATCGCCTTGATATCTAATACCATAGGCGAGTACATGAGAATCAAAGTTCTTCTGTGACAATGGTTTCGTCAATGGATCAGCAATATTCTGCTCTGTGGGAATTCTCTCTATCTGGGCATCACCTCGACCAATGATCTCCCTGATCAGATGATATCTGCGGAGTACGTGTTTGGATCGTTGATGAGACCTTGGTTCTTTCGCCTGCACAATAGCCCCATTGTTGTCACAATACAACTGCATGGGCCCATCACTACTAGGAACCACACCAAGTTCAGTAATGAACTTCTTGATCCAAACTGCTTCCTTCGCTGCTTTTGAAGCAGCAATGTACTCTGCCTCGGTCGTTGAATCGACAGTTGTCTCTTGTTTGGAACTCTTCCAACTAACTGCCCCGCCATTCAGTGTGAATACGTAACCTGATTGGGATTTGGAATCATCCTTATCAGATTGAAAACTGGCATCTGTATACCCGCTTTGAGATCTCCATCTCTATATATCAAGAAAACATCCTTAGTCCTTCGCAAGTACTTGAGGATATTCTTGACAGCCACCTAATGACCCTCACCAGGATCCGATTGGTATCGCTCGTAACAACACTTAGAGCATATGATACATCGGGTCTCGTACATAGCATTGCATACATGATAGATCCTACCGCAGATGCATACGGGATCATACTCATGCGCATCCTCTCGTCTTGTGTCTTAGGACACATAAATTTCGAGAGTGTTATCCCATGAGTCACGGGAAGGTACCCTCTCTTGAATTGCTCAATGCTAAACCTCTTTAGCATCTTGTCTATGTACGTTGATTGTGAAAGACCCAGCAACCTTTTTGATCTATCTCTATAGATCCTTATCCCAAGGATATAAGTTACTTCACCAAGGTCTTTCATGGCAAATTGTTTGGACAACCAAATTTTCACTGATTGTAGCATAGAGACATCGTTTCCTAGCAATAATATGTCATCTACATACAGCACAAGGAATACGATTGCAGTCCCATTAACCTTCTTATACACACAGTGTTCATCCGGATTTTGTGAGAAACCAAACTCTTTGATTACCTCATCAAAACGGATATTCGAACTCCTGGATGCTTGCTTCAATCCATAGATGGATTTCTAAAGCTTGCATACCTTTTCGCCATCATAGGAGATGAAGCCCTCAGGTTGTGTCATATACACATCCTCAGCTAGATTCCCATTTAGGAAAGCGGTCTTCACATCCATTTGCCATATCTCATAATCATAATGAGTGGCAATGACTAGGAGTATCCTAATGGATTTAAGCATTGCTACTGGACTGAAGGTCTCGTCGTAGTCAACTCCTTGTCTTTGACGAAAACCTTTAACCACAAGCCTTGCTTTAAAGGTAATCACATTACCATCCATGTCGGTTTTCTTTTTGAAAACCCATTTACACCCTATGGGTTTGATTCCTTCGGGTGCCTCAACCAAAGTCCATACTTGGTTTTCATACATGGAATCCATTTCAGCCTGCATGGCATGAAGTCATTTCTCAGACTCTGAACTCTTCAGAACCTCTTCATAGGTGGTAGGCTCATTATCTTCATGAGCAATCGTCATTCTGTTCATTCACGAAATCCATATCTCTCGGGAACATAGCGTATCCTACGTGACCTCACAATTTCGTGTGTTGTAGAAGGTTGAATCGTTACTTCATTTGTATGAGTCACGCTTTGAGTTGAGCGATTGATCTGCGTCATGTTCGAGCATCTTGAACTTCTTCAAGTTCTATTTTGCTCCCACTGTCTTCTTGTAAAAGAAACTCTTTCTCTAAAAAGACAGCATGCTTCGAAACAAACACCTTTTGTTCCTTAGCAAGGTAGAATTGATATCTCATTGTTTCTTTAGGATATCCTACGAACAAACATTTGTCAGACTTTGCATCAAGTTTATCTGACTGTGTCCGCTTCACATAAGCAGGACAACCCCAAACTTTCAAATGAGTAAGATAGGGCCTTTTGTTAGTCCACATCTCATATGGAGTAACATCAACTGTCTTTGATGGAACTCTGTTTAACAAGTAAACAGCTGTCTCGAGTGCATACCCCTAAAAGGATTTTGGTAACTTTGCAAAACCCATCATCGATCGTACCATGTCTAACAAGGTTCGATTTCTCCTTTCTGTCACACCATTATGCTGTGGTGTGTAAGGAGGAGTCCATTGAGATAAAATCTTATTATCTCTGAAATAATCCAAAAATTGTTGGTCTAAGTATTCCCCACCACGATCGGATCGTAATGTCTTGATACTTTTCCCAAGTTAGTTTTCTACTTCATTTCTGAATTGTTTGAACTTTTCAAATGCTTGATTTGTATCTCATCGAATCTGGTACCCATATCGAGAATAATCATCGATAAAGGTAATGAAGTAAAGACAACCACTTCTGGCATGGATGGACATCGGACCACATACATCTGAATGTATTAGGTCTAATACTCCAGTCGCTCGTTCACCCTTTCCCTTAAAGGGTAACTTAGTCATCTTGCCTAATAAACAAGATTCACATGTGTCATATGATTCATAATCAAATGACCCTAAACTTCCACTCTTATGGAGTTTAGCTATGCGTCTCTCATTTATATGGTCAAGGCGACAATGCCATAAGTAAGTTGATTTTAAATTATCTCGTTTATGTCTTTTCGTGTCATTGACATTCACAATTGGATGTGACATATCTAATATGTAAATTCCATTGCATAATGTACCAGTACCATAAAGCATTCCATTCAAACTAATAGAACAACCATTGTTACTAAAAGTCAAATGGAAACCAACTCTATTTAAACAAGAAATGATAATATGTTCTTTGTTAATACAGTACAAAATAACATTCATCCAATTTAATTACAAGCCCGATGGGGAGTGACAAAAGTAAGTGCCTACGGCTAATGCAAAGAACTCTTGCTCTATTTCCCACAAGCAGTCTAGTTCTCCCTTCATGAGTCATCTCATCGTCACGAGGCCTCGTGATATCATTGCATATGTGTGAGCCACAACCGTATCTAATACCCATATGTTATGGTCGAAACAAGATAACCTCAATGACAAACATACACGAAGAAGTCGAGGCATCGATGCCTTCTTCGCTTCAATTCTTCCAGATAGACTTTACTGCCCGCTTCAAAGTGGCGGCCTTGCCACAATGGAAGCAAGTTCCTTTAGTGCGCTTTGGTTTTCTTCTTGCTACACTTCCTTTCGTTTCTTAGACCTTTTCTTCTTGACTTCTTTTTCTTTGAACCGAAGAATAGTCCACCATAAGCACTTGCTTGCTATCCTTCTTGATAGCTTGCTTTCATTGCTTGAAAGCAGATTGATCAACTCAGGGATTGTCATGGATATTTGATTCATCCGATAATTTAACACAAACTGTGAATAACTATCAGACAATCCAACCAGAATTAAGTCAACACTTAATTCATAATCCATAACAAAACCTAAGACAACCAACCTCTCAATATACCCATTAATCTTGATGCATATCGCATCGCAGATAAACCCGGAGTCATCTTAGTAGTGAAGAGTAGCCTCGAGGTCTCGAACTTTTCGCATCGAGCTTGCTCATCAAACAGCTCCCTAAGATGAAACACTATGGTATTAGCATCCATAGACTCATCCGCTTCGCACTCTGGTGACATAGATGCGAGCATAATGCGGTAGCCATGTCACTTGTCTTTAAGATGCTTACGATATCTATCTCGATCCTCATCGAAGCATCAAGAACAGGTGGATCAGGAAGTGGAACATCTAGGACATATCCCAGTTCCTCAGACCTGAGAACAATTCTCGATTTCTAAGCCAATCTAGAAAGTTGGGTCCAGATTAATTTGTTCGAGTCCATAAGCGGCGCAAGTTCACACTTGAAGTCATCTTCATAACCTATAGGAAAAGAGAAAGAATGTTAGAATAGAATTACATGCATGATCATAAGGACTTGCATGACATGCATATGACTCCCACTAGTTTCAAAAAACTCATAACCCTCAGTACGAATCCAAGAAACATTATGACAAAATGTCGTAGTGGGTCGATATCCGACATTACTAAAATAACCTTGGGTTTACCCAACAAGCCATCTTAGGTCAATCGGTAGGTATCGGTCATACCAATTGCATCATAGATATCCGACATTACTAAAATGACCTTGGGTTTACCCAATAAGCCACTTTAGATCTATCGGCAGGTATCGGTCATACCATTTGCTCCATAGATGCAACTATCGACTAGTGCTATCAACTCGTGATGTATGCACACACATTGGGTTATCAACTCTTGATGCGCGTACATCTGATGTACACTACCCAATTTCGCCTCTGTCCACGTTGACCTTGAGTTTACTCAACAAATCAACGCTTCTAGTGAAAACCGACCTATTAATCTGAAAATCTTATTTTTATGGTTCGAACATATCCGTATAGAGTGAGTTTGGGTTTACCCAACAACCCAACTCTATAAGAACTCTGGTTCTCCCCATATTAATACAAGGTGTTAGTTTTCATATGATGTGTGAGGGTCATCAGGTCTCATCTTCTTCTTCTCCAAGCCGTAGGATTATAGTCACCATGACTATATGGAATGATTTAGGGAAATTCATCAATCACATTGAATCTATACCTAAAATCATCCATCATCCCACCTTTGCACGTACAAGCCGACTTATACTATTGTGCAAGTCGACTTACGTGTCTCAGTACACGGACAAGTCGACTTGTGCATGCGTAAGTCGACTTATCCGAGCATACAAGTCGACTTATGCATGTATTAGTCGACTTGTCCATGTGGAATTGCTATCTAATCAGCTAATTTCTCAATCTGTGCAGTTCAAATTCACAATACCAAGCGTAATATCCTTTATTATGATGTAGCAATGAAACACTTTCATTGTTCCATGCTTACCATATATAGTCAAACTATACATGAAAAACTTGAAATTGATGAATACACTCTTATTCATTTAGATTTTCAAATAATTTGAGAATATCAAACTATCACCCTAAGTATCTCTAGCTAGTCTACATTTTATCAAGATTACTTCGGCACTGGTCACAAAATTGTGACGGCCAAAACAATCAGGACAACGAAATACACTAACAAGATGCTAATGTGACATATTTGACATCCGAAAATTTTTGGAAACTCAATTTCAAGAAAATTCAATTTGAAAAGCATACAACATCAATATAACACATTTTTAATCACATTAAAAATGATCCAAGGCATTGGAACTGAAAATTACACAATCATACATTTCAAACAAAACAGCTCCAGCAACTTTCTCAAAACTGCCAAGCTCTGTGTTTTGCTTGAAAAATTCATTGAAACAATTTCAATAAATTCTGAGAAAATTACAGAGATTACAAAATGTTCACAACATGCTCCATGAATGTTTTTAGGATTTATTTCCATCAAAAACTCAACCAACCTCAGCAACAAAGCCAATATAGAATCTGTGTTCCTCAACACAGTTATTCCCAGAAGCACACAATAAATTCTCAAATAAATAATAAATCACCTCAAAAACATTTTTCCATTCTCATAGACATTAATAAACATCTTAGAGACATGTCGGTGAAAGAAAATCCGAAAAAAAATTTTCTACAATTTATTCTCGAATTTACAAGCATGTCTGTTCATTGAATGTGCACAAACACAGCAACTAGAACATTAGGGAATAAATTAGCAAAACCATATCAAATCACATTGATAAATTCCAAGCTTCCACATACATATGCAACAACATCTTGTGAACATATCTAGGCAAGAAAATTTTGAAAAAAATATTTCTACACTGAATTCGAAATTAACATTTACAACATGCATCATCGTCACAAGCAATAGGCAACTCCGACCTAGTCATGATTTCTTCGTTATATACGACACAAGTGGCTCTGATACCACTGTAGGAAAATCCCGATGTGAGCATCACATGCCCACGGTACGAAAAACAAAAATTTTTGTTCCGACACCTTCCCGAAAGCCAGGATCCATGTGTCTATATATCGAACTCAAACCGTAACGGCCAAAAGAGACCGTCTCTAACGGTATCCACGCAGAGATCGAAGAACCTAACCGGGACAAACCCTTGACCCGGAAATAACTAGAACAAAGTAAAGATTGCTAGATCTTACCTTTGTTCTTGGAGAGCTATGGAGAAACGATGGAGGAGAAAACTTGGAGAAGAAGAGATGAAACCTTGATCAGAGATGAAGAGAGATGATTGTGTGTTATATAAAAGAGAAGCATGAAAAACAACTTTTTCAAGAAGCCTCTCTAATGCCAACGACCTCAACTCTTCTTCTTCCATAAACCACGTGTCTTTAACTTTTTAAAGACTCATTAAATGCTAAAATAGGTGGACCATCCACGTTAGCCTTACATATATATATATATATATATATAGTTAAGTCATGTCCTGTCCTCCTCCATGCCAAGTTAATCACACACACACACACACACACACACACACACACACACACACACACACATATATATATATATATATTCTTTAATTAATTAATAAGATATATATATGTATATAAATGTTAAAGTGGTCCAGTCACACTGGGGTCGGTCCTACCGGCCTACAGGGTCCCGGCATGAAAAAACAACCGGAAACCTTTATCAGCAATATCAATGTCGCGATCTCATCGGGACATATCTCGATCTCTTCGGGATCCATTTAATCCTTTTGCTCTCCATATATTGGAACTCTGTCCAAAACTATTTTACGAATTCTCCGAGACACTCTTATGCGTGTGACCCATTAGGTTCTCGGTTATGTTGGCCACTTAGATTAACACTTAATCTGAGCAAGTCATGAGCGGTATCTAGCAACACATCATGACCCCCAATTGACCGGAAAGTAATTGGTTTGACGAATGAACATGTATTCATCATGAACCATATCACGAACCTTTTCATAGACAATTACCGTGCAATTCGTCCTTTCACCATGCTATACCCCACTTGGTTATGAGTATGGGCAAAGTGTCAACTCTTACTAGACTGAGTATGTCAAATCTAGTCCAAGTGATATCAGTTCTTGTCCTGGGACTCATTACTTAATATGTCAATGAAGACATTCTTCATGACATATATGCTCCGGCCAGAGACTTCTAAGTAATGACCCTGACAAGAGGCCATGGGTATCATCTTCATTATCACGTAGGTGAATCCTCTATTGGCTACTCAATTATCTTGAATACCTCAAGTCGCACTCCAATCACCACCCTATGAGCAATCTCAGTAAGGAAACAAGGAATGGAGTCAAAGCACGTAATCAAGATATCCAAGATATCCTTGAGCACCTCAAGTCTAAGGATACTTGCACCATTGCTATGATGAGATTATCACTGACATTAGAATAGGACATCCATGTGATGATCTCATAGCAAGTCATCAAATATACTTACTACCTGTTGGGACCCGATTCGGGGAACCGGATCCCAACCGGAATATAGGAAACGGATACGAAGAACGAGGCGAATTCAACTTGGATAAATTGAATTCGATAACGACAAACAAAGCGAAAGCGGAATCAAAGAAAGCGAAGGATCACGTAGCGAAAATGCAAATCGAACCGAATTAATCAACCTGAACAAACATCGACATCCGTTGCAAACATGAAGCACAGGAAACTAATCGCGTTGGAAACCCTAAGACGTAGCAGAACGGAAAACGGAATCGAATAGAAACGGAAATTTTGCTTTGAAATTTCGAATCGGAAACAAAGCGAAAGCTAGCGAAACGAAAAACGAAAGTACCGAAGCAAAGCGAAGCGAAGCAGAATAAATACTTAACAAACGGAGCCGACATCCGAGAACAATCAAGAACACAGAACCACATTCGCGTTGGGAATTTAGACTATCCAAACCCGGTATAAATTTTTTTTCTTTCTTATTCCTTGTCTTTTCATTCTTAATCACTTTATTTCATTACATACAAAATCATCATATGCTTGGATACTCATACAAATCCCAAATCGCACTCAAATCATAATAAACTTCTTAACATTAATACCAATCTCATAAATCCATCTTTCATACATCTAAATTTTATTTTCTTTTTTCCAATTTATTTTCTAACGAAAATCCGGCGATAACTTATCGCATTTATCCTATTCAAAAATTTCGCAAGGAAAACACACTTCTAATATCACAAAATCCATAATCATCGGACTCTCCCGTCCAAATCCAAACACCAAAGAACAAACGCAATCTTAGTTCTAAACACTTCAATCAAATTCCATATCAATTAACAATATATTTTCCCAAAATCATACACAATTTCATATACAATTTTCAAAATCATTTACAATCACGTAATTCAAAATCCGTACATCGACCTCTTCATTCTTTTACATCAACCTAATATATACAATTTCATAAAAACTTCATAAATCATATACATACATGGCAATTCTCCATATTCAATCTTAATACCAAAATCTCAATTTGCACAAAATCCAAATAATTCAAAATTCGAATCAAAGTCTTGATACTCTTTCATCCGTTCTCCTGCACGAAACCTGGAGATTGGGATGAAAGGGGGGTGAGCTCGGAAGCTCGTGGATAATATATTTATAAATTAAAACATAAGCGAAAATTATCTTTTCAAAATTTTCAAACATTTCCCATTCGAAAATTTATCCAAAAACTCATTTTCAAACTTTTCAAAACATTCATAAACAGTTTTCGAAATTCATGATTGAAAATTCACTTTCTCATTTCTCAAATTCTCAAACTTTTACCAATCATGCACAGCTTTAAACATGAATGCATCACAAAAACCACATAACATAACAGAATGGTTTGATGTTGGACCCCACCCCACACCCCACCCGTAGGTGTTTGCAGGTTATACTGCGGCGTGTGTTTGCGGGTTATACCGCGGCATCCAACACAAATCACAATAACACATTAAATGGTTTGGTTTGGTCCATAACAGGACGTACTGCACATTTCCGCATAGCGGTCATGTGCAGCCGTGAAGGGAGTCCGTGATCGAAACTCCATTGCCTCTTGCGGGCAGCCGAGCGAAGGCTTAAACAGGTAGAGACAGTGCACTGACTCACAAAAGGACCTGACCAAACCCACATAGCACATAAGCAAAACGGAATTTCAGACGTTGCAAGGCACTTTTCAAAATCTTGATTTTCACATTTTCAAATCATAACATCAAATTGTGTCAAAAAGCTTGACACATGCATATTCCACATATACAATCATATTCAATAAATCAATTAATCACATATAAATCAAACGCATAAACATGAATGCAATTATTTCTTTCATACATAAATCAAAACATATATAGTTTCATAAAACACATTGCTCAAATTGTCTAAAAACATAATTTTCATATATCTTGTATTTTCTAAAAATCATTTCTAACATAAGGAAATTAATCCTTCAAAATCATAATATCCAAACATTTTTATAAACATTCATTTCTCAAAACTTTGCTTCTTGAATTTTCAAATTCACATTTTTAGCTTAAAATTCAATAAATAAATATACTACCCACCTCATATCCATGCTAACAACTTGCTTTGTGCCTCAATTGCTCCAAAGCCTTCTTCTTTCTTCCACATTAAAATTTCCTAAACCAAATTAATCCAAATTCGACCTCATAAATAACATAATCCTTAATATTGAACTTAGAAAACAATAATATTAAGTAATCCCATCTAAATCACAAATTTTCAAAATCCCCAATTTACAAAATTGGGCATAAACCCTAATTAATTTCCATCCAAAACTAAACCCATAATATTAAGCAATCAACAAAATTAACTTCATACTCAAAAAACCCATACCATTTTCCATATTTCTAAACCAGAAATTCATCAAAATTCATAGATCTCAAAATTTCGCATCTTACCTTCTCTCACATCATTTTCGGATTTTTGGGCTCCATAAGAAGCTTTCATCTTCTTCTTCACCTTTCCCTTTGAAAAGCACCAAAAACCCCTCAAGAAACTTGGAGAAAACTAAACCTTTGAAGCTCTCTTCTTCTTCTCTTCGGTTCTTCTCCACCGAAACAAGCTTTCTCTCTTCTCTCCTCTTATTTCTTTTAAGTCTTTTGGGCAATAATCATGATTCTCCTCCAAACAACTACAGCCCCCTTGCTTTTATAGTGCCAGGTCAATTAATGAATAAGGAATGACCCATAAACCCCTCCATTTAAGCCTATAAACTTAACTCATTAAGTAAACTTCCAAAATTGCCCCTTCAATGGTCTTTAAAACTGACATCTTGTCTGATTATTTCGATCAGGTAAATGAAGTCATTTGATAAAAATTTCTTCTAAAGAAATGTTTCTCTATGTCTTACGAATCCATCGCTTCAAGAATCGGATCGATCGGAGCTCTATAGCTCAAGATATCTCCAAAATACTGAAGTTTGTTCTTCATACCCGAGGCTCAACACTACACCTAACTTCCGACCCATATTTGGAAGTCTTAGAGGCTACATTGTCGATCGGCTCCTTCATAACATTTGTAGCACCATGTCTCTATTTTAATTCTCAAAACGAATCAGCTCAATCCGAGATCTAGCGATCGATATATCTCCAAAATACTGAACACTGTTCAGCCATTACAACACCGAGACTGAACACTATATCTAACTTCTGACCTATATTTGGAAGTCTTAGAGGCTCCATTGTCGATCGGCTCCTTCATAACTTTTGTAGCCTCATCTCTCTAGTTTAATTCTAAAAAAGAATCAGATTGATCGGATGTCGGACGAAGAAGTTATGCCCAAAAGAGTGAATGGAAGTCAGAGCTCGGCCAGAAAAATCAAAGCTCGGCCAGAACGAAGATCGGTCGGCCAACAGAGGTCGGCTCAGCCAACAGAGATCGGTCGGCCATCAGAGGTCGGTCGGCCAACAGAGGTCGGTCGACCATCAGAGGTCGGTCGGCCAACAGAGGTCGGTCGGCCAACAGAGGTCGGTCGGCCAACAGAGGTCGGTCGGCCAATAGAGGTCGGTTGGTCAACAGAGGTCGGCTCGGTCAACAGAGGTCGGTCGGCCAACAATCCGACCTTCAAACTTCAAACCCTCATAACTTTTGACTCCGAGCTCCAAATCAGTCGTGGTTTGTTTCGTTGGAAAGCTAAGAGACAGCTCTACCATTTTCAAGAAGGACTAAAAGGCAAGCTCGGACACTAAAGGAATCAAAATTTTGCTACAAAGTGACCGATCGATAAACTCCTCACAGTACCAAAACTTGTAAATATCATAACTTTTGATCCAAAACTCCAAATTTGACAAACTCGGTGTCTATAGAAAGGTAAAAGGACCCTCTACAACTTCCATTAAGGTTTTAAAAATCAGATCGACCTCTAAATGAGTCAAAAATACCACACAAACTGACAAATCGATCAGCTTCACACTAAACAGCATCAGAACTTCTAACAATCATAACTTTCTAGTCCCTTATCCAATATTTTCGTGCCTTATATCAATGGAAAGATAAAAACAAGCTCTACAATGTTCATGAAGAACTCCAAAACAAATTCAACCTCTAGCTAAGTTGATTGAAATCCAATATTTTCGTGCCTTATATCAATGGAAAGATAAAAACAAGCTCTACAATGTTCATGAAGAACTCCAAAGCAAATTCAACCTCTAGCTAAGTTAATTTTTCAATCGAAGTTTCTGCCCTGATAGTCATCACCTAAGCAATATCCAAATTTCACATTATCATATCTTTCAACCTCCACAACCAAGAATCGCATATTATACATCATTTTAAAGCTATTCAAATTCTCTATAACTTTCACGTAACGATTTACTCCAATTCAAACTACATCAGTACGAAAATCGCCTCAAAACACAACATATACAATCCTACACTTAGAGCATTTTCCAAAATCAAGGCAAAATACACTTAACTTCCAAAGATCATAACTTTTTATTCCGATATCGAAAACTATCAAACTTTATGGCTACAAAAAGCTCTCAACATACTCTACCAACTTCATGAAGATCATTTCCTCAAAATCTGTGTAAATCAAAAGTCAACTCTTTACTCCAAAAAGTCAAACTTTCTAATTTCTTCAAAATTTTACACTTTCACTTTCTATTTCTTGATTTCAACTTCCATTTCAATCAACTAATTCATTTTAACTTTCATAACTCATACAACTCTACTCAAATTTCAAAGTCATCAAAACCAATCACTTCATTTCTCATCAATCTCCTTTAAGTACAATAACATCTATAACACAATACCTATACAAACACGCTCATTTAATTCCATGTAATATTTCTAATTTCTACCGAAAGATCGGGGTCCAACACTACCTCTAGTAAGCATCCACATCTCAACCCTAAATATCTCATATTTACAGTTTCTGAGATCTACTGCTTGATCAAATCAAGGAGCTTGAGATGTGCTAGTCTCTCCAGATTACTGATGTCCAGTCTTAGTAATCCTATGACTAGGGATAATTTAGATACTGACATAATTGCACATGATAGGAATCTCAATAGTATGATCACATCACAATTTCCTTCATGCTATGTCATATATCATAGACTTCATTAATTTGCTTATAGATCAATATCCGTTCATAAATAATGAATATCAAATTAATAAAATATGCATTTCTTTATTTATTCATAAAGTATGTACACAACTTTGTACAAAATGTGCTAAAGGCGATTGCCTTCAGGGCACTACTCTAACAGTTTTCAAATAAGCACTCTTCATCTTCTCTTGCTTTATAAATGAGCTCAAGTCTCCTTTTGACAGTTGTAGTTAACCTTAAACTGACTGAATTGTGTAGGAAGAGATATCAAAACTAAATGCACAAGCAAGCCCTCAGACAATTCTAACTTTAATGCCTTTAGTTTCGAAGCAAGATGCGACATATATAAGATGTACTCCCTTATGTTTCCTTTTCCCTTATTCCTCATTGAAATGAAATTTGCCAAAATCGTACTTGTTTTAGCCTTTTCGCTTTTGGCAAGCCTCTTTTCGATTTCCTCAAGGTAATCTTTGGTAGTAGTTACCCCTATGGACATAGTGCCCCTAAATGTTTTCGAAATAGCATGCTTTATGATCATAAGACTCACGTGATTTGAACGTTCTCACCTTTCCATGTCCCTCTTATCATTAGAGGAACTATTAGCTGTAAGATCGATAGGTCGTTCGATCCTTAACACAAGGTCTAGATCCATGACACCGAGAACAATCATAACGTTTTCTTTCCATATCTTAAAGTTTGTGTCATTAAGCACGGTAATGGAATTGATGTTGGCAGTAATAGTAGAAGCAAAAGTAACAACTATACAGAGAATAAAACAACTAACAAATAAGCTCACATAAATTCCACGTAATCAAATAAAATCAAATAATAGTATATCCCATCACAAGATACCTAACCCAACATTAATATTTTGTCTTTGGATAGAAATATTAACTTGCAAGTGATACTATTGGTGTAGTAATCAAATATTGATAACAAAAAAATGTCAAATAATTAACCTTTCTTTGGACTGATTAATTGTTTACATAGTTAACGTCATAATAGTCACATATTTATCACCACAGATGTACATATATTTCAGCCAAAATATTGACCTTTCTCTGGGGCGGTCAATACTCACATGAATATACATACACAACCATCTTAATATTATAAAATAAATTACTTTACACAATAGAGACTACTTTGGGAGCATATTGTTTCAATCAATTTATTTCACAGTATTAATAAAAGATCAATTATACTAATATTTGGCCATACCTTAAACAATCGATTTGAATAGTGATTATATTAACCTTATTTAACCGAATTTAATTTTTATAAAAATATAATAAACTAAATACATGCGTAATTGATTTATGCCAAAATGACATATACCAAAATATTATGTATGAACTGAATATTTCATTTGTTTCTAAAATATGTTTTACGTTAATTTCATATAAACAGATATTATAATTTATAAGTAAAAGAATTTGATTCCAAATCCTGAAGCACGTAACATGTATATATAGCTGTAAAATTGTTTTTGTCTTCGTTCAAATACAGAAGCAAGTTACATGTATAAAGATAAAAGGCTTTGAAAATATCTACTTTGAACAGCTCTACTCTTCAGACCATCCTCCCTCCAGGCCTCCCTCTATTCCGAGCAACTTTCCCCCTCTCCCCCTCCAGGTTATCTCTGCCCTGCAGCACCCTCTTAGCCCAGATGAAATACAGCATGCTTTCTTTACTATGGCTCCGAACAAAGCCCCAGGAATTGATGGATTTCCAGCTTTGTTTTACCAATCTCAATGGGGCACCGTCGGTCCGTCTCTGACTATCTTTCTTCAAAAAGTATTCCGCCATGAAGTTTGGGACTCAGCCCTCAATTGAACACTTTTGGTCCTCCTTCCTAAATGCCCGCAGCCGACCCAGATTTCCCACTTTCGACCCATAGCTCTCTATTCTGTTATCTACAAAGCCATCACGAAATTGATTGTTAATCGTCTCAAACCACTCCTCCCTATGCTCATCTCTTCGACCCAGTGCAGTTTCGTTCCAGGTCGCCAAATCACGGATAATATCATTATCGCTCAAGAGGTCCTCCACTCTATGAACCGGAAAACCGGCAAGACCGGTATCATCGCTCTCAAGGTGGACTTAGAGAAAGCCTATGATCGCCTCTCTTGGGAGTTCATCCTAGATACCCTTATCCAAGTTGGGCTCCCGGACTCGCTGATTAATCTGATCATGAAATGTCTATCCTCGGTCTCAATACAAATCCAGTGGAATGGGACCTTAAGTGACTCTTTCTCGCCCACCCGGGGCATTCGTCAGGGGGATCCTCTCTCCCCCTACATTTTCGTTCTTTGCATGGAACGACTCAGCCATTTAATCCATGAGTCGATCAATACTGGCCATTGGAAGCCGATTCGTTTAAGCCGCGGCGATCCTCCCCTCTCCCACCTATTCTTTGCGGACGATCTTATCCTTTTTGCGGAAGCATCTAGTAGACAGATCCGCGTGATTCGTGACACACTAGATACTTTCTGCACCGCGTCAGGCCAAAGGGTCAACCACGTCAAATCTCGCTGCTTTGTTTCGCGTAATATTCCGGCCACTCTGGCGCACTCGCTCAGCGAGGACCTGGGATTCCAATTGACAAAGAACTTGAGGCGTTACCTCGGCGTGCCTCTATTACATGAGCGGATCACTCGCAACACTTACCAGCATATTCTGGACACGGTCCACCATCGTCTCTCTGGGTGGTCTGTGACCATACTTTCGCTAGCCAGTCGTCTCACGCTGATCCAGTCCGTCCTTGCGACGATCCCCACTTACACGATGCAAACCGTGCCCCTGCCGCGTCAGTTGTGTGATCAATTGGAAAAAATGATGCGCCAATTCTTGTGGGGCATGACCTCGGAGACGAGGCAGATTAGCTTAATCAACTGGGACACAGTCTGCATGCCCAAAGCTATGGGAAGGCTGGGCATTCGCAAAATCAGGGAATCTAATGACGCCCTCTTGACTAAACTAGGATGGACCCTAGCTTCGAAACCCGATGCCTTCTGGGTACAAGTTTTATCAGCCAAATATCACTTTGACGCTACTAACCCTCCGCATTCCTTTCCTATTTCAAGTGGCTCAATGGTCTGGAGGAGTATCAAAGCGACTTGGCATCACGTCTTACAAGGGATGAGATGGCAGATAGGGGACGACACCCGCACGAGATTCTGGCTCGACCCGTGGGTTGAAGACTGGGGCCCACTTGCTTCTCATGCAATCGCCCAGATACCCCCACAATGCTGGAGTACAACGTGCACCAGTACACGGACGCCACTGGTAATTGGAATTGGGCCCTATTTCAATATCTGCTTCCTCAGTTGCTATGTTTGTCCATTGCAGGTATCCTTCCTCCGTCGGCTTCTCTCGGCCCAGACAAACTCATATGGGGATGTTCAGCGGATGGTCACTTCACGATGTCATCTGCTTATTCCATGATCCTGCAATCCGATTCTACTCCGCCTTCTACCCCCTGGCAGACTATTTGGAAGTGGCAGGGTCCTCCTCGCATCCGGGCCTTTCTCTGGTTACTCTTACATAACAAGCTGCTCACTAATAAACAGCGAGTGCACCGAGGTCTCACTTCGGACAATACTTGTTACCATTGTCACCAAGAGGAATCCTCTCTCCACGTGGTGCGTGACTGCTCTAAGGCACGCTCTTTATGGAGTCGCTTTCCCTCCCAGGTTCTCACAACTGCTTTTTTTTTTCTTCCATGGATCACCAAGACTGGATCCATTCGAACCTCCTCTCACGTAGGAAGGTCGGAGGCCTCGACTGGGCGATAGTTTTTGGCACGACGTGCTGGTTTCTTTGGACTTGGAGAAATCAGGCCATCTTCGACGCCTCCTTCTCCTGGCCGACCTCACCGGAACACCCCGTTTTGACCTATGTTCACCACATCCACGTGGCTGCTACCTGGCCTGATAGGACACCGTCGCCCGTGGGCACCAGAAGAGTCATTTCGCTTGATGGAATGACTTGCTCGGTCGGGTAACCCTTAATACTGATGGTGCAGTCAAGGGCCCCACTAGCTCGCCATTGCAGGAGACCTCTTCTTGCATGACAACTTCGCAATCGGATACGAGGTTTCGCCGTAACATTGGCAATTGTTCCCGTTGATGCTGAATTTTGGGGGTGCTTTCCGGCCTTCAACTTGCTTGGTCTCTGGACTACCGACACCTAGTTTTGGAAGTCGACTCGCGCATTGTGACTGACCTCCTCTCTTCTTCCCAGGCCCGAGCTCACTCCCTAAACCCCCTTGTATTGAGCATCCATGAAATGCTTTCCCGCAACTAGGTTGTTCAGACCCGGCACGTTTACCGTGAAGGTAATCGTAGTGCCGAATGGCTCGCCAATTTTGCTAGCCAACTTTCTTTAGGCATCACTATTTTTGACCACCCGCCTAGGGGTTGTATCCCTCTCCTTGTAGAAGATGAATCGGGGGCAAGTCACCCACGATCCGTCATGTAATTTGTCTTTCATTTCCAGTTTATATTAAAAAAAATCATTGAAAACAACAAATGATCTTTTGTTTATGTGGTTTTCTTCTCTCTTTTTTTAGGTCATAAAACTGAGTCCATGATTTAACTACAACATTTTTTTTACTTGATAAAATCTAATTCCTTATGGTAGAAATCGTTATTAATCACAAAATAATCATGTCAAATCATCAAGTGTACTTAGATCTATTACAAAAGAATACTTGGATCCATGAGAACACTACAAGAAAAATGTAAATTAGTGACGGAAATTTATCAACGGAAATATTTTCATAGGTAATTAGCGACGAAAATATGCTTTCCGTCGCTAAAATTGAGTGATTTAGCGACGGAACTAATATTCGTCGCTAAATTTGGAGGGAATTTATCGCGGCAAAATTAGCGACGGACATTAGCGATGAAACAATATAGCCGTCGATAATTTATTAACGACGGAAAATATACCGTTGGAAATTAGCGACGAAACGATATTTCGTCGCTAAATTGAGTAATTTAGCGATGACAGTACTAATGCTCGTCGCTAAATTTGGAGGAATTCGTGGCGGCAAAATTAGGGACGAATTTACCTACGGTATCGTTAAAATCGCTAAATTTGGAGGAATTTTGCGGAATAAAAATTTTGAATTTTCTTTCCGTCGGTAAAAGACGAAATTATTAGCGGTATAAAATTTTGAATTTAGCAACGGAACTTTTCGCTTCGGTAATTCCGTCGGTAAATTCTTTTTAAATATAAGCTCACCCGACATCTCCCTCCCACTTCTATCTTCTTTTTTCTTTCTTCTTCCTTCTTCCTTCTTCCTACATCTTCTCTTCGTTTTTTTTTTAGCTCATTTCTCTGTTGTAGACTCCTTTTCTGCTCAAAGATGTTGTCTTCTCTGGCTATTGTCATCGTGTCCTCGTAGAGGTATTTTTGCAACTACTGTCATGTGTTTTTTCATATATTAGATGAAAGTTAATTTGGGTATTTATTACTTTCGTTTATTTATGTATTTTATTATTCAAAAACAACTTTAAGGTATAAATGTTAGTGATAGAAGGGACAAAACGTGATTTTAATTGTGATGTGTCATAAATTTCTGATGCATGTAGGGTGTTTGATAAAATGTTTGTTATTTGAAAAAATGATTTCAACTTTTATTTTTAGTTACTTTTAGTATGAATTTTAATATTTTAATTCTTTTACTTGAAATAATGAAGTTCTCTCCATGGTGGCTTCTAGAAAACTAAGCAGTTTGCGAGATAAATTTTAAAAATAATTTTCAAAGAATTTACCGACGAAAAAATTCGTTGGTAAATATATGGGATTTTACCGACGAATTTTTCCGTCACTAATTACGACGAATTACAAATTCGTTGCTAATTTTCCGACGAAAAATTTATCGATCGAACAAAAACCGTCGGTAAATTTACCAACGGAAAATTTTACCGTCGGTAATTCCGTCGGTACATTTACCTTCCGTTGCTAATTTTCTAACAGAAAAATTTATCAACCGTCGGTAATTCCGTCGGTAAATTTACCAACGGAAACTTTCCGTCGATAAATTTATCGACGACCATATTTCCGACGTCTTTTTTCGTGAATAAATTCCGTCGCTAAATAAGCTTACCGACGGAATATTTACAAATTCCGACAGTAAATTCCGTCGCTAAACACTATTTTTCTTGTAGTGGAACAACGTGAATCTTGAGTCTTACGGCTATCCGTCTTCCAAATCAATATCTATGTCTATTTTTTTTTCTCGAAAACCGTCTCTTGTTTAATCCAATACAATATTAGGGGGTATTTATTTATGCAACTTTTAAAACGCTTTATATAATAGTTTATTGAGTTAATTAAAACAATTCAAACTTTATTTTGCAATACTAGCTTGAATGTTAAAAAATAGCATTAAAATGTACTAATTTTAAATTTTAAAATAATTTGACGTCAAATTCTCATAATATTTATTATTTTGTAAATTAAAATATTAAAAGCCTAAAATTATTAGAATGTAAATTTTTAAAGGGCTTCTTCAAAATGTGCAATCCATGAAAATAAGAAAGATAGGCTTTTAAAGGCCTGCGATACCATAATATTATTTGACTTTTAAATATATTTTAATATTTATTTTTATATTAGTTTTACTTATGTTATAATCCATATAAAAGATTGGTTAGATATATTTTCATTTATGTTTCATATGATTTAAAATTATATAATAATTAATATATTGTATTTTGCATATTTTTAATATATTTTAAATAATATTTATATGCATAAATAATTTTATTACAAAATAAAATATAGTTAAAATTAAAAGTACTTTTTATTTTTATATTATCAAACAATTTATTGTATGAAGTTTTTTAATTCTTTTTAAATGACAGTCAAACCGTCAACTAACTTCTTAGAAAAGTTCTTATCAGAAAAGATTTATAAAAAAAGTTTTACTGACAAAAGTTGTACTAGTATAAGTCCAACCAAACAGAGGCGAAAGCCATAACCCTAATTTCTTATATAATTGTTCTTATTTCTATTTTAGTCCATCATAAAATAGAAATAAGACTATTGGATCTCTACACATTAAAGTCCATACTTTGTTAGATGTCAAATAATCCAATATTAAATGACCGTTTCACCACAATTAGTTTTATATATTTACTAACACAAAGTTCTTTGAGCTTGAAACTTGCACAGACTCACTCTACTTATGTTGAATAATAGGTGGGTGCTAGGATTTAAACTCATGACCACTTGGTCACAAAAAGTTCTAATATTATATTAAGTGACCATTTCACCACAATAACTTAAGCTATTATATAAGCTCAACTTAATTGATTTTATATATTTACCAACACTCAAAGCCTTTATCCTTAATAAATCACTTTAATCGGGCTTAATTTTATGATAGCTCATATATGTGTGTATGTCTGTATATATGTATCCTAAATAGGTTAAAGATCACTTTAATTGGGTTTATATATATATATATATATATATATATGTGGTTATGTGTGTATATGTACCCTAAATCCAACATCATAGAGCTTCGCTGCTGTTGTAATTTAGAATTTTTAAGTTAAAATCTATATAATAATATTGAGAAGTTGAATCAATAGATTTAAATCTTCATTCCCGTTTAACTAAAGTCGCCGACTTATCAAAATGATAAAGAAGAATGAGTTATCGAAACCTATGAACCAAATTAGAAAGAAGAAACAACAAAGAGGTGGTTATCCTAAATAGTGAATCCCCGTCTGATCACAAGGCGAACTGGCAAACACTTCATCCACACTTCTCGTCCCATTCTTATATTTGCCTGAAGATCTACGATCAGCTCGACATTTGGAAGAAGATTTTGATATCCCAAATGTGTTCTTCAATCTGCTAATCCAGCCTTTCCCGTTGCTTGTTGCACTATTAACGCACGAAGGCCTTGAACTGACTGACTTTTCTGTGACGCCTTCTCCTTTAAAACCGAATCGGAAAGCAGTGGCAAAAGAAGCCGACCCGGTTTGACCCCTCTCTACCTTTACCTCTCTCGGACCGTAGTGAAAACTAGCTGACCTCGACGACCCCATTACACTTCTCTCTTCCCTCTCCTCGAGCTCAAACCTGCCCTTCTCTCGTGCCTTTATCTCCTTCTCAGACTCGAGCAACAGCTTCTCCATTAAGCATCTCTGCTTCTCAGACTTCTCCAATTGTTTTTTCATGCCAGCAAGCTCTTTCTCCAAGCTCTCTATACGCGAGTTAGTGGCCTCCATTTCCGCTTTGAGTTGGGTTGCTTCTATCGTGGCAGCGTCCCATCGGAGGAGTGAACCTAGGGTCACGGAGGAGCCTCCTCCGAGTACGACGTTGTCATGATGATGATGGTTCCCGTGCTTATCATGGTTAGTGTTCGTCGCCGTTTTGATGATTGCCCGGCGGGTGTTTAGTTGCTCTATCAACATGGCTCGGACTACAAATCTTAGTGGCAATCTTGGATTTTGCACTGCGTGCATGAGAAGAGGTTGCGAGAGCTTGTCGCAATTTATCAAGTTGCATATCTCTACTCTTTGATCTTCGGTTATCTCGCCACTATGTTCCTGCATGTGAATTATAAGCCCATTGCTAAACCTACTATTAATGTAGATAATGTATTCGGTAAGTTTAACTCAAGTTTATGTTCACAGGCTTTGGGGATTGAGAGGAGAAAGAGCTTATGGTATCCTTACCTTTATGTAAAGGTCAATAATCTTATAAAGCATATCGTGGCTGATGAACCTGCACTGCATAGACTCGGCGATGATTTGAAATTCCTCGGCGGGCAAAGCTATAACCTGGACAAGACAAGCGTCGAGATCCTCACTCTCATCCGACAAATCTAACGCTTCTAAGCATCTGCTAACGAGAAACGCCGTCGCCTCAGACTCAGGAAGTAGACGTAAACAGTAACGGAATGTGATCAACGTGAGCTCTCGGTTGGCGGTGATAACCCGGCGGAAGTACGTCTCCGTTAATTGTTTCAAGTTGTCGTCCCGCTTACCTTTACTCTGCGTCATCTCGAGCAAATCCGCCGCCGTCCGTAACGCCGCCACGTTAAACGGCGTTATGACGACGTGGTTCCCGTAGCAGTAGTCAGCGATGAGGAAGAAGGTGTCGGCCGTTATATTTAACGGCAGCGTTATCTGGGAGAGCTCCGTTAGCTGACGCTTTAAATAGCAGCTCCTCGAGATCAGTGGCTCCTATATCCATAAAGAAAGCAAAGAGAAAAATATTATATAACTGGGCCAAAACTTTTTACTAATTACTGAATCTTCCAATCTTCAATTTTCTTTTATTCAATTATACCCAATTGAGTCAAGCCTAACTATTTACCACGTGAAACTTCGAACTTAGCTGACCTTAGTCAAATAGGTCTCATTCACTCGAATGCTTTTCTATAACAAGAGAACAGCAATTATTACAAAGTCCTAAAATCTCACGGTACAGGTGAGTTAGTAAGAGACTCTCTTAGTTTAAATGAAGTCGCGGATTTGAACCATCTTTATGTATATAGCAGTTTAAAATTTGAAGTCAAAGTTTTACCTTTTACAAGGAATTTATCCGGCTCGAGCAAGAATTAGTCTAAATGACTTAAAAGTATCTTTTTATAATTGAAACTCTCTTAAGATACCTCGTGGTCAACTAAAAAAAAACCTTCTAATAACTAAATTTTTGTGATAAATGGTACGGAAGAATATGATCGGATCATACGATTCACGCCTACTTGTCATTGCAATTTAAGATCTCGACCTCTTCTATTTAGCAATCACACATGGCTATGGTCATGGTGGAAAAGTAGGAGAAAGAAAAGACATGAACTTTCCAAACTGTTTGATCAAACAATGCCTGTATTACATAATATTACTCTGGAAGAGTGAACTGACCTTGTGCAGATGAAAGCATGTTCCTTGAACGTATATCCTGACGTCTGTTTTCTTCCCAGTAGCCAGAGACCTGTAACAGTTAACTAATAATACTCATTAAATTCCCAAAGAAAACGGAGAAAGAGAGATCTCATGGTCTGTAATCTCTACCATGACTGAACTCTGGAGTGGAGAGGTGTAGGAGGAGAGGAAGGAGATAGAGAAGAAGAATATTCATATTCTTCCTCATAGATGGTGTCTACAACCCCTAGACGATCATTCCATCTGCTACTCATTCTTGGGTTTTCTTCAATTTTCTTTCTAAGTTTAAAACTTCTGTTCTCTACAGTTGTTGAGAGAAATCACAGTTTTCAAAGCTCTTTGAGATTGAATGCCATTGTTACTGCCATTAGAGAGCTCTGAGAGAGAGTTGGAGAGGGACGATAGAGAAATTTACGGGATGGCTTATATAAATGCTGCCATTTACTCCTCTCAACAAACCTTTGAGCTTCAATCAAATATATTCTGGATTCTGACTCAAATTCTCTTGGTGGGATTGTTATGGAAGTGTGATATACACTGCCCTTTTTAACTTGCATGTCAAGCAAAATCACGTAGATTCTAAGACATCTTAAACTACTGACCTCGGATAGTTGGGTTAGAGTGTTGGATCATGTGTTCTTCACTTACCCTTGGACTGATTCACTTGACCATCTTAATTTTAGCCATGGGAATCGGGTTAAGGTCAAATCGTGGGAAACACGGTGTGTGTTACTTCACCTAGTTTCCGGGATCATAATATCTTAGACACAATTACAAATGAGCATAAGAGGTTCAAACTTCAAACTCAAGCTTCTTTATTAAAAATAAAATAAAATATTGGTTATAAATATTATTTTAAAAATCATACCATCTTGGTTTTAACGTTCTTTTTTATTTCATTTTAATATGTTATTTAATTGTGAGGTAACGTGTTAGTTTATTAAATAATTTATTTAAATTATATAGTTTGTGATTTATTATTCGTATTTAAATATTTTATCAAATGCATACTAAAAAATAAATTGCGAATGATCTTATTAAAAATTCACTAAAATGAGGTTATTTATATATTCATTTTTAAGTGTTTAATCCAATACAATATTAGTGGTGTATTTATTTATGCAACTTTTAAAGCGCTTTATATAATAAATTATTGAGTTAATTAAAAATTTCAAAGTTTATTAATTTAAAATAGCATTAAAATGTACTAATTTTAATTTTAAAATAATTCTACGTTAAATTCTCAAATTATTGTCACGTGACTGTAAAATATTATATTTATGCTATCTATGAATTTTATTATTTTGTAAATTAAAAATATTAAAATTCTAAAATTATTAGAATATAATTTGTAAAAGGGCTTCTTGAAAATGCGCAATCCATGAAAATGAGAAAGAATGGGCTTTTTAAGGCCTGCAATACAATAATCCAACTTGGCCCAATTAAACATACAAAAACCCTAATCCTTGACCTTGCTATTTATAAGCTGAAAGGCTCCATTTCTCTGAAGGTGATTCCTCCATAACCGTAACAACTCACACGCACACAGAGCCACCATGAAGTACAATCCTAGGGTTTCATCTTCCCGCCGCAAGAACCGGAAGGCCCACTTCACGGCCCCTTCTTCTGTCCGCCGTATCCTCATGAGCGCTCCGGTCTCCGCCGACCTCCGCCAGAAGCACAACGTCCGATCCATGCCCGTTCGAAAGGACGACGAGGTTCTGGTGGTTCGCGGGACCTACAAGGGCCGCGAGGGCAAGGTTGTGCAAGTGTACCGCCGCAAGTGGGTCATCCACATCGAGCGTATTACGAGGGAAAAGGTTAATGGCTCCACTGTCAACGTGGGTGTCAACCCGTCGAAGGTAGTGATCACCAAGCTCCGCCTTGACAAGGACAGGAAATCTCTTCTCGAGCGTAAGGCCAGGGGACGAGCTGCCGCTGATAAGGACAAGGGCACTAAATTCACTGCTGAGGATATCATGCAGAATGTTGACTAAGTGAAGAGCTTTGGTGAAACAATTTCTCATCTTGTTTAAGGGCATTTATTGATAGGATGTATTTCGTTTTTCTGAGGATGATCCTTTTTCTGTGAAATTAATATGAACAGTATTAAGTTTTGGATGTGTGGATTATTTACGAAGCTTCTCATTTGAATTGAAATTTGTTACTGTTAAATCTCATGATTTTTGAAGTCTACCCTAACAATTGTTTTGCATTTTCCTGTTTTTTGTTGTTAGATTGTGATAGATCAATTTATCATGATTGTTTATCTCCATACTTAATGGTGAATCTTTTTCGGGTGAAGATTAGTTTTTGAAAAATTGTTATGAGAATACTCATTGAGTGTTTGTTTCTATATGCAGTACACTCTTTAATCTATCCAGCTAAGTGGTTTACTCTGTCCTTTTATTTCTGTTTACAATTGTTGGATATAAGCTTCAGTCCAGTTGAGTGATACGTATTGTTCGGTATGTGGGCTATAAAGTATTTCTCGTTCTATACAAGTATTGTGATTGCACAAGAAAGGTTATCTTGCTTATGTAGATACTCTTTTCATGCACGCTTTCTGGAATCAAGTCATTTGCTTAATGCAGATCTTGTAGGCGTTTTTCATGAGTAGAAGCACTAACAATGACTATCATCCCGGGTTTTCTCCCATCATCAATGTTGTTTTTGAACTACTTGTACCGAGTGTGCGTCCAAACCGGATGTACTTTTCTTGTCTGCAATGTGTTTGTAAGCCCTCAGGTGGTCCTTTCGGATCATTAATGAATCGCTGTAGATAAAGTTGTGAATTTCATCTAGGATGTGGCTTCTGCCACCCTTTTTGATAATCTTCTGTTTATATGTTTTGCTTGGTGCTTAGAGAAAGCATCAAGTATATGATATCGATCTCTTTCTGGAATTAACTCTGGTTTCGAGACCTCTTGTTGTGATGACGCTATGATTGCTCCATAATTGGTCGACGTTCCTTGCTAATGATGCCGATACTTGAATGGAACTGACTCAGAATTGGTTAAATATCAGTTCTCAACTATCTCACCTCCGTCAGAGCTGCATTTGATATAATTGCAGAGGAAATTATGAGGGTTATTAGAACGTCAGACCATTATTCCTTGAATCTCAATGACAATCTATTTATTGCTGGGCCAAACGTAAGACCACGGAAATCTCTCTGTTTTTGGGGCTTAGTTGTGGGATAATTTACACAAAATAAAAGCTAGAGTTATGGTCCTAAGGCTTTAGTCTATCACCTTTGGTTACTGTTGTGAGAGAGTAGAGACGGAATGAGACAGAAATTTAGAGATAGAACGGGACAAAAATTGAAGATAGTGAGGTATTTGGTTGTGGTGGATAGATGTAAAATTTGTTATCTATCTCGGGATGAAAATGTGATCGATTACATGAATGAAAATAAAAAAATTTTCCCTACAGTATAATATGAGTGAAAATATATAATTAATAATAATAATAATAATAATAATAAGTTCAAAATTTAATAACAATAATTATAATAATAAATTATTAATAATAATGACAATGAGGACAATAATAATAATAAATTAATAATAATTTTAATAATAAGTTTAAATTTTATAATAATAATAATAATAATCACAATAATAATGATGAAGAAGAATTTAATAATATAATCAAGAATAAAAAATAACTTATGTGAGGAAAGGGATATTTTTGTCATTTCGTTATATGTTTGGTTTTTGTCCTTGGGATAAATTTTCGTACCACAATCTTGAGAGAAACAAAAAAATTCTGTCCTTATCCTCCAAAGACGGAATAAAAATAAGTGAAGACAGGTTTTTGTCCTTGGGATAAATTTTCGTACCACAATCTTGAGAGAAACAAAAAATTTCTGTCCTTATCCTCCAAAGACGGAATAAAAATAAGTGAAGACAGTAAACAGATGAGTAGAAGAACAGGATTATTGTGTCCTGTCCTCTTTCCTCGTTGCTGAAAACAGCAACCAAACACGAGGTCAGGGTTACTAAGAGCTTCGGCGATTCAATGCCAGGCACATGAAATGCAAAACCGCGGATGCCATGCCAATCTAAATTGAAAATTCTCCACGCAAAAAGGAGAGTAGAATGACAATGTCTTGTTACCACGTCCATCTAGTCATTGCAAATCTAAGGAACATGCATTTGTTTGGAACTGCTTATTGGCACTCCCTCTGAGGAGCAACCCAGAGCTGGGAAAAAAAATTATAACAATAATATCCGTAATCATCTCGAACAGTGCTTCAAAGAATCGGATGATACCAATCAAGGCTTGAGAGCTATCGCTAAACCAAACCTGGGATTTTTGTCCAAAGCTTTGGTGTCCACCTCACCAGAGATTGTCACTAGTGACTTTGGTATGAGCTCGTGCTGTATCAATGCCCCAAGTTTTCCATGGTTACTAAGTTTTGCTTTCACCAATGTCAAATGATCGACGGCGTAGGAACCCCCCACGGTAAATGTATTCTCATTTGTTGAAAACCTTCTAGTGATCTCTGCCACAGCAGCACTTCTTCTCAACTGATCCAAATAATGAACATATGATGCCTTTATGGTGTCTCCTTTGTCACCCCTGAGGAAAAGGGAAACAATGTGGAAACCAAATAAACACAGCTTACATTCTCTTGTGATTAGTTCAACTAACAGAGATGATTTATTAATGGGGCTAATAACTTACAGAATAACTGAAGCATAAGCATCTGGCTTTGTCACGCTAATTCCAGCAGTGTACTTTGAGAGATTACCAGAAGAGGTATCATAGCCAGCCTCAGCACCAAAAGCTATTGTAGGAGTACCTAGAGTGGCGGTAAAATCAATTGCAGGTGATTGAGACAGTGCAGCAGCTGCGGTTAGTGTTGCATGGTCATGGAAATACTGAACCTCGAACTGCGATACCAATGGTAAAAGGATCCTCAAAACTCAAAACCAAGATTCCCATCAATACATTGATCACTTTTGCAGCTTAGTTTAAAATTTGTGGCTAAAGATGGTAAAGCCAAAAGGTCCTGCCTTTACTTTAGCATGATTGCATCGGCAAAGGAATAGTTATTCCTCGATTATCAAAATTAACATCTGTGATTTTAAATTTAGCCCAACTTCTACAAGTGCGAAATTACCTACCTTCCCTGAGTTATAATCAGGTATTTTGAAAGAGGCGATAGCATTTGTGGATGGAAGAATCTCCGTAAAAGTGAGGGTTGTTGAGATCTGCAGAAAACATGTATGAATGTAAAGTCTTTAACAACTTATCACTAGTTATCATTCAGACAAAGAAAAGAAGCAGCCTACGTTAGATTCTGTGTCAACTTTGACATTGAATAAGTTTTTCTTGTAAACGTAAAGCGCTGCCACGTCCCCAGTGGAGAGCCCTCCTTGTTTCACAGCTGTTGATGTAAGGGCCTGAAAAATCATACAGAAAACAGTTAAAATGAGAACCCATTTTGACAAATTAAAACAGAGAACAAAAAACTTAATAAGAAAAATCATACAGAAAACAGTTAAGTGGGTTGACCATATCTGAAAGCTACTTGTTCTTACAGAGCAAAAACTCATCAGAAGGTTCAAAGGCAAACAACATCAGAATTCCAAAGACCATTAGCGAATCATCATAGTTCCCATAAAATGCTAATAAGATTGTGACTTCGATGCTACCTCAAAGAAGCAACGAGTTCATCTTCGTGCTACAGGTGAATACACAGTATCTTCGTGCTACAAGTGAATACACATTTCTCCACACAGTTTTTAGCCTATTAGTGCGTCTTGAAATAAAATATCTACAGTTCCGATAGAACCATCAAGAACAAAGGATTAGGAGAAGAAAGGGCCACCTATGTACACATTCCAACTCCTATCACGCTTGCCGATGTAAGAAAAAAAGTATATTTCCTATGTGAGAAACAAAACCCAACAGTAGTATATATTCAGCAATATGGGGAGTAGCATTACAATCACGAAACTCGAACATTGACCCAATCGAGCAAATTCATCATATTATCCACACACACAGACTAATCATATTTGAACGTAAATCCTCTCCTGATAGGAAAACAAAACTGAAAGTCAAATACTTGAATTTGAACTAATTGAAATGAGCGTGACGCGGTGACATATAGCGTTAGACATACCACACCAGCAGCGCTGAAGGTGGAGACACTGAATTTCTGATCGGAGCTATAGTCTCTGGTCAAGAGATCTACAAATTAAAAAAGATTGGAACGTTGAGAGTCAAATTGATCGGGGCACATAAGAAAAGGTAGATACATAAGCATGAAGGAAGAAATAGAGATCGCCGATACCTTTGGGTTTCTTGCCGATATCGGAGAAGAGTTCCGGTCCCTTAGCCATGGTGGCACAGAGAGAGAGAGAGAGTGAAGAGAAATGGCGATTGATGGACCACCACAGAATTTGGAGAATCTGAAGTTTTGACAATTTGCGGTTAGGTCTTGGCTTTCAGCCGTTGATCTGTTGCTTTCAGGTTCTATTCCACCATCAAAATAATCATTACTAATTTTTAATTGGAAAAATAAAATATTTACAAACATAAATTACTCTTCCCTTCCTTGAAAATTTCAATACTTTGGTTTGGTTATCAAAAAGAAAATAAAACTTTATTTAATTACAATGGATAAAACTGGTTCAATTTTGCATTAATTTAATGAGAGAGGAATTATATTATAATTTTTCACCTTTTTAATCCAAAACATGATTTTTTAATAGGCTTAAATCTCTAGTAACACAAAATTCTAATAGCTAGATCTCTATAAGAAAATAACAATCTAGAGTAAAATAAAATTCAAAAACTAAAAACAACAAAAAATAAAAAAACATGAGTCCTAAAAAGAAATATATTTCAAAATAATAAACTCCTAAATAACTAAAACACGTGTCTGACAATTGTCGTGGAGATAAGTGGCATTGATTTTGCTATCAAACTTTGAGTGTACATCTCAAAGATGAGTTTGGTATGAGTTACAATTTGAATTTTGGGATTGCTTTGCATTTGGTGAGTTACAATTTGAATTTTAGGATTGCTTTGCATTTGCTTCTTTAATTTGCAAATCTAACAAAAGATTGCCCCTAATTTACTTTTGAGTTTGACATTAGTTATGTTTTGTAATCTTAATCTCATCTTCTTTTTGACATTTGACTTGGGGCCTTTTGCAAGTCCTCCAATCTCTTCTTTATGTAGGAAAATTCTGGTGTGAGCATCACATGCTCATGGTGCGGAAAACAAAATTTTTTGTTCCGGGACCTTCCCGAAAGTCAGGATCTATGTGTCTATATAACAAACTCAAACCATAACGGCCAAAGGAGACCGTCTCTAACGGTATCCACGCATAGATCGGAGAACCTAACCGACAAACCTTTGACCGGAATAGCTAGAAACAAAGTAAAGAGTCTAGCTCTTACCTTTGTCTTGGAGAGCTTGAAACCAACGATGAAGGAAGGAGAAAACTTGCTTGGAGATCGTTGGAGAGAAGAGATAACTTAGGATTTTCTCAAAATCCTCTCTTCCTCTTTCTTTCTCACAAAGCCAACGAACATACTCATCCTTTTTACCTTTTTTTTTTATATGTCTTTAACATCATTAAAGACATTTAAAGCAACATGGTAAGGTGTGTTCTACGTTAGCCACTTTATATATATATATATATATATATATATATAAAGTAAAAGATGATAAGGCTTCCTCTCCTTCATCCACGTTTCACTTATATATATATATTAATTAATTAATTCTTTAATTAATTATATATATATATATAATAAATCTTGAAGTGCTTTCTAATCACACTTGGGTTGGTCTCTACCGCCTACCGGTCCCATTATGGAAAAATTCACCAAAAACTTTTTGAATATCGATGTCGCGATCTCATCGGGACATATCTCGATCTCATCGGGATCCATTTAATCCTTTTGATCTCCATATATTGGAACTCTTTTTAAAACTATTTTACGAATTCTCCGAGACACTCTTATGCGTGTGACCCATTAGGTTCCCGGTTATGTTGGCCACTTAGATTAACACTTAATCCAAGCAAGTCATGAGCGGTATCTAGCAACACATCATGACCCCCAATTGACCGGAAAGTAATTGGTTTGACGAATGAACATGTATTCATCATGAACCATATCACAAACCTTTCCATGTATAATTCTGCAATTCGTCCTTTCACCATGCTATACCCCACTTGGTTATGAGAATGGACAATGTGTCAACTCTTACTAGACGAACTAAGTCAAATCTAGTCCAAGTGATTTCAGTTCTCGTCCTGGGACTCATTACTTAATATGTCAATGAAGACATTCTTCATGACATATATGCTCCGGCCAGAGACTTCCAAGTAATGACCTTGACAAGAGGCCATGGGTATCATCTTCTGCTATCACAGAAGTGGTGAATCCTCTATTGGCTACTCAATTACCTTCAATACCTCAAGTGTACCCAATCACCACCCTATGAAAGACCTCTCAGAAGGCAACAAGGAATGAAGTCAAAGCACGTAATCGGATATCAAGATATCCTCGAGCACCGCAAGTCTAAGGATACTTGCACCATTCTGCATGATGAGATTATCACCGACATTAGAATAGGACATCCATGTGATGATCTCATAGCAGGTCATCCAATGTACTTACTACCTCTAGTAAGCATCCACATCTCAACCCTAAATATCTCATATTTACGACTTCCGAGATCCACGATTGATTAAATCAAGGAGCTTGAGATGTACTAGTCTCTCGGATTACCGATGTCCGATCTCAAGAATCCTATGACTAGGATAATTTAGATCTTGACATAATTGCACATGATAGGAATCTCGATTAGTATGATCACATCACAATTTCCTTCATGCTATGTCATATATCATGGACTTCATTAATTTGCTTATAGATCAATATCTATTCATAAATAATGAACAATGAAGTTAATGAAATATGCCTTTCTTTATTTATTCATAAAGTATGTACCTGACTTTGTACAAAATGCGCTAAAGGCGATTACCTTCGAGGCACTACTCTAACAATCTCCCACTTGACCTAAAGCCAATCACCTTGATATCTAATACCATAAAGAGTACATGAGAATCAAAACTCTTTTGTGATAATGACTTTGTCAACGGATCAACAATATTACGCTCGGTGGGAATTCTCTCGATCTGGACATCACCTCGTCCTATGATCTCCCGATCGATGATATCTCTGAGTACGTGTTTGGATTGTTGATGAGACCTTGGTTCTTTCGCTGCATGAATAGCCCCATTGTTGTCACAATACAACTGCATGGGCTCATCACGCCTAGGAACCACACCAAGTTCAAGAATGAACTTCGATCCAAACCTTCTTTTCTTGCTTCAAGCGGCAATGTACTCTACCTCGATCGTTGAATCGGCGGTTGTCTCTTGTTTGGAACTCTTCCAACTAATCGCCCGCCATTCGGTGTGAATACGTAACTTTGATTGGGATTTGGAATCATCCTTATCGATTGAAAACCGACATCTGTATACCGCTCACTTTGAGATATCCATCTCCATATATCAAGAAAACATCCTTAGTCCTTCGCAAGTACTTGAGGATATTCTTGACAGCCACCCAGTGACCCTCACCAGGATCTGATTGGTATCTGCTCATAACACTTAGAGCATATGATACATCGGATTTCGTACATAGTATAGCGTACATGATAGATCCTACCGCAGATGCATACGGGATCATACTTATGCGCATCCTCTCATCTTGTGTCTTAGGACACATAAATTTCGAGAGTGTTATCCCATGAGTCACGGGAAGGTACCCTCTCTTAGATTTCTCCATGCTAAACCTTTTTAGCATCTTGTCTATGTACGTTGATTGTGAAAGACCAAGCAACCTTTTTGATCTATCTCTATAAATCTTTATCCCAAGGATATAAGTTGCTTCACCAAGGTCTTTCATGGCAAATTGTTTGGACAACCAATTCTTGACTGATTGTAGCATAGAGACATCGTTTCCTAGCAATAATATGTCATCTACATACAACACAAGGAATACGATTGCAGTCCCATTAACCTTCTTATACACACAGTGTTCATCCGGATTTTGTGAGAAACCAAACTCTTTGATTATCTCATCAAAACAGATATTCCAACTCCTGGATGCTTATTTCAATCCATAGATGGATTTCTGAAGCTTGCATACCTTCTCGCCATCATAGGAGGTGAAGCCCTCAGGTTGTGTCATATACACATCCTCAGCTAGATTTCCATTTAGGAAAGCTGTCTTCACATCCATTTGCCATATCTCATAATCATAATGAGTGGCAATGGCTAGGAGTAATCTAATGGATTTAAGCATTGCTACTGGGCTGAAGGTCTTGTCGTAGTCAACTCCTTGTCTTTGACGAAAACCTTTAGCCACAAGCCTTGCTTTATAGGTAATTACATTACCATCCATGTCGGTTTTCTTTTTGAAAACCCATTTACACCCTATGGGTTTTATTCCTTCGGGTGCCTCAACTAAAGTCCATACTTGGTTTTCATACATGGAATCCATTTCAACCTTCATGGCATGAAGCCATTTCTCAGACTCTGAACTCTTCAGAACCTCTTCATAGGTAGTAGGCTCATTATCTTGTATGAGCAATACGTCATTCTATTCATTCACGAGAAATCCATATCTCTAGAACAGGCGTATCTACATGACCTACGAACTTCATGTGTTGTAGAAGGTTGAATCATTACTTCATCTGTATGAGTCACAATTTCGAGTTGAGCGGTTGATTCTGCGTCATTGAGCATCCCTAACTTCTTCAAGTTCAATTTTGCTCCCACTTGTCTTCTTGTAAAAGAAACTCTTTCTCTAAAAGACAACATGCTTGAAACAAACACCTTTTGTTCCTCAAAGAAGGTAGAATTGATATCCCATTGTTTCTTTAGGATATCCTACGAACAAACATTTTCGATTTTGCATCAAGTTTATCTCGACGTGTCCGCTTCACATAAGCGGGACAACCCCAAACTTTCAAATGAGTAAGATAGGGTCTTTTGTTAGTCCACATCTCATATGAAGTAACATCAACTGTCTTTGATGGAACTCTGTTTAACAAGTAAACAGCTGTCTCAAGTGCATTACCCCAAAAGGATTTTGGTAACTTTGCAAAGCCCATCATCGATCGTACCATGTCTAACAAGGTTCGATTTCTTCTTTCTGCCACACCATTATGCTGTGGTGTGTAAGGAGGAGTCCATTGAGATAAAATCCCATTATCTATGAGATAATCCAAAAACTTTTGGTCTAAGTATTCCCCACCACGATCTGATCGTAATGTCTTGATACTTTTCCCAAGTTGGTTTTCTACTTCATTTCTGAATTGTTTGAACTTTTCAAATGCTTCAGATTTGTATCTCATTATATACAGGTACCCATATCGAGAATAATCATCGATAAAGGTAATGAAGTAAAGACAACCACTTCTGGCATGGATGGACATACATACATCTGAATGTATTAGGTCTAATACTCCAATCGCTCGTTCACCCTTTCCCTTAAAGGGTAATTTAGTCATCTTGCCTAATAAACAAGATTCGCATGTGTCATATGATTCATAATCAAATGACCCTAAACTTCCACTCTTATGGAGCTTAGCTATGCGTCTCTCATTTATATGGCCAAGGCGACAATGCCATAAGTAAGTTGATTTTAAATTATCTTGTTTATGTCTTTTCGTGTCATTGACATTCATAATTGGATGTGACATATCTAATATGTAAATTACATTGCATAATGTACCAGTACCATAAAGCATTCCATTCAAACTAATAGAACAACCATTGTTACTAAAAGTCACATGGAAACCAAATCTATTTAAACAAGAAATGCAGATAATATGTTCTTTGTTAATACAGTACAAAATAACATTCATCCAATTTAATTACAAGCCCAGTGGGGAGTGACAAAAAGTAAGTGCCTAAGGCTAATGCAGCAACTCTTGCTCCATTTCCCACACGCTGGTCTAGTTCTCCCTTCATGAGTCATCTCTCATCGTCCCCGAGGCCCTGCATATCATTGCATATGTGTGAGCCACAACCGTATCTAATACCCATATGTTATGGTCGAAACAGATAACCTCAATGACAAACATACCGAAGAAGTCGAGACATCGATGCCTTCTTCGCTTCAATTCTTCCAGATAGACTTTCTGATTCCGCTTCCAGGTGGCGGTCTTGCCACAATGGAAGCAAGTTCCTTTTGGTGCAGTCTCTTTGGTTTTCTTCTTGGCTGCACTTCCTTTTGGTTTCTTAGACCTTTTCTTCTTTAGATTTTTTTTCTTTGAACCAGAAGAAGAGGATGCCACCACAAGCACTTGCTTGCTATCCTTCTTGATAGCTTGCTCTGCTGTCTTGAGCAGATTGATCAACTCAGGGATTGTCGTGGATATTTGGTTCATCTGATAATTTAACACAAACTGTGAATAACTATCAGACAATCCAACTAGAATTAAGTCAACACTTAATTCATAATCCATAACAAAACCTAAGACGACCAACCTCTCAATATACCCATTCATCTTCAGTGCATACTGCACTGCAGATGATCCTGGAGTCATCTTAGTAGTGAAGCGTGGCCTCGAGGTCTCGAACCTTTCAGACCGAGCTTGCTCATCAAACAGTTCCCTAAGATGAAACACTATGGTATGAGCATCCATAGACTCGTGCTGCTTCTGCAGCTCTGGTGACATCGAGGCAAACATAATGCAGGTAACCATGTCACTGTCTTTAAGATGCTTACGATATGCTTTCTGATCCTCATCAGAAGCATCAGCAGCAGGTGGATCAGGAAGTGGAACATCTAGGATATATCCCAGTTCCTCAGACCTGAGAACAATTCTCATATTTCTCAGCCAATCTAGAAAATTTGGTCCAGTTAATTTGTTAGAGTAGAATTACATGCATGATCATAAGGACTTGCATGACATGCATATGGCTCCCACTAGTTTCAAAGAATCCATAACCCTCAGTACGAATCCAAGAAACATTATGACAAAATGTCCTAGTGGGTCGATATCCGACATTACTAAAATGACATTGGGTTTACCCAACAAGCCACCTTAGGTCAATCGGTAGGTATCGATCATACCATTTGCATCATAGATATCAGACATTACTAAAATGACCTTGGGTTTACCCAACAAGCCACCTTAGATCTATCGGCAGGTATCGGTCATACCATTTACTTCATAGATGCAACTATCGACTAGTCTTATCAACTCGTGATGTATGCACACATTGGGTTATCAACTCTTGATGCGCGTACATCGATGCACACCGCCCAATTTTGCCTCATCCACGTTGACCTTGAGTTTACTCAACAAATCAACGCTTCTAGTGAAAACCGACCCATTAATCTGAAAATCTTATTTTCATAGTTCGAACATATCCGTATAGAGTGAGCTTGGGTTTACCCAACAACCCAACTCTATAAGAACTCTGGTTCTCCCCATATTAATGGAAGGCGTTAGTTTTCATATGATGTGTGAGGATTTTTAGGTCTCATCTTCTTCTCCTCCAAGCCGTAGGATTATAGTCACCATGACTATATGGAATGATTTAGGGCATTTCATCAATCACATTGAATCTATACCTAAAATCATCCATCATCCCACCTTTGCATGTTGTAAGTCGACTTGTGTATGTGTAAGTCGACTTATGCTAGTGTGTAAGTCGACTTATGCATGTGTAAGTCAACTTATGCAGCTGTGCATGAACAAGTCGACTTGTACCATTGTGCAAGTCGACTTATGCGTCTACAGTGCACGGACAAGTCGACTTGTATCTTTATTAGTCGACTTATCCATGTGGAATTGCTATCTAATCGGTTAATTTCTCAATCCGTGCAGTTCCAATTCACAATACCAAGTGTAATATCCTTTATTATGATGTACCAATGAAACACTTTCATTGTTCCATGCTTACCATATATAGTCAAACTATACATGAAAAACTTGAAATTGATGAATACACTCTTATTCATTTAGATCTCCAAATAATTTGAGAATATCAAACTATCACCCTAAGTATCTCTAGGTAGTCTAAACTTTATCAAGATTACTTCGACACTGTTCACAAAATTTGTGACGGCCAAAATAATCAAGACAACGAAATACACTAACGAGACGCTAATGTGACACATTTGACATCCGAAAAATATTTGGAAACCCAATTTCAAGAAATTCAATTTGGAAAGCATACAACATCAATATAACACATTTTTAATCACATTAAAAATGATTCAAGGCATTGGAATTGAGAAATACACAATTTATCATTCCAAACAAAACAGCTCCAGCAACTTTCTCAAAACTGCCAAGCTCTGTGTTTTGCTTGAAAAACTCATTGAAACAATTTCAATAAAGTATGAGAAAATTACAGAGGTTACAAAATGTTCACAAAATTTTCCATGAATTTTTTTCAGGATTTATTTCCAACAAAAACTCATCCAACCTCAGCAACAAAGCCAATGTAGAATCTGTGTTCCTCAACACAGTTATTCCCAGCAGCACACAATAAATTCTCAAATAAATAGTAAATCACCTCAAAAATATTTTTCCATTCTCATAGACATTCATAAACATCTTAGAGACATGTTGGTGAAAGAAAATCTGAAAAAAAAATTTCTACAATTTATTCTCGAATTTATAAGCATGCCTGTCATTGAATGTGCACAAAGACAGCAACTAGAACATTGGGGAATAAATTAGCAAAACTATATCAAATCACATTGATAAATTCCGAGGTTCTACAGACAAATGCAACAACATCTTGTGAACATATCTGGGCAAGAAAATTTTGAAAACTATATTTCTATACTGAATTCGAAATTCACACAATCAACATGCATCATCGTCACAAGCAATAGACAACTCCGACCTAGTCATGGTTTCTTCGTTATATACGACACAAGTGGCTCTGATACCACTGTAGGAAAATCCCGGTGTGAGCATCACATGCCCACGGTGTGGAAAAAAAAAAAAATTTCGGGACCTTCCCGAAAGCCAGGATCCATGTGTCTATACAATAAACTCAAACCATAACGGCCAAAGGAGACCGTCTCTAACGGTATCCACGCAGAGATCGGAGAACCTAACCGGGACAAACCCTTTGACCCGGGAATAGCTAGAACAAAGTAAAGAGTGCTAGCTCTTACCTTTGTCCTTGGAGAGCTTGAAACCAACGATGAAGGAAGGAGAAAAACTTGCTTGGAGATCGTTGGAGAGAAGAGATAACTTAGGATTTTCTCAAAATCCTCTCTTCCTCTTTCTTTCTCACAAAGCCAACGAACATACTCATCCTTTTTACCCTTTTTTTTATATGTCTTTAACATCATTAAAGACATTTAAAGCAACATGGTGAGGTGTATTCCACGTTAGCCACTTATATATATATATATATATATATATATATATATATATATATATATATATAAAGTAAAAGATGATAAGGCTTCCTCTCCTTCATCCACGTTTCACTTATATATATATATATATATATTAATTAATTAATTCATTCTTTAATTAATTAATTAATTATATATATATAAATAAATCTTCAAGTGGTCCAATCACACTGGGTCAGGTCTCTTGGCCTCACGGGTCCCGGTATGGGAAAACCCACCTAAATGCTTTTCAAAGAATATCGATGTCGTGATCTCATCGGGACATATCTCGATCTCATCGGGATCCATTTAATCCTTTTGCTCTCCATATATTGGAACTCTGTCCAAAACTATTTTACGAATTCTCCGAGACACTCTTATGCGTGTGACCCATTAGGTTCCCGGTTATGTTGGCCACTTAGATTAACACTTAATCCAAGCAAGTCATGAGCGGTATCTAGCAACACATCATGACCCCCAATTGACCGGAAAGTAATTGGTTTGACGAATGAACATGTATTCATCATGAACCATATCACAAACCTTTCCATAGACAATTACCGTGCAATTCGTTCTTTCACCATGGTATACCCCACTTGGTTATGAGTATGGGCAATGTGTCAACTCTTACTAGACGAACTAAGTCAAATCTAGTCCAAGTGATTTCAGTTCTCGTCCTGGGACTCATTACTTAATATGTCAATGAAGACATTCTTCATGACATATATGCTCCGGCCAGAGACTTCCAAGTGATGACCCTGACAAGAGGCCATGGGTATCATCTTCTGCTATCACAGAAGTGGTGAATCCTCTATTGGCTACTCAATTACCTTCGAATACCTCAAGCTGTACCCAATTACCACCCTATGAGCGACCTCTGTAAGGCAACAAGGAATGGAGTCAAAGCACATAATCAGTATCCAAGATATCCTTGAGCACCGCAAGTCTAAGGATACTTGCACCATTGCTATGATGAGATTATCACTGACATTAGAATAGGACATCCATGTGATGATCTCATAGCAGGTCATCCAATGTACTTACTATCTCTAGTAAGCATCCACATCTCAACCCTAAATATCTCATATTTACAACTTCTGAGATCCACTGCTTGATCAAATCAAGGAGCTTGAGATGTACTAGTCTCTCCGGATTACCGATGTCCAGTCTCAGTAATCCTATGACTAGGGATAATTTAGATACTGACATAATTGCACATGATAGGAATCTCAGTAGTATGATCACATCACAATTTCCTTCATGCTATGTCATATATCATGGACTTCATTAATTTGCTTATAGATCAATATCTATTCATAAATAATGAACAACAAGTTAATGAAATATGCCTTTCTTTATTTATTCATAAAGTATGTACACAACTTTGTACAAAATGCGCTAAAGGCGATTGCCTTCAGGGCACTACTCTAACACTTTATGCCTCATATGTATACTCTATAACATTAAAAAGTATTTAGTAATTGATAAAAGAATGATTCTCCCACATTTTCTTCTCTTGCTATCAAATTCATTTCTTTACCTTTATATTTATCGCTTGTTGTCACTTACACTAAAAGACTTGAATTACTCACATGATGCTCACTCTCATAGATCTTGAGTCGATCTTTGTAAACTTGTTTTCTTATCTTGTCCTTCCCACTCTCATTCAACTAATGCAAATTGTATAATTCGGGCTATTTCGTAGTTAATAACCTTAACTTCTCCATTAACTTCTCACTAGTCACATAAGCACATACCCTCCATCTAGTATAGAAAGAGGCACTAATCCTTGATGGCACATCTAGTATAAAAAGAGGTTATCTCATTACTCATTCACTTCATCCTCTCCTACTTAAATTCTTAACACCCTCTTAGTAACCAACATCCTCTCCTATTTAGACCTCTCAAAGCACTTCTCATTACTAGCATCCTACAAATTAGGCATCTCATCCTCCACCTCCTCTTCACTTTTGGGCACCTTATCATTGACACCCTCTTCACTCAGAACATATCAGAGGCACTATCATCATCCTCATAATAGACTTTAAAGTCATCCATTATAGTAGATACAGATGGGTTACATTGTAATCTATATATGACAACTTCAGATTTATCTAACCTATCCCTCAACTTATCACATTGATTTGTCCTCGTACTATGTTCTATTAAATCTATATCTACTCCTTAGTCTTTTCTCCCCACTTACTTTTTTTTCTCTTTGAATAACTTTTGTTTTGGATTTGGGACAATCATTCCTAAAGTGTCCAATCTTTTAGTATTTTTTCAATGCAGTGCCCAAGTTTTAAAATTTTTCAATTGATGTCTTACTTTTTAAAACCTTAGTAGTTAAGTTAAAAATGTTGGTTTCGTTACTAATGTGCTGATGTAGCTAACGAAAATCTAATTGTTCATAAAATGTAGCTTTCCACATTAAAAAATGTTACAAACTAAGCATAAAACCGACTACCTAAACCCAGTTACCCATTACCAATTACCCATCACCCGCATTAACTTTATCCAAATTTACCCAAATTCACTTTAGCAAATATGAAAAACCATAGTTACATTGTCTCTACATCCTAGTTCGTCTTTGTTGGTCACACGTTTGGAAAGAACGATCTCTGGTTTGTCCTCATTTATCTTCGATTGGATTGCACATCCTCTTCTCTTGTCTTCATTGTTTCACAAGGTAGGTATGCCGAAATCTTGTTACACTTATTGTAGAACACATTCAAGTTTTTGAACTTTATTTTGAAGTGCATTCTTGATAATGATTATGTAACTAGCTAGCTAGTTAGACAATTATAAGGCTATCTCCAAGTAAGTAGATCCATAATAGAGACATCAAAGATGGAACCAAAGTTTCTTAGAAATGATATGTTCCTTACATTATTGTACAATGCAACATCTCCAATGGCAATTTTTTATGATCTTGTGAAATAATTTCAAGAATATTAATACATTAGTTCAATAGTCTTGAAATTTTGAATTGATTGGTTGTAAATTTTGATATTGTAATTTATATGTTTGTTCCTTAGATGAAAATGGTATGATATTTTCAATTGAACATTAGAGATGGTGAAAACTATAAGTTAGACATATTGCATTATGAAGTGCTATTAAAAGACTATAAGATGTTGAATATGTTTGTCCTTTCCATTTGATTGTATGCAGTAGGTTAATATTGAGTATTATGAGCCAAAGAACATATACAAATTCGACGTCTAGGGTGGACAAAGAACTTTTTGTTTTTGTGAGTTATGGCTGTCATGTGGACTTCATGGATGGAGAGAAATCATAGAAGACACTTTATTTATTACGCTCAACATGGGGACAAGCTAGAAGAAGAAAAATAATTGTTAAAGATGAAAATTAAAATTTTAATTATTGTATTATTAGTGTTTCTAATTAAAAATTGCTATGAGTAGAAGTAAAAAGTTGAATATTGTACTATTAATATTTTATAAATCATGCACAAGATTTAGATAATATTATTTAATGTACCAGACGACTTGAATATGCTTACGAACAAAATATTCAATAGTCCTTTATTATTCTATATTTAATAACCAATTGAGTGCGAATTATAGCTTCCTTGATTTTAAACCATTTTCTATGTAATAAAAGGACTCGACAAATAACTCTTAAAGTGATAGCTTAAATATGTATAGATGATTACAATCATCAAATTCCTAAATTAATCTCATTATCATTTATCATATTTCCTTCGTTAGTTTATGAAGACATTCTCATGATACCAATCATCAAGTTCCTAAATTAGTCTCATTAACACTTAAATAACTTAGTAAAAGAAAATGAAATACAAATTAAAACACCCATATGCATTCATATAAGTATTTTGTTTTACAAAAGTATTTCTTTGTTCCCATATTTTATTTTCTAAAACATCTATGTACATTCATAAAATTATTTTGTTGTTCACATCAAATAGGATAAGGCACATAGGCATTGTGTAATCAAAAAGTGTTTCTTTTTATAACTTTGTATAAATCTTGTATGATAGGGCACATTAGTAAAATGTATCTCTACATAAAACTTCATTAAGCTTTTTATCTTATCTTCCTCATCATCGCATTTGTTCCACCATAAAAAAAGGGCAACATATAATCAAAGAACAACCTAATTGTCAAAATTGATTTAAGATATATAACTCAATAGTTGTAACCTTTGATGAGTTATAACTCTTTTTATTACTCCTAGCTAAGGTTCTTAACCCCATGGATCTCTGTCTTTTATTTTGCTTTGAACTGGCTAGTCGACTTGAAAGGATTAATATTAGAAAAAATTGTTTGGACATCACTTATAGACTGTATTGGAAAAAATGAAAACAAATAATGTTTAAGGATGAAGAAATAAATGAAAAGGAATAAAGAATGTGTTAACTTACATGTGTATCTGTTGAAACTTGTTGTGACCACAACTTTCATAGAACATGTTTTTTATCATGTCCTTACTAAAATTATTGTTGATAGGTCATTTTCATACCTCTTATTGACATTTTGTTATCCTTAGTTGTACTCTCTAAATCCTCCTTTTTCCCATTCTTCTTTGGCCTACTAGACATTTTTTGAAATAAAAGTGGTACTAGTGGTTCGTATTTAGCTCTAAGCCAGAATTTATCTCCTTAAATTAGGTTCATCAAATATTGATACACCTTTAGGTACTTCTCCTTCATAACTTGAATATCAAATTGCTTTCAAATTCCACATATGGCATCCATACAAACAACCAACAACAAATTAAAACAAAATTGGTTCAAGTAAATTTTTATGGCTTCCACTTCAAAAATAGTAAACAATTTAGATAAATAAGGGATGTATCTATAAGGCTTCACAAATCACTTTTTTTTCAATTAATTGTATGTATAATCAATAAGAAAGTTTCAAAATATTGCAAGAAACTAAAGTTAGTGAAGGAAATTGTAACTCAACCAACAATATTGATAAAGGAGGAGGATATATGTGAAGGAAACTATAACTCAGCCAATAATATTTATTAGGACTCTTTGGAAATCTAAAGTTGGTCTATGTGTTGCTTCAAACTAGTAACTTTGTAGCTAGAAAATTAGGTTGAGTTGAAGTACTTACATTGACTATTTTGTAAGGTTTTGTTAATATATTTTAAAATACAAATTTTTACTTTTAAAAAAAGGGTTAAAAGTTTAACCTAATTTTATGCTCTAAAAACTTAAAAGAACACATCCATTAATATAGCCATTAGCGACCCTTTATGGCTATTAATTTGAAGATTCCATATGTATGGATCATGTGTCTTTTGATCCAATAATAAAGTAACTAAGTATAAAACCAAAGTCTTCCTTCCCTATTTTTTGGGATTGATTTACTTTTTTTTAATGTCTATATTAAGGGAGATGACATATGTATGACATAGTTGTACACCACTTGGTTAAAAAAACTCAAATACTGACTGGTATGCTCTCTAGAAGCAAAAGAAGAACGTCCTCAAATTCTACCTACAAGGAAAATAAAACAAGGGAAACCAAAAGTTCTAAAGAAATACACTTTAGGACACTTCAATTTTCCTAATTAAGAGCATGGGTACAAATGTTAAGAAGGATTGCTACAAACCTACAAAAAGAAAGACACTTCAATAATCCCCACTCATCTCAAAGTCAAAGGGGATGTATAAAATTTTTATGTATGTAATAAAATTTCAATACCAGAAAGTTAATCTTAAGCCTAGAATTTTCTAAAAAATTGAACCTTCTAGATCACAAGCTCATACATAGCAGATACAAAGGTACAATAGCTTGTAAATGAAAGGAACTTTTTAATCGATAAGAGAAGTCAATGATTCATCTCATAAGCTAGGAAAGGAACTACATCCTATCCTTTAACTTTCAATATATTGATAAGAAGTTGAGGTAATTAAAATAGGCATTCATTAGGACTATTTGGAAATTAAGGGTTGGTCTATGTATTAGTTTAAACTAGCAACTTCTGAGCCAAAAAAATAGGTTGAATTGAAGTACATACATTCATTATTCTTTGTAAGGATTTGTTAATATTTTTCTTAATATTTTTCAAAGAAAATTATTTACTTCCCAAAAAATAGGGTTACAAGTTTAACCCAATTGTGCACTCTATAAATTAAAAAAAAAAATACATCCAACAGCAAAGCCATTAGGTAAACTCGATCTAAATGTCAACTTTCCCAAACAATTTTGCATAATTTAACAACCTTTTTAAGTTAGATCATATGCTAATTAAGGTGTATCCTAATGTTTACACAACTAGAAGAGATGATCTATTTAAGTTTAACAATAATGTTTAGAGGTTTGAGGAAGAAGTTTTGAAGGGTCTCATCACTCCTAGATAAGTGTTTAAGGTTTTCAAATGTATGCAAAAAAAAAACTAAGGGCAACTAAAGAAGAAATTAAAAGCCTCTACAAAAGGACATATAATAATAATAAACTAGCAAAGTAAGAGGTCTTCGTATCTCTTAATCTCATTTAAGAGTAGCTAAAGAAAAACCCCAAAATTTTGCAATGCTTCAACAATTAAAAAGTCAAGCTCTAATTAAGCAGAAGATGTATTGGAAGTCTATTCTTCTGTGATAACCAAAGCGCATCTAGTTAAATGAATTTATAAAGTTATTCTTGAAAGAGAATTCATATTAGAATTATTTCCATACCAAGAATAAATCTTTATCATATCAATTAAGGATTTAAAATCAACGGCCTATGACTTCTTAAGATTTGATTCTTAATCTTCTTTACCTAATTTTATGCAACATATTAAAATTTTATTCCTAAGCCATTTACAGAAAGATAAAAGAGTCTTTATCCAAACCCTTTTAATTAGATTATAAATTGACAAACTTTAGTGAAATTGGTTATGGATATCTACAAGTATGCTCTTAATTGCAATAATTAACCATTAATTTCTCAAAAATATATAATTTCCCAAAAATTTAAGATTCCCAAGTTTTAATATGTAAAGACTCCCCAAAAATAAAATTCATACAAAATTAAACATTAACATATGCATTTAGGAGTTTAAAGAGTTAATACCACCACCAAATTGAATCAAACATGTAGCAATTTTAAGAGAAACCCAAAATTTTCAAGAAATTAGGAAATTCATATTTTTGAAAACCCAATACATTAGAAATTTCAAATGAATGAAGTCTAAAGATTTCATAAATTAAAAGCATATTTGAGTTGTCATGGGACCACAACTGTTTGCTCAGGACAACATTGTGAATGTCAATAACCTAATGTAAGAATAGGAGAGGACGTGCTTTCCAGTTGAAGACGAACCTATATTGTGCTTTCCAAATGTGCGACTAACGAAGAAAAACGAGGACATAGAGACAATGTATCTAGTTTCTTTTTGACAAAATTGCTGTAGCGATCCCTGTGTCATACGAAAGTAGCTAATTAAACCCTGAGATATAAAATGTTACTCTATTAACCTTATGTTTTCAATTTTGCTGCAAAAAAAAACGCTTAGCCGTGTGTTGTTCCTCCACGCTTAAGGGGCTGTGAGTTAATAAAATTTCAACTCAGGGTGTTTTTTGCTAATTTTTATATGTCAAGGTTTTTTTAGCAACTTTTGAATAACACAGGGTTATTAAGGCAATAAATTCGTTTTTTTTCTAATGTTTGATAAAGTGAATTTAGGTAAATTTGTGTAAAGCGAATTTATGCGAAGGGTAATTGGTAATGGCCAACTAGGTATTTTGTTTAGTTAGTGCCATTTTTTTCCATGTGAACAGCTACAAGTCATTAACAACTAGTCTTTCATTAGCCACATCAACATAGGTGTAACAAAATTAATGTTTTTCAACTTAACTATTAGGTTTTAAACAGTTGCTCACTCAATTGAATTTTAAAACTAAGGCAGTAGATTGAAAAAATCCTAAAAACTTTGGCATTGGATTGAAAAAATCCTAAAATATTGGACACTTTAAGATCGGTTATCCCTTCGAATTATAGTCATGATAAACCTGCAAGAAAATGTTAGGAACAAAAGAAACAAGAAAGTTAGTTCAAATCTTACTTTTTCATCAAATATTTCCAATTGGAAAAAGTGAAACAATGAAAACATTACTAAAGGTCAACAAATAAAAAACTCAAAACATACAAATTGAGTTCAATGGAACCTAATTAGACCCAATAAAAAAAAGAATACGACAAATTTGAATTGAACAATAAGGAAACTAATATAAAAAATAGACAATTTTATTAACTTGTAAAATCACGAAAATAAGAAATTAAATACGAACAAGGAAATTGAATATATGGAACGAAATAGATAATATTAAAAACATAAACAACGATATCACGAACAAACTGGATTTTTGAACAGAGTTTTAATACTAAATTTTGATGTGACCTTTATCAGTAAGGTTGATGAGATTTGATATACGTATGATATGACCTACGATAGTTCTATCGAAAACATATCAATCCAAGAAATTAAACATAAAAATACATAAAAAGAGGATATAAACCATCTCACTCCAAGATTATATCTAAAAAGAAGATGAAGACACCTATTTTAGATAATTTGATTGATTCAAAAATAATTTCCCTTTTTACATGCACAACATAGCCTTATATATGCCTAAAATCCTATATGAAAACCCCGAAGTGATCTTTCAAGGAAATAATAATCTAGATCTAAACTAGCTTAGGAACAAATATCTTAAAAAGACAAGTCGATCATACTTAAATATAAATTTGAAAATCACAAATAACAAAAAATGAGTCATAAAAGAAAATAAGAGCTCAAAATCAATGTTATAAATATCATACTAGATTTGATACCAACTACCAAATTTGATTTTGGTATAGTATAGTACCTATATCAGTTAATATAAGATATTATTATAATTTTTAAAATTATAAAATAGTCTTTAAATTTTATAAAATTTCAAAACAGTCCTTGATATAAAATTGATATAATAATTATTATATTTATATTTATATTATTTTCACACATTTCTCATAAATTAAGATAAAAATTATTTAATTTGTAGATAAATATAAATTAAGAACAATATAACGTAAAAGTATGCATTGAGAAACCAAACACACGAAAGAGGGGGGGGGGGTGAATTGTGTGTATAAAAAAATTCAAGGTACTTTAAATTGATAAGATTCTAGTAAACAAAATAAATTTATAAATACAAAGATCCTATAAGCTTTCGAAAGGATCATGTTAACGTTAAAAAAGAAAGGAGCCTTTTAATACTCAAATAGAAAGGAACAAATTAATCAAAAGGAGCCTGCTAATGCGTAAATGATAGGAGCCTGTTTACCTGAAAGGAGCCTGCTAGCGCTTAAAAAGAAAGGAGATTGTTAATTGATAGGAGCGATAAAAACAAAAGGAACCTCGAGAAAATACAAATTTATAATGTGGTAATTTAAAAGTAAGGAAGAGATAGCAAATGACACAGTAGATTTATACTAGTTTGGTTTATAACGAAGCCTACGTCTAGCCCCTAAGTATCCAACTTAATTATTTCACTATAAAAAATAAGTACTAATTTGACGAGCCTCTTTAAGCTTACAAATGTATATTTTCAAGGTTTTTCAACCTTCCATAGTAGTAGTATTTTGCTAGCCTCTCCAAGCTCTCAACAAGAAATGTATGAAGGATTTAATAGTCTCTCTTAATAAACACTTTTTCATTAATTACTTAACCTTTCATACCATACTCGAGGGGCCTATTTTAGACCATACATGGTTTTAGTCAACTTGATCACATAGTCAGGATGGTTTCTGTTAGACCCTGAATTTTTTTTTAATGATATTATTCAGCATGAATTGTGATTTTGCCTTAGTTTGATTAAATTGAGAAATTGTGATAATTAGGTGGTTTTGCTTTAATTGGAGTTGTTTGGGAATACTATGGATAAGTATAGGTTAATTGTGGTTTAAATGAACATTAGAGGTTTTAAAGTGTGTAAGGGCTTTTGAAGAAATGGAATTAAGTTGTTTTAGGCTTGGGCTTAGTAGGAAAGGCCCATGCCCTTAGGGTTTAAAAGGAGAATTAGAATAGAAATAGAAAGAGAAAGGAAAGAAGGAAGAAAGGAGAAGGAAAGAAAGAAGAGTGCCGTCGGTGAGAAGAGGAGAAGAGAGAGAGATTTTGCGGGTTTGAGTTTTCAACTGGTTTGAAGCGATTTACTGTAAGTTGCTTCCTTTAAACTTGTTAGGGTTAGATTTGAACTTAGATTTGTTGGTTATATCAGAGAATCGATGGTTTAGGGTTTTGGGTGGAAAATATGGATAAATCTTTGGGTTGATTCGTTTGTGCTTGATTTTGAGTTGTGGATGGGTTAGAAATGTAGAATAAGTCTTGATCTAAGGCTTGTGTATGTTGCATTTGAGTTTGGGTAAGGATCGATGTCGGAAAATGCAGGAAAAAGGGTTTCGGAGTCGCAGCTCCGACCCGCACGTCATGACGTCTTGAAGAACTGCCGCGGCGTCTGGAGAAAAATTTGCACGCGTGCACCAGGTGCCGTCGCGGCGTGCGTGGAGGCGTGCCCCGCGCGCACACTGTGTGTGCATGTCGCGGCGTGCAAGAGATTTCGCATGCCGCGACGCACGCTTTGGTGCACGCCACGGCGAAACGCGTTCGCCCATGGCGAGTTAGATCGTTCGCCCTTGCGGCGGCGTCCTCGCCATGATGAGCCCTTTTTCCAGCGAAATTGTTCATTTTGAGGATATCTTTTGGTATAGATGTCGATTGAGGTGATTTCAGATTCGTTATGAACTAAAATAAAAGACTACAAGTTATGCGAAGAAGGAACTTCAGAAATTGTTTGAAGGGTTGAATTTTAGGAGGAGGTCGAATGGAGATTTTAATGCTTTATTTTGACTCTTGAAGCTTTGATTATTTTATGTGGATATTGATTGGATGGGAACTTGGTTGTTTTAGGAAACCAAGTGACCGATTTCATCGCAAGAAGAAGGACATCGATGAATCGGTTCTCGGCGATCTTAGGTGGGTAATATACTTATAGTTATTATGTGATTAGGCAAATGCTTTCTATGTATGAATATATGTTATATGTTCGATTGTGTAAGCATGATAATCTGAATGATTTTATTTCATATACTTGAAAGAATCATGGGAATTGATAAAGTTGAATTTTATTCTTGAGCATGCTATGTCTCGACTTGGTCATGGCATTTTGAATAAATGAAAATGCATATCATTGATAAAATGATTTTGAGCACGAATATATGCTTTTGTTTGGGCGAGAGTGGAACCATTTCGTTAAATCACGTGCACGTGACAAGAGCCTTCTCCATTTGCCCGCTTGTGGCCTATGAGCTCGAATGGACTCATTTCGTTCGAGGTTAAACTTGTTTCTCCTTTTGTTTCCATGGAACCCTCGAGCCATTGTGATGTGCATTACATATGTGAATTGTTTATTGTGACATTGTTATGAATTGAGCTAATTGTATTGAATGCATAAATTGTTGAATAGCATGTGAATCTTTGGAATTCTTTGTCAGTATATATATATATATATACATTCATATCTGGGATTTGTGCTAATTGCCGATGGCTATATTTATATTAGCCATCGGTATGTAGCTCGACCCATTACTTTCCTCCTCAAAAGTGCGGTCAAGGCGACCGCTTAACCTTGCGCGCATCAGAACTTCAAGTCACTTAGAAACTTTTGTATTACGTTAGTATTTTGATTGGCCCTCAAGCATACTATCATGGAGCATAATTCATATTTTTGGAATTGAGATTATTTGTATTATGTATGGTGAATTACTTGCTGAAATTCCTTTAATTTGCAATGACATGAAATCCCTATGGTTATAGGGTCCTTAATGCATAGTTATGAACGTTATGGTAATGTACGTATTAATTGATCGATTGTACCCAAATGTTAGGATCGGGTCCGCGGTTTGGGGCGCTCGGCGCGGGCGCGACCCGAGGGGTCGCCCTCGAGATTCGGGCATCCGGGGCCCGAGCCCAACATGTTTGGTATCAGAGCGCCTAGGTTTAGGTGTCCTTGGCTTAGAATGCATATAGGATTGTGTGATATGTGATTTCTTGTTGCATTGATTAAGTGACATGCATATCATGCATACATATAGATTGTCGTATAGCTAATCCTTAGTGTTTCCTTTGAAGGAGTACGATGTCACCTCGTAGGAGGACACGAGGAGCTGTGCAAGGGTCTGCTGCACCTGACTCTCCGTCGAAAGAGGAGAGGACCGATGAGTCTGTAGCCCCAATGCATGTTGAGGCTTCTGTAGGGCTAGAGAGTGAGCCCATGCGTTCGCCGACTCAGGCATCGCCGATTCCGCCAGGGCAAGTGCCCCAGTTTGATCCGAGGATGTTTCAAGCGTTTACTCAGGCGTTTGTTCAAAGCATGGGCGGATGCCACACCTTACTCCACCCCGATTAAGAGGAAAACAATTCTACAAGTCGAGAAAGTATGGGCGAAGGACTTCTTTGGGACGGTGATCTGAGGAAGTCGAGACATGGTTGCGGAGGACGAGCGGGTGATGGATCGGATGGATTGTGAGGAGGACGAGAGAGTTGTATATCTTTGCCAACTTGTTGCGGGGAGATGCTCTGACTGGTGGGAGACCGTCTTAAAGCGGTCGAGATGAGGCCGATGGGGTTGGCATGACAGATTTTGTGGTGCGTTTAGAAGAAATATCTGTCGAGGTTTATGTTCAAAGAAAGCAGAGGGAGTTTTGAGTCTCACTCGAGAGGATATGACGATTCTTGAGTATGGCGCGGTTCACGCAATGTCCGGTATGCTTCAGATTTGATGTTGGCGAGGCCGGATGTCGTCGATTTGAGTCGGGACTACATTTGGCCATCGAGAGAAGGTGATTGTCTGAAATTTGATGACTTCCAGATTAGTTGAGGCACTCTTGGTGGAGAACATAGAGAATATCAAAGTCTTGTGAATAAGAAGAGGAAGGGCAGAGAGCAGTTCCGGAGAGGAGGTAGCACTAGTACTCCTATGCAGACAGAGTAGTAGGAGCTTCCAGCTCGATCGAGGAGAGGAGCAGATGGTGCCCGGTCGGTAGGCCGATGAGGACTTCTACTATTTCTCACCAAGCTTCTACGGTGGGCGGCGATAGGAGGGAGATGGGGACAGTCATCGCCTAAGTGTGAAACACTTGTGGTGATTTCATGGTGGAGAGTGTTACTGATTGACGGGTGCATGCTTATTGTGGACGAGAAAGGACACAGAGGCTAGAGAGTGTCCTCACCCGTCCGAGAGAGGATCTCGAGATCTGAGCTCTAGGAGGAGCGAGACCATGGGTCGAGGAATGTGATGAGAGTAGGCGATTACGATCTTTGAGGGCGAAGTCTTCCGGAAGACCGAGAGGCGAGCACCGGCCTGTGTGTTTGCTATGAAGCGGGAGGATCAGAGGCGCGCGAGATGTTGTGTTGGTATGGCTCACTTATTTGATGATGTACTTGTGTTGATTGATCCGAGTTCTACTCACTCGTTTGTGTCGTCGAGTAGACACATGTGTGATATGGTTGCGAGTCCGTTGGATACTCCGTGATGGTGAGTACTCCGATTGGTCGGGACATTGTGATTAGTCGGTGTTTAGAGGATGTGAGCTTAGTATTGGTGGAGCACTTCTAGTGGTAGATCGATGCGGCGAAGATCGCGGATTGGATGTGATATTGGGTATGGATACTTTGGAGAGTCTGATGCCGATTGGATTGTAAATGAAGACAATGGAGTTTGAATTGGATGATGGCGGAAGAGTAGTGTTCTTGGGGACGAAATCGAGTCCGCCAGAGATTGTTTCAAGATTGACAGAGAGAGGATGATGAGTAAGGGTTGTGGGCGTTTAAAGCTTATGTGATAGACTCTAGAGTGATAGAGGGAAGTGAAGGATATTTCGATGGTCGAGGATTTCTCGGATGTCTTTCCGAGGAATTGCGGGACTACCGCCACTCGGAGATTGAGTTTTCCATTGAGCTTTGTCGGTACAAGACCGATTTCAATTCCGCCTTATCGGATGGCTCGTGAATTGAAAGAGCTTAAGGAGCAGTTAGAGGAGTTATTGGAGAAGGGGTATATTTGCCCGAGTTCCTCGCCTTGGGGAGCTCCGGTTCTTTTTGTGAAGAAGAAGGATGGATCCTTAAGGATGTGTGTGGACTACGGAAGTTGAATCAGTCACGGTGAAGAACAAGTATCCGCTTCCTCGCATTGATGACTGTTTGATCGATTCTGAGGCGAAAGTCTTTTCAAAGATTGATTTGAGATCGGGATATCATCAGTTGAGGATTAAGGAGTCAGATGTATCGAAGTCTGCTTTCAGGACTCGGTATGGGCACTTTGAGTTCTTGGCGATGCCCTTCGGATTGACGAATGCTCCTGCAGCATTTATGGATTTGATGAATCGGGTATTCAAGCCATTCTTGGACCAATTTATCATTGTCTTTATTGATGATATTTTGGTGTATTCCAAGAGTGATCGGGAGCATGAGGAGCATTTGAGGATTTCTTTGGAGATTTTGAGGAGCGATGAGCTGTATGCTAAATTCGAAAAATGCGAATTTTGGCTGAGAGAGGTGTCATTTCTTGGACACGTGATCTCAGAGCAAGGAGTTCATGTGGATCCAAAGAAGATAGAAGCAGTTGTGAATTGGGAGGCGCCGAAGAATGTGGAAGAAGTGAGGAGCTTTTTGGGTTTAGCAGGCTATTATCGAAGATTCGTGGAGGGATTCTCCATGATAGCCGCTCCGATGACGAAGTTCTTGAGGAAGAATCGAAGTTTGATTGGGTGAGGATTGTCGGAGGAGCTTGAGGAGCTCAAGCTCAGATTGACGAGTGCTCAATTTTGGTTTTGCCATCGGGTGATGACGGTTATTCGGTGCTCTGATGATGCTTGAGGAAGGGTCTCGGATGTGTTTTGATCGGGGAGATCGGGTAATTGCATATGCTTGGCGCTTGAAGCCTTATGAGCTGAATTATCCGACCTTACGATTTGGAGTTAGCGGTGATATTTGCCTTGAAGATTTGGAGGCATTATTTGTATGGAGTTCGATCGGATCTTTCTTGATCATAAGAGTCTCAAGTATTTGCTGAGTCAAAAGGAATTGAATTTGAGGCGCGGAGGTGGTTGGAGCTACTAAAGGATTATGATTTCTTGATTGAGTATCATCCGGTAAGGGCGATGTTGTGGCGGATGCCTTGAGCGAAGTCGTCGATTGCTCATGTTCGATCGGTTTATCTTCCTTTATTGGAAGAGATGGCTAAGCTTAGGATAAGCTTGCGCAGGAAGAAGCCGGATTGTCTTACGCTAATTTTAGTCGGACCGATCTTTGAAGGAAAAGGTTAGAGATTTGCGAGCTCGGGATGCGGACTTGAGCAAGCTTCGGGATGAGATTTAGAATGGTAAGATTTCGATATAGAGGTGAGGGACGATGAGCGATGTGAGTTGGAAGTAGGTTGTGTATTAGGATGTCGCGGGAGATCAAGGATGAGATTATGGATGAGGCACACAATCGCCTTATGCCATGCATCCAGTAGCACCGGGATGTATCGGGATTTGAGAGAGCACTTTTGGTGGAAAGGTATGAAGAGGATATCGCGAGTTAAATCGATAAGTGTCTAGTATGTCGTGAAGTCAAAGTGAACACCGTGCACCTTCGGCAAGTTGAGGCCGTTGCCTATTTCGGAGTGGAAGTGGCGGCGGTGACTATGGACTTTGATGGGATTGCTGGGACCGCGGGAGGCATGATGCCATTTGGGTGATTGTTGATCGGTTGACCACGTCATCCCACTTTTAGCGATCCGACGGTGATTCTTTGCATGTGTTGGCAAAGAAGTATGTTGATGAGATAGTGAGGCGCATGGGATTCGGATTCCATCGTGTCGGATCGAGATCCTCGGTTTACTTGAGGTTTTGGGCGGTTCTGAGGAAGCTTTGGGGACCAAGTTGAATTTCAAGATCGACCTTTCACCTCGGACGGATGGTCGATCGGAGAGGACTATTCGGACACTTGAGGGATGCTTGAGCTTGTGTGATGGATTTTCGAGGAGCATGGGATGAGCATTTGCCGTTGGTCGAATTTGCTTATAATAATTGTACCATTCGAGCATTCGAGATGGCTCCGTATGAGGCTTTGTATGGGCGGAGGTGTAGGACTCCGATCTGTTGGGACAAAGAAGGAGAGAGGCAATTAGAGGACGGATTTGATTCAGGATGACGGTTGAAAAGTCAATCTGATTAGCGGCTGACTTAAGCGCGCACGAGATAGGATGAAGAGTTATGTTGATGCTCACCGAAAGGAGATGGAGTATGAGGTCGGTGAGAAAGTATTTCTTAAGACATCTCCTTGGAAAGGAGTATTGAGATTCTGCAGGAAAGGTAAGTTGAGTCCGAGGTATGTGGGTCCTTATGAGATCTAGAGAGGATTGGACCACTCGCCTCTGAGTTGGCGTTACCTCAAGTTGTCGCAGATTCATGATGTGTTCCATGTGTCTATGTTGAGGAGGTATAGGTCGGATCCTTCTCATGTTATTCAGACTAGTGAGGTTCGATTCGAGATGATTTGAGCTATGAGGAGCTTCGGTCTGATTTTGGATACCAAGGATAAGGTTCTCGAGAACAAGGCGGTTCGATTGGTCAAAGTCCTTTGGAGGAACCATTCGGTGAGGAGGCTACTTGGGAGCCATTGGAAGCTATCTTGGAGAAGTATCCGCATCTCTTGATGATTCGAGTAAATTTCGAGGACGAAATTTCTTTTAAGAGGGGAGAAATGTTAGACCACTGAAATTTTTTAATGATATTATTCAAATGAATTGTGATTTTGCCTTAGTTTGATTAAATTGAGAAATTGTGATAATTAGGTGGTTTTGCTTTAATTGGAGTTGTTTGGGAATACTATGGATAAGTATAGGTTAATTGTGGTTTAAATGAACATTAGAGGTTTTAAAGTGTGTAGGGCTTTTGAAGAAATGGAATTAAGTTGTTTTGGGCTTGGGCTTAGTAGGAAAGGCCCATGCCCTTAGGGTTTAAAAAGGAGAATTAGAATAGAAATAGAAAAGAGAAAGGAAAGAAGGAAGAAAGGAGAAGGAAAGAAAGAAGAGTGCCGTCGGTGAGAAGAGGAGAAGAGAAGAGATTTTTTTGGGTTTTGAGTTTTCAACTGGTTTGAAGCGATTTCTGTAAGTTGCTTCCTTTAAACTTGTTAGGGTTAGATTTGAACTTAGATTTGTTGGTTATATCAGAGAATCGATGGTTTAGGGTTTTGGGTGGAAAATATGGATAAATCTTTGGGTTGATTCGTTTGTGCTTGATTTTGAGTTGTGGATGGGTTAGAAATGTAGAATAAGTCTTGATCTAAGGCTTGTGTATGTTGCATTTGAGTTTGGGTAAGGATCGATGTCGGAAAATGCAGGGAAAAAGAGTTTGAGTCGCGACTCAACCCGCACGTCATGACGTCTTAAAAGAACACTGCCATGGCGTCGCGAGAAAAATTTGCACGCCGCGGCACCAGTGCACGTCATGGCGTGCACGCCTTACAAGCGCTGCAAGTGTGCACGTCACGGCGTGTGAGAGATTTCGCATGCCGCGACGCACGCTTTGGTGCACGCCACGGCGAAGCGTTCGCCATGGCGAGTTAGATCGTTCGCCATGCGGCGGCCCCTCATGATGAGCCCTTTTTCCAGCGAAATTGTTCATTTTTAGGATATCTTTTGGTATAGATGTCCGATTGAGGTGATTTCAGATTCGTTATGAACTAAAAATAAAAGACTACAAGTTATACGAAGAAGGAACTTGAAATTGTTTGAAGGGTTGAATTTTAGGAGGAGGTTGAATGGAGATTTTAATGCTTTATTTTGACTCTTGAAGCTTTGATTATTTTATGTGGATATTGATTGGATGGGAACTTGGTTGTTTTAGGAAACCAAGTGACCCGATTTCATCGCAAGAAGAAGGACATCGATGAATCAGTTCTCGGCGATCTTAGGTGGGTAATATACTTATAGTTATTGTGTGATTAGGCAAATGCTTGCCTATGTATGAATATATGTTATATGTTACGATTGTGTAAGCATGATAATCAAATGATTTTATTTCATATACTTGAAAGAATCATGGAATTGATAAAGTTGAATTTTATTCTTGAGCATGCTATGTCTCGACTTGATCATGGCATTTTGAATAAATGAAAATGCATATCATTGATAAAATGATTTTGAGCACGAATATATGCTTTTGTTTGGGCGAGAGTGGAACCATTTCGTTAAATCACGTGCACGTAGACAAGAGCCTTCTCCCGCTGCCCGCTTGTGGCCTATGAGCTCGAATGGACTCATTTAGATTCGAGGTTAAACTTGGTTTCTCCTTTTGTTTCCATGGAACCCTCGAGCCATTGTGATGTGCATTACATATGTGAATTGTTTATTGTGACATTGTTATGAATTGAGCTAATTGTATTGAATGCATAAATTGTTGAATAGCATGTGAATCTTGGAATTGTTGTCTCAGATAGATATATATATATATATACATTCATATCTGGGATTTGTGCTAATTGCCGATGGCTATATTTATATTAGCCACCGTGTGTAGCTCAACCCATTACTTTCCCTCCTCAAAAGTGCGGATCGGACGATTTGTTAACCTTATGCGACATCGGAACTTCAGTCACTTAGAAACTTTTGTATTACGTTAGTATTTTGATTGGCCCTCCAAGCATACTATCATGGAGCATAATTCATATTTTTTGGAATTGAGATTATTTGTATTATGTATGACCAATTACTTGCTGAAATTCCTTTAATTTGCAATGGCATGAAATCCCTATGGTTATAGGGTCCTTAATGCATAGTTATGAACGTTATGGTAATGTACGTATTAATTGATCGATTGTGCCCAAATGTTGGGATCGGGTCCCCGGTTTGGGGCGCTCGGCGCGGGCGCGACCCAAGGGGTCGCCCTAGGGATTCGGGCATCCGGAGCCCGGGCCCAACAGTTTCATCTTCAAAGCTTTGAGGTTGCTTATCAAACACATCTTCATTAATATATCCATTTAAGAAAACATTTTTGACGTCCATTTAGAATAATTTGAAGTTTTCATAACATAAAAAGGCAAGTAAAATTGTAATCGATTCCAATCTAGCAATAAGTGCATAAGTTTCATTAAAATCAATGCCTTCCTGTTGATTATAACCTTGAGTTACAAGTCTTGATTTGTTTCTTACCACCTTACCATTTTTTTCAAGTTTTTCCAATGACTGACTTGTTTGGCAGATGAGGTATTAGATTCCAAACTTTGTTTTTATCAAACTGATTCAATTCGTCTTTCATAACTAAAACTCAATTTTATTAGTAAGAGCCTCTTCAACAGTCTTTGGTTCTAATTACGAGACGAGGGCAACAAAGTTGTTCTTGAAGGAAGGTCTACTTTTTAGACTTTTAGAAGGGTCTCCTAGAATGTATTGATATATATCTTGACCTCTCAATTCTCTTAGTGTTTTTCATTATATAGGCTCTTACTGAGAGGAAGGAGTTTGCTCTGTCCTAGCTTTAGAAGAACCTTCTTGATCTTGTGATTTCGAGGGTACAATATGTGTAGTAAATGTATTTTTAGGAACCAAAGGGCGCTCTTCATCATTTGAATCGAATGTTGTTGTAGAAGGTAGTGCTTCATCAAACACTACGTGTATTGATTCTTCTATCTTCTTTGTTCTTTTTTTTAAAACTCTGAATCCTTTACTAGCGTTACTGTAACTTAGAAAGATAGCTTCATTTGATCTCGTATCGAACTTTTCAAGGTTGTCATTTCTATTATTTAGAATGAAACACTTGTAACCAAATGCTCGAAAGTAAGCAACATTTGGTTTTCTTCTTTTATACAGCTCATAAGGAGTCTTTTTCAGAATAGGTCTTATAAGGCACCTGTTGAGTATGTAACAGGGCAGTTGACACAGTTTCTGCTCGGTAACCATGAGGTATACCACTTTCGCATATCATTGTTTTGGCTATATCAACAAGAGTCATGTTCTTTCTTTCAACAACTTCATTCTACTGAGTAGTCCTTGGGCATATAAATTGTGAGATATCCCATTTTCACTACAAAAATCTTTGAATTTTCTATTATCAAATTCTCCTCCATGATCGTTTCGAATAGATGTAATGCAATATCCTTTTTCAATTTGAATTTTTCTGCAAAACTTCTAAAAAATTTCAAAAGTATCATTCTTATTTGATAGAAAATGAATCCATGTAAATCTAGAATAATCATCTACTATAACAAAGTCGTAATGTTTACTTCCAACTTTTTTTTCAATGTAGTTAAAATGTGATATTTTACTTGTCATGTGTCTCAAATAGCCACTATTAACTATCCATTAATTTTCTGTTGTCACTATTTTGAAGTATATCGGCATAAAGTATTATCTCATTTTAGGTATCCACATTTTTCTAGGTCCTTTTAGGCTAGTAGCTTAACCTTTCGGTTTTCAAACATACATTTGAGATAATTTCTCCATTTTATGAAATTTACAAGGATGACTAATATGACAATGTCTATCACAGTAGAAGCATAAAATAGATGAATGAGAATTGCTATAATTTCGACCATGTATCAGGTTCTTGGCTTCTTACTGTTTTGATTATAGCTACTGTTGGATTTAACAAAGAAGTTCTTATATGACCTAATGCTATTATTTTCGTTGTAACCTATTCCAGCTTTATCAAAAATGCATTTACTACTATCAAGTAGTGCATCGAGGTTGTTCCTTCCATCAATGAACTTTGTAAGATCTTTTTCTAGAGATAAAATCTTTCCTGCATATTTCTCTTTCTCAAGTTTTAGGCCAACAACCTTTTCTTCTAACTGTCTTACTTTATCATAATCATTGTCAAGCAAAGTATTTTCCAACTTGGCTAATCTTTCTTCCAGAGTTTCCTTTTCATAAAATTTTTGTTTATAATCATCCTTAAGAGACATATTCTTAGTTGTCAGATTTCATTCATGGATTCTAATGATTTAATCTTACTCTTCAAGGATACTTCATTGTTCTTGGACTTTTTAACTTCTTTGAAATACTTCACTGTCAATTTTTTGTATTGATTATACAATTCATGACAAGCATTTCTCAATTCATCAACTTCATTATCAGAGTCAAAATAATATACCTCATCATCTCTTGATTCAGCTATAAAGCAAACATTGCTGACTTCTTCTGACTCTTCTTCTTCAAAGCTTTCATAATCCTCATCTGACTAGACTGCAGTCATCACTTGCTTTCTGGGTTTTCTGTTCTCTGACTTATCCTTTTGAAGAAGAGGACATTCATATTGATGCACTAAAAGGTTTATTCTATGTTTCTTTACCTTATTTGTTCCTTCAAAGATGACTTGTAGTTTATCCTACATCTCCTTTGTTGTAGAGTAGTAGGATATCTTCTCATATTCTTCTAGAGATGGTGCACATATCAAATAATGTTTTGCTTTAACGTTTAGCTGTACATTTCTTTTGTCAACATCAGACCATACTTTTACGTTTTTAATAGCAGGAAGTGTAGCTTCATCACTGATGGCTTGTCAGACTTCAATATCTATAGATTAGAGATAGATTGTCATTCTCTCTTTTCAGTATAAGTAGTTGTTTCCATTGAAGTAAGGAGGCTTTCAGACATGTTATCCTTCAAGGTTTCTCAAACTGTTTGTCATGATCTATCATGTACTATAAAACACAATAAATGTGAAACCTTGTTCTGATACTAAATGATAAAGCAAGCACACACAAGAGGGGGGTGAATTAAGTGTATAAAAAAATTTAAGGCATTTTCAAATTGACAAGATCCTGCTAAACAAAATAAATTTATATATAGAAAGGTCCAATAAACTTTTGAAAGGATCCTATTAATGTTGAAAGAGAAAGGAGCCTGTTAATGCTCAAATAGAAAGGAACTAATTAATCGAAAGGAGCCTGCTAACGCTTAAAACGATAAGAGCCTGTTTACTTAAAAGGAGCCTGCTAGCACTCAAAAATAAAAGAGCTTGTTAATTGATAGGATCCTAGTAACTTTCAAAAGAAACCTCTTGTGATAAAAATAGAAGGAGCCTATTATAAAATTGAAGAAGCCTCTTGAAAATACAAACTTATAATGCGAAAATTTAAAAGTAAGAAAGAGAGAGCAAATAACACAGTAGATTTATATTGGTTCGGCTTATAATGAAGCTTATGTCCAGTCCTTAAGTATCTAACTTGAGTATTTCACTATAAAAACTAAGCAATAATATAACCAGCCTCTTCAAGCTCACAAGTATATATTTTTTAAGGTTCTTCAACTTTCCACAATAGTAGTATTTTGCTAGCTTCTACAAGCTCTCAACAAGAAATGTTTAAAGGGTTTAACAGTCTCTCTTAATAAAGTGGTATCACTTTTTAAGAAACAAAGATTTGATATAATTTTCAAGAAATAATGAAGCTTTAAGATATTTCACAAGTCTTATGTCTGTGTCTTGTGTATGTTTTGCAAATGCAGTGCCTCTTCTTTAAGGAGAAAAATTTCTTCAACTAGTCATTGCTTAATGTTCGATATTATCTCTGCTGAAATCATCGATATTCAGACGTTTTGTCAAGGTTTCCGGAGCTAATTATTTGAATTATTAAGATCCTTTTGAATGTCATGAAACCATTTCTAAAAGGATAAGTTTATAGAGAAAGTTCTTGCAAGAAGGAAACAATTATTCTGTGATTTTATTTCCTTTCAAGAATTATATCGTTGCTTATATAACTAAATAAATTCAATTTAAATTTTGAAATATTATATAATTATCATTAAAATTGTTAAACATAAACCTTAGCTAACTTGCATTTATAACAAGTGTTTTCAATTTCAAATGTTATCTTTATATATGTTAAAAGTTATTATAATAAAATTTCATATGCATGCACTAAATATATATATATATATATAGTAAATATGAAATATATAAAATTTAAAATATTTATTAATTATATTTAAAATGTGTTAAACTAATATATTCAATTATGTAATTTATAATCACTTTATATAAGTCTAATTACATAAAATTATTTAATACATTCTTATTTATATCTTTGCTATTTATTAAATAAAAATGTGGACAATTTTATCATTTTTTATGTACAAGTGATTATTAATTTATATAGGAAAGATTTTAAGTTTTTCTAATTTAGTCATATTTTTAAATTACAATTTTGACCTGTATATGACCGACATTTTAGTGGTCGGCCGGTAACAACCAAAAGAATTTTCAAGAACTTGCACCGAAATTTGGTATGGTACTCTTTGTTGGGTACCAACCATTACGGTACGGACAGGGACGGAGCCATGTTATAGGGGAGGGGGGCCATGGCCCCCCCTTTCAAATATTTTTTTTTAAAAATTACTTATATAATTAAAATTTTTAAAATTACAAATATAAGTGGCCCCCTTAAAAAAATCCCTATCTTCTCTTCTCTTCAACTCTGCACGCACAACCCTCCTTCGCCAGATTGAAAACGCCTCCACCCTCCAGGCTCCATCTGAGCCATCTCATGGTCCACCCACCTAAGTGTATCTCATGGTAAAATTTCTGATAGCTTCACCTTGAGTAAATTTAAATAGATGAATCTTAGAGGCATCATTATCCAGCTCAAAAGAAGCCTAAACCAGAATTGATTGATTCCTAAAATTAATTTTTTTGTGATTACTGATTGGGTTATTGCCTTATTGGTATGTAGGAATTAGGATATTGATTGATGATTAAGACTTGAGAACAGTGAGAAGCTAATTTCACCATCAAGATTCAAGTTATTTAAGGTACGTATACCAGTGAGCCTGGGTGGTGGCTCCCAGCGAGCCTGGGCGGTGACTTATGTGTTATGTCTGTTATTATTTAAATTTTAGTGTTCATTTGTTTGAATGTGTCTCATAGTTTGTATGCTATTTCATTATAGATATTAAAAAATGTATGTATTTACAGTATTTTGAACAAATAAATTCATGTAGTATTCTTATTTTTATGATAGATATCATGTTGAAAGGCACCAAAATTCATGCATTTTTTTAAAAGAAAGATTACAGAAAGTTCTGATGCAACTCAAGAACAAGAATCGATCTCTAATTATAAACCTTCTGAGCCATCTGAGGATCGTCCTACCAAAGCTTTAAGAGTTGAAACCAATGCAACTTTTGATATTAATTCCCTAGAGCGCGATCCCGGCTTAAGACGAAAAATATGTGAATATGTTGTTGATCAACGTGATGAAGTTAGAAGAACTTATATTAAAGCTGGTCCATATCAAGATTTGCTTTCAACATATCCAAAATCTAATGAAAAGCACTCACGTAGCTTCCAATCATCATGGTTCAAACTATTCCCGTCTTGGTTGGAATATTCACCTGCTAAAGATGCTGCATTTTGTTTGCCATGTTATTTGTGTTCTGCACAAAGTGGACCTTCTAGATGTGAAGCATTTACTGTCCATGGATTTCGCTCTTGGAAAAAAGTGAGAGATGGTAAAAACTGTGCATTTTTGGCACATATTGGAAAGGATCTCACATCTTGTCATCGAAAAGCTGAGAGAGCTTGCATAGATCTCATGAATTAACCATCACACATAGTGCAAAGGTTTGAAAGGTTTACATCTCAACAAATTGCAGATAACAGACTTCAATTAAAAGCTTCAATTGAAGTTGCTAGATGGCTTGCATGTCAAGGATGTGCTTTTAGAGGTAATGATGAGAGTGCAACATCAACGAATTGTGGAAATTTTCTTCAATTATTAAATTTCATATCCTCTTATAATGAAAAAGTAGCAGAAGTTGTGAAAAAAGCTCCCTTGAATGCCTCATATACATCACCACAAGTGCAAAAGGAAATTTTACATGTCTTGGGAATCAAAGTGAAGAATGCTATCCGTGAAGAAATTGGTGATGGTAAATTTCGTATAATGGTTGATGAAGCTCGGGATGAGTCTAAGAAGGAGCAAATGTATATTGTCTTGAGATTTGTTGATAAAAAAGGTCTTGTGCGAGAACGATTCTTTGGGTTAGTTCATGTTAAAGATACTGCTGCATTGACATTAAAAGAGGGAATTTTCTCAGTTTTATTACATCATAATCTTGATGTTCAAAACATTAGAGGACAAGGCTATGATGGTGCAAGTAATATAAGAGGGGAATGGAATGGATTGCAAGCTCTAATTTTAAAGGAGTGCTCTTATGCTTATTATGTTCTTTGTATGGCACATAGGCTGCAATTGGCTTTAGTTGCAGCATCGGAGGAAGTTATCCCGATTCATCATTTTTTTACAAAATTAAATTGTATTGTTAATATTGTTGGGGCATCATGTAAACGCAACGACCAACCGAAAGTCGCTTCATGCTGAAAATATTGCTCATTTACTTGCTGTTAATGAACTTGAGAGTGGAAAAGGCTTGAATCAGATTGGCACTTTACAAAGAGTAGGAGACACTCGTTGGAGTTCTTATTTGAAATCTGTTTCCAGTTTGATAAACATGTTTAGTGCTACTTGTGAGGTTTTATTGAATATTATTGAAGATGGAGCTACATCGACTCAACGTGGAGAAGCAGATCACAAAGATATGAGGCACTAACCTCTTTGAATTTATTTTATTTTGCATCTCATGAGAAAGATTTTGAGATTTCTAACTCACTTTGTCAGCTTTACAACTCAAATCTCAAGACATACTGAATGCAATGCACTTAGTTTCGTCCACAAAGTCACTTATCCAGAATTTGAGAGATGAAGGGTGGGAAGAATTGCTTTTAGAAGTGAAATATTTTTGTGAAAAGGTTAATATACCTGTGCTAGATTTGAATTCTCTTTATGTTGCTAGAAAAGGAAGGGCTCGTCATCAACAAGATGAAATTTTATTAGAACATCATTATAAAGTTGACATTTTCAATGCAGTGATTGACTCTCAATTGCAGGAATTGAACAATAAGTTCAATGACCACATGGTAGAGCTCCTTATTCTCAGTTCAGCTTTAGACCCAAAGGAGATCCGTAGGTCATTCAGGGTTGATGATATTTGCAAGTTAGTACAAAAATTCTACCCACAGGATTTTGCAGAGTATGACATGCTACAGTTGAGGATACAATTTGAGCACTTTAATCATGCAACACAAGTTCCATAATTTGAAAACTTAGTAACCATTTCTGATTTGTGCCAATGGTTGGTGAAAACTAGAAAATCAGAAAATTTCCCCCTGTTTATAGAGTGGTTACTTTGTTTCTCACTCTCCCAGTTTCTACTGCTACAACGGAGCGATCATTTTCAGCTATGAAAATTGTGAAGACGAGACTTCGTAATAAGATGGAAGATGAATATCTCTCTGATTGTTTATTAATGTTTATTGAAAGAGAAATTGTTGAAACAGTTAGTACAGATTTATTGATAGATGATTTTCGTGATCTAAAAGAACGACGTGTTGCATTTTAATTATTTATTAATAATATTATATAATTGTATTATTTTTTTGCATTTAGATGTTGGCCCCCGGCCCCCCCTTAGAGTTGAGTCTAGCTCCGTCCCTGAGTACGGATATTCCCGTCACTGCTCAAAATAACACAATTCTAAAAAAACCAAGGCATACGATTGCTACTTCGAGGGCGCGTCTGTAGGAATTTCTTACACGATCAAATTCCGCCACTGCCACTTCTCCATAAAGTGTCGACAAAACTTGGTCTGGTCTTTCTTTAACGCGGTCCAAACAGGCGGTCTACAGGAAAGTTCTTTAAAATACAGAGACTTTCGACTATTTGGAATTCTTCAATATTTTTAAGTTTAAATTATTATATTAAAAAATTAATTTAATAATATTAAAATAAAAAAGATATATTTTTATCTAATTTAAACTCATTTATGGAAAATTTTAAAGTTTTATATTTTAAAAATAGTTCTCAAGTTTTATTTTATAACGTCTTATGCTATCAATCACTTTTTCTTTTCCATAGATTACTAATATACATGTTTGCCTCCTGATTTAAGTGAGGCCGTAGGTTCAAACTGTTTTTATGTATGCAGTCATTAAAAATTTAAGATCAGAGCTTTACCTTTTATAAGGAATTTATCCGACTTAAGCAAGAATTAGTTTAAAAATAAATGACTTAAAAATATAATCCTAAAATTAAGACCCTCCTAAAATATCTAATTAGCAAATTAAAAAAAAAGACAGGTTCACACTCTTGCCTACTGTATCGGAGTACTCATATCAGGAATTACATGCCACATGGCTATAAAATAAAAGAGGTGACGTGTAATGATCGAGTTGAGAAAGTATACATTTACGTACAAATGATAGAGAACAAACGGGGTTGTTAGATGAAGATGTAGTGAGTCCAGATCCTCTGTCTAAGTCTTATTCTGTCCAATGAAAAATGACGTCGTTTTCTTCTAAAAATTGGACAGCTCTATTATAGATGGACAGGCGCCTATGGGTCCCACCCGCAAGCACCGTTTTTAAGCCAAAAGACAAAGCCAACTAGCCACAGAAAAACCTTTCAATAACAATAACGTTATGTTAAAACCTGTGGAATATTTCATAATTTTCTACTTATTTTGAGAGACTTTAATTGTTTACTTACTCTTATTCTTATAATTTATAAATAATAAGAATAAGAGTTGGTAGAAAATTAATAAGTATCAAAATAAGTAGAAAATTATTAAATACCAAAAACGTTAAACAATTAAATTAATAAGAATAATTAAACAACCATAATAAAGTTTAGCAATAATAAAATGGTTAATAAATATAAGGAATGTACACTAATCATTTTTAAAATAATTAAATTAATAAGAATAATTAAATAACCATAATAATTTTCAATAATAATATAATGGTGAATAATTATAACTAATATAAAATTAGCACTTATCATATTTGAAAACAATTAAAATAATAAGAATGATTAAAGAAAGATAAGGTTTTATTATTTATAATAATATAATTTATAATAATAATTTTGAAATAATTTAAAAATTAAAACTGATTATAAGGAATTAGAAAAAACAAGCATATAATTTTTCCTTATTATTATCAACAACAAAATTAATAATAATCAGGATTTAATCTTCATATTTAATATCAAGAATAAATAAATAATTTTTAATAATAAGAACAATACCAAGTAGAGATTTAATCATGAAATCCCATTTTTACAAAGTTGAAATTAATAAGAATAATTAAATAACCGTAATAATTCTTAACAATAAAAAATGGTGAGTAATAATTACGAATATAAAATTAGCACAAGATTTAATAATTCCAGCAATATTTAATTATTAGTGATATTATTATTGGAATTATTATTATTATTGATTTAGGCAGATTTTATCAGTATACTAGTTTTTATTAACAAATGTAATATTATTATTAAAATGTTTATTATTATTCATAACATTATGAAATTTCTTTTATTATAAAGTGTATTTCATTGTTATTATTATTTATAAATTTATCGTTAAATATTATTATTAAATTAATCAATGTTTTAAAAATCGCATCGGACATCGAACCTGGTCAAGGAAAGGTTTAAGGTTTAGAGGTTCAATCGGTGAGTGAACCGCTATCAAACCTAATATAATAAATAAGATGAAAATTTTATAAGAATAAATAAAATAAAATATTTTATTGAAATGAAAATACACCAATGTTTATTATTATCTAATGAATTAAAATAAATAAATATGAGTCCAATATAAAACTTAAAATAACATTTAAGAGAAAATTTGTATTTATTGGACCCCTAATCTTTTGGTAAGCTAGGATTATTAAATAAGGATTTTGAATGATTATTCACGAGTAAAGAAGTTAAGAATTCTTGAAATTGAAATGAAATAGAAGATATGGTATAAATACGAGATGGATTAATGTGGAACTAATTGACATGTTAATATGCTTAAGGTAACGTGTCATGAAATTAGGTGGCATGATTTAATGGGATTCAATGATTGTATTTTTGTGGACTAAATTAGCATGTTAAGAAAATTTGATTAACATGTTGATTAGACTAAGACTATATGACATGGATTAAGTGTATTAAGGTATTATGCAGGTTATGAATGTATTAAGGGTTAAATGGGCCTTGGACTCAAGTTGGGCTTAAGTGGTGATAAAAAAAAGAGAAGAGGATTAAATGAGAGTAATGAGTTAGGTGACATGAATTAATACAATTAAATGTGTTAGTTGAATTTAAGAGTTTAGAGTTTAATTGGGCCTAAGAGAATGATGGGCCTAAATCAAATGAAAAGAAGAAGAAATGGTTTGGACTTAAGTGATTTAGTAGGATGAGAAGAAAGAAGGAAGAATAAATTGGGCTTTGGGTCCAAATGAAATGAATAAAGAAGAGAGGATATAAATGAAATGGGCTTAAGTTGTAGTAGGAAAATAAGAAGGAAGGAATTAAATGAAGTGGACTTGGGCCTTGGGCCTTGGGCTTGAGTTAAATGAAGAAGGAAGTATAAAAGGAAGGAAATCAGAAGATAGAAATCAGAAGGAAGGAAATCAAAAGATAGAAAAGCAGAAGATAGAAATCAGAAGATAGAAAAGCAGAAGGAAGGAAATCAGAAGATAAAAAGCGAAGGAAGGAAATCAAAGATAGAAATCGAAGGAAGGAAATCAAAGATAGAAAAGCGAAGATAGAAATCGAAGATAGAGAAGGAAGGAAGGAAATCGAGAAGATAGAAGCGAAGGAAGGAAATCGAAGATAGAAAAGCGAAAAGAAGGAAATCAAGATAGAAATCGAAGGAAGGAAATCAAGATAAAAATCAGAAGGAAGGAAATCGAAGATAGAAATCGAAGGAAGGAAATCGAAGATAGAAATCGAAGGAAGGAAATCGAGATAGAAAAGCGTAAGAAGGAAAGCGTAAGATAGAAACCAGATGATAGAAATCGACGATGGAAAATAGGACGAACATAATGTAAGGGATAGAATCAGCCTTTGTAGTCTTCATAAGAGTTGTAGATCTAGATGTCTACTTTCATATGGTGAAAGAACGAAAACATTTGGAGCTATAGATTAAAAGTTATAGCAATCGCTCCAAAAGAGTTTCGATTCGATTTCTGAAGTGAGCATGGTCCGTTGTTTTGGGCATATTTCCCTCATACGACCTCCAAATGAGGTGAGGCTTGAACCATTGGATTTATAAGACACATATCTTTCACTCCATAAAATCCGGTATCAATTGGAGTTAAATTGAGAAAGTTTGTTCTAAAACAAGTGAAAGGTCGCTTAAGAGGGCATGTTTCGTATGAACTCTCTCTTAGGTTTTGGAGTGTATCTTGAGTTATAAAACTCCGATTGGAACGGTTCTTGTATTAAATTAAACAAGAGTCATAAGGCTATGAATTACAAGAGAATTCCAAATGAAATTTAAGAGTTTAAGTTTTTCAAATTCGGTGAACGCGTAGTGGAAATAAGTTCAAGTATGATGATTAGGTACATGGGCACACTACGGAACTTTGGTAAGTAAATTTTGGGAGCGTTTTGAGTATGAGAATGAATTCATGATGTCTTTAAGGGTTCAAGAGATTAAGAATGAAAAAAATTTATAACCCTTCAAGTAATACGCTCTGTGTTTCACGATTTTGAGCAAGAGGGTTGGGTTCCGAGAACGGGTCCAATATTTGTGGTAACAAAGCAAGAGCAAAAGTGGAAGTTATGTGCAGTTGGGTCTCGATCCAACAGTTGGGTCCGTCTACTGGTCGGGTCCCGACATTTGTGGTATCGAGCTACCGAATTGAGATCTTGTATGGGCGCATATGTAAAAGTCACATGTAAAAGCAAATTGTTAAGAGTTTGGGCCAATCAATTAGTGAATAAATTGAAGTTGTGGATTAGTGGAAATGAGAAATAGTACATGGTCAAACATGACCGGTAATGAGTCAATGCATCTGTTGATTAAATCAATATGGTATCAATGACATACTATGGTGCTTATCCTTGAATGTGGGAAATATGTGAATTATGAGCATGGATTGTTTGAGGAAAAGTAGGGGACAAGGATTAAAGGGTTCAAGTAGAACTTCATGAAAGTCGAAATTTTATGGTTTTAAGAAGATGAAACCGAACCCCAAGGGTGCATGCTTATAATAAATTCAATAAGCCAAGTTTGTTTTCATTAAATCAAGCAAGAAAATTTCATAATTTAAATTGCATCATAATCGTTGCATCGCTTGTGCATTGAGTGCATTATGAAATGTTGCATGTTTAATATGTCGATTATGTGAATGATTGATGAAATGAATTTAAAAGGGTTTTCTTTTAAGAATACAAGTTTATGAAATTATGCTTTCAGACATGATTTGCAAGAAGAATATCATATTGTGAAAAGCAAGTTTACAAGAAAGTGCCATTACGAGCACCAAGATTACAAGTTTTTGAAATCTATGTGCTGTATGAAATATGTGATGATTTTATTTCCACAAGTTTAAGTCAATGGCAAATATATATACATACATACATATATATATATGTAAGATGTGAAGTGAAGGATAATGGGACAATGAGATGATTGATAGTAATGTTTGTATAAGTTCAAGAAGGTCAAATTGGTTGTTGTTGGGAGTATTTGTATGGAAATCCATAATTATGCACAAATGAGTGTATTAAGCACATAAGTAGAGTATGTGAAGATGATAGAGGAAGAAATCTATGATTTAGTGAATATTATTAGTCATAGTTTCCATAGTTTAAAGCCCAAGTGATCAAGTAGACATAGATTGAGGGTTGTTGATGATGTTATAATAAGAAATAAATTCTAAGATCAAGAGAAGGATATTGTCTAGGATTAATGAAGATCAAAGTATCAATCATGTAAGAGATTGATTTATGAATTGATGAAGATAAGTTTGTGGATAAAATATGATGATGATAATAGAGATTGATTAAGATTACAGGAATAGTATAGATGATTGCAAAAAAAATCCTCTTTGAAGAGGGATTTCATTAAGTTAGAATAAGCGGATCAAATGGTTCATGTTAAGAGTAATCAATGAAAGAACTAATCAGAAAAGAATATGTGATGATTTGAAAGTGAGTACACTCACTATAGAGACCTTGATTGTTAACATGAGGAGTATGTAAGTCTATGTTATATATTACGTGAAAGTATGTTTGGGAGATATTGGTATGACTTGATGAATATATTAAAATCACCCTAATTAAGTTTGCAAATAAGCTGCAAATTGTGGAGAAAAAAATCATTCGAGGAAGAAAGTCAATAAGAGGAATCGAAAGGAAAGTGAGTCAATATACCTCATTGAGGAATTAGTTAAGTAAGGAATCACAAGGGCTAATCGAGAGATACATGAAAATTGATAATGATTGCTTAAGTTAACAAATGCCCAATAGCACTATGGAATTGGAGACTATTTGATGATGTATGAAAGGTATTCAGAAAGATGCTAAAAAAAAAATTTTTTTTAGGAGAATGGTTTGAATACATGAAGAGAAATGTGTAAAGCCCTAGGAGTGAATTTTGATACATGACCTAGAACTGCAACATTGATGATTGTTTTGAAAGTTTGGAGACAACATATGTACAGGAACATGTATGAGCATGCAAATACAGATCATAGAAGTACAAGGCAATTAATGAATTGGGAGAATTAAATATGAAACTCAGGAGATTGAGATATGTATCAAAAGACTATGATTGCACCAGTAAGAGATTCCAAGTGAGGCTAAGTGTTGCATCCGATACATTAAGCATGAATTCGATATTATGATGTCCAGAACTAGAGCAACAAGAAGCATAGCAGGTGGGACATAGTTTATCCCAAATTAAGGATAAAAAGATTGTGAATCTTATTAAGAAATTGATACGGATCGAATTTCAAGTTCAAATAGGAAGAATGATACCAGTGAATGAAATAGGAAATATATGAAATCAATAAAGATGATTAAGTAAAAGGTTGCTAGAAAGTACAAATGGTAACACGAGGTATGCATCCTAGCAGGATTACATCGAAAGATCTCTTAGTGATCAAGAATGTCAAATAAGCAAGTGAATGTAGGAATTGATGGTCTTAATTATCAAGAATATGCTTAAAGCATATAGTTGAAGCTCATAAGGTTATGAGATCCAAGTATAGCTTTAGTTCATTGTAAGTACAAGATCACAGTTCTAGTGAATTCAATCAAATGCGGTATGAAGAATTAGATGATAGAAAGATTCATCTTTTTAGCATTATGATGATAAGTAAGGTCTACAAGTTATAGAAGACTAGAATTGAAAAGGTTATGGACATGTTAAATGAATGAGTGATAAGAATCAAGTGAAGTAAGAAAGATGAATTAGAAGAATCCCGAATAGGCATGGAAATGGTGTGTTAGCTCACGCTTACTTACCATTATTATGATGTGAACATCAAGCATAAGACGAGTTACCCCAAAGATGCTCTCGAGTTACATGCTTTTACTCTCACGAGTACATGATTACGAGTACATGTTTAAGAGTGCCACCATGTCAAGGTGCACTCAAGATCAAATAAGCGAGGTCGGGATGGTGAGCTATCCGAATAAGTCATGCAAGAATAAGTTGAATCCGTAAATTAAGGATTTAAACCCTTGCCACTAGATCAAGAAGATAGAATTTCGAGGACTAAATTTTTTAAGAGGGAGAATTATTGACCCCTAATCTTTTTAGTAAGCTAGGATTATTAAATAAGGATTTTGAATGATTATTCATGAGTAAAGAAGTTAAGAATTCTTGAAATTGAAATGAAATAGAAGATATGGTATAAATACGAGATGGATTAATGTGGAACTAATTGACATGTTAATATGCTTAAGGTAACGTGTCATGAAATTAGGTGGCATGATTTAATGGGATTCAATGATTGTATTTTTGTGGACTAAATTAGCATGTTAAGAAAATTTGATTAACATGTTGATTAGACTAAGACTATATGACATGGATTAAGTGTATTAAGGTATTATGCAGGTTATGAATGTATTAAGGGTTAAATGGGCCTTGGACTCAAGTTGGGCTTAAGTGGTGATAAAAAAAAAGAGAAGAGGATTAAATGAGAGTAATGAGTTAAGTGGCATGAATTAATACAATTAAATGTGTTAGTTGAATTTAAGAGTTTAGAGTTTAATTGGGCCTAAGAGAATGATGGGCCTAAATCAAATGAAAAGAAGAAGAAATGGTTTGGACTTAAGTGATTTAGTAGGATGAGAAGAAAGAAGGAAGAATAAATTGGGCTTTGGGTCCAAATGAAATGAATAAAGAAGAGAGGATATAAATGAAATGGGCTTAAGTTGTAGTAGAAAAATAAGAAGGAAGGAATTAAATGAAGTGGACTTGGGCCTTGGGCTTGAGTTAAATGAAGAAGGAAGTATAAAAGGAAGGAAATCAGAAGATAGAAATCAGAAGGAAGGAAATCAGAAGATAGAAAAGCAGAAGATAGAAATCGAAGATAGAAAAGGTAAGGAAGGAAATCAAGATAAAAAGGAAGGAAGGAAATCGAAGATAGAAATCGAAGGAAGGAAATCGAAGATAGAAAAGCGTAAGATAGAAATCGAAGATAGAGAAGGTAGGAAGGAAATCGAAGATAGAAAAGGTATGAAGGAAATCGAAGATAGAAATCGAAGGAAGGAAATCAAAGATAAAAATCAGAAGGAAGGAAATCAGAAGATAGAAATCGAAGGAAGGAAATCGAAGATAGAAATCGAAGGAAGGAAATCAAGATAGAAAAGGTAGGAAGGAAAGCGTAAGATAGAAACCAGATGATAGAAATCAGACGATGGAAAAATAGGACGCAGCAGAATGTAGGGGATAGAATCAGCCTTTGTAGTCTTCATAAGAGTTGTAGATCTAGATGTCTACTTTCATATGGTGAAAGAACGAAAACATTTGGAGCTATAGATTAAAAGTTATAGCAATCGCGCCAAAAGAGTTTCGATTCGATTTCTAAGTGAGCATGGTCCGTTGTTTTGGGCATATTTCCTCATACGACCTCCAAATGAGGTGAGGCTTGAACCATTGGATTTATAAGACACATATCTTTCACTCCATAAAAATCCGGTATCAATTGGAGTTAAATTGAGAAAGTTTGTTCTAAAACAAGTGAAAGGTCAGTTAAGAGGGCATGTTTCGGGTATGAACTCTCTCTTAGGTTTTTGGAGTGTATCTTGAGTTATAGAACTCCGATTGGAACGGTTCTTGTCTTAAATTAAACAAGAGTCATAAGGCTATGAATTACAAGAGAATTCCAAATGAAATTTAAGAGTTTAAGTTTTTCAAATTCGGTGAACGCGTAGTGGAAATAAGTTCAAGTATGATGATTAGGTACATGGGCACACTACGGAACTTTGGTAAGTAAATTTTGGGATCGTTTTGAGTATGAGAATGAATTCATGATGTCTTTAAGGGTTCAAGAGATTAAGAATGAAAAAAAAAATTTATAACCCTTCGAAGTAATACGCACGCTCAGGTTTCACGATTTTGAGCAAGAGGGTTGGGTTCCGAGAACGGGGTCCAATATTTGTGGTAACAAAGCAAGAACAAAAGTGGGAAGTTATGTGCAGTTGGGTCTCAGATCCAACAGTTGGGGTCCGGTCTACCGGTCGGGTCCCGACAGTATTTCTGAAGGAGGTTACGTCTCATCATCGTCAAAAACTCCAAATTCTCCAACGCTATTTAAAGATTCGTAAACTACGCTTTCATCCAAAGTATTTGCATCCACTTCTTCTGCTGCATTAAAATAAATTACAAATTAGTAACGTATGAAATTATTCTCAATTGTAAACTTGTAATACAGTATAATTTTAACTTAAATATAATCAAAATAAGATATGAACTGACCATCAGTAGATGTTCTTAATTCATTTGTTGTGACGAATGCATGTTCTTCATAAATGGTCCTTTCAAGTTCATTATAATCAAGATCAGGCGATGGTTCTTCTTCTTCGATCCAAAAATCAGTATGTTCAATACAATCAATATCAATTGGATCATACGTTCTATTCTTATTAAGCGCTCTGAACACATAATAGAGCAATTATAAAGTCAATAACAAAAATAAAATTATTGAAATAAAACAAAATATAAAATACCGCTCTTCATTCAGATATTATAAGTAACGTAAACAAGGTCATTAAGTCTTTGATGTTCCAAACGATTACGCTTTGTATGAATACGCTCAAAACACTCCAATTACGCTCACAACCTCGATGCGTAAGCTATTTGACCGAGTAACCTAATAGCGAGTTTTTCAATGTTGAGCACTGCCACCAATAATCTCCACCATTCATTTGCATTTTAAATTAATAGTTATGATAAAATATATATTAATGAATTAAAATTTAAAAGTATAAAACTTACCGGCTGCATTTTTTCATCATCGCCTCTCTTCACGATGATCTAGCAAAACTCTCTAAACCTTCACAATATATCTTAATTTCATTTATCGCTTGTGATTGCTCTTCACTAGAAAAAATACATTTTCATTCAATCACATCAAACAAACCTCCCATAATATTACTTGTACATACTTCTCCCCTATAAAAGCAATAAGGATTGAGAAAATAAGCTACTAAGTGGATCCTTTGAGTAAGATGCTTATCCCATCGTCGATCAATAATATCTATATAAGGCTTGTATAATCTCTCATTCCCTTTAAAAAGATCTGTAATTGTTTTGCGAGCTCTATACATACCATCATATATATACCCCAAAGATGGCTTCTCATCTGAGTCAACAATCCTCAACAACCTTATAAGCAGAGCCACAATCTTCACAATGATCAAGCAAGCATCCCAAAATTTATTATCTAGAATAATGGCGCAAACTTCTTTTCCTTTTTCACTCTTTGATAATTTATGACTTGAAAAGTGTTTACTTGTCACCAAAATTTGAAGTTGATGCTTATGTTGATAAATACTTTTCAAAGTAATAAATGTAGTTGCAAACCTGGTAGCAGCAGGACGCACGATCTCAACCCAATCTTCTTGCTTTCTTAACCAAGACAAAAATGTGACATGATTATACACAAAAATTGTGATCTTAGATGCACGTGAAGCAAGACTAGAAATATGATCCATACCACCAATATCTTTTAAAATAAGATTTATACAATGAGCAGCACATGGAGACCAATAAATATGCCCATACTTTAATTGTAATAAGTGCCCAACTGATACATAATTAGCTGCATTATCTGTTACAAAATGCACAACATTCTTTGGTCCAACCAACTCGACAATTTCAGAGAATAATTCAGATAAAGCATTACCACTTTTTACCATGTCAGAAGCATCAACAGACTTGATAAAAGTTGTTCCCATATTACAATAAACCAAGAAATTAATCAAGGTTCTTTGTCTTTGATCAGTCCACCCATCTGCCATAATAGTGCATCCCGTTGATTCCCAACAAGATTTATATGTATCCACAATTAACTGACATTCTTTTTTTAAATCTTGAAGCAAAGGCACACGCAACTCGTAATAAGATGGTGCCTTAAATCCTGGGCCTATTGCTGTTGTAGCATCAATTGCTTCTTGAAAATATGGTGAATTTAAAGCATTTAAAGGAATACATGAATGATAGAACCATCTAGCCCATGCTCTTTTACATCTCAAAACAACATCCTTATCAACCATCAAACATTTTAGACTAGGTTGAGAACCATGAGTAGTTCTTGGAGAAAAATATGAATCTATGTCAATAGTAGCTTTTCTTTTTTCCTTTATCTAATGCTTGTGGTTTTTCATCATCTCCAAAAGATATATCATGAGCCTCTTTATTTTCCTTTTTCTTTTTTACTTGTTGCTGCAAATATTTTCCAATCGTATCACGCACATCAAGTGACACTTTTTTGTAAGGAGTAATATTACCCTTAATACCAGCAAGATGTTCTTTCATTTTAAAAATTCCTTCCCCTTTAAATATTCTACCGCAAAACATACAATTATATTGGACATTCCCATCAGATGCTTGAGAGGAAGAAAAATAATTCCATGCTGGATCGGACTTACCACGAGTAGAGGATGATTCTATATTTTCCATTATGATTTAACCTAAAAAATTTAAAAAATAATTGGGTATACTACTGTTAGGGCAAAAGTATGCATCTAAATATTTCTCATTATTAATTGTAATAAAGAAGACCAACAATAGCAAAATAGATACACAAAAGATCAACAGATATTACTTACTTGTTAAACTTTGCTCCAGCAATTACTCCACTTTCAATAGCCTAACTGAAATATTGCTAGTTTTCAATATTGCTACTTTAGATCAACAAATTGAATAGTTGAAAGAGTATATATAACTGAACTATCAAAGATGTAAATTGATACGAAATAGAGTTCTAAATATTACGTAAATTGATATGAAATAAAGTTCTAAATGTTACAAAATTGATATAAAATATAGTTCTAAATATTATAAAACTTATCACTACCATAAATTGAATTAAAATAAAATTCTAAATATTATAAAAATTAATATAAAATAGAATTCTAAATGTTACAAACCTCCACAATACCATAGAGAAGTAACTCTAATAGTCCATTCTAACTAAATTCCATCCTAATGTATAACCAAATTCTATCCTAATGTAACTCTAAGTGTATAACCAAATTCCATCCTAATGTAACTCTAATAGTTCATTCTTAACTAAAGAACCTTTTTTTATTTAAAACATTGCTTAATAGTCCATGACTCCATTCAATCTAGAAGGCTCTTTTTCTTATTAGGTAGGATTACGGTGCCGCTTAGATTACGCGCCTCCTTCATTTGGTTTCAGCCTTCCGATCTTTCTTCTCTTCATTACTCTTCTCATCAATAACAACCGGCGCTCTCTCTTCTCTAAGTTCCCCTGGCATTCCAGAATCAGCTTTTATCCTAGTCTAATCGGAGGATGAAGAGGAGACAAAGCAAGAAGTGAGAGGTTAACGTAGTGGTTTAAGATAAAAGTCGCACAACAACGAAGCGAATCTTCAAACACGCATCATCATCCACGGAGAGGTTAACGCTTCGTTGGCGGCGATTAAAGTGGGTTTCAAAGGCGGTGGGAGGAAATCGACAGATGGAGGGAGGAGAGCCTCTTTGTGAAAAAGATGGGGTGGACCTTCTCTCGATCTTCCTCCACCGCCTCCTCGGCCTGCTTACTCCACCAGCCCTCGCCGACCCACCAAGAATCACCAACCTTTTCTTCACTTCCACATCCTTCTAAATGAGAATCGAAACAGAGCATGCAAAGTTTGGATCTGTCTTCCAACCTTTCTTCGCAGCTTCGAGTGGACCAACAGGTGAAGTTGCACATGACGCCTCATCTTCCTGCATTTAAAACGAAGGAGAAGGGTTCCGGTTATCAAATAACGGTTCCTAAGAAAACCGCCGGTTCTCCGATAAATCGGCTTTTGATTTGCCACGGTTATTCATTAAAACCGAACCGGACAGCTGGCCGGTTGGGACAAATTTCTACGGACCACCTTGGTCCGGTCCGATTTTAATAACATTGAAATTAATACACAATATTTATAAAATTAATTTTATTATTGTTATTAATA